>CM038146.1:54739047-55339047 GCA_021437245.1 Aegilops speltoides
GAGATTAGGTTTAGTCACTCCGATTGTCGGAGAGGTATCTCTGGGCCCTCTCGGTAATGCACATCACTATAAGCCTTGCAAGAAATGTAGCTAATGAGTTAGTTACGGAATGATGCATTACGTAACGAGTAAAGAGACTTGCCGATAACGAGATTGAACTAGGTATTGGATACCGATGATCGAATCTCGGGCAAGTAACATACCGATGACAAAGGGAACAACGTATGTTGTTATGCGGTTTGACCGATAAAGATCTTCGTAGAATATGTAGGAGCCAATATGAGCATCCAGGTTCCGCTATTGGTTATTGACCAGAAACAGTTCTAGGTCATGTCTACATAGTTCTCGAACCCGTAGGGTCCGCACGCTTAACGTTACGATGACAGTTTTATTATGAGTTTATAAGTTTTGATGTACCGAAGGTTGTTCGGAGTCCCGGATGTGATCACGGACATGACGAGGAGTCTCGAAATGGTCGAGACATAACGATTGATATATTGAACGACTATATTCGGACACCGGAAGTGTTCCGGGTGATTTCGGAGAAAACCGGAGTGCCGGAGGGGTTACCGGAACCCCCCGGGGAAGTATTGGGCCTTAGTGGCCCTGAGGGGAGAGAGAGGGCAGCAGCCCAGGAGGTGGCGCGCCCCTCCCATGGGGAGTCCGAATTGGACTAGGGGAGGGGGGCGCGGCCCCTCTTTCCCTCTC
Organism: Aegilops speltoides; assembly: GCA_021437245.1. Classification (NCBI taxonomy): domain Eukaryota; kingdom Viridiplantae; phylum Streptophyta; class Magnoliopsida; order Poales; family Poaceae; genus Aegilops; species Aegilops speltoides. Next base: position 54,739,756 of record CM038146.1, read on the forward strand.
CCTCTCCCTCTCCCTCTCTTTCCTTCCCCCTTCCTCCTTCCTAGTTGGACTAGGAAAGGGGAGTCCTACTCCCACTAGGAGGAGGACTCCCCCCTCCTTGGCACGCCCCCTAGGGCCGGCCTGCCTCCCCCCTTGCTCCTTTATATATGGGGGCAGGGGCCACCTCTAGACACAAGTTGATCTTCGTGATCATTCCTTAGCCGTGTGCGGTGCCCCCCTCCACCATATTCCACCTCGATCATATCGTTGCGGTGCTTAGGCGAAGCCCTGCATTGGTAGAACATCATCATCGTCACCACGCCGTCGTGCTGACGGAACTCATCCCTAACACCCTGCTGGATCGGAGTACGGGGATCGTCATCGAGCTGAACGTGTGCTGAACTCGGAGGTGCTGTACGTTCGGTACTTGGATCGGTCGGATCATGAAGACGTACGACTACATCAACCGCGTTGTCATAACGCTTCTGCTTACGGTCTACGAGGGTACGTGGACAACACTCTTCCCTCTCGTTGCTATGCATCACCATGATCTTGCGTGTGCGTAGGATTTTTTTTGAAATTACTACGTTCCCCAACAGCGACTTCCTCCACCCCGCGTGCTTCTCGACATTCGAATCCCGCTAAATCCGCGGGCTGCAGAGCAAATCGTCAGACGGAAGATTTCCTCCGCCCTGTCATTCGGAGTTCTCCAAGTAAAGAAATTCACTCAATGGATACAAAGAATGGATCAAGGGGACTGAAAAGGAAGTTGATGTCGTCACCTAAGTTCATTGATCCAGAACAAGACATACTCATAGCACGAAAATGGGTCGGAAGTATGTTCAACTCCTTCCCCACTCAAACCTCGATCCATTCGGGGGCTAATGATGAAGCCATGTACCTAGGGTAGGGTCATGGACCAGTCCAAGATACCCTCCCCAAGGACATATCTAAAAGAAACCACCTTTTAGTCGACCTGGAAGGGTTCCACTCGACGGACTCGAGGACACTCGACCATGAAGCCAACCACTCGACCGCCAAGAGACCTAAAGTCACTCTGCACGCAAACGGTCTGCCATTAAGTATCTTTTATTGTCATCATAGCACTTTATTTGTGGCGTTACCCGTAACGCCCGACCTTAATGTACTTTAAACCCTGCATAACTGAGGGCCGGAGGGGTCTGGCGGACTCTATATAAGCCACCCCCCTCCTCAGTGTAAAGGGTTCGCACCCCTGTAACTCATGCACACATAATCCAGTCGACCGCCTCCGGGCTCCGAGACGTAGGGCTGTTACTTCCTCCGAGAAGGGCCTGAACTCGTAAACATCTTGCGTGTACAACTACTCCATAGCTAGGATCTTGCCTCTCCATTCCTACCCCCCTATTCTACTATCAGACTTAGAACCACGACACTTGGAACCCATGTAGCCTCTATGAACAAAACAAAAACGTGTCAGAGATAAGCGTGGCATATCACTTTTGCTTCCTCTAGGCGGATGGTCACTCTGGAGTTCTGAGTAAGATACAAAGAGCACCTGCTAGTTAAGCGATCATCGGATCATGCAACACATGGGATCGATGAATAATACTAGTTGGACACACAACGGGAGAAGAAAAACACCCCCGCGTCGCCCTCCTCTGGCGACTCATTGGGCGACTCCACCCGCGCGCCGCCGGGCCTTCCCCTCTCCCCCTCTCGTCTCGCTGCTACCGGAGGCGCTCCGCCGGCGAAGCCTGGGCGGGCGCCAGTGAGGGCGGCGGCGGGGCCTCTTCCTAGGGGGAGCTCCTTTCTTCTCCTTCCCCCTTCGTTGGGTGTGGTGGCTGCGCGGTGGTGCACGCCGATCTGTGAGATCCGGCGGCGGGGTACAGCGGTGGTCCTCGGCTGGCGGCTGGCTGTGGCCGTTGTCGTCGGGGTGGCCTTGGCGCGTGGTGGGGTGGTCGCGGTCGGCCGGGGCAAGTGGCCAGATCTGAGCGTCACGCCCTTTCCTGGATGCGGCGGCGGGGATGGCTGGCGGTGCCGCGGTGGCTGCACCCTGGCGGCGCGGCTGCCGGTGCTCTAGCGGCGGGGCTGGCAGGAGGAGGTGTGTCTGGTGGTGGTGTGCTCTGTCGGACCTAGGATTGGTCCCGGCGAGCGGCGCGGGGTTGGGCAGCGGCTCGGCGTGATGGCTGCTCTGGTCGTGGGCTACGGCGGCGCGGGGTGGTATGGTGGCCTCCCTGCTGCTTGGTATCTACACGGCAGCTCGGCAGTTCCGTCTGCAACGACGGTTGGCTTCTCCGCCGGCGTCGGCTCGTTTGCAGGTGGACTGCTTTGGCCTTCGATGCCTCTCCTCGGCGTCCGGTTGCTACTTTCGTCGAAGGGCTGGTCCTCTCCCAGCTGCGGTTCACCGCCCGTCTCGTGTCCCGGTGCTGCAGGACCGAGCTCGTCCCGTGCCCGACGCGGCTGGACGGAGCTCGTCTCGCGCACGGTGCAGCAGGACTAACCTCGTCCCCCTCTCGATGCTGCAGGACTGAGCTCGTCTCGCGCTCGGGGCAGCACGACGGGTCGGTGGATGCTAGTTTTGGCCGACCCTTGGGTCTCAACGCTGGGGGTCGTGTAGGGGTGCGAAAGGTGGGACCTTTCCACTCGTCTCTTTCATTGGGGTGCGACGGGTCTCGGGAGGTGGTGTCGAGGTCTTGGATGCTGGGGCGGTGGCCCTGGTGGTGGTAGCGCGGTGCTCGTGGGCAGAGCCTGTGCCTTGGTGCTGCCCGGTCACCATGGCCGTGTGGGCGGCGTGGTGGCCGGGGTGTGGCGTTCGGTGGCGATGAGTGTTGGCCGAGGTGAACACCTGTTCTATCTTCGGACGGACCGGCGGCAGCGAAGATCGTTTCCTTCTTGAAGGCGTCGTCGCGGCTCTCATTGCCCGTCATGCGGTTCCGGGGAAAACTCTGATCTTTGGATCGGGTGGTGGCGGCGCTCCGGTGTCGTTCCCTTCTTGAAGGCGCCACCTTGGAGCGCATGGTTCGTCATATGCAGCTTCATCTCTGCGTGGTGATAGTGCTAGGGGTGGTGTTGCTGCGCTCAGCACCTATGTATCCTGCCCTGGGTGTGTGCGTGTGTTGCGGTGGCGGGGCGTGTGTTTGTACTACGTGCTTGGTGCTTTATATATAAAGCGGGGCGAAAGCCTTTTTCAGTAATAATACTAGTTGCATATGGCATCGATGAATTCCCAAAATTGCAACCATGAAATGTACTCCCTCGGTTCAAAATGCTCTTATATTATGGAACGTAGTGAGTAGTAATTTAAAGTAGTACTACTATATGTGTGATATTATGTGACTAACCCATGCCAACACATGGGTTGGTGACTAGTACTAGTCAGGGGCGGAGCCAACGTTGTGTCATTGGGTTCAGATGAACCCAATGAAACCTGCCTGGTACATACATGTATGTACTACTTATCAGGCTTTCACCCATTAAAAAATTGAGTCTGACCCCATCAGCTGCCAACTCACATGCATAGAACAATAAAAAAGGGCCTAAAAGCCCATGAACAAATTAGTACCTCTCGTGCCCATTGCCACCAGTTCTTTAATAGCCTATACACGAACGACATCCGCGCGCCTCTTTCTCGCTTCCCCAACTCGCCTTTCTCTCTCTCGCCTCACCATAAGATTACCTTCACTCCTCCAGTCCTCCGCATCTCTTCCCTCTCGTGCATGCTCTACCTAGTACGGGAAACATTTTCCCCTAATTTTCTATTCCCTCAGGCCTAAAGGTGGACCGAACGTGGGCTGCAATTTAATAGCGCCAGCCGGGTCTTGAACTCAAGACCTCTTGGCTCTGATACCATGTAGAAGTACATGCTCTAGCCAATGCAGCCAAAAGACCGATCTGATGGACGAGACTAGGCAGCACATTATACGTCAACAAAAAGAAGCCGATCACCAGAACTAGATAATGCGGGCATATCGAGGTCAACCCATTATACTAAGCAAAGTGCATCAAATGTCGCTGCAAGTAGTCTCCTGAAGTCTTCTGTTCAGAGAGAAATTAATTTCGATGAGTTGCCTTATGATCCGGCTAACCGGAAGAGAATTTCATATTACACAAGAAATCCTAAGAAGCAAGATGAGATTAGGCGGGGATATTTAACAAAGGGACCTTACATGCCGCGGTCTAAATTTGAGTATCCATACAGGGACATTGGAGATACTCCGCGAAGATTTAGTCCAGACTGGTTTAAAGATTATGGTGGTTGGCTTGAGTATAGTGACAAGGTGCATACGTCATTTTGTTTGTGTTGCTATCTTTTCAGAGATTTTAATGAGGGACAAGCTGGGAGTGATGCATCTGGAATTAACAGCTGGAACGGTTGGAACAAGAAAAGTAGGTTGGAAACCCATGAGGGTAAGGGTAATGTTATTATCTTTCATAATGTAGCAGTAAAACAATGTGATGCTTTGATGAATTAAGATCAATCAATTTACGTTGCGCTCAATAGGCAAACTGATCTTACAAAAAAATGTTTTCTCTCAATAGTAATGATGTTGTGTTTGATCTTTTTAAGGCGATGAAGAAATCAAAAAGGGACGCAGTGAAATGTGGGTGACTTTACATGATTCTTTGGCATGATGGAACTTTTATTTTAAACTTGTCAAACTAACTTGTTATTTCCTTAACTTTTTCAGAAAGAGGGGAAGTTGCACTTGAACTATGATGTCTTTTGGTACTACTCTTCTATTTATACTATGTCAACAAGTGATTTATAGTTTTGTCCGCTCGGTATGTCATGCACTCTTCAATTTTACAGTAACCAGTATGGGTGATAAGTGATATCATATTGATATTCATTGCACTTTTTTGAGTGCTATATTTTTTTGTTGTGATATAGAGCAAAATAGGACTTATTTCATACAAAATTTTCGCAACTAGTTAGTGAGCGAACCCATTGGCTAAAATTTCTGGCTCCGCCCCTGGTACTAGTTTATCAATCCACTGTACTATGGTATGGGAAATTCCATTGCGCTCATACCTACCTAGCAGATGTGTCTTTATTTTATTTTTTTGATTGAACCTCTGAAATGCAGCAGTGATCCTACAAGTGCATCCTACTATAATGGGCATGCGGACTGGCGACAAAGTTCTTTTAGCCATAAAGTTGTCCATCTCACTTACAAAGTAACCACACCATGTCAATTAAGAAAAAGCCAGACACATGACTTCTGACTTTTGGCATGCCTGCTTGGTTCGTAGTGCAATCCATCCGCCGCCATATGGGTTGCTAACATGGTTGATGGGTTTTTCTTTTGTGTGTGTGTGTGTTGGCGCGCCGCCGGGTAAATGGTTGATGGTAGTTGGAACCCTCAAGCATGGAATCGTACGTGTATGGAGTTATCATATTCCTTCCCTTTAATAATGGCCATCTCTATTATTATTATCCATAGTACTAATGTACTTGTCGATGAGCTTTATGTTTTCCATTGTCATTCTTCCCCCCTTGTTTCTGATTGCTATCATCGTCTCTGTGTTTACGTTATTTTCGTGACTCCTTTCTCTTTCTTCTCCCCGTACCATTATCATCTCCAAATTTTCCCTTCTTCGCTACCTGCCGCATCCTCGTCTCGGCCGGAGATCGACCGATTTTTTGACGACGGTATGTATCCTATAATTACGTACGTACATTTAGTTAAGATCACGGGTGTAGCTTATAGTGATTTGCGTACATATTTCGTGGAACTGCAGGTACTTCCAGTCCTCCGGCCAGGCCGTGCGGACAGGAGTAATGGCTGCTACTGCTTGGCCCCGGGACATATGGAACCATTGGGCCATCCAGATCCTGGTGATCTTCAGCCTCGGGCTCCAGATCGCCCTCTTCCTCTTTGCCGGGATCCGCAGGCGTGGAGGCCACCCGGTGCTGCGGTTCCTGCTCTGGTTGGCGTATCAGCTGGCTGACTACACCGCCACATACGCGCTCGGCCACCTCTCCCTCACGGCGCGGCAGGCGCGCACTGGATCGTCGCGTTCTGGGCGCCATTCCTCCTGCTGCACCTCGGAGGCCCGGACAACATCACCGCCTACTCTTTGGAGGACAACGAGCTCTGGAAGCGGCACTTGCTGAATGCCATCCTTCAGGTGTCCGGAGCCGTGTATGTCCTCTACGAGTATATCGCGGACACGGGCACATTGCTCCGGCTTGCCTCCACCTTGATGTTGGCCATCGGTGCTGTCAAGTACAGGGAGAAGACGTGGGCGCTCATGCGCGGCAACCTGGACAGAATGCGAGCCTCTCTCAAGAAGAAGAAGCAACCACATGCCATGCATGGACATTTCCACCCTCAAGATCAAGTGTTGAAGGATGGAGAATTAGACGAGGAATCCCTTGTGCGAAGAGCTCACTCGCTGTTCCACATATGCAAGCATGCCATAGTTGATTACCCAGTGATGGAAGATGATTCACACGGCCAAGATACCACCAAAATGATAGGCGAGGTCGGTTTATGGAGATTAGTGGAGGTTGAGCTCTCCCTCATGTATGACATGCTGTACACCAAGGCAAGTGTCATCCACACCTGGTTCGGCTACTTGGTGCGTCTCATCTCGCCACTCGCCATAGCCGCATCATTGCTGCTTTTTATGTTCGTCGACAAGGAAGCCCACCGCAGAGTTGATGTCAATATCACCTACATATTGTATGGTGGTGCCTTGTTCATGGAGATGATGTCGCTGCTGAACGCCCTAGGCTGCTCTTGGACATTTGTCTTCCTGAGTACCACAAGATGCCACTGGCTTCAGTACGCAGCTCTGTGCAATCAAAGATGGGACCGGCTTAGGCGTGTTGTTGCATATCTTCACCATCTTGTCAGGGTAGGAGGAGGTAGCCGGTACAGCTCAAGGAGGTGGTCACATAGCATGGGACAGTACAATATGTTGCACCTTTGCACTGGTTCTGACAGTGCACTCACGAGGCCTCTTCTTGGCAATTTGGCCAAGGTTGTGGGACTGGGATTGACGGAGCTTTGGAACAAGGAGTATTACTCATGGGATATTAAGATGACGGACCATGTAAAGGTTTGTATATCTGAACATATTAAGAATTTATACAGTGATGGGGGTGTGAACTCACTTGGCATGCTCAAGAACAAGTGGGGTGAGGAACCACTGGTTCGCAGGGGCTTGTTTGGAGGGATATTACAAGACTCCCTGGGTGTTGATTTCCAAGAGTGCATCATCATCTGGCACATCGGCAGCGCTATTTTCCTGGCCAAGAGCCAGCAAGCCAAAGAAGAGGACGCATTGCTGGATGTGGAGGCGATCAACGCGATATCAAACTACATGATGTTCCTTCTCGTGAAACAGCCAGACATATTACCAGGCCGCTCCCAAAACAGGTTGTACGAACTAACCTGTACAAAGCTTGTCAATACCAGGCGATCAACTCATAGGCGTCAAAACATGAACCGACGTGCTACGCTCAAGAATCTGTTCAGCCTACATGATGACCCCGATTCTAGTTCCAGGGTCACTGACCGAGAGGAGCTTGCAAAAGAGCTATATGATGAGTATGAGGGCAAAAGCTTCACCTACGATGCTCCTCGTCTCCCCCTTGTGGCTGAACTTGCTAAGGAGCTGCTAACAATGGAGAAGGATAATGTCACGTTTATGTCAGTGCAACTTGTCCTTGACGTGTGGATGGATATCCTTGTCTACGCAGCCAGCAACTGCAGCAGGAAGTTCTATGCCGAGAAGCTGAACAATGGTGGAGAGTTGACAACCATCGTGTGGCTTGTGGCAGAACACTTATACCAAGTTGAGGCGAGCCTGATCAAAAGAATGAAAAGGGAAAATGATTTGGCATGAGAAGGCATCAGTCACTCAGGGACATGATGATTTGCTGATAACTATAATGTATAGCAACATTGTCTTTCTATCCTTGAAGCCATATAAATTGTATCTTGCTCTGCTTCTTGAATAAATATCTTGATTCATTTTATTGACTACTAACTCTTCTACCACATGGGACATGGCGCATGTAGTTAGCAATCTAAAAACAAAAAGAGTGCCAACTCTTGTACCACTTCTTTTACTGGTAGCCTGCAGGTTTTTGTTGCTCAAACTGAACTTGTCTCCTTACTGGGAGGAATGGTTCTTGAAAAAAATATCTCCTAAAAAAGCTATGTCCATTTTTTGGCACGAAGTCATGGTAGGAAAAACTACCTTAGGGCATCTCCAATGTTGACTCATAAATTTGCTCCGGCATCTGGCCGTGGAGACAGGAATGGTTCTTGAAAAAATTATCTCCTAAGTGGTCGAGCTTACTCCATTCTTCTAGCTAGCCAGATGGCTGCCTTTTGCAAATATATTGGCTCATGACACTGTAAATAGTGTTGTATGTTGTCATCCAGTCCAAAGACAAAATTGTTCATCCAATAGTCATCTGGCAAAGCTGGATTGTCCCTTCTCATAAGGTTCATCAGGTCGTCAAATTTAAGAATGTGCTCATTCACACTATTTGAGTGCCCAGTTAAAAAAAAACTGTTTGAGTGTCTCTCCCCCACTCAATTGCAGGGCCCTTGAGGTAGGTCACCGATATCTTAGTTCTATGTGCAAGAGGAGTTCTGGCAGCATGAAAATACAGATGCAGAGTCTGAATCCACGAGTCAATGTTATTTCCATCAAATTCAGGCATATTCAGTTTGCCTACTTTCACTTAAATTTGAGCTCTTCTTCTGTCATAGTTGCTCTATTTGCCCTTGATTGCCTCTTCTGTTGTTGCAGTCCACTTGTTCCTGCGGGTTTGGAGATATAGCTGTAGTTCTGGATTCAGAAGCATCTGGTGGTTGTTTGAATTGGGCAAAATTGGGATGTCTGCAAGGATGTTTGTTGGTGTTATCTAGGTGAAGTTCTCTTCCAGTTTGCACATCATGTAAAACTGCAGAGCCAACAGTGGGTAGCTGCTTGTGGGTTCCTCGGGTTGTGAAAGTGTGAGTCAGAGAGGCATTCAGATCAGTTAAGAGTTGAACCAACAAAATTCCTTTGTCCTACTCTTTGTATATCTGTAGTGTCCTAACACCTACCTGCTGGGACTCAAGTTCCAGGTTGCTTGACTAATTCTTAAATGTTAAACATTTGAAACGAGAGTTCAGGCCTTCAGGGAGGGTTTTAAAAAGATTGTACAAGTACTTGCATCCAAATCTTTGCCGCTCACCGAGTAGCCTTCCCAAGCACCTCAAAGGAAGAAGAAAACATACACTAGTAGCGAACAAATACAAATTCAACTCATGCAGCAATGTCCATCTTTCTATCGGTACAAATTCAAATCACACATGACACTTTTAATAAGAAAAAACTAGACCATACCAGCTAATTTACAGTCAGCATGCCCCCATGGGCTCCATCCACAACACAATCCCCCGACAATCTAACTCAAACACTGAAAGCATACGACGAACCGGTAGCTCACTGGGATGGTCTCCAGTTGTTTATCCACTCTGTCAACGTGCTCACATTCCTGCTGATATCCTCAACGCTGTCGCTTCGCAGCGGCATCACTATATCCTCCTTGTAGCTCTCCCTCGCCTCCTCTAGGAGCACCTGGAAGATCTCGCACTCTACGTTGTTTGTGAGCTTGGCACCCATGTAGCCTCTGTGAACAAAACAAAAACGTGTCAGAGATAAGCATGGCATATCACTTTCGCTTGCTCCAGGAGGATGGTCACTCTGGAGTTCCGAGTTCAATACAAAGATTACCTGCTAGTCAAGCGATCATGCAGAATTGAGTTGTCGGTCTGAAGCACGACCACAAGGTCAAACCAACGTTCTGGAAAGAAATCACATCCATGATAATCTACTAGTACACCGCCTTCTTCCATCCTGTCCTCGAGCTCATCGCAAACCTGCAACCACGGATACATGAACCGTTAAGTATGTTCCGAACCACAATAACATAGATGAGATATGATGCCAATATCAATGCGGAAAAATGAAGTGTAAACATCTTTTTGTGAAGATACAGCAGGGTAGTGCTGGTCAAATTTGGGTTCAGATAGCATACCACTAAACAGACAATATATAACACAAGAGATTTGTTTTGTTTCTCAAGTTGTGGCAATTACTTGGCAAAACACTATTTTTTTTATCTCATATCAGTATTCTGTATCTTTAGTGTGAGGAATTAATGACAAGTGTGAGCTTCTCAGCTGTGCATCCGATCAATTAGATGGCAGATGTAGCAATACAGTTTGAAGTCCTGAACAACATCATACATCTTCTAGAACCTGAGCTTGTGCAGTAAGGAAAAACAACTGTTTGCACAAACATATGTTTCATGTGTGCTTCTGTTACTACCGAAGACTGTACTACAGTAATCCAAATGCTTTTTTTTCGACCCTCTCTCTCCCCCAGATATATGCGCCACTGCAGCTCCCTCCCTGCCCTAGGTAAGTTTCCCTCCCTTCAGTTGTGTTGTTGGCTTTGCTGTGGCTGGTAGCTGAAGGAAAAGACTAGCTACCGCTGATATGTTACTCCACCCTGCAGATAAAAGCACTGCCACCACTCCCTGCCTGGCCCAGATTAGAGCACAGCCAGGCTCAGTTCTCAGCCATCTCAATATCCTCCCATGCGAGAGGTGACCTTTTCTTAGCCATGGTGAGTTTGAGACTTTGTCCTTGTTTACTGAAATTGGTCTGCTCGCTGTCTAATGACTAATGTTGTATGTGCCTCGCACTATTTTAGAATGTGCCGGCAAATGATCTAGGCAACAAACAGTACTTTGTGGAATCATGCAGGCATCATCGATGAAGATGAAAGAGGTGGAGGAAATGTCCAACCGAGATGCAAGTATTGTACTCAGGAATACATACATAGGAAACTACAACAGAGTTTTTTTTTTTTGAAGAATAGAAACTACAACAGAGTTGAAGCTTCATTTGCTCAAGATACCTAAGAAGGGACAAGATTGTGCCCAAATTGACTGATGCTAATATTTGACAGCTTCATATTGAAGTTGCAACAGCTCAAACAGACTAGGATCACCATGTTTGTATCACCTCATCAGTATTCCTAAACAGTCCTATTTTCATACATAATCATCAAATTCTACTATGGTTTTAGTATATTTAACATGTACTCCCTCCGTAAACTAATATAAGAGTGTTTAGATCACTACTTTAGTAATCTAAACGCTCTTATATTAGTTTACAGAGGGAGTACTCCGTATCTCCGTATCTACGTTTCAAACAAAATTGAAGCTCTGATGTGGTCAGTGAGCTAGCTGACTTTGTGATAAACTCTGATGTGTGGTTGGGTGATTTAGCTGCACCAAGTGGTTAATGAAACCGACGATTTCACGCTCAAGAAGAAAAAAATAAAAACCCTACAGATGAATGAGATGCAAGTGTAGGATTTGGGGGAGGAGGCTGAATACCAGGTCCTCGTTGATGACGTGGCAGTCGAGGTCCTCGTCCCAGCCGTCGTGGAGGCCCTTCTCGCGGACCAGGTCACCGATGTTGACGTGCGCGACGGCCGCGGCGTCGGCGAGGAGGGAGCACGTCGTCGTCTTCCCCGTCCCCGGCGTCCCGGTCACCAGCACGTTGGGCCGCGCGCGGGCGCTCGCTCTCCTCGCCGCCATCTCTGCGTAGTGTCGTCTAGGAGCCGATGCTAACGAGGCGTCGGTCAGGTGGATGCCGGAGCGAGCGACGCTGGGACAGGGGGCGGCGGCGCAGTCGGAGATAGGAGGGAGAGGCCGAGACTGAGAGAAGGGGAACGCTTAGATGGGCTAGGGCTTCTTTTGGGCCTTCAGGATTCTTTTGCCAGTCAGCCCATCCACCGAGCCGAATCGAACCTTCCCCAGCATTCCATCCCCTTCCCTCCCGGGGGGGACCGGAGGAGACGTCTTCCACCCGAGATGCTCCTCCTCCGCCGCTGCTCCCACCGCTCCCCACGCCGCGCCGCTCCTCTCCTCCCCGCCGTCCACCGCCACGCCATGTCCTCCGCCCCGGCCTCCCCCACCGCGACGCCGTCCTCGTCGCCGGCGGCGGAGTACCACTGCCGCACCAAGCACAGCCTGACGGCCGGCTACGCGCGCGGCCCGGGCCGCCTCGACTGGGCCAACCAGCCCAACCCCTTCCTCCGCTTCTCCCCTTCCCCCGCCACCCCCTTACCCAACCCGCCGCCCCCGGCGCCCGCCTCCGCCGTCCCCTACCCGGCCCTCTTCCACGCCCCGCCCCCGCCGCCGCGGCTGCTCTCGCTCGACTCCCTCTCCGACCTCCTCTTCCACTCGCTCGCCCTCTCCGCCTGGAAGTCCGCCGGCGGGTCCACCTGGTCCCTCCGCGTCAACCCCAGCAGCGGCAACCTCCACCCCACCGAGGCCCACGTCCTGTTCGAGGACCCGCGGGCGCCCGGCCGCCTCGTCCTCTCCCACTACGCGCCCCGCGACCACCTCCTCGAGGCCCGCGCCACCCTGCCCGCCGGCGACCGCTCGGCGCTCCTGCCGCCGCGGGCCACCGCCGTGCTCGCGCTCTCGTCCGTCTTCTGGCGGGAGGCCTGGAAGTACGGCGAGCGGGCGCTGCGGTACTGCAACCACGACGTGGGCCATGCGCTGGCCGCGGTCGCCTTGGCCGCGGCCACTCTTGGGTGGGATGCGCGGTTGCTCGACGGCTTGTCCGATAAGGACCTTGGGAGGCTAGTGGGGGTGGACAAAGGGTGTCCTGCCCCTGCTCCTCCGGACAACATCAAAATGGTGAGTGGCAAGAAGGGGCCGGCGCCGTGGGTGGAGAGGCAACACCCAGATTGTGCTCTCCTGTTGTTCCCTGCGGGCTCAGAAGAGCCGGAGGTGGACTATGGGAGGATGAGTGATGCTCTGAGGGAATTCGATGAGTTGGAGTGGGTGGGCAAGGCCAATGCGCTCAGCAAGGATCATGTGGTGTGGGATGTTATTTACAAGACGGCAGAGGCAGTCAAGAAACACCAACCTATGCCTGGGGAGCGCTTCTTGGTGAGCCCGTGGAACACGAGCACCAGATTGTCTGAAGGGCTGTATAAGGATCTCACGGCGCAGGAGGTGGTGCGGCGGCGGAGGAGCGCGGTTGACATGGACGGGGAGCACGTCATGGGGAAGGAGGAATTCTATCAGATACTGCTGCATTGCCTGCCTTCAGGCGAGGTTAGCCCGGGGGAGCGACAGGGACCACAGACCGCTCTACCATTTCGCGTGTTACCCTGGGATGCAGAGGTGCATGCCGCACTGTTTGTGCACCGCGTCTCAGGGCTGCCCAAGGGGCTGTATTTCTTGGTTAGGAACGAGGAGCATTTTGATACACTACGACATGCTATGAGACAGGATTTTGAGTGGGCTCGACCAGAGGGATGCCCTGATAGCCTCCCACTCTATAGGCTGATGAAAGGGGATTGCCAGAGGTTGGCAATGCAGATATCATGTATGCAGGTATATGATCAGATACAGCAACTGTTATTGCTTATGGTTTCTTTGAACACAAATAATTATATCTTTGTGGCTGCTTAACGATTTTTTCATTGATTTATAATGAATGGCCTTTGCCATGCTCAAACTGTATGTAGAGGCTACCTTCTGTTTGGTGAAGAACATTGTTTGGATTCCTGCTGCTTGTGTGTCTCGATCATGCTGATCAATGGGGTCCCTGTGTGGCTGAAGTTCAGAAACTTAATCTCCCACCTGTAGATGTGGTGCCGCTGTTTGCCAAGTTCAAGTAGCATGTGGTTGCTTTTGTTTTTGGCTTAGTTTCCTTTCTTTTTTCTTTTACACCGTAGGGTGTCAAACCTTGTTCCGTTATCCTTCGATAGGGGAACCCGCCAAGTTGGGATGTTGTGTGGTTTTATTTATTTGGGCAGTAATTAGTGGAGCTCTTGTGAACACTCAAAGTATTAGTTTTATAGTTTATCATGGAATTGGAGGTGAGATGCTCATGATGCATTCCTGATTCTTGATGCAGGATATTGCCTCACATGGATGTTTTAGCCTTGGGATGATTGCTCGATTTGAACCTGTGCTGGATGACAAAGGTGAATGGATGTATCCTCGTTTATTCTGGGAGACTGGTGTTCTTGGTCAAGTTCTCTACCTTGAGGCGCATGCTGTAGGGATATCTGCCACGGGGATTGGTTGCTACTTTGATGATGCAGGTAAGATGATGCAGTATTTTCAAAAGACCAGTTAGTAATTGAACTGTATGTATGCTCCCTTAACTATATATGGTAAATAAATCTTACTAGCTGTGTTTGGCAAGTAATCTTCATTTGCTGGTACCCAACTTTTCTATCTGAACAACCGATTTAGAACATACCATTGTGCTGAACAGTTACGCCTCGTGGTTCAAACTTCAAACCAAGCTATAAAGCTGCATTTGTTGTGTTCACGCTTGCAGATCATTTAGTAAGCTTATGCTAAAGATATAATTGTACTGTCAAGAGGTGGAATGACTAAGCCTCTTATGGTCCTTTTGCTGAATACTTTGTAAATGCCGCATTAAAGTGCGGGAAATTCTTGTGCGGGCGTGTACAAGGTTCCCCCTTACAATTAAAAATCATCACAATGTGTTCTTGTGTATGGATCAGGGAAACCTTGATGCTTTATTGGTTTTGGTCACTAAAATGTTACATGTATATGCTTTAATCTTGAATAACAGATCATATAGTTCTAGAGTTATACTATTTCCTCGTTTGTTAATTGAAGTAATGACCTTGGATCTTACTGGCTAGCAGTATGAGGTGGTGGGCTGGCCAACCAGGGTTCCTCACATCAGTTCTATTAAGTTTAGTCCCTAGTTCCTACTAGGACCAACACTTTTTTTTATACATGTTGTTTGACTTGTTTCTACATGATTCAGTTTGTAGCAAGTACAAATTTATCAGTATTATGTTTTGAGGTTCGGAAATCGTGAACTACCTATTGGTACCCTTGGAACTTGGAAAATCTTGTTTCCGAAAACTTAACTCCTTAACTCATTTCAGTTTTTCATTATTCTTTGGTAGCTGTAGGTATTACCTGTAATTTAAGTTCCTGACAAAATATCTAATTAATTTCCTACATACATTTGTTGTGCAGTTCATGAGGTTCTTGGTTTGAAAGACCTGGAGTTCCAAAGCTTGTACCATTTTACGGTGGGTGCCCCTGTGGTTGACAGGCGGATCATGAGTCTCCCTGCGTACCCAGGGCCAGGGATTGATGCATGATTCCTATTTTCTAGCTCAGCCCACGGATCAACATCTGAATGCCTGGATGAAGTACAACCTGTGTTCTTGTATAGGAAAGGAGCCGAGTGAAGGGAACTTATGGCGGCAGCACAGGTCTATTAGGATCTTGGTGCATCATCAGATCGTGGTATGTTATGTATAGTCATGCGAGCATAAGAAACAAAAGGGATGCCCAGAGATATATAGAGGGCATATGCTTGGTTGGCAGCCGAATTTTGGCTAGTAACAAGGGTGGGTTTCTCCTGGGACGGGCATCCTGATTTTTACTCTGGAAACTCAAAAGTAAATGTGGTTATTGATGGCACCGAGCAAATACACATGGATATCTAAATTCAAAGTTTCGGGTCACTTGTTTGCCCGTTGGGATGATATTCATAGAAGTGTAATGTTTATGACCTTTCTGGTGTAAGAGCACATACAGCGAGAGAACGCTCTGAATTCTGGAAGATGATGCCCATTAACATTCAGTAAATTCTCTCTCTGAATTCTGGAAGATGATGCCCATTAACATTCAGTAAACTCAACGGGATTGCTAACTACTGCAGCAACCGTGGTTTAGCACAAAATCAATATTGTCTACTGCAGCAATCTTGAACCATTGTTCCTGTCAATCTTGATTACTAACTACTGCAACAATCTTGAATTCTGAATCGAGAAAATCAATGCTAACTACTGCCGCGCAAAATGCTACAGCTTCTGTAAAAAGAAAAGGCTATAGTGTGTGGCTGCTTGGTATCTTGCTGCCTGCTACAAGAGTGGAATCACCATCTCCATCGAGGATCCCTGCAGGGCAGTGGGCAGTCCCAGTGTGAAAGATGGCGGCGGTGGCGCCGTCTACCCCACCATCAGGGACGCCGAGCAGGCCGGGCGCGCCTATATCTCGCCTTCAGCAAGTCTGGCGAAGAGGCGAGCGAGCTGTGCCGGCCCATGAGCACGGGAGGCCACAACCTCTTTTTTTGTTTTTGTGTTTTATGTTTTCTCTTTTTACTTTACTTTTATTACTTTTGTTAATACTTTAAAACATTATATATAAATATATATATATATTACAAAAAACACTCTTAAAAATTAAAAAATAATAATAAAGTATTTCAAAAAAGTTCAACAAGTCTTTAAAAATATTGAACAAGTATTTGAAAAAAATAAACATGTATTTTAAAAATGTTGATTATATATGTAAAAATGTTAAACAAATATTTAAAAAGATGTTGAATAGGTATATGAAAAATTGTTGATCACGTATATAAAAATATTGAACAAATATTTGAAAAATGTTAAATAAGTATTTGAAAAAAAAATGTTGATCAAGTATATTAAAATGTTGAACGAGTATTTGAAAATGTTGAACAAGTATTTTAAAAAAATGTTGATCATGTACGAGTATTTGAAATTCTTTGAATGAGTATATAAAAATGTTGAACAAGTTTTGAGAAAATGTTGATCTTGTATATAAGAATGTAGAATGAAAAACAAAAACAAACAAAGAAAAACCAAAAAATGGAAAAGAAAGGAAACAAAATAAACAAAAGGAAAAGGAAAATGAAAAAAAATTAAAGAAACAAATGAAAAAAATCAAAGATGAAAAACAAAAAAGGAAAAAAAAACGGCTTGACTCGCTTCAAGTAGGACGCGTCCCCTTTACCTAACGTGAAGAGTAGTCCGGCGTGGTGGCTATGTGCGCTTGCTTCTTCCTGGAGAACCAGGGATTGATCCCTCGTTCTCTCGTTCTCCCTCCCCCTTTTTCTTTAATTAAACGTGAAGTGGGCCGATCCAAATATTGTGCCGCATTCAACGAGAGATGTGTTCCACCTCCCTGAATGCAATAAATAGTTGTCGTGGAGCAAGCAAGCGCCGATGAGGGCTGCAGCTACAGCTTAAAGGCTGACACCGTGGGGTAGGATAGCATAACAGCTTGAGCCCGCTAAAGACCACGTGGTCAGCCCAGAAGCGTGTTCGCGGGCCTGATATGCTGGGCCGCCTAACGGGATGTCCTGCGCCACTTGCATCATGAGTTGCAATAAAAGATATGATATAAACATAATTATAAAGTGATTGGGGACTGTTCAATTGGTTAGCATGGTGGAAAATCTTACACTCGAAATTAGGTTACCGGTAAGAAGATTATTTTTATGGAAAGTCATCATTATGATAGATTATTAAATGAAAAGAAAAAACAAATACACCATCTTTTTTAGAAATACAATGTCAAGAAAATCGGTGGATCCACTTGCCACGCATTCAATCAGTGGCGGAGCATTGGGCCAAATTGTTGGAGGGACGAATGGGCTACAGGTGGCCATGGCAAGATTTGGGCCCACGTATGTCTGGTAGAATTGCCTCATGATGCATAACCTTGACAACGTGTTTGTTTGGGGGAGTTGGAGATGGGGAATGGGAGTTTAAGGTCTATGGGAGTTAAATTCCTTTGATTGGCTCATAGACATGGGAGTTAAGGGCCTATTTGGTTTCAAATAAGTCACCAACTTATAAGTCGAAAAGTGGAAAAAGTGACTTATTTTGCCAAACAGACCCGACTTATAAGTCACCCCAACTTATAAGTCATAAGTTGCTCCACCCCAACTTAAAACTTATAAGTCATCCCCTTTTATGTGGGTTCCATCTCATGCATGATGTGGATTGGTGTGGGAAGGTGTGTTAGGTGATTTATAAGTCCGGTGACAACCAAACAGGCGTGACTTATAAGTCGCTGGTTTTAAGTCACCTGACTTATAAGTCAGGTAACTTATTGGAACCAAACAGGCCCTAAGATGGGAACAGGAAGGGGAATTAAGAGGTCCAACTCACTCCAATCTATTTCCTGGGAGGACCAGGTAATTAAGCGTGGGAGTGGGAATCGACTAAAAAGAAAAAGAAAAACGTTTGCTCACGTCCTGTTGTTTAGCGGCTGATGAAGCGCTCATCTATAATACATAAATAGTTCATCCCCACTAACATATTTCTCTTGACATGCAGGTTATCCACATCACCAATCAACATGCAACCATCTACCTCACTACACCTCAGCAGTCAGCCACGTCATCAATTCCAGCCACGTCCGGCGCTTTAGCTCTCGCTATCGACTGATTTCTTATGGCTGGGCTGTACGAAGCCACTTCTCAAGAAAGTTCTAATGGGCTGTAAGACGTTGACAGCCCATGGAAGGATATTGAATAGTCCGTGTTGTATCTTTTTCCCCAAAGCGTGGTCGTCTCCACACTATTCCCCTTCTCTTCGTCTCCTCCAATTCCACTTAGATACAGCAAATCAATAGCCATTGATAGTTTTGTTTCGTCCCGTCCCTTCATCTTATTCTACGATTGAACATATAGTGGATCGGTTGCCCGGATGTTTCACTTCATCTCCACTGAACTTGCCTTCACGTCATCAAAACTAACAGTTTCCCTTCACATCCCGCCTCATTGTATCGATCCGAGATTTACGCTACTGCGCGGCGGCTTCTTCGATCTACTTCAAACCTTTCACCACCATGCCAACACCTGCATCATCTACATCTATTCGCCGCATGCGTACAGACCACCTGAGATAGGAATCGTTGATCGGTCGTCATGCTCGCTTGAAGGTACTACGATGGGACCCATGGCGGAGGAGATCCCACTGATGCCGTCGACGGGAGCTCGATGGCCGCGGCCACTGTATCTCCGTCCAACGGCGCGTCAACTACACCGACCCCTTCCTCCACGACGTCTACGCCCATGCCGCCCGGTGCGGTATGCATGGATAGCCTTTTCCCCTTTCACTTTCACTTCTTTAAAAATCCAAATCTGCCACCAATGCGAGACGCCGCCTCCGCGCTCTCCAGCCCATGCCAAATCGGTCGTCGCCACGAACACACGCCCATCGGGGAATCGGTGCCAGCGTCGATCGATATCTTTGCCGATGTGCTCTTCCTTTCTTAAACGCAGTGTGGCTTGACAGACACAGGCAGCGGCTTGTTACCGAACTGCAGCCCTTGGGCGGAGAGGAAGGGGTCTCCACCCATGCCAGATGTCGCCCGCCGCTCGGTAACGCCATGGGGGAAGGGCGCTGTCCGCCTCCATTGACCACGACTTAGGAGGCGCACTGTTGGGGATCAGGAGGGACACCTTCAGTCCAGGCTCTTCCTCACCTTCTTTATTTGACTCTCTCTTTTTTCAGTGGGTGAATGTGTGTTTGTTTATGTGTAGAGATTCAAGTAGTAGGATGATATACAAATATTTGGGGTGAGGCATGGATCAGATTGTCAATTATGTGAACCAGAGATAAGAGAATACACATGTGAGTGGCGAGGACATCGATTGATCAAAAAATTAGAATGCTTTTATTATGAGATTCAGACAAGAGAAGTTAATCATCGCTGTTATCTTGGTCTTATGCTTCATTCAGAAAAAACGTAACAACAGGGTGTTCGAGGGTTTGTTACCTTGAGTGGTCGTTTGGATGGGTCTGTTATCTGAAGGTATGCTACCTTGATTAACCATCATTGGTCTATAATTGTTCCACACTGATTATTGCTGCACGGGAGGTATGTACTGTGAGGGTTCTCGATTATTTGTAGTTTGGTATTCCATAACTGAATAAATTGCAATCCAATTAAAAAAGCTACTATATTTTGCCTCATAATACCTTGCTTCATCTCATCTTTGGTTTAAGTGTTGAACATCTTGCTTTCCTTAATGGCGTGCTAGCTTCTCTTCCCAAGAATGGCTCATATATATCACACCATGAAGATTGTAATTCTTTCTCTAGGAATGCGGGTATAGTTTGTTTTAAAATTGTAGACCGAACAAAGGTGTACGTAAGGGAATCGATAGCTTTGATTATCGCCCAATACTCTTTACTTGCTGATGGTTCTTTTGGTTAATGTTCTGCAAGTTCTAACTCTGTAGTGTGAATGTGTGATTACGATATTTTAATTGCTCTATGGCATGCTGCTTTCTGAAATACCAGGCTAGCTTCCTTTCTGAACAACACACACCATTGAAGATTGGTTCTAGGCTTCTAGCCTACTATAACATTGTAGATTGAATGAAGGTGTCTGCAAGGGAATTATAGCGATTATCTGCCCAACACTATTTTCTTCCTGATGATTATTCTGGTTAATGTTCCGCAAGTTCAATGCTACAAGATATTCTAGAAGTGTTATTCCCAAAAGAATCTGACAAAATATATACCACCTATAGTTTTAATCGTTTTTATGGTGAGGATTCTATTATAAAACCACATGCTCACTTTCACATCAATATGCCTTTTCCTTTCTATGAAATAAAAACAATGAGTTATTATTATTCATAGCAATGATTCATTTGGTTAATTGTCCCATATGTTCTTAATCGTATTTCAAGAAACTTTGAGCTACTAATTCCCGCTGCAACGCGCGGGGGAATCATCTAGTTTTTCTTATGGGAAACGGTTGGGGCCGGCACACCGGCGGAAGATTGGGCCGGTCTCCCTCTTCCTCGCGTCACTCCTCCACATCTCGCGCAGCTTGCCGGGGCGCGCGCCGCCCTCTTCTTCTGCCCCCTCCTCCCCACCCCTTCCCCATTCCTCCCCCCTCCCTCCCCCCCTGCCCGCCCCCCGGTCGCCGCACCACGCCTCCTCTCTCCCCGCTCGAAGCTCGCCATGGCTCTGCGCGGTGACCATCCCATCTCGCCGGCGACGAGGGAGGGTGACCATGGGAGATCTTTTGCAACCGGGCGACGGGTGCTACCACGGCGACGCTGATGCAACTTCGCTGGAGGCAGGGGTGTGTGACGGCGATGACCGAGGTGACCGTGGGCTGCAACCATGGCTTTTCCATCGCCGGTAGCCGGTTGAAGCTTTTCCTATATACGGTCGAAGCTTTCTCTGTCAATGTTCGCAACTTTTTCTCTGGTTGCAGGTCTGGTTGAAGTCTTTTTTCTTAACGGATGAAGCTTTTTTATACACGATTGAAGCTTTTCCAAACCACAGTCGAAGCTTTCTGAAAACGATGGAAACTTTTTTTTGTTTTTTTGTGTTTGCTACAACCACGTCATTTTTTTGCTGCAATCGGCAACCACAGAAGCTACATCCATTTAACATTTTTGCTACAACGATGACGGCGGGCTTAACCAAGACTGCTACAAAGGAAAATAGCTGCAACCGTTGATAGAAAAGTTTCAACCGAGATAAAAAGCTACAACCATTGAAAGAGAAAGCTACAACCATACTGCGCAAATCGAAAAGTTGCATCCGTTGTAGAGAAAGCTTCAATCGTATGTGTGAAAAGCTTCAACCGCGCGGCGTTGTCACCGAGCTGCAACCATAGTTGATGGCTCGGTAGCCGTCGTCGACGCAATTTTCGCGCAGCGACGAGCATCAATGGTGAGTCGCGGTGACGGAGCTACAACCGGGGAGAGCTACAAGCGCCGCCGCTGCAAGCTGGAACCGCAGATGTAGTTTTATTTTCATGCGTCGCAGCGACGATGAGGACGGCCGGCGACGGTTGGAAGCGGTGACGGGGACGGGCGGCGAGGGTGGGGACCGGTGACGGGGATGGCCGGCGCGGGTGCGGACCGGCGACGAGGCCGGCTACCAGAAGGGATAGGAGGCGCTGCGCGGCGCAGCCCGAGCGAGGGGATCGAACCCGAGGAAGAAGAAGCTGGGGTGTTCTTTTTTTTTGCTTCTAGATCCAACCGCTGCGCGCTCACATCCAACGGTCTGGGCTAGACCGGCCGAAACTTTCGGCCGGCGCACCGGCGCCTATCACCGCCCTTTTTTTATCCATACTCCTGTATCGTCAACAATTCTCACTCCTGTACGCACGACCATAAACCAAATGAAGGAAAATAGCTCCCTATAGAATTCCCACTGCTAATTAGTACCACATACCAAACATGTGCAGCGCCGGGAGGCCATCACCGCCGATAGGCGCAACAGGGCCAAGAAGGCCAGGGAGAGAGCGGCGCACGCGGCGGTCGCGACTGCGGCGGCGGAGGTGGCGACCGAACAAGCCGAGGCAGCGCGCGTGGCGATGATGAATCCACCCGGTGGACACGGCCCGCACGCGGCCTGGAGCCAGCAAAGCGTCGGTTCTCCGGCCGGGTTCTTGTCGTCGCCACACCCATGGAGCACGCCTTCGCTGGGCTATGCCGATGGCGACGTCCACAGTGGTTTCAACCCCACCATCACCTTTCCCGATGGGTGCCCGGTCCAGCGTATGCCCTCGCCCGCGTTCGCCGGCGTGCAGTACCCTCCGTACATGTATTCGCCGCCGGACTACGCAGCTTCACCGACGCCACCTCTCCGCCGCGGCCTCTACTCGCAAGCCTCCTCCTCGTCGCATCTTGGCGACGCCGACGCGATGGAGGCCGACATGGAAGACATCATTGCAGCCGGTTCGGCTGCCGCCGCCGCTTCCCCCGGGTTCACTACCCAAGACAGCTCGATTGATCTCGGCGACATGGACACCGAGCTCGACTATGGCGAGGAAGAGCCGGAGAAGAAGGAAGAGGAGGAGGAGGAGGAGGAGGAGCCGGCGCCGACAAGGAAAGGCAAGAAGAAGAAGAAGAAGAAGAAGAAGAAGAAGAAGAAGAAGAAGAAGAAGAAGAAGAAGAAGAAGAAGAAGAAGAAGAAGAAGAAGAAGAAGAAGAAGAAGAAGAAGAAGAAGAAGAAGAAGAAGAAGAAGAAGAAGAAGAAGAAGAAGAAGAAGAAGAAGAAGAAGAAGAAGAAGAAGAAGAAGAAGAAGAAGAAGAAGAAGAAGAAGAAGAAGAAGAAGAAGAAGAAGAAGAAGAAGAAGAAGAAGAAGAAGAAGAAGAAGAAGAAGAAGAAGAAGAAGAAGAAGAAGAAGAAGAAGAAGAAGAAGAAGAAGAAGAAGAAGAAGAAGAAGAAGAAGAAGAAGAAGAAGAAGAAGAAGAAGAAGAAGAAGAAGAAGAAGAAGAAGAAGAAGAAGAAGAAGAAGAAGAAGAAGAAGAAGAAGAAGAAGAAGAAGAAGAAGAAGAAGAAGAAGAAGAAGAAGAAGAAGAAGAAGAAGAAGAAGAAGAAGAAGAAGAAGAAGAAGAAGAAGAAGAAGAAGAAGAAGAAGAAGAAGAAGAAGAAGAAGAAGAAGAAGAAGAAGAAGAAGAAGAAGAAGAAGAAGAAGAAGAAGAAGAAGAAGAAGAAGAAGAAGAAGAAGAAGAAGAAGAAGAAGAAGAAGAAGAAGAAGAAGAAGAAGAAGAAGAAGAAGAAGAAGAAGAAGAAGAAGAAGAAGAAGAAGAAGAAGAAGAAGAAGAAGAAGAAGAAGAAGAAGAAGAAGAAGAAGAAGAAGAAGAAGAAGAAGAAGAAGAAGAAGAAGAAGAAGAAGAAGAAGAAGAAGAAGAAGAAGAAGAAGAAGAAGAAGAAGAAGAAGAAGAAGAAGAAGAAGAAGAAGAAGAAGAAGAAGAAGAAGAAGAAGAAGAAGAAGAAGAAGAAGAAGAAGAAGAAGAAGAAGAAGAAGAAGAAGAAGAAGAAGAAGAAGAAGAAGAAGAAGAAGAAGAAGAAGAAGAAGAAGAAGAAGAAGAAGAAGAAGAAGAAGAAGAAGAAGAAGAAGAAGAAGAAGAAGAAGAAGAAGAAGAAGAAGAAGAAGAAGAAGAAGAAGAAGAAGAAGAAGAAGAAGAAGAAGAAGAAGAAGAAGAAGAAGAAGAAGAAGAAGAAGAAGAAGAAGAAGAAGAAGAAGAAGAAGAAGAAGAAGAAGAAGAAGAAGAAGAAGAAGAAGAAGAAGAAGAAGAAGAAGAAGAAGAAGAAGAAGAAGAAGAAGAAGAAGAAGAAGAAGAAGAAGAAGAAGAAGAAGAAGAAGAAGAAGAAGAAGAAGAAGAAGAAGAAGAAGAAGAAGAAGAAGAAGAAGAAGAAGAAGAAGAAGAAGAAGAAGAAGAAGAAGAAGAAGAAGAAGAAGAAGAAGAAGAAGAAGAAGAAGAAGAAGAAGAAGAAGAAGAAGAAGAAGAAGAAGAAGAAGAAGAAGAAGAAGAAGAAGAAGAAGAAGAAGAAGAAGAAGAAGAAGAAGAAGAAGAAGAAGAAGAAGAAGAAGAAGAAGAAGAAGAAGAAGAAGAAGAAGAAGAAGAAGAAGAAGAAGAAGAAGAAGAAGAAGAAGAAGAAGAAGAAGAAGAAGAAGAAGAAGAAGAAGAAGAAGAAGAAGAAGAAGAAGAAGAAGAAGAAGAAGAAGAAGAAGAAGAAGAAGAAGAAGAAGAAGAAGAAGAAGAAGAAGAAGAAGAAGAAGAAGAAGAAGAAGAAGAAGAAGAAGAAGAAGAAGAAGAAGAAGAAGAAGAAGAAGAAGAAGAAGAAGAAGAAGAAGAAGAAGAAGAAGAAGAAGAAGAAGAAGAAGAAGAAGAAGAAGAAGAAGAAGAAGAAGAAGAAGAAGAAGAAGAAGAAGAAGAAGAAGAAGAAGAAGAAGAAGAAGAAGAAGAAGAAGAAGAAGAAGAAGAAGAAGAAGAAGAAGAAGAAGAAAGAAGAAGAAGAAGAAGAAGAAGAAGAAGAAGAAGAAGAAGAAGAAGAAGAAGAAGAAGAAGAAGAAGAAGAAGAAGAAGAAGAAGAAGAAGAAGAAGAAGAAGAAGAAGAAGAAGAAGAAGAAGAAGAAGAAGAAGAAGAAGAAGAAGAAGAAGAAGAAGAAGAAGAAGAAGAAGAAGAAGAAGAAGAAGAAGAAGAAGAAGAAGAAGAAGAAGAAGAAGAAGAAGAAGAAGAAGAAGAAGAAGAAGAAGAAGAAGAAGAAGAAGAAGAAGAAGAAGAAGAAGAAGAAGAAGAAGAAGAAGAAGAAGAAGAAGAAGAAGAAGAAGAAGAAGAAGAAGAAGAAGAAGAAGAAGAAGAAGAAGAAGAAGAAGAAGAAGAAGAAGAAGAAGAAGAAGAAGAAGAAGAAGAAGAAGAAGAAGAAGAAGAAGAAGAAGAAGAAGAAGAAGAAGAAGAAGAAGAAGAAGAAGAAGAAGAAGAAGAAGAAGAAGAAGAAGAAGAAGAAGAAGAAGAAGAAGAAGAAGAAGAAGAAGAAGAAGAAGAAGAAGAAGAAGAAGAAGAAGAAGAAGAAGAAGAAGAAGAAGAAGAAGAAGAAGAAGAAGAAGAAGAAGAAGAAGAAGAAGAAGAAGAAGAAGAAGAAGAAGAAGAAGAAGAAGAAGAAGAAGAAGAAGAAGAAGAAGAAGAAGAAGAAGAAGAAGAAGAAGAAGAAGAAGAAGAAGAAGAAGAAGAAGAAGAAGAAGAAGAAGAAGAAGAAGAAGAAGAAGAAGAAGAAGAAGAAGAAGAAGAAGAAGAAGAAGAAGAAGAAGAAGAAGAAGAAGAAGAAGAAGAAGAAGAAGAAGAAGAAGAAGAAGAAGAAGAAGAAGAAGAAGAAGAAGAAGAAGAAGAAGAAGAAGAAGAAGAAGAAGAAGAAGAAGAAGAAGAAGAAGAAGAAGAAGAAGAAGAAGAAGAAGAAGAAGAAGAAGAAGAAGAAGAAGAAGAAGAAGAAGAAGAAGAAGAAGAAGAAGAAGAAGAAGAAGAAGAAGAAGAAGAAGAAGAAGAAGAAGAAGAAGAAGAAGAAGAAGAAGAAGAAGAAGAAGAAGAAGAAGAAGAAGAAGAAGAAGAAGAAGAAGAAGAAGAAGAAGAAGAAGAAGAAGAAGAAGAAGAAGAAGAAGAAGAAGAAGAAGAAGAAGAAGAAGAAGAAGAAGAAGAAGAAGAAGAAGAAGAAGAAGAAGAAGAAGAAGAAGAAGAAGAAGAAGAAGAAGAAGAAGAAGAAGAAGAAGAAGAAGAAGAAGAAGAAGAAGAAGAAGAAGAAGAAGAAGAAGAAGAAGAAGAAGAAGAAGAAGAAGAAGAAGAAGAAGAAGAAGAAGAAGAAGAAGAAGAAGAAGAAGAAGAAGAAGAAGAAGAAGAAGAAGAAGAAGAAGAAGAAGAAGAAGAAGAAGAAGAAGAAGAAGAAGAAGAAGAAGAAGAAGAAGAAGAAGAAGAAGAAGAAGAAGAAGAAGAAGAAGAAGAAGAAGAAGAAGAAGAAGAAGAAGAAGAAGAAGAAGAAGAAGAAGAAGAAGAAGAAGAAGAAGAAGAAGAAGAAGAAGAAGAAGAAGAAGAAGAAGAAGAAGAAGAAGAAGAAGAAGAAGAAGAAGAAGAAGAAGAAGAAGAAGAAGAAGAAGAAGAAGAAGAAGAAGAAGAAGAAGAAGAAGAAGAAGAAGAAGAAGAAGAAGAAGAAGAAGAAGAAGAAGAAGAAGAAGAAGAAGAAGAAGAAGAAGAAGAAGAAGAAGAAGAAGAAGAAGAAGAAGAAGAAGAAGAAGAAGAAGAAGAAGAAGAAGAAGAAGAAGAAGAAGAAGAAGAAGAAGAAGAAGAAGAAGAAGAAGAAGAAGAAGAAGAAGAAGAAGAAGAAGAAGAAGAAGAAGAAGAAGAAGAAGAAGAAGAAGAAGAAGAAGAAGAAGAAGAAGAAGAAGAAGAAGAAGAAGAAGAAGAAGAAGAAGAAGAAGAAGAAGAAGAAGAAGAAGAAGAAGAAGAAGAAGAAGAAGAAGAAGAAGAAGAAGAAGAAGAAGAAGAAGAAGAAGAAGAAGAAGAAGAAGAAGAAGAAGAAGAAGAAGAAGAAGAAGAAGAAGAAGAAGAAGAAGAAGAAGAAGAAGAAGAAGAAGAAGAAGAAGAAGAAGAAGAAGAAGAAGAAGAAGAAGAAGAAGAAGAAGAAGAAGAAGAAGAAGAAGAAGAAGAAGAAGAAGAAGAAGAAGAAGAAGAAGAAGAAGAAGAAGAAGAAGAAGAAGAAGAAGAAGAAGAAGAAGAAGAAGAAGAAGAAGAAGAAGAAGAAGAAGAAGAAGAAGAAGAAGAAGAAGAAGAAGAAGAAGAAGAAGAAGAAGAAGAAGAAGAAGAAGAAGAAGAAGAAGAAGAAGAAGAAGAAGAAGAAGAAGAAGAAGAAGAAGAAGAAGAAGAAGAAGAAGAAGAAGAAGAAGAAGAAGAAGAAGAAGAAGAAGAAGAAGAAGAAGAAGAAGAAGAAGAAGAAGAAGAAGAAGAAGAAGAAGAAGAAGAAGAAGAAGAAGAAGAAGAAGAAGAAGAAGAAGAAGAAGAAGAAGAAGAAGAAGAAGAAGAAGAAGAAGAAGAAGAAGAAGAAGAAGAAGAAGAAGAAGAAGAAGAAGAAGAAGAAGAAGAAGAAGAAGAAGAAGAAGAAGAAGAAGAAGAAGAAGAAGAAGAAGAAGAAGAAGAAGAAGAAGAAGAAGAAGAAGAAGAAGAAGAAGAAGAAGAAGAAGAAGAAGAAGAAGAAGAAGAAGAAGAAGAAGAAGAAGAAGAAGAAGAAGAAGAAGAAGAAGAAGAAGAAGAAGAAGAAGAAGAAGAAGAAGAAGAAGAAGAAGAAGAAGAAGAAGAAGAAGAAGAAGAAGAAGAAGAAGAAGAAGAAGAAGAAGAAGAAGAAGAAGAAGAAGAAGAAGAAGAAGAAGAAGAAGAAGAAGAAGAAGAAGAAGAAGAAGAAGAAGAAGAAGAAGAAGAAGAAGAAGAAGAAGAAGAAGAAGAAGAAGAAGAAGAAGAAGAAGAAGAAGAAGAAGAAGAAGAAGAAGAAGAAGAAGAAGAAGAAGAAGAAGAAGAAGAAGAAGAAGAAGAAGAAGAAGAAGAAGAAGAAGAAGAAGAAGAAGAAGAAGAAGAAGAAGAAGAAGAAGAAGAAGAAGAAGAAGAAGAAGAAGAAGAAGAAGAAGAAGAAGAAGAAGAAGAAGAAGAAGAAGAAGAAGAAGAAGAAGAAGAAGAAGAAGAAGAAGAAGAAGAAGAAGAAGAAGAAGAAGAAGAAGAAGAAGAAGAAGAAGAAGAAGAAGAAGAAGAAGAAGAAGAAGAAGAAGAAGAAGAAGAAGAAGAAGAAGAAGAAGAAGAAGAAGAAGAAGAAGAAGAAGAAGAAGAAGAAGAAGAAGAAGAAGAAGAAGAAGAAGAAGAAGAAGAAGAAGAAGAAGAAGAAGAAGAAGAAGAAGAAGAAGAAGAAGAAGAAGAAGAAGAAGAAGAAGAAGAAGAAGAAGAAGAAGAAGAAGAAGAAGAAGAAGAAGAAGAAGAAGAAGAAGAAGAAGAAGAAGAAGAAGAAGAAGAAGAAGAAGAAGAAGAAGAAGAAGAAGAAGAAGAAGAAGAAGAAGAAGAAGAAGAAGAAGAAGAAGAAGAAGAAGAAGAAGAAGAAGAAGAAGAAGAAGAAGAAGAAGAAGAAGAAGAAGAAGAAGAAGAAGAAGAAGAAGAAGAAGAAGAAGAAGAAGAAGAAGAAGAAGAAGAAGAAGAAGAAGAAGAAGAAGAAGAAGAAGAAGAAGAAGAAGAAGAAGAAGAAGAAGAAGAAGAAGAAGAAGAAGAAGAAGAAGAAGAAGAAGAAGAAGAAGAAGAAGAAGAAGAAGAAGAAGAAGAAGAAGAAGAAGAAGAAGAAGAAGAAGAAGAAGAAGAAGAAGAAGAAGAAGAAGAAGAAGAAGAAGAAGAAGAAGAAGAAGAAGAAGAAGAAGAAGAAGAAGAAGAAGAAGAAGAAGAAGAAGAAGAAGAAGAAGAAGAAGAAGAAGAAGAAGAAGAAGAAGAAGAAGAAGAAGAAGAAGAAGAAGAAGAAGAAGAAGAAGAAGAAGAAGAAGAAGAAGAAGAAGAAGAAGAAGAAGAAGAAGAAGAAGAAGAAGAAGAAGAAGAAGAAGAAGAAGAAGAAGAAGAAGAAGAAGAAGAAGAAGAAGAAGAAGAAGAAGAAGAAGAAGAAGAAGAAGAAGAAGAAGAAGAAGAAGAAGAAGAAGAAGAAGAAGAAGAAGAAGAAGAAGAAGAAGAAGAAGAAGAAGAAGAAGAAGAAGAAGAAGAAGAAGAAGAAGAAGAAGAAGAAGAAGAAGAAGAAGAAGAAGAAGAAGAAGAAGAAGAAGAAGAAGAAGAAGAAGAAGAAGAAGAAGAAGAAGAAGAAGAAGAAGAAGAAGAAGAAGAAGAAGAAGAAGAAGAAGAAGAAGAAGAAGAAGAAGAAGAAGAAGAAGAAGAAGAAGAAGAAGAAGAAGAAGAAGAAGAAGAAGAAGAAGAAGAAGAAGAAGAAGAAGAAGAAGAAGAAGAAGAAGAAGAAGAAGAAGAAGAAGAAGAAGAAGAAGAAGAAGAAGAAGAAGAAGAAGAAGAAGAAGAAGAAGAAGAAGAAGAAGAAGAAGAAGAAGAAGAAGAAGAAGAAGCGATTCTTGGCACGAAGCGGCACTAAAGGTCGCCCTACATAAACCCTTCGGCCCACCCGAAGCTCGCCTCGCTTTCTTCCCCTTCCCCTCTCCTCTCTGTTCTTCCCTCTTCCTCTCGAGCTCATCACACATTTTGCCCAAAATTTGTCAAGATTTGAAGGCCCCATCCATTCAAATGATCACAAAGGTTAGCAACTTTGTCCTTTCATCTCTCATTGCTAGATTAGCTCTTGCAATGCTTTATATAGTTACTAATTTGTGAGTTTAGTAATTTGGGAGAAAATATATAGATGTGCTAGTATTTGATTTATATGCAATTTGAGGTCAAAATAACACTTAGTTTGCATATGTAGGTGTGGTTTACTTAGTGCCTTCTAAATCTCCGTCAGAATCCACCGCCGACGCCAGCACCGTCTCACACCCAAGCACCACCTTGTGGTGAGCCTCTTGTTCATGTAATTTTATATAAAAATTGATGTTTGTGTGATTTGGATATATAGTTAATCATGTAATAATTATCTTACCCAGACGTTGTTTGTTATACATAGTGCCATGGTTTTCATATCCGCCCCGCCGGCCCTCGCCCTTGTTATGATTCGATGTGGTATATTCTCTTTAAAACTATTAGTTGCATTTCGTGTTTATGACAAATTATGCCCATCAAGTTGACATAGATATTTTTATCTAGGAGGTATGTGAACCGAAATTCCAACCGACCCTATTGTCGAGAGGTTAAATTTAGTTGAAAGAGAAAACGAGTACTTGAAAGAAAAATTGAAAAGAATTGAGGGGAGAAGATGGAATTGGAGTTGCATGTTGCCGATGTCGCCGATGATCACAAGATCAAGATGGAGAAAATGCGCTGAAGAATAGAAAGATTAGAAAATATGCCATCGATAGTGAGGCTTGGTATCATTATGCTGTTGGATCAATTGTTACCTTAGTTGCGATCTTGATCGCATTTGTTGTTGCATTTAAATGCTTTAGCTAGAGAGTTATTTGTTTGTTGCATTTAAGTGTTGTATGAACTTGTATTAATTTGGTCTATTCGGTGTTGTGTAATGAAGATGAGCCGACAATGGATGTACGATGACCGATGCTCTCCCCAGTTCGTTGAGGGCGCATACTTTTCTCGCTATGGCCGAGGCAAACAAGCGGGCGGATGGTTTTATGCCTTGTCCATGTGGTGTCTGTAAGAATGGTCACAATTACCATTCACGCCCACTGCTTGAGTCCGGTTTCATGCCCCACTATAATGTTTGGACCAAGCACGGAGAAAGAGGGGTTATGATGGAAGACAATGAAGAAGAAGAGGACGACGACGCTATCCCGCCATGGGTTCCCCGAATACGATGATACAACAATGGGGAAGAAGCTGAGCCGGTAATGCGGAAGAAGTTGAGCCGGCAATGCGGGAAGAAGTCAAGAAGAGGCATCGATGAGCCCGCTGATGATCTAGGTCGGGCCATTGCCAATGCAAAGAGAAACGCGCAAGTGATTTGGAGAAGAAGAAGTTGCAAAGGCATGTTAGAGGATCACAAAAATTGTTGTACCCGAATTGCGAGGTGACAAGAAAAGCTGGGCACCACATCGAATTGCTGCAATGGAAGGCGAGAATGGTGTATCCGACAAGGGATTTGGAAAGTTGCGGTAATGATAAAGGATACGCCCAAAGGACAACGAATTGCCCGAGAGTACGACGAAGCAAAGAAGGCTGTCCGCCTCTAGGGTTAGAGGTGCAAAAGATACATGCATGCCCTAATGATTGCATCCTGTACGCATGTGAGTACGAGGATTTGAACGCTGTCGGTATGTGGTGCATTGCGCTATAAGATCAGCCGCGATGAGCTCGGTGATGTCGAGGGCGAGCGCCCAGAAGAAGATTCTCGCCAAGGTGATGTGGTATTCTCCTATAATACCACGGTTGAAATGTTTGTTCCAAAACAAAGAGCATGCCAAGGTGATGACATGGCATGAGAAGACCGTAAGAAAGACGGAAAGTTGAGAGTACCACGACGGGTCGCAGTGGAGAAAAATCGAAAGAAAGTACGGAAGGAGTTTGCGATGACGCAAGGAGCGATGGTTTGGTCTAAGCGCAGATGGCATTAATCCTTTTGGGGAGCAGAGCAAAGCAACCATAGCACCCGGCCCGTGACTCTATGTTTGTATAACCTTCCTCCTTGGTTGTGCATGAAGCGGAAGTTCATTATGATGCCGTGCTCATCCAAGGCCCTAAGCAACCCGGCAACGACATTGATGTGTACCTAAGGCCATTAGTTGAAGAACTCTACACTGTGGAATGGAACAGTGTACGCGGCGTGATGAGCACATGGGGAAGAATTTGACCTCAAGGCGTTGTTGTTCGTGACCATCAATGATTGGCTCGCTCTCAAGAACCTTTCGTGATGCATAAACAAGGGATACCGCGATGCACTCACTATTTGGATGATACCGACAATATATATTTGAATAGTTGTAAGAAGAATGTGTACAGGACATCGCCGATTTCTTCCGAGCAGCATCCCGAAGAAAGAAAGGCAAGCATTTCAAAGGTGAGGCGGATCACCGGACGAAGCCTCGCCATCGCATCGGTGCTGATGTACATGATATGGTCAAGGATTTGAGGGTGATATTTGGAAAGTTATCCCGCGGACAACCTGTTCAAGGACGCGGACGGACGCGCACCCATGTGGAAGAAGAAATCTATATTTTGGGACCTGCCATATTGAAAGACCTAGAGGTCCGCTCCGAATCGACGTGATGCACGCCACGAAGAATCTTTGCGTGACCTCGCTTGGCTTCTTGGGCGGTATGGGAAGACAAAAGATACACCGAGGCACGGAGGACCAGCAACGCACATCGTGGTCATGCAAGCTACGCCTACCAAAGAAGAGAAGGAAATCTTCTTTGAATGCCTCGCCAAGATAAGGTACCGCCTCGCTTCGTCAATATAAAGGAATAATAAACATGGCAGAGAAAAAGTTCCGTAACCTAAAGTCTCATGATCGCCACGTGATTATGACGCAATCGCTTCGTTGCATTGAGGGGCTTCTACCGAAAATGTTTGATTAGCCATTGTGAAGCTATGTGCATTTCTCAATGCAATCTCTCGAAGGTAATCGATCCGAAATCATACCAAGGTTACGTAATGATTTGGTGCAATGTCTTGTCGGGCTTTGAGTTGGTGTTCCCACCATCCTTCTTCAACATCATGACGCACGCCCTAGTTCACCTATGCGAAGAGATTAACGTTTTGGGTCCCTGATTTCTACACAATATGTTCCCTTTGAAAGGTTCATGGAGTCTTAAAGAAATATGTTCATAACCGCATAGGCCGTAGGAAGCATCTCAAGGGCCATCAAAATGAGGAGGTCATTGAGTTTTGTATTGACTTTATTCCCGACCTTAAGTTGATTGGTGTTCCTGAATCGCGCATAAGGGCGCATCGATGGAAAAGGCACGCTAGGAGGGGAACAAATAATATGTATGGACGGACATTCTCTCACCAAGCACACACACACGCTTCTACGAATTCCACCTTGGTGGCTCCGTATATGGATGAACACAAGAATTTGCTACGCCCAAACACCCGGAGCGGTCTCGATGAGTGGATTACACGTGAACAAACCAGAGTTTCGCTCAACTGGTTGCGCACACGCACCATGCATGCCACCTCTATTGAAGATGACCTGTACTTGCTGTCCCAGCTACCATCTTCAATATAATGACTTTCAAAGGGTACGAGATAAATGGTAATACATTTTACACGATTGCCCAAGATAAGAAGAGCACCAACCAAAACAGTGGTGTCCGCTGATGCGTAAACCAAGACGGAAAGGAAACATATTATGGTTATATATGTGACATATGGGAACTTGACTATCGACGTGGTTTAAAGGTCCCTTTGTTTCGTGCAAATGGGTCAATATGACACGAGGCGGGTAACGGAAGACCCGCAGACGGAATGACAACAAGGATCTCAACAATCTTATGATGCAGATTTAACCATTCGTCCTAGCCAATGATGTGGCACAGGTTTTCTATGTGAAGGACATGTCTACCAAGCCAAGAAAAAGAAAAGATAAGGAAGCTTAATGCATCGACGATGAGCCAAAGCGCACATAGTTCTTTTCGGGAAGAGAAACATCGTGGGAGTGGATGACAAGATGCACAAGTCAAGATTATGAAAAGTTTGATGAAATTGCTCCATTCACAAGTGAATATTGACCCGAGCATCCCGTTAAATGAAGAAGATTTTCCATGGTTACGCGCAAAGGGACACACGCTGAAGAAAAGGTTTCACACCCAAAGATCTGGATGTGATCGGCTTCACTATCATCACTTTCTTCGTGTTTCACACCCAGGAGGGAATGTCTGTAATACTTAGGGTAGTTATGTGTTTTGGCATTTGAAACGAAGAAATTTTATGTGCAAACAAATTCTTTTCATGCATTTACTGATTTTTTTCCAAATTAAATGACCCTGAAATTGAAAAGCAATTCAAATGAACTCGTAAAAGGTTGAAAGTTGGCATGGTATCATAATTTCAAATAAATAGCATGTGCAAGAAAGTAGAGAGGGTTACGATTTAAAACTGGATGCACTTCGTACAAATGGACAATCTCTTTCAAGTATCGTGGTTTCCATTTAAAACTGAATCTGTTACAAAGGCATTTCATTTTTAAATAACCTAAGCATTACTAAATTGAATATAATGATAAAACACACTAATATTGAACATAAGAAAAAGAATCACCGAAAACTTTTTTCAAAGTTAAGTTATTCACAAACTAGTGATTCACACAAATTTCAAATAATTCAAAATTTAAACTATTCAAATTTGAAATCTACCGCACTAAGAGAAAGTTTGTAATTTTTGTACCTAAAGCAAAAATATTCACAAAGAAACTCTAAATACAACAAAAACAACTCAAAAATAAATAAAACAAAAAATAAAGCAAAAAAAAAGCCCGCCATCGGGCCAAAGCGGCTCAGACACGACCAGCGATACAACCTTTCATTGGGCCAGATGCAGCCCGCCAAGGCCCAAGAGGCCCACAAGGCGAGGAGGATGTAGGCCCAAGAGGGCTGAATAGGAGAGGAGCTCGAGAGAGCTACCGACTGGGTTTATAAACCAGTGCAGTAGCCCTCGACTAGCGAGGTGGGACTAAACTTGTCAAGACCGCATCGGCGCTAATAAGATTTCTTTAGTACCGGTCGTGGCACAAACCGGTACTAGTAGGGCCTTTAGTACCGGTTTGTGCCACCACCCGTACTAAAGGGGTCGCTTCGCCGCTTGGTTTGGTTAAACAGATTTTAGTACCGTTGGTGGCTCCAACCGTACTAAAGGTGCCTTTATATAACTAAACACTTCAAAATTTCGCCGCTTTCATCTCTCCTCGCTTTTCTCCTTCGCCTGTCGCCGCTTCGACTTCGCCGTCGCCGCTTCGTCGCCGCTTCGTTGCCGCCGCTTCCCCCGCCGTTGCCGCCGCTGCCGCCGCCGCCGCCGCCGCCGCTTCGCCCCCATCGCCGCCGCTTCTGCCCTCGCTGTGCAGCGCCTATCGCCGCCTTCGCCGCCGCTCGCCCAGACGTCTCGCTCCCCGTTGCCGCCGCCTGTTGCCGCCGCCTGTCGCCGTCCCGTGCTGGCGCTTGCCCTCTCGCTTAGCCGGCCGGTGAGCGCGCACACACACACACATACATTGTTAGAATTGTTAGAATTGTTAGAAATTTTTGAAATTGTTAGATTTGTTAGAAATGTTTGAAATTGTAGAAATTTTTCTGTTTTTTAGAAATAGTTAGAAATGTTAGAATTGTTAGATTTGTTAGAAATGTTTGAAATTGTAGAAATTTTTCTGTTTTTAGTTATAGAAATATATAGTTATAAAAAGTTAGAATTGTTAGAAATTTTCTGTTTTTAGTTATAGAAATAGTTATAAAATGTTAGTTATATATATAGAAATGTTATAATTTTTTTCTGTTTTTAGTTCTAAAATATTAGAAATGTTATAGAAATGTTAGTTATATATAGCATTGTTAGAAATGTTATAGAAATGTTAGTTATATATATAGAAATGTTAGAAATTTTAGTTATCAAAATCCAATCATTAAAAAATGTTACTTTTTGCGGGCATATAGCTAGTATTTGTTCTCGACGATGCTCGCCCAAGATCCTCGCCGTCGATTCGTTCATGACGACGCCCACCGACTCCATGTCCGGACTGGCTCCTCCTGGCTGGCAACCGGGAGGTGCTGCTTGAGGACGCGCCGCTGACGAGGAACCCGATCGCTGGGTCCACTCGTCGATTCCCGATCTCGCTTTGGTGGCGTCAGCGGGCCATTTTGACGTGGCTTTTCCGGACGATGTATTCGAGATTATATCTATTATTCTCGACGATGTATTCGAGATTATATCTATTATTCTGGACGATGTATTCTAGATTATATCTATTATTCGGACGATGTATTCGAGATTATATCTATTATTCGAGATTTGAATACTAAATTGTTTTATATTTCTTTTGGATTAGTTAAACAAAAGCTATGGCGCATAATACCGACAGAGAGGGAGAAATGACCATGTTCGATATGATACGCGGGCAGATGATAATCAAAATGAAGAAGATTATGACGGCTCAATTTCTAAACAACACCGGAGAGGGTGATATGATATTCGATCACGACGAAGTCATGAATGATTATGACGATGACGAAGAACATGATCCTGAAACAACAAACACCGACGAGGTATATATATATTTATATAAGGTGCATCCGTGATCATCACATGTTTTAAATGACTTGAAGATATATTAACGAATCGATCTTTGTTCTTTCAGCCATCCGGATCGAGCAAATCTTCGTAAAAAGGATTTAAACGAGGCCCGAACAAAAAGTTGAAGCCGGGCGTAAAGTACAATATCGAGGCATGCGATCGCATCGCAAACCAATAGCGCCTAAGAAGATTGCGAACAAGTTCGTTTCGTCGGTCGGAGTTCTTGTGAAGGACCAACTCCCGATCAAACTTCAAGAATGGAGGGCGCCAGAAAGCCACGCCCAGATGTTACTTATGTCGACAAGAATCAAAAGATCTACTTTGGGATACTCTCATGGAACATTTCACCCTACCGATCATTTCACGTAAGCAGATGTGCGTAAAGTCAAAGAGGCTGCTCTTAAGATGATGGCGATCGCATTCAAGAACTACAAGAATGGTGAATGGAACAAGTACGTCGCTGGAGGAAGGAAGACTCCAGATTCAAGGGAACACTAGAGAACCAATGTGATCATTGGGCCGATTTCGTGAAATTCAAGGATTCGAATTAGCTAAGGAACGGCCGAGAATAAACAAGAAGAATGCCGAAAAGAAGGATAAGTTCCATAAGTGGGGCGGTGGCTGCGCGGTGGCAATGCCTAAGTGGGATAAGTCCGAGAAAGAGATGGAGGATGCAGGTGTCACTCCGTTACTAAGAGCTGGCCCGTCGTGGTCGGACTTGGTTCTATGCGCATGGGGGAGTTGGACCGGAGACAGTGAAAAGTTTCGACGAGGGCAAGTCTTAAGGAGCCGACGATGCGATACTTGTTGCAATAGAAGAGGCACAAACGGGGTGTTCCAGCCCAACAGAGAGAACGACGAGCTTACGCGCGCCTCGGGAAATCTGAACACCCGTGAAGAACACGAGGCAAGGGCGCTATTCCGTGGTATGAGGGTTTTGATCGAACACCGACTACGTAACCCGTGCGAGAAAGAAGATTATGAGGAGAAGAAGAGGAAGATGGAGGAGGAGCAGAGGAAGCGAGACTATGAACGCCTTCAAGGCCTAGAAGCAAGTCAAGCGGAATTGGCGGTCAAATTCCAGCGGCAGCAGGAGCAGATCGACTCACTTACCCATCAAAGGGGTCTCAACAGCTGCAGCAGCTAGCGGATGATCCAGCATTGATAGCACCGCCCATCCATGCCGAGAAGCAGCGTGGGTTCCGTCCCGGACGACCCAATGTTGGTAGATACCCGTGGATGACATCACGGAGAACACTAATCGCGAGCTACACTACAAAATGAAGAACATATCCATGAAGGTGGCGGACGGCTGTGCTTTCACAAATCCCCGAGGCAACCTTCCATGGCAACCCGATTACATGCGGCTATGCTCGTGTCGTGGTTGATGATGTGTCGACCCATATTCGGGCCTACAGCTTGACATTGCCGGAGGTGACGGCGAAGCGCGGAGAGGCCAAACATCGATCATCCTATGGAAAATGATTGCATCATCTTTCCAAGGCCATCCACACCGCGTCACCCGAGTCCTCGTCAAGTCCGCCACCGAGTCAGCAGACTCCCGCTCCTCCAAGTCCGCAAAGTGTCAGACAATCCTCCTCCTCCAAGTCCGCAAAGTGTCGACAATCCTCCAAGTCCGCCACAGCCGACGCCCTCCTCCTCCAAGTTCGCACAACCTCAGCCACTCCTCCTCCTCGCCCAACTCAGTCCCGTCAGCCATCTCCGCCGCCTTAGCAATCGCAGAGACACCCCGCAGCTCGTGCGAGCAGACGAAGTCGAGGTAGTACAACTGGAAGTACAAAGGAGGCAAGCGTATAAATATGGTCCAAGCTCAAGCCTCTTCCGCAGAGGTCTTATGACAAGTCCGAGGAGGAAATCACAGCCATATCAAGGCCGAGGTGGAAGCCCATTTTGCACCAAACCGCCACGCCGCCAAGGGAGAAAGTGCTCGAGGAAATGATTGACCACTTCATTCGTATGGCTCAACCACCAGCTTCCAAGCCTGCTGACACGCACTATGAGCGCCACATCAGGAAGTTAAATCGAGCACGTCTACAAAGGGAGGCGAGCACGTCTACATCGGGATCGAGCAAACAAGAAGCAGCTGCCAAAAAATGCGGGAAAACCATT
This sequence comes from Aegilops speltoides, assembly GCA_021437245.1. Lineage (NCBI taxonomy): Eukaryota > Viridiplantae > Streptophyta > Magnoliopsida > Poales > Poaceae > Aegilops > Aegilops speltoides. Next base: position 54,777,862 of record CM038146.1, read on the forward strand.
CCCCAGCTGGGAGAATAGGCGGCGCAATCGATCCCCTCGCTTGTTGTGCCAACAACAGGTGACAGTACGCGCCCCAATATTATTGTGGGCAAACAGTGCATGTTCCCGAGGTGGGCAATGTGGTAATAACGGAGGAGCATATAATGCAGGCTGAAGTTCTCAACATCACTGTTGGACAACTCCTCGAGATCGAGCCCATGCCTTTGCTTAGAGAGGATGAAGTAAAACGGCAATATGTCCGGCCAACCTTTGGTGGCGCGCACAAGGTCAAGAGCCTCCCAACGAGAATGTATGAATTGCATCAATGGTACATGGACATGACCAAGATTTCAGATCGAGTGTCCCTCATGGTGAATGTCAAGGAGGACCATTACTACCATGAGAAAGCTGGGTCCGCTGAGTATTTAGAACTGTTTCAGTTATACAATAAGGAAGCACTCGACAAATCTATCGCCGCCATTATTGTCTGTAAGTGATTTCTTTCTATAATTTAAGTCTCAAGCTAGCTGTAGTTATCTTTGAGATCAATCATTACCTGTAATTATCCTCACTATATATATTCTTTTCTGTGGTATTATGCAGGATGAAGATATATGAAATGAGAAAAGGTGGACGCTATGGCATTGGGTTCATTGACCCAAACACCGTTAATGAATTCACATGGAAGATAAATGAACATCATGCAAAGGAAGTAGAGGACAGCATGCTAGAGTTCTTGAAGCGCCTCAAATACAATGAAGATATACTACTTCTTTACCACTTTGGGTGAGTCACACTGTCTTGTACTACAAATTCTCTGTTTTTGCCTACTAGCTATAGCTACATGTTTTTGCTAACATATGCCCGCTTAATTAAGACATGTAAACGTGTGTGCATATGCAGATTTCACTGGTCTTGTGTATCATTAAAGTTGACGACGGAACAGTTGAAGTACTCGACTCACTAGTCTAAAAAAACTGACTTTAACATCTTGTATGGGATAGTCAACAGGTAATTTCAATCATTATTAACTATATATCTCGCCTATTTAGTTCGCTATTTCATGATATGAACTATTTAATAACCCATTTATTCATTTTCTTTGTCGACGGGCAGGGCTTGGGCAAGATTCATCAGCCACGCCTGCCCGTGGAAACAAAAGCTTGAATGGTTACGACCCAAGGTAAGTAATTAAGTAGTACTAGCTAGCTGCCATCTCTTTAATTATCATGCTTGATTAATTTTTATCCGATCAAATTCCATTCTCGTAAAGACCTCAAGCAAGCGCAGGGTAATCGATCTGTGTGCATTTTCGTTTGCTTATAGAATATTCGCATGATGGCGCTCAAAGGAGCAGATCTCAAAGACAGCAATGGGTACGCTTGTCAGAACACTATTCACAATTTTTACACCATTATCGATATCTAGTTAGTCACACAACTAATACACATGCATATTGATCTCCTTCTTAACAGTTCAAAGATGTGCGGGAGATGCTCATAGAAACGGAGCGCGTAGAAGCAATTTAAGAGGAAATAGCGGGATTTTTGCTCGACCAGGTCATAAATCCGAATGGAGAATTCTATTACCCGCTACCGCCCCAATGAAAACCACTTTCAATTGTCATTGTGCTCCGAAGGCACCAATTAGACTGGCTCCGAAGGCAACATTCATATGTAGGAGAAATTGTATATATCTGTACATGTGTGTATGTGTGAATTAATTAATATGGTGGTTTAATTTGTGAGACATTGATGTGATATATATATGCATGATTGGTTCTACTAGAAATATATATATATATATATATATATATATATATATATATATATATATATATATATATATATATATATATATAACGTGTACAATGTGTAGTATCGTAAAATACCGAAAACGAAAAAGAACTAAAATGGAAACACAAAATTAAATGAAAAGAAATCATAAAACCAAAACCCTCCAAACTTTATAGTACCGGTTGGTGTTACCAACCGGTACTAAAGGGCTCTCAGAGCCCGGAGCTGGCTAGTGCCACGTGGTCGCTTCTTTAGCATTGGTTCGTCTTTGAACCGGTGCTAAAGGGGGGCCTTTAGTGACCACTAATTAGTGCCGGTTATGTAACCGGCACTATAGGGCCTTACGAACCGGTGCTAATGCCCGGTTCTGCACTAGTGTGCAATCGACACCTGAGAAAGGTACAACTGTTGATGGGAAAAGATCCAACTGACAAACAAAAATGCTTCAACCGGAGGTGAACTGAAGCTATGGTCGGAGGACAAAAGCTGCAACCGGCTATGGAAAAGCTACAACCAAAGATTTGCGTAAGCTTCCACCATGTACGATGATGACCATGGCGAAGCTGACCGACACGCCGGCGGTTGCAACTAATGTTGCCGACGACCATGACGGCGGCAATCGAGGGGCGGTGGTGAGCGCCGACCACCGATCTTTGCGATCGCGGCGATGGCCTCGTGGCTATGAAGGGCAAGAGTCGCGGGGGGGTTATGTGTCGCGGTCAGAGCAACACGCCCAACGACGGCGGGAAGCGAAGGCTGGCGGGCGGGCGGCGGCGGGCCGGGCGATCCAACGGCAGCCGGGAGCGAAGCGGCGGTCGGGGCGAGCGATGGCGAATCTGGCGGGGAAGGGAAGAAGACGATGACGTGGGAGAGAGGTGATCGAACGGCTCTAATCCCACGCATCGGGTGGCTGGGGCTAGACAGGCCGAACTGCTCGGCCGGTGCGCCGGCGCCTAGCAGTCGCCTTTATAGTTTGGCCAAAAAGATCCATGAGGTGCCTAATACAGCATGCACCCTATGATTTTTAGATTTTCCAAAAAAAAAAGACCACATCCACCAGAACACTCGAGAAGCACCTCCCGCATCAGTGAGTAGGGCGAGATGAGCAGCTTCCGCCGCCCTCCCCACTCGCCGCCGGCGGCGGCGCCGCTGGACGACGAAGACCTGCTGTCGGAGATCCTCCTCCGCCTCCCCCCTCAGCCCTCCTCCCTCCCGCGCGCCTCGCTCGTCTGCAAGCGTTGGCGTTGCCTCGTCTCCGACCCGCGATTCCTCCGCCGATTCCGCCGCCATCACCGCCGCAACCCTCCCCTCCTCGGCTTCTTCTTTGAGGAAGTGATTCCTGCCCGCGGGATCTCCTTCGTACCAACTCTGGAGCCCCCCAACCGTGTCCCCGTCGGGCGCTTCTCTTTGCAGTTCGACGACGGCGACAGATACAGGCTCCTCAACTGCCGCCATGGCCTCGTGCTCATCTTGCTCGGGAAGCACAACCAGGCCCTGGTGTGGGACCCTGTCAACGGCGACCAGCACCGCGTTGCTGTTCCCCCAAGCTTCTACATGGCGGCGCCGACCAGGGTCAGAGGGGCAGTGCTCCGGCCTGCCGGAGACGCCCACCAATTCCAGGTTGTCTTGATAGGCACGCACAAAGAACAGCATAAACCAGGGATCGCCTGCGTTTACTCCTCGGAGACCAAGGAATGGGGTAATCTTGTCTCAACACCGCTCCCACCCGAGAATTCCATTTACAGCTTTCGCACCATTGTTTATAGGGGCATGGCCTGCATCCTGGTTGGGAATTCCCTATACTGGCTGCTTTCTGAGAGATCAGCTCTCATCCTTGAGTTTGATTTGGATATGCAGAGGCTAGCTGTGATACATGCGCCAGTGGACATCGGTGCCAATAGCAATTGCCACTTCTCAGTAATGAGAGCCGAGGGCGGTGGTCTTGGTTTCCTCTTTCTGTCAGATTTCAACGCCCAAATATGGAGCAGGAAGAAGGATTGTGATGCTGCTGTTTCATGGGTGCTCAGAAGAACCATTCAGCTGGATAAGCTACTCTCCATCAGACAAGAGATGGATGGAGTGCCCCTGATACTAGTATTACTAGGGTTGGCTGAGGACAATAATGTGTTGTTCCTGATGGCAGATGCCGGCATCTTCATGGTCCAGCTTGAGTCATTGCAGTTCAAGAGACTTTCCAAGATCAGCTTCTGGCGTCGTCTTCATCCATTCGAAACTGTCTATACTGCAGGTAATAGCACACCTTTACACTCTGCCCGTACCCAAAAAAAACAACAACCTGGAATGCTGCTCACATCAATCTGTGTTAAGCCAACAATTTCTTGTAGTGTCTCGTACCAGTTATTTCTTTTGCTGCTTGATGATCTGTTCATTATATAGCCATATTGTTCTGTAGCATTTTGTTTTGATGCGTCTGTGGTGATGTTTTATGTAATGGTTCTGAGTTGGAAAAATATTCGCTAGCGGTATCTAGTCTAGTTAACTGTCATCAGTTCTTTTTTCTGTACCCAGGCGATGTGCATTGTTCTATTGTATTGTGGTTTCTGTGAATAATTATCATTGCCATTGGACTATGTGATTCAAGTCTAGCGAACTGCCTCTATCAGTTTAGTATATGAATATCCATGCAATGATACAATTGACACCAAGAACCAAGTACTTTGTGTGATATAACTGAACTAAATGCCATTGTTGCTTGCCTATTCGCATATGCAAGAACTATATAATGTTAGTGACAGTTTCTGTCAAGATGAGATACATAACAGTTGTAAGTTCAAGACAGTTAAAACTAAACTGAACCAACTAAATTGTGAAATAGATAACTGAAGATGCTCATTTGGAAGTATAGAGCTACTTATATTTCTGTCATTCAATATTATTATCTGTACTGATCTTCTAATAATTGTAAATCCGTAACAGTGACTTGCTTTACATTCTATGAACAGTTTGTTCATTTTGTAACTTGGAGGCAAGTCCTGCTGCCAATATCAAGTCCATTTGCACCAGGACTTTATAATGAACTGAGTTCATTTCATAGTTTCAGGTCGAATGTATGTAGAAAAATCTAAATTGAATTGTCATGATCACATCTGTTTGTAGGATTTATTAGTGTGAGCGTATTCCATTATTTTAGTATGGCATGCAACGAGCTTAAGAATAATTCCAGCTGACTTCTTTCATCTGATTAGCCAATTGTTCGAGTGTACATGTTCTTCATTTTTATGATATATGAATGAGCATATACTCTTTTGAGGAATATGCTTTGAATTTGACTAATGTTGTATCAAACCTGAGTTTTTCTCTCTAGTACCTGTGAGTTTATCTGAATATCTCCTTGATGCCTTCTCTTATCTACTTGGTTTTCTATCGGAATGCCATTGGTCGTTTGACTTCTTATCCTTAAAGAAACAGACATTTGCGGTGAACACGCTGGAGCTGATGTTTTTGCACAACACATAGGATGACGGTCTGGTCATATATGCATAAGATGATGTTGACCAGGTAAGCTGCTTGTAATTTAGAGGTTCCCCTGTTTGGAAAAGCTCTATTTCATCGTGAGTATTCTTTGGTTGTTTGCTTAAATATGTTCTCCAGATATCCCAGTTTGTTAGTCTGAATCTCACATCTGTAGTTGGTCATTTGGCCATTAGCCTGTAGTATTATAGTTTGTCTCATCAAAATTAAATGTTGTAATGGTTTCTGTCCACTCCAGTCCAATTTCTTCTATTTTAGTTACCATGATTGCTTAATAATTTGTATTGAACACATGGTAACAATTTACATGACTAGATTCATCACGAAAACTGCTTTCAGCATGAATTGCAGTTTTTTTATATTTTATATCGTCTCATATCAGCATTAAAGTATACTGGTTAAAGTTTTGTTTATGCGGTGCAGAGGCTTTTAAATTGACCTCTATTTTGGATTTGACGAGTTAGTTTGCTCACTATTTGCCTCTAAGCGAGTTATTCAGACCACTGATCATGTAGCTTCTATTGAGGCCAGAGCAAGAAAATTCAGAATGTGTTGACAATAGAACTTGAAGGGCGTGCTACTACAATTTGACTGTCTTATTATTGATGTTATCTGTTTATAATGTTGGTTTTGTCCAATATTGCTGAGATGATTCAACTTTGAGTTTTTTTGGCACAAGTTCCACGATGGTTATGCTAATGCTTACTGTTTGAATCATATAAAATTTCGGGATATATTTAATGGCTTGCTTGCTGTAGGTTCTTCCATGTTGGATAGCATGCGCTGGTGAACAGTGAAGCGGACTTGGAAGGAAGTAATCACTTACTATTTTGTTTAACTTGAGCCTATTATGTTATTTCTGGAACAACTAGCCAACTCGCATAAACACGCAATTCACTTGTTATGATTAATCAGTAGTACTACTCTCAGTTTGGTACTGCTTGCATTTTGTGTGCTGGTGAGCAAAGATTTCGCCTGATAAACGTGCCATCCCTGCTGTTTTTTTCCTTCTGAATTGACCAGTCAACGTCAAAATTCGTTTGAAATTTTCAAGCGGTATTTATTGCTCGGTATTTTCCAGTATTCATGGTAACCGCGTTTCTCGCCCACCATCGGTAAAAAAAATTGTATTATGTAGCCAAAACATTGGTGGTGACTGGTGTGAGTGGCATGGAGTGGCAGTGGTTGTCTCGGCGGTCAGCCTTGCCCATATCAGGAGGTGAACGACTTGTGACAGGGCGAAAACTTGGCCCAGCATAGGTGGCGTCCATGGGCATCGTTTCTTTTCGGATGGCGCTGTTGCGGCTCCCCATTGTTCTCCTTGTGCTCCAGGTGAGAACTGAGATCCTTCAGATTGGGCGGAGGTGGTGCTTCAGTGGTATGCCCTTTCTAAAAGGATATGGTTCATTGCTCTTCGTAGGATTGTCTAGTGTCTCCTCGCTGACTGAGGGGGCGTCCACAGTCCATGTGAGGGCTCCCATCGAATGGTGGCTGTGGGACTGCCAGAGAATGCTAGCCACTGAAGGAGTTTCTATTGAAGCATTGTATAGTGATATGTAGGTCTCAAATAGGTAACACTAAAGGAAGATCCTCTTCCCACAGTAGAAATTAGCAAACAAATCGATAGTAGGTCGGTACTCTGGTGTTTGTATTGAAGCATTTGCAAGGTGTAGTGTTGTTTCATCCTGAAATGAACAATTGATGTACCTATTTAAGGTGTAGTGAATCACCATAAATGTTGAAGAGTAGAAGAACCACACATCTAACAATTACAAAAATCACTGAACGGAAGAAAAAAAAACTAACATAAAATTCATCAGAAGTGATATTACCTGAAAATGGAAGATGCATACAAACGTTTTCGTGTTGAGCATAAATAGATAAACAATAAGTAGTACTTATAAAATACAAATCAAACTGAAGCAGTTTATAATTGAAGCAAATAACAAAAAACTTTAATCATCTCTGGAACAACATTGGATTAACTGCAAGCACCATTTATCCACATGATGCAAAACTAGAGGTACCTGAATCATAAGCATCATGATAGAGAAAACACCCATTGGGAGAATTTGTTCGTCAACTTCAGTGCTGACACTGAATGGTAAGTTTGACACAACCTGCAAAGTACAAAGTGTCACGAGGACACAAAAGCACCTTCATCATGAACAATGGTTATCGAATTTTATGAGAAGTTTAGTGAAATACAAGTACCACCAAACATCGATGCTGATCTTGCCATGGGATTTGTCCTCAAGGATAGGGACAAAATGTGAGTGAAGGTGAAATTTTGTGATATCTTCTTCAATGATCTGCATAAACATTAAAATCAATACACATCAGATGATAGCTAAGTTTGTTTTCAGTGCACAAAAATAATTTCTAGCTTCATAAAACATGTGGCCAAGCTATCCCTCTTTGGTGACAAGAAGCGCGAACAACTGAAACATTAACAGGTGCCATCTTTAGATACCCAGAAGAGCAACTAGAGAATTGCAATAGTCCTCACTAAGACAGGGAGATTATAATACGTGTATCACTATAAGAGCAAAGTATTAAGTGCTACCACGGTGGAAATTAGCAATGTACTCCCTCTACAAACTAATATAAGACGAGTACATGTTAACTGTTAACTGATACTCCCAGTGTAAAACACATCTTATATTAACTTTTGAGCTTAGAAACGTACACATTGAGTGTTGACAACCATCTAAGTTTACAACCAACAAAACCGTTCATGAGCTAAGTTTAATTTGTCCACAAAGTCAGAAGAATTCATAATAAGTGAATATTAGTTTTCATGAAAAGGTGTTGGCTAAGGTTTTTACAATGTAAAACGGGCTATGTTAGCATGCAATTCACTACAAAGTCACTATGAATAAGAACAAAGAACATGCTGACATGCATTATTAAATTAGAGGCATTTACAATTGTCTGCTGTAAGGGTGTCTCCGACGTCGTCCATCAAACCGCCTGTAAACGGAACATGCGGTCCGGACACTTTGAGCCCTCCAACGCCATCCATCAAACGTCCACGAACTGGTCCGGGCGTCGAATTCCCATAAACTGGAGGGAAACATGAAGGAGCTTTGGGGGAGTCCAGACTGCCAGGAAGGACTCCAACACCCCAGGCCCACACAAAAATCCCATCCGGAGCCCTGCTTTTCTCATTCAATCCCTCCCTCTTCGTTCCTCTGCCCTTGTTGTGCATCCATGTAGGCTGACATCACCGACGTCACCGTTACTACCCACTCAGCCATCCAGTCCTGGCCAAACATCCGCCGCTATATCCGGGAGCCACCTGACGTGCCTATGCCTCCCTTCTACCCCTGGTCCGGGCGCCGCCGAGGTACACTCCGCCCCTGCACATTTTCATCAATGGAGGATACCACGCCCGACAAGTGTTCGGCCAAATGCCATAGCCAAATTTATTGACATCATTGTTGTTTAATTTGAAGCAAACAAGATAAATTTGGTTTCGGAGTACTTCTGTGCCGAGTTCATGGATTCATCATCGTTAGATGAGGACGAATATGGATATGAAGCGACGATGATGCATGCGGTTCTCGAAGATGCACAACATGCAGAGAAGCATGTCCTCAATTTCAAGGGATCAATCAAGGGGCATTGAGTGCTGAATCAAAAGAGGGCACAGGGGCATTTGATGTTGATGGATGACTACTTTGTCCCTGATGCGCAATTCGATTTCTTTTTCCACTGTTGATTCCGGATGAGTTGAACTGTGTTCGATCGCTGTCCGAACATATGATGACTACTCCATCCTGAAGAAAGATGCCGTTGGAAGCATTGATTCTCTGTTTACCGGAAGGTAATGACTGCCTTGAGGATGCTTGCCTATGGCACGGCCGTAGATTGGTGGGATGAATACCTCCAAATATCCGAAACCACATGTATCGAGTCGAAGCAATGGCCAAGTTTGCTGCTGTGGTGGTCAAGGTATTTGGAGCAGAGTACTTGAGAGAACCAACTGCCGAGGACACCGTACCGCATGACTCATGGCACCGTCGGAAGCAAGAAGGTGGCCAGGTATGCTCGGATCTGGTTTGCAGATCCATAGACAAATTTAAAGAAATGAAAATACTCCCTCCGGTCCTTTTTACTCCACGTGTAAGATTGGTGTCAAGACAAACTTTGCAAAGTTTGACCAAATTTATATTAAAAAATATCAACATCTACAATACCAAATATACATCATAATATGAAACTACATTCCATAATGAATCTAATTATGTTGATTTGGTATTGTGAGTGCTGATTCTTTTTTCTATAAGTTTGGTCAAATTAAAGATACTTTGACTTCAAACAAAACATATATGCAGGCTAAAAAGAACCGGAGGGAGTACAAGCCATGGAGTTGCCTTTTACTAACATTAAAGCAACATCAGTAGTGAAAAACATGGATGAAATAGTCCAATGTTCATTTGAGAACAGGACACTACCTTCAATTGCACTGTGGATCCAAACCTATCTTTCACAAGCGTAGCCATATGCTTATCCTGTCACCAAAGAGACATATAAAAGATGGTATTGCAGATTATGGACGAAATCAGTTAGCAGAAATAATGTAATAGGACTTTTGTATCTAAATTGCAAACCATATTTCTCTGTTTGTACATCACAGGATTCATTAAAAGTCAAGGGCCTAAATGTTTATTGCATTTCCTAGGCTGATTGAAAGAGGAACTTGCATGAGTACAAAGCTACCTGGCTCATTCCAAATCCTGTCACTAACCTTTAATATGGCTTCGGTGCTTTCTGCATTCCCTAATTGTCTCCAAGGTCCATATCAACAAGACTCTGTCTATGTTATCTGAATCTATACTACCGAAATTCAGGTTTACTGTATACATTGATATCTTGAACAGGTTTGCTATTTCACATCTAGATGTGAAATAGCTATCTCACATCTAAGTCCATAGCCATTAGATATTGTCTTGTCTTTAAGATTCGCGCATAACTTTTTTGTCCCGCTTCGTCCGCTCGCTCGCGTCGTTGCTGTTTGTTCGGCTGTCTTGCTGGCCGTCTCAAGTGGTTGCCAGTAGCGGGCCGTCGTATTGTGTTGTCTGTTGGGCTGGTAGGACTTTTTTTCGAGAGCAGTTCCGAAGAGAAGGGGAGACGGTTCGTTTTTTTTCCTCATTTCTCTCTTCTCCTTCCCGAGGCTCTCGCCCATTCCCCATTCCTCTTCGGCAGTTGCTCCTCAAGCAGGCAGAGATTTCTGGAGAGCGAGAAGGAGAGGGAGAGGCCATCGAGGTGAGCTGCCATGTCCTTCTTCTTTTCATCTTTTTTGTGTCTATGCGGTTTTGCTGATAGGGTTGCTGATAGATCTAGCACCATGGTTTGTAGTTTCTTGTGTGTGTTCATCGATCTATGGTTTGTGCCGAAGCGTCCCCAAATGTGTATAGGCTTCCTCACAGTTTTAGCACCATTTTGTCTTCTTTTTTGTGTATTCATCGATCTAGGGCTTGTCCCCCACTGTCCCCAAATGTGGGATTGGTTTCGCGCAGTGGAGCACCCCCCTTTTTGTTAGTGTTGTAGGAGGGGGGGGTGGTGGGTGGGGGAGTTTTTCCTCAATATATCCTGATGTCAGGACGGGGGTGGATTTGATTTTGATATAGAGTCAGTGTGGTTGCTTATAGTGTGCATAGAATGCCCTTCTTTGCATTTTCATGAAGAGGTTGAGGTTGACTGAATGAAGGGGAAGACGAACAGTGCCTTATGCTTGTTTTGTGTGTGTTGATGGGTGAGATGAGATATGGTGCTCAATGTGTGTCCAATTTGTTGTTATTAGAGTGTTTTGTATTGTTCTGTTTTCTAGTCTTTTTTGGGTGAAATCTGTTATGTCTGTTGTCTTTTCGGCTATGTATGAGATGTGAGAACTGAAGGTAGTTGGAAACATTTTTTCTGTGATGTTTTTTCATCTTCGTTTTTTAATTTTGGTTTAGGTGATTTTTAAGTGTGTAGGGTTTGAACGATAGGCAGTTTTTTTGTGTTTGATTTTGGATTTAAGTTGTTCTATTCTTTTCATGTCAAGGTATGTACAGTATGATATCTTTTACATATGTGTTTTTCTGTGTTAATGAGCATTCAGATCACTTCTGTGGCAGGGTGAAATTAACTCTTGTAATAATATTCAAGCAATTCCCCCTTTTTGAAATAAAAAGAGCTGATTATACGGAAAGAAACATCACATCACAAAATGTATCAACTTATACCATCAATTTTTGGAGTGAACTTTTTGGTTTCTGTATTCTTTCATCTACATATTTGAAGTGTTGTGTTCAGTTTGTCATAGCTAGGTTATTAGGTTTTGACTTCCTAAGCAATTCAAGGTTTAGTTTTTCGGAGTGCAGAATTTTTTACATTTTAATTTACTGTAAAAGTGTTAGTGTTAGTGTTCAGTTCACAGTATAAGTAATGCTGTCAAAGTTTTTCAGTAGACAATAACTGAATTTTCAGTAGTGTCAAATCACTCTAGTAGTAACTGAAATTAACTGGTTTTTTGTGTTCAATGTACCCAAATGTAGAGTTTTGGGGGTAGGGATTTTGATTTAGTTAAGATTAAGCAGAATACTATCTGATCGCTAGTTGTGTTTTGTTGCCAAATGGAGGTATTCTTTTTATGTTTTCTTAGAACTTTTTTTTTTGCTTTTTGGCTTTCTTGTTATGATGCTGGAAGCAAAGATAATTTTTTTGCATTTTTATTGGTGGTAGTAATTTCTAGTTTGGGTTTGCTATTTCACATCTAGATGTGAAATAGCTATCTCACATCTAAGTGCACAGCCATTGGATCTCGTCTCGTTGTCAAGATTCGCGCTAGCTTGTTTTTGTCGTTGTCGTGTGCCCCGCTCGTGTCGCTCGTCGTTCTCTGTACGCGCGGCCCATCTTGTTAGTGGGTTGTCTTGTTTCTGCGTGTTTTTTCGCGGGCCGCGTTTCGTTGCTGGGCTCGTGGGCTGTTTTCCTGTGCGAGGTCTGAATACTAGGGGGCGGGCGTTCATCTGTTTTTCCACGTTCAGTTCGGCCATTCCGCATTCCTCTTCCACCGTCTCCCCATTTTCTCTGTGGTAGCTAGTGCTCGAGGCGCAGGCGAATTCTGGAGAGGGAGAAGGAGAGGGAGGCGCATCCTAGGTAGTCTCTGTTTGCTCCTTTTTTCTATGTTTTTCTCCTTTGTTTGTTCCTTTTGCTTCACTGATTTTAGCAGTATACATCTAGGATTCGTCCCCAATGCCCCAAAATGTCCCCAATTGTAGGTAGGATTCATTAGCAGCTCCACATTTCTTTTTGGTTTCTTGTTTGTTTTGTCCATAGTTTTTAGGGGGGATTTTCAAGATGCGAGTGGGATTTTCAAGATGGTAGTGGTGGGTGGGGAGGGGGGTAGAGTTTGTGTCTAGATGTTCAATTAGATGGTAGGATTCTGTTCCTTTTTTTTTCAGCAATAAGTTGATTTTCATCTAGTATTTTTCTGTCCTAATCGATCGGAGATCCATGGGGTTGGTAATTTTTGGGTCGCTAGGTTCGGCAGTGTGCAGTAGTGTTTTTTTCCAGTGGTTTTGTTTTGTCAGCTACTTTGTATGTCTGAATATCAGTTACTAGTTACAAGTTTCGACAGTTTCGTCGCTGTTAGCATCTGTTTTCAGAATTAAAATTCATTTTTGCTAGCTATGTCAGCCAGTATAACTACTCACCTGCTACTTATGTCAGTGTCAATGGTTATATGATATATTTTTTCAATGCTATCTATGTGAGTGTTTTTGTTCAGAATGCCCAAAAACAACTCAATACTGGGGCCTAGGAGATTATTAGATTAGGATGTTAGTTCCTCTCACTAAGTTGTCTGCAATTTCAATTCTTGTTTACTCTCATTTTTTTCTCTGATTTTGTAAATCATGAAGTAAGAACTATGGTACAATATGTTTATGTCGTTCTGCATTTTTGTTTCCATTTAGTACAAGGAAAAGCATAGTCTCCATTTTTGTCTGCATCTACTACAAGGAAGTATAATTAGTGTTTTGTTCTGAAACTTTTAGTGCAAACAACAATTTCTTAGCATCTCCAAACAGAGGTGAAAGATCTCTGAATTTTTTGTCTGCCCGTTGTTGCTTTTCTTGGTGTGAGTAGCTTCCTGAATTACTGTAAGTGTAGTAGGATGTTCGTTTCCTATAGTATTTACATTTCAGTACAGGTCATCATTATTTTTCACTGTAATTCATTGTTTCTCTCATTCTTTTTTTCTTCAAGACTAAGTTCTCGTCACATGAGGATTTTTGCTGCTTCAGTTTCAGTAGTTTCGTTGTTAAGTGCCATTTTATTATTTCGCAAAAAATGTACCATTTTATTCAGTTCCGTCAGTATCAGTGTTAGGTGTCATTTTTGTAGTTTCGTCAGTAGTTTCGCTGTTAGATGTCATTTTCAGTCATGTGCACGTTTTCAGTGCGTCGTTTCTTCGTAGTATTGTGAGATTTTTCACTCGTGTAGTTGATTTACTCATTTTGTGTTTTGGCAGATAGTCGTCAGTATTGAGTTTGATCAGATATTCATTCCCTTTTTTTCAGTCGTCCATTTGATTTACCACTAATCTAGTTTGAACTGAAAACCCTAATACTCATTTTTTTAGGTGTTCCAAGATGGCATTTCAGATAGTCTTTAGGACTTTCATATTTTGCCTTTTCTAAGTTTTCAGTTTTCTACTTTTTGCTCTGTCGATATATCCCTGTGATGTTTTTTTTGTTTGTGCTGCTTCATTTTGCTTACTCTGAAAACATCTCCTTCTGATGATTATCCTGCTTTGTGCCAGCTTGTGTTCCTTATTTTTTTATTTGATGTGTAGGATGGTGTGCGCAATCTGCCATTCGCATTGTAAGAGTGACAATGATCAGTCTTTTCGCATTGTCATCCGTGATGACTACGAAGCTTTAGCGGTATTCTCTTTTTCTTTCTTTTCTCAATTGATTTTTTGTGCCTTCTCTTTTAGTAACATGAAAAGGATTTTCTATTTTTTGATATTTTTTTTTCATTTTTTTTGTTTTTTTCTCAACAGAACATCCCATGCACTGCAAGGAACAGGTTTAACCAGATGTCTGGTTTGAACTTTAAGCCGGATGGCCGTAGGTATGTTGTTGATGTGTACAGGGGACATGAAGCCACACTGATTGGAGGTGATGATTTGACCAAGTTCAAGCGCGACTTCAACGTGGGGCAGGGCAATGTAGTTGTTTTTGACATGACTGGACGAACGGCAAAGGTATATGTGGCTGGAGTTGAGGCTGAAGAAGAGGGAGGAGCTGATGAAGACGTTGTTGCAGTTGATGAAGAGGAAGATGTTGTCAATGATGATCATGGGCTCGAAGATGCACTAGCGTTTGTGAACACCAGGGGTTTTGTCTTTGAGGATGGCGAATACGCAATGATGGAGATCATTCTCACTATCCAACATTTATTCATCGGCCCACCCTTGGTGCATCGTCTGACGCCCACGAACATTGGAAGCAAGCTGATGGTATATCTCTTTTCATTCTTTTTTTATATACTGACTTTTTTTGTTTATATGCTTTTCGTTTTTGCAATTTTAACTTATTATTCTGTTCATATATTCCTTTTTCTAACATTTACCCTCCCCTTTTTCGTTTGTTTTTTATGTGGACATCACTTAGAAATCCCCAAGAAGGTAGTTGAACCACTGAACTTGGACACAGAAGGTGTTCTTGGCCTTTGCATGGGTGTGGGAGATGCTATGCAGGTTGCGTACCACATGGACCGTGACGGACGCGTCGTTTTCAACCAAGCCTGGTGAAAGGACATGCGGTGCCCCCATGTGTGGTTTTGGTAATTGATGACATTCTCTATGGACTAATGGTTGCATTGAGTTATATTTGAAGGATTTGTCCATAGGCTTTTGTTGAAGTCCATGTGTTGGTTTCAAGGAGTTTATGAGTTGACCAAGGTGCTATTAAGGAATTATCCAAAGATTGGTCATGTGAGTGTTGAGCTTATTGCAAGCATGTCTTGAAGAAGAAGATTGTGTGATCATTCGTGTTTACCTTCAAGACATCATCCAAATGAAGAGAGTTGGAAAGATTCAAGGTTGATCAAGACTAAGTCAAGAATGAATCAAGTTGATCAACTCACAAAGCGTAGAAGATATACCGAGAGGGATCAAGTGATCCCATGGTATGGTAAGCATTGTCCATTGCACTTTGTGTACTAACCCACGGTCTATGTTGGAGTTCTTTTTGGGGTTAGGTACGTGTCCATGGGCTTGCGTCAAGAGGAAGATATCATACAACCCATGGAAAGGATGGCATCAAGTGGTGATCGTCATCAAGATTGCCATGTGCAAGTTCAAGTGGAGCATCATGAAGAGATCAAGTGCTTGAATCTTTCCATCCATTGTGGTGTCAATGGACTTGTGAAGATGTGCCGAAGAGTGGCTCACCCATAGTGGACTATGGGGGAGCAATCATCTAGTCTTCATCGAGCCAACGCAATCAAGAAAGGTGGTCCAACTTGAGGAGTCAAGATCGCCATCATCTAGCTCAATTGGACCATGTGCAAGGCAAAGGTTTTCCCTTGATAGGTTTTCTATTTTACCGGTCTCATGGTGGTAGTTGGGAGACCGGGTTATAGGATCGTTTGCCGTACTATCAAGGGGGGCTCTCAAGTTGGTAGCTTGATCGTATCGTTAGTAGAGAGCTCAAACCATTGCATCCTTGCATCATGTTTCTCGGTTCTTGTTTGGTTCTCTTTGTGAGTCTTAGAGCTTATGGTCATCTTGATGACAAGCTTGAGTTCATCGAAAACGGAGTTTGCATGCGTCTTCTATGATGTTTTCGGTGTTGGAGGTTTTACCGGTCTTCTCCGAGGAAGGGTTCTCACCATTTTCTTTTGGGCCTTTTCTCATTTGCTTATTATTGGTATTTCTTTCAAGATTGTGTTAGCCCTTGTCGCTAGCTTTCCGACAAACTTGGTTTCATCGAATTCGGAGTCCGTTTGCAAAAGTTGTGGCAGTTTTGGTGTTCTGAAAAGGCTGCAGCGGTACTACCGCGAATTGGAGCGGATGTAATTTTTTACTACCGCGGCTCCTCGAGCGGTAGTACCGATCCGGACCAAAAAACTCGTCCCAAGTCCTGCGGAGGTAGGTACGGATGTATATTTTTTGTACCGCAAGCAGTAGTACCGCGATCCCTAGCGGTAGTACCGTGAGGACGAGCGGTAGTACCGCTCTGTGCGGGTTGTGAGCATAACGGTTGGATTTTCCCCCACCTATAAAAGGGGGTCTTCTTCCCCATTGAACCTTATCCTTTAAGCTCGTGTTCTTTCCCCATTGTTGACCTTCTTCGAGCTTGCTAACTCTCAATCCCTCCATGGATTCTTGCTAGTTTTTGAGGGAAAAGAGAGAGGAGATCTAGATCCATGTTTCCACCAATCACTTTCTCCTCTAAGTGAGGGGAACCCCTTGGATCTAGATCTTGGAGTTCTTCGTGTTCTTCTTTCGTTCTTCCTCTCCTTTTCTTCCCTAGCATTAGTTGCTTCGGTGGGATTTGAGAGAGAAGGATTTGGGCACTCCGTGTGCCCTTGAAATTGCATTTGGTGCATCGGTTTGAGTTCTCCACCGTGATACGTGGAAGTTACAAGTTGGGAAGCTTATTACTCTTGGGTGCTTGGTGCCCTTGAGCTTGTTCCTCTTGGGTGCTTGGGCGCCCTAGACGGTTGGTGGTGTTCGGAGCTCAATCATTGTGGTGTAAAGCTCCGGGCAAGCGTCAGAGTCTCAAATTATGTTGTGGAGATCGCCCCGAGCAATTTGACGGTTTCCGGTGACCGCCCCCAAGGGTTGCCAAAGTGTACGGGTTCGGTGACCGCCCCCAAGGGTTGCCATTTGTACGGGTTGGTGACCGCCTCAAGGGTCCCTTAGTGGAATCACGGCATCTTGCATTGTGCAAGGGCGTGAGGAGATTACGGTGGCCCTAGTGGCTTCTTGGGGAGCATTGTGCCTCCACACCGCTCCAAACGGAGATTAGCATCCGCAAGGGTGTGAACTTCGGGATACATCGTCGTCTCCGCGTGCCTCGGTTATCTCTTACCCGAGACATTTACTTATGCACTTTACTTTGTGATAGCCATATTGTTCTTTGTCATATATCTTGCTATCACATATTTGCTTATCTTGCTTAGCATAAGTTGTTGGTGCACATAGGTGAGCCTAGTTGTTGTAGGTTTTGTGCTTGACAAATTAACCGTTAGGTTTATTCCGCATTTGTTCAAGCCTCTACCGTAATTATTTTAAAACGCCTATTCACCCCCCCTCTAGGCGACATCCACGATCTTTTACCTGGGGTGTTTTTGTAGCCCAGAACCACCTCTAGGTGAATGATGCTGTTGTTTTCAACTTCAGGGAGATCAATGAAGAACATATAAACCTAGTATAAGTCGTCAACGCTTTGAGGCCGGCAGAAGCATAAGGATGGGGGATTCATGTCCAGAACCTTTTTGTAATGATGTGGCAGAAGCAAAATGTTAGCAGTGATACTGACAATGTGCTATCATTTTTTTACTTTTGTTGTTTACGAGGTGGTTATTAGAGATGAATTGTGAAGTTCCTATCTTTGTGCCACTATGAATTGGGAATGAAATGCAGGGTCTCTTGAACTGATTCCTAATGTTTCCCTATAAGCGCTATTTTTTTGTCAGGTTTGCTATTTCACATCTAGATGTGAAATAGCTATCTCACATCTAAGTCCATAGCCATTAGATTTTGTCTTGTCTTTAAGATTCGTGCATAACTTTTTTGTCTCGCTTCGTCCGCTCGCTCGCGTCGTCGCTGTTTGTTCGGCTGTCTCGCGGGCCATCTCAAGTGGTTGCCAGTAGCGGGCCGTCGTATTGTGTTGTCTGTTGGGCTGGTAGGACTTTTTTTCGAGAGCAGTTCCGAAGAGAAGGGGAGACGGTTTGTTTTTTCCCTCATTTGTCCCTTCTCCTTCCCGAGGCTCTCACCCATTCCCCATTCCTCTTCGGCAGTTGCTCCTCAAGCAGGCAGAGATTTCTGGAGAGCGAGAAGGAGAGGGAGAGGCCATCGAGGTGAATTGCCATGTCCTTCTTCTTTTCATCTTTTTTTGTGTCCATGCGGTTTTGCTGATAGGGTTGCTGATAGATCTAGCACCATGGTTTGTAGTTTCTTGTGTGTGTTCATCGATCTATGGTTTGTGCCGAAGCGTCCTCAAATGCATATAGGCTTCCTCACAGCTTTAGCACCATTTTGTCTTCTTTTTTTTGTGTATTCATCGGTCTAGGGCTTGTCCCCCACTGTCCCCAAATGTGGGATTAGTTTCGCGCAGTGGAGCACCCCCCCTTTTTGTTAGTGGTGTAGGAGGGGGAGGTGGTGGGTGGGGGAGTTTTTCCTCAATATATCTTGATGTTAGGACGGGGGTGGATTTGATTTTGATGTTAGTTCCTCTCACTAAGTTGTCTGCAATTTCAATTCCTGTTTACTCTCATTTTTTCTCTGATTTTGTAAATCATGAAGTAAGCACTATGGTACAGTATGTTTATGTCGTTCTGCATTTTTGTTTCCATTTAGTACAAGGAAAAGTGTAGTCTCACTTTTTGTCTGCATCTACTACAAGGAAGTATAATTAGTGTTTTGTTCTGAAACTTTTAGTGCAAACAACAATTTCTTAGCATCTCCAAACAGAGGTGAAAGATCTCTAAATTATTTGTCTGCCCGTTGTTGCTTTTCTTGGTGTGAGTAGCTTCCTGAATTACTGTAAGTGTAGTAGGTTGTTTGTTTCCTATAGTATTTACGTTTCAGTATAGGTCATCATTATTTTTCACTGTAATTCATTGTTTCTCTCATTCTTATTTTTTTCAAGACTAAGTTCTCGTCGCATGAGGATTTTTGCTGCTTCAGTTTCAGTAGTTTCATTGTTAAGTGCCATTTTATTATTTCGCAAAAAAGTACGATTTTATTCAGTTTCGTCAGTAGTTTCAGTGTTAGGTGTCATTTTTGTAGTTTTGTCAGTAGTTTCGCTGTTATGTGTCATTTTCAGTCATGTGCACGTTTTCAGTGTGCCGTTTCTTCGTAGTTTTGTGAGAGTTTTTACTCGTTTAGTTGATTTACTCATTTTATGTTTTGGCAGATAGTCGTCAGTATTGAGTTTGCTCAGATATTCATTCCCTTTTTTTCAGTCGTCCATTTGATTTACCACTAATCTAGTTTGAACTGAAAACCCTAATACTCATTTTTTTAGGTGTTCCAAGATGGCATTGCAGATAGTCTTTAGGACTTTTATATTTTGCCTTTTCTAAGTTTTCAGTTTTCTACTTTTTGCTCTGTCGATATATCCATGTGATGTTTTTTTTTGTTTGTGCTGCTTCATTTTGCTTACTCTGAAAACATCTCCTTCTAATGATTATCCTGCTTTATGCTAGCTTGTGTTCCTTATTTTTTTTATTTGATGTGTAGGATGGTGTGCGCAATCTGCCATTCGCATTGTGAGAGTGACAATGAGCAGACTTTTCGCATTGTCATCTGTGATGACTACGAAGCTTTAGCGGTATTCTCTTTTTCTTTCTTTTCTCAATTGATTTTTTTGTGCCTTCTCTTTTAGTAACATGAAAAGGATTTTATATTTTTTGATTTTTTTTCATTTTTTGTTTTTTTCTCAACAGAACATCCCATGCACTGCAAGGAACAGGCTTAACCAAATGTCTGGGTTGAACTTTAAGGCGAATGGCCGTAGGTATGTTGTTGATGTGTACAGGGGACACGAAGCCACACTGATTGGAGGTGATGATTGGACCAAGTTCAAGCGCGACTTCAACGTGGGGCAGGGCAATGTAGTTGTTTTTGACATGACTGGACGAACAGCAAAGGTATATGTGGCTGGAGTTGAGGCTGAAGAAGAGGGAGGAGCTGATGAAGACGTTGTTGCAGTTGATGAAGAGGAAGATGTTGTCAATGATGATCACGGGCTCGAAGATGCACTAGCGTTTGTGAACACCAGGGGTTTTGTCTTTGAGGATGGAAAATACGCAATGATGGAGATCATTCTCACTATCCAACATTTATTCATCGGCCCACCCTTTGTGCATCGTCTGACGCCCACGAACGTTGGAAGCAAGCTGATGGTATATCTCTTTTCATTCTTTTTTTATATACTAACTTTTTTTGTTTATATGCTTTTCATTTTTGCAATTTTAACTTATTCTTTTGTTCATATATTCCTTTTTCTAACATTTACCCTCCCCTTTTTCCTTTGTTTTTTTATGTGGACATCACTTAGAAAATCCCCAAGAAGGTAGTTGAACCACTGAACTTGGACACAGAAGGTGTTCTTGGCCTTTGCATGGGTGTGGGAGATGTTATGCAGGTTGCATATGACATGGACCGTGACGGACGCGTCGTTTTCAACCAAGCCTGGGGTGTTTTTGTAGCCCAGAACCACCTCCAGGTGAATGATGCTGTTGTGTTCAACTTCAGGGAGATCAATGAAGAACATATCAACCTAGTATGCGTCATCAACGCTTTGAGGCCGGCAGAAGCATAAGGATGAGGGATTCATGTCCAGAACCTTTTTGTAATGATGTGACAGAAGCAAAATGTTAGCAGTGATACTGACAATGTGCTATCGTTTTTCTACTTTTGTTGTTTACGAGGTGGTTATTAGAGATGAATTGTGAAGTTCCTATCTTTGTGCCACTATGAATTGGGAATGAAACGCAGGGTCTCTTGAACTTATTCCTAATGTTTCCCTATAAGAGCTATTATTTTGTCAGGTTTGCTATTTCACATCTAGATGTGAAATAGCTATCTCACATCTAAGTCCATAGCCATTAGATATTGTCTTGTCTTTAAGATTCGCGCATAACTTTTTTGTCCCGCTTCGTCCACTCGCTCGCGTCGTTGCTGTTTGTTTGGCTGTCTCGCGGGCCTTCTCAAGTGGTTGCCAGTAGCAGGCCATCGTATTGTGTTGTCTGTTGGGCTGGTAGGACTTTTTTTTGAGAGCAGTTCCGAAGAGAAGGGGAGACGGTTTGTTTTTTTCCATCATTTCTCCCTTCTCCTTCCCGAGGCTCTCGCCCATGCCCCATTCCTCTTCGGCAGCTGCTCCTCAAGCAGGCAGAGATTTCTGGAGAGCGAGAAGGAGAGGGAGAGGCCATCGAGGTGAGTTGCCATGTCCTTCTTCTTTTCATCTTTTTTTGTGTCTATGCGGTTTTGCTGATAGGGTTGCTGATAGATCTAGCACCATGGTTTGTAGTTTCTTGTGTGTGTTCATCGATCTATGGTTTGTGCCGAAGCGTCCCAAAATGTGTATAGGCTTCCTCACAGTTTTAGCACCATTTTGTCTTCTTTGTTTGTGTATTCATCGGTCTAGGGCTTGTCCCCCACTGTCCCCAAATGTGGGATTGGTTTCGTGTAGTGGAGCACACCCCCTTTTTGTTAGTGTTGTAGGAGGGGGAGGTGGTGGGTGGGGGAGTTTTTCCTCAATATATCCTGATGTCAGGACGTGGGTGGATTTGATTTTGATATAGAGTCAGTGTGGTTGCTTATAGTGTGCAAAGAATGCCCTTCTTTGCATTTTCATGAAGAGGTTGAGGTTGACTGAATGAAGGGGAAGAAGAACAGTGCCTTATGCTTGTTTTGTGTGTGTTGATGGGTGAGATAAGATATGCTGCTCAATGTGTGTCCAATTTGTAGTTATTAGATTGTTTTGTATTGTTCTGTTTTCTAGTCTTTTTTAGGTGAATCTGTTATGTTTGTTGTCTTTTCGGCTATGTATGAGATGTGAGAATTGAAGGTAGTTTGAAACATTTTTTCGGTGATGTTTTTTCATCTTCTTTTTTTAATTTTGGTTTAGGTGATTTTTAAGTGTGTAGGGTTTGAATGATAGGCAGTTTTTTTGTGTTTGATTTTGGATTTAAGTTGTTCTATTCTTTTCATGTCAAGGTATCTACAGTATGATATCTTTTACATATGTGTTTTCTGTGTTAATGAGCGTTCAGATCACTTTTGTGGCAGGGTGAAATTAACTCTTGTAATAATGTTCAAGCAATTCCCCCTTTTTGAAATAAAAAGAGCTGATTATACGGAAAGAAACAGCACATCACAAAATGTATCAACTTATACCATCAATTTTTGGAGTGAACTTTTTGGTTTCTGTATTCTTTCATCTACATAGGCTTTTGAAGTGATGTGTTCAGTTTGTCATAGCTCGGTTATTAGGTTTTGACTTCCTAAGCAATTCAAGGTTGACATTTTACTTTTTTTTGTTTTACATTCGTAGTTTTGTAACTTTCTTTTTCATGTCAGGTGGCGGTGATTGTGGGGAGTCAGAAGTGGAGGAGAGCATCATTCAAGTATGTGTCCTTTTCTTCGATTTATGCGGTTCTTCTTTTCGACCACCAGATCGGTAGTGTGTACTTTTTCTTTGTTTGTGTTATTTGATTAGTCAGGGTTATTTGCATTCAATCTATCAAAAAATGCGGGTAGGTCTGATTTTTGATGTAGTTAAGTCCAAGCGCGACGGATTGTAATTTCTGTGTGTATAGTATTTTAAGTGGATGGTATGTAGGTGATTTTTTATTCTTTTTCTTACTAGATTCGACTGGGGTTGGTTCAGTTTTTCGGAGTGCAGAATTTTTTACATTTTAATTTATTGTAAAAGTGTTAGTGTTAGTGTTCAGTTCACAGTATAAGTAATGCTGTCAAAGTTTTTCAGTAGACAATAACTGAATTTTTAGTAGTGTCAAACCACTCTAGTAGTAACTGAAATTAACTGGTTTTTGTGTTCAATCCACCCAAATGTAGAGTTTTGGGGTAGGGATTTTGATTTAGTTAAGATTAAGCAGAATACTATCTGATCGCTAGTTGTGTTTTGTTGCCAAATGGAGGTATTCTTTTTATGTTTTCTTATAACTTTTTTTTTTTGCTTTTTGGCTTTCTTGTTATGATGCTGGAAGCAAAGATAAATTTTTTGCATTTTTATTGTTGGTAGTAATTTCTAGTTCGGGTTTGCTATTTCACATCTAGATGTGAAATAGCTATCTCACATCTAAGTGCACAACCCTTGGATCTCGTCCTGTTGTCAAGATTCGCGCTAGCTTGTTTTTGTCGTTGTCGTGTGCCCTGCTCGTGTCGCTCGTCGTTCTCTGTACGCGCGGCCCATCTTGTTAGTGGGTTGTTTTGTTTCTGCGTGTTTTTTTCGCGGGCCGCGTTGCGTTGTTGGGCTCGTGGGCTATTTTCCTGTGCGAGGTCTGAATACTAGGGGGCGGGCGTTCATCTGTTTTTCCACGTTCAGTTCGGCCGTTCCCCGTTCCTCTTCCGCCGTCTCCCCATTTTCTCTGTGGCAGCTAGTGCTCGAGGCGCAGGCGAATTCTGGAGAGGGAGAAGGAGAGGGAGGCACATCCTAGGTAGTCTCTGTTTGCTCCTTTTTTCTATGTTTTTGTCCTTTGTTTGTTCCTTTTGCTTCACTGATTTTAGCAGTATACATCTAGGGTTCGTCCCCAATGCCCCAAAATGTCCCCAATTGTAGGTAGGGTTCATTAGCAGCTCCACATTTCTTTTTGGTTTCTTGTTTGTTTGTCCATAACTTTTAGGGGGGATTTTCAAGATGCGAGTGGGATTTTCAAGATGGTAGTGGTGGGTGGGGGTGGGGGGGGGGTAGAGTTTGTGTCTAGATGTTCAATTAGATGGTAGGATTCTGTTCCTTTTTTTCAGCAATAAGTTGACTTTCATCTAGTATTTTTTTGTCCTAATCAATCGGAGATCCATGGGGTTGGTAATTTTTGGGTCGGTAGGTTCGGCAGTGTGCAGCAGTGGTTGTTTTCCAGTGGTTTTGTTTTGTCAGCTACTTTGTATGTCTGAATATCAGTTACTAGTTACAAGTTTCGACAGTTTCGTCGGTGTTAGCATCTGTTTTCAGAATTAAAATTCATTTTTGCTAGCTATGTCAGCCAGTATAACTACTCACCTGCTACTTATGTCAGTGTCAATGGTTATATGATATATTTTTTTTCAATGCTATCTATGTGAGTGTTTTTGTTCAATGCCCCAAAACGAGTCACAACTGGGGCCTAGGAGATTATTAGATTAGGATATTAGTTCCTCTCAGTAAGTTGTCTGCAATTTCAATTCCTGTTTACTCTCATTTTTTTCTCTGATTTTGTAAATCATGAAGTAAGCACTATGGTATAGTATGTTTATGTCGTTCTGCATTTTCGTTTCCATTTAGAACAAGGAAAAGCGTAGTCTCCATTTTTGTCTGCATCTACTACAAGGAAGTATAATTAGTGTTTTGTTTTGAAACTTTTAGTGCAAACAACAATTTCTTAGCATCTCCAAACAGAGGTGAAAGATCTCTGAATTTTTTGTCTGCCCATTGTTGCTTTTCTTGGTGTGAGTAGCTTCCTGAATTACTGTAAGTGTAGTAGGATGTTCGTTTCCTATAGTATTTACGTTTTAGTATTGTTCATCATTATTTTTCACTGTAATTCATTGTTTCTCTCATTCTTTTTTTCTTCAAGACTAAGTTCTCGTCACATGAGGATTTTTGCTGCTTCAGTTTCAGTAGTTTCATTGTTAAGTGCCATTTTATTATTTCGCAAAAAAGTACCATTTTATTCAGTTTCGTCAGTATCAGTGTTTGGTGTCATTTTTGTAGTTTCGTCAGTAGTTTCGCTGTTAGGTGTCATTTTCAGTCATGTGCACGTTTTCAGTGTGTCGTTTCTTCGTAGTTTTGTGAGAGTTTTCACTCGTGTAGTTGATTTACTCATTTTGTTTTTTGGCAGATAGTCGTCAGTATTGAGTTTGATCAGATATTCATTCCCTTTTTTCAGTCGTCCATTTGATTTACCACTAATCTAGTTTGAACTGAAAACCCTAATACTCATTTTTTTAGGTGTTCCAAGATGGCATTGCAGATAGTCTTTAGGACTTTTATATTTTGCCTTTTCTAAGTTTTCAGTTTTCTACTTTTTGCTCTGTCGATATATCGATGTGATGTTTTTTTTGTTTGTGCTGCTTCATTTTGCTTACTCTAAAAACATCTCCTTCTGATGATTATCCTGCTTTATGCCAGCTTGTGTTCCTTATTTTTTTATTTGATGTGTAGGATGGTGTGCGCAATCTGCCATTCGCATTGTGAGAGTGACAATGAGCAGACTTTTCGCATTGTCATCTGTGATGACTACGAAGCTTTAGCGTTATTCTTTTTTTCTTTCTTTTCTCAATTGATTTTTTTGTGCCTTCTCTTTTAGTAACGTGAAAAGGATTTTTTTTCATTTTTTTGTTTTTTTCTCAACAGAACATCCCATGCACTGCAAGGAATAGGTTTAACCAGATGTCTGGGTTGAACTTTAAGGCGGATGGCCGTAGGTATGTTGTTGATGTGTACAGGGGACATGAAGCCACACTAATTGGAGGTGATGATTGGACCAAGTTCAAGCGCGACTTCAACGTGGGGCAGGGCAATGTAGTTGTTTTTGACATGACTGGACGAACAGCAAAGGTATATGTGGCTGGAGTTGAGGCTGAAGAAGAGGGAGGAGCTGATGAAGACGTTCTTGCAGTTGATGAAGAGGAAGATGTTGTCAATGATGATCATGGGCTCGAAGATGCATTAGCATTTGTGAACACCAGGGGTTTTGTCTTTGAGGATGGCGAATACGCAATGATGGAGATCATTCTCACTATCCAACATTTATTCATCGGCCCACCCATTGTGCATCGTCTGAAGCCCACGAACATTGGAAGCAAGCTGATGGTATATCTCTTGTCATTCTTTTTTTATATACTGATTTTTTTTGTTTATATGCTTTTCGTTTGTGCAATTTTAACTTATTCTTTTGTTCATATATTCCTTTTTCTAACATTTACCCTCCCCTTTTTCCTTTTTTATGTGGACATCACTTACAAAATCCCCAAGAAGGTAGATGAACCACTGAACTTGGACACAGATGGTGTTCTTGCCCTTTGCATGGGTGTGGGAGATGTTATGCAGGTTGCGTACGACACGGACCGTGACAGACGTGTCGCTTTGAACCAAGCCTGGGGTGTTTTTGTAGCCCAGAACCACCTCTAGGTGAATGATGCTGTTGTTTTCAACTTCAGGGAGATCAATGAAGAACATATAAACCTAGTATAAGTCGTCAACGCTTTGAGGTCGGTGAAGCATAATGATGGGGATTCATGTCCGAACCTTTTGTAATGATGTGGCGAAGCAAAATGTTAGCGGATAATCTTGACAATGTGCTATCATTTTTTACTTTTGTTGTTTACGAGGTGGTTATTAGAGATGAATTGTGAAGTTCCTATCTTTGTGCCACTATGAATTGGGAATGAAATGCGGGGTCTCTTGAACTGATTCCTAATGTTTCCCTATAAGCGCTATTTTTTTGTCAGGTTTGCTATTTCACATCTAGATGTGAAATAGCTATCTCACATCTAAGTCCATAGCCATTAGATTTTGTCTTGTCTTTAAGATTCGTGCATAACTTTTTTGTCTCGCTTCGTCCGCTCGCTCGCGTCGTCGCTGTTTGTTCGGCTGTCTCGCGGGCCGTCTCAAGTGGTTGCCAGTAGCGGGCCGTCGTATTGTGTTGTCTGTTGGGCTGGTAGGACTTTTTTTCGAGAGCAGTTCCGAAGAGAAGGGGAGACGGTTTGTTTTTTCCCTCATTTGTCCCTTCTCCTTCCCGAGGCTCTCACCCATTCCCCATTCCTCTTGGCAGTTGCTCCTCAAGCGGCAGAGATTTGGAGAGCGAGAAGGAGAGGAGAGGCCATTGAGGTGAGTTGCCATGTCCTTCTTCTTTTCATCTTTTTGTGTCTATGCGGTTTCTTGATAGGGTTCTTGATAGATCTAGCACCATGCTTTGTAGTTTCTTGTGTGTGTTCATCGATCTATGGTTTGTGCCGAAGCGTCCCCAAATGTGTATAGGCTTCCTCACAGTCTTCTTTTTTTATGTATTCATTGGTCTAGGGCTTGTCCCCCACTGTCCCCAAATGTGGGATTGGTTTCGCGCAGTTGAGCACACCCCCTTTTTGTTAGTGTTGTAGGAGGGGGAGGTGGTGGGTGGGGGAGTTTTTCCTCAATATATCCTGATGTCAGGACGGGGGTGGATTTGATTTTGATATAGAGTCAGTGTGGTTGCTTATAGTGTGCATAGAATGCCCTTCTTTGCATTTTCATGAAGAGGTTGAGGTTGACTGAATGAAGGGGAAGAAGAACAGTGCCTTGTGTGTAAGTTCATCTAGTGCCCCTTAGTGATTTTGGTGTATTGAAGACTTATAGGTTAAGTGACTGATGCGTTTGTGAGTGTACACAGGTCTATAAGTCTATGAGGAGTTTGATATTTACAGAGAAAGTCGACCCCTAAAAATGAAGTTCTTCGACTGAAGACTTTGATATTCTGAAGACTTTGAAAGTGAAGGAATTGGTGTGACCTTGAAGACTTGGTATTCATTCGAGGAATATGGAGCGTGAAGACTTTGGTTTCGTAGTTCCATTTTCTCTTTCTTGAGTCATAGGAAACACCGTACTGTTAAAGGGGGTCGAGGAATTACTAAGGAAAAATTTCCATGTGATGCTCAACTCAAAATCCTACACCTACCAATCCCTTCGAGTGAAGCCATTGGAAATCTCATACAATTCAGTCAATTTCTTGAAGTGATGAGACGCAGTTCTTACAGTCCTTGAGGACTTTGCTCTGACTGAGGAGCTAGGAATTTGCCAATGCGAATTGCCTACATAGTGAGGAACATGATAGCCCTGAGGAATTTGAGAGTCAAATTTCCGACTGTTGTTGTGCTGCGCGTCGGCTGTCCAAAATATCTTATCCACCTAACGGTCATATCATTGAAGGGCATTTATGTCTTATCATGTCGGGCTACTCCCTAGGCTATAAATAGCCGCCCCCTACAACCACTAGTTGGTTGGCTGCTCCGAGAGAAGTTGACACTTGTCATCTGAGAGCAACCCATCCTCCGAGGACTTTGGCGAAAATCATCAAGTGAGGAAAATCCCAAAACCAAAGCCCCACAAACCCAAAGTGATTGAGCATCACTGAAGAAATTGATCCTGCGTGGATCCGACACTTGTTACCTTTGAAGACTGTGCTTCTTCCAGACGGTTAGGCGTCAAGGTCTAGAGCATCCAAGAGGAATTGTGGATCGCCGAGTGACCAAGTCTGTGAAGGTTTGGAAGTCACCTGGAGACTTACCACGAGTGATTGGACGAGGCTTGCGTGGTCTTAGTTCAAGGAGAATACGGTGAGGACTGGGTGTCCTGAGTTGCGGCTCAGAGACTGGGTGTCCGGGACTGCGTGTCCTCGAGTTTAAATACTCAGCCGCTCCAACCAGACGTACAACTGAGACAGCAGTTGGAACTGGTTTACCAAATCATTGTCTTCACCAACTAACTGGTTCTATTTCCTCAACTCTTTCATTTCCTCATTACTGTGTTGTATGTTGTTCATATCTGTGCTTGAAGACTTTGACTGAAGACTTTCACAAATTCCTCAGTTCAATTTCTTCAGTCTGTCCGTCTTCATCTTGTTATCCTGTGTTTACGCTTTCTGTACTCTGTGCTAGTCTTCATTTCATCATGATGACTATGTTTGTATCCTGTTATGTTTACTTCTGAGTACTCATTCCCCTGCAAGTAGTTCTTCGCTAAGGAATTTCCTCACCAGCAAATTCCTCAGTGAAGAATTCATAAAAATCGCCTATTCACCCCCCTCTAGTCGATATAATGCACTTTCAATTGGTATCAGAGCAAGGTACTCCCTTGTTCTGTGTGATTTTCGTTTAACCGCCTGGAGTTTTAGTTATGTCGATCGCAGGTATGATCAAGGTCTCGGCTGGGTGTCCTACCTTTGATGGAACAGACTACCCCTACTGGAAGAACAAGATGCGAATGCATCTTGAGGCAATTGATAACGATCTCTGGTATGTTGTGGAAAATGGTGTCCCCAGTGTCACTCCCTCATTGAACGCTACCGATGTGAAGAGATTCAAACAACTCGATTCTCAAGCGAAGAATATCATATGCGGCCATCTGAGCAAAGGACAGTATGGAAGAGTGAGTGCTTTGGAAACTGCTAAGCTTATCTGGGATAGGCTGTCCAAATTAAATGAAGGAGTTTCAACCCAGCGTGACTCTCGAGTCGATGTTCTTCGGAATCTATTCAACCGCTTCAAAAGACTCGGCAATGAGAATGTCCAACAAACCTTTGATCACCTCACTGACATCTCAAATGAGCTTCAAGCCCTCGGTGCCACTGACATCACTGATCATGATGTTGTGAAGAAACTGTTGAGATCGCTTGACTCCTCATTTGATACTCTGGGACAGATGATACAAGAACGAGCTAACTACAAGTCGCTTGATCCTGCTGATATCCTCGAAAGGCTAAACACTCACGAGTTCTAGCTTGCTGAAAAGAGAGATCTATATGGCTCAAACTATGGCAAACCACGTGCCCTGAAGGACAAGGCTGTGTCTGACTCTGAATATGAGGATTCTGGTAGTAGCCTTGGTGATCCTGAAGAATTGAGCCAGGATCTAGCACTGCTTGTGAAGAAGTTCCAGAAGTTCACAAGACATGGTCGCTTTGGAAAATCCTCAAGAGGCAATGATTCCTCATCCAGTGACTATAAGAGAAGGCTTTGCCACAAATGCAAGAAGCCTGGTCACTATATTCAAGATTGTCCTCAGTGGGAAAAGGAAATGAAGAAGAAGAAATACAAGGATTACAGTTCTGATGATGCGAAGAAGAAGAAGAAATCGTCAAAATCTTCGTCATCAAAATCTTCGAAGTCTTCATCTCACAAGAAGAGCAGCTCCAAGAAGGCTCGGGCATTCATTGGCAAGGAGATGGACTCTGAAGCTGAATCTGAGGAAAATGATGAAGAGGAGGCGTCTGAAGAATCTGAGTGCAGTGTGGCGAGTCGGCGTTACTCGCCTTCGTCGACAAGTCCATCTTCAACATCAAGAAACCGACTCCATCGACAAGGCTGATGAAGATAATGATGGCTACGCTCCCACCTATTGCTTCATGGCGAAAGGTGCTAAGGTACTCAAATACAACTCCTCTGACTCTAGTGAAAATGAATCTGATGAGGATCTCAAACCCAGCTACTCTAAACTTGCTAAAATTGCTGTGAAACAACAACGGGCTCTTGAAAAGGTTCAAAACATGCTAGATAAAAGTGATGATATGTTTGGTGAAGAAATGGATCGCACTAAAGCCTTGACTGAAAATCTTCAGAGACTTCAGTCTAGGTTTGATAACCTTCAAGGTCATCATAACGCTCTCTTGTCTGATCATGATAAACTTTCTTATGAATTTCTTCAAGAAAAGCAAGATCACGAAGCTTTCTCTTGAATCTCTTCAAAGAAAGGAAGATCTTGAAAAGCTAAGAGTGTGTTATGAAGATCTTCGAAGAGCACGATTCATTACTAGCTCAACAAATCAGCGCTTCACGGAAGAATTTGTTCCCCTTGCTTAAAGTGCATTGAGCGTGAATCGCTAATTCTTCACTGAATGTTCAAATGCTTCAAATGTTACAAATTCTTCATCTACCTCTGCTATCACTAATTCCTCACACGAGGACATTGCTAGTATCCTTGACAATGCAGGGCTGAAGGAATTGTACATAATGAGCATGTACAAAAGCCTCAAAGGGCATCAGACACTTTGTGATGTGCTCAAAAAGCAGATCCTCAGTAGAAACCCTAGGAAAGAGGGTATTGCCTTTGAGAGGAAACTCAATGCTGATGGAACATATTGGAAGCCCGAAAGCGGTACCCCAAAACCTCATGGGTTGCTGCAAAGGGACCTCCAGATTGATCCATCTAACTTATCTGGCTTTACATGTGAATCTCCTCATTCTTACGATGAGTCATTTGACTCAACTATAAACTGTTCAAAAATCAGAATGGTGAAGTATTTGCTAGATATGTTGGCACTAAGCTGCGAGAGCGGTTCCCCTATGAAGAAAATCTGGGTTCCCAAAAGTTGTGTTGAAAGTCTTGGTGAATGTCCTCATGACACCACCGTGAAGAACAGAACCCCAGATCAAATTCTTCATATGGACCAAATTCTTCATATGGATCCAAGTCCTCATATGGACCAAATTCTTCACATGGATCAAATTCCTCAAGCTGGATCAAAGTCCTCATATGATTATCATCATGCTAACAACTCATCTCTCGAGGTAGAGCTAAGGGTTATGAATATGTGCATTATTCTTCAAACCATTATATTCATAAGTCCTCAAGGAATTACTCGCTTATTCATATGCTTACCCTAACCCCTCTTATGTGAAGCGAAATGGTTTGGCATCTTTGCCACCTTTCTCATATGGTGCTTTCGCAGAATGATGAACTCTTTGCCACCCCTCCGGATGTGGGTGGTGAAGAAAAGAACTAATCTCTTCTGAGGTCAGGTCTCGGGCGTGCTCTAACGTCTGAAGAATTTCTTTGGGGACTGACAAAAATGCACGAAGGGCCTTGAGCGAATCATGATGAAATGAACTTTCATTTCACACGTCCTCATCTTGCTATATCTATTTCTTTGCTTGATGAAATTCATCGATGAACTTGATATCATATTCTTCAGCGATGAAGCATATGAGATTGTAAGCTACACTAATTCATCGGCAGGATGATCAACCCAAAACCACCGAATGGGTCCTCGATAGTGGATGTACAAATCACATGATTGGTGACAAGAATCTATTGATGGATGCTCCTTATCACCGTCACCTCTGAAGCATATCATCTTTCTTGACAAAGGCAAAAGTCGGTATTGGGTCTTGGTAAGGTTGCTATCTCTAAGGATAAGCACATGGACAAAGTCATGCTTGTTGAGTCCTTAGGATACAATCTCATGTCGATCTCAATGCTTTGTGATCTTGATATGGTTGTTGTCTTTGGCAAATATCATTGTGTTGTGATTATGGAAGCCGGCAATTCCAAAGTCTTGAAGGCTTTAGGAGAGGAGATCTGTATATTGTTGATTTCTCTCTGGGACCACAACCAGCCGTGTGTCTACTTGCAAAAGCTTGAAGGCTGGCTATGGCATCGATGACTTGGTCATGCAGGCATGAGGAATCTGAACACGCTGCGAAGAAGAAGCATGTCATTGGCATTGAGAATGTCAAATTCCTCAAGGATCCTTATACGGAGCATGTGAAGCGGAAAAATGACCAAGGCCAAGCATCCAGCGAAGACTATCATGACCACTACCGTCCATTCGAATTGCTTCAAATGGACCTCTTCGGACCTAATCACTATTCAGAAGTCACTAATGATGCATCTCTATATGGTTTTGTCATTGTTGATGATTATTCTCGATATACATGGGTACACATTGTTACTTACAAACATGAAGTGCAGGAAGTCTTCAAACGTTTTTCCTTGAGGGCTTCAACCAACTTTGGTGTGAAGATCAAGCATATCAGAAGTGACAATGGAACTGAGTTCAAGAATTCCGGTCTTGATGCATATCTTGATGAACTTGGTATTACTCATGAGTTATCTGCTCCCTATACTCCTCAGCAGAATGGCATCGTGGAGCGCAAGAACAGAACTCTTGTTGAGATGGCTCGCACTATGCTTGATGAATACAAAACGCCTCAATGTTTTTGGATTGATGCAATTGATACTGCTTGCCACATCATCAGCAGTATATCTTCACAAATTCTTCAAGAAGACGCCTATGAACTCCTCAACGACAAGAAACCCAATGTGAGTTATTTCAAAGTCTTGATTGCTAAATGTTGGATTAGAGATCCTCACCACAACTCTAAATTTGCACCGAAAGCACATGAAGGTTTTATGCTTGGTTACGGAAAGGACTCTCACACCTACAGAGTCTTCAACATTGTTCTTCACAAGATTGTTGACATTGTAGATGTGCGGTTCGATGAAACTAATGGCTCGCAAAGAGAGCACCTACCTACTGTGTTAGATGAACCAGCACCTGAGGATGCTATCAAGCTCAAGGCAACTGAGGATGTCATTCCGACTGAAGAATCTGCTGAAGAATTCATTCCTGTTTATGAAGAACGTCGAGCTGATGCACGAAGAACAAGATGAGGAAAATGGTCTTTGAAGAAAATGCTGATCAAAATCCTCGTGAAAACCAACTCATCCACGCGTTGCAAAAGAAGTGCAAGTGGAGAAGATCATCGATGACATTAGCGCACAGGTCCTCTCACACGCTCAAAAGCATCACATTTATCTAACTTTTGTGGGCACTATGCTTTTGTCTCTATCACAGAGCCCACTAAGGTAGATGAAGCATTTACGAGTGGAGTGGATTCAGGCTATGCAAGAAGAATTACATCGATTCGAGCTGAACAATGTCAGGAATTGGTCAATCGCCGGATCCTCGCAAGCATAATATCATTGGCACAAAGTGGATCTACCGCAACAAGCAAGATGAAAATGGCCTTGTGGTGAGGAATAAGGCACGATTAGTAGCTCAAGGCTACACATAGGTTGAAGGAATTGATTTCGATGAAACTTTTGCACCTGTTGCTAGACTTGAGGCTATTCGCATTTTACTTGCCTATGCTAACCATCATGATATCATCTTATATCAAATGGAT
The DNA here is from genome assembly GCA_021437245.1 of Aegilops speltoides. Lineage (NCBI taxonomy): Eukaryota > Viridiplantae > Streptophyta > Magnoliopsida > Poales > Poaceae > Aegilops > Aegilops speltoides. Next base: position 54,811,741 of record CM038146.1, read on the forward strand.
GTGAAAAGTGCATTCCTCAATGGTAAGCTTGAGGAAGAAGTATATGTTGCTCAACCCCCAGGTTTTGAACATCCAAAGAATCCTGACAAAGTCTTCAGACTCAATAAGGCCCTGTATGGCCTCAAGCAAGCCCCTCGGGCGTGGTATGATACATTGAAGGAATTATTCGTGAAGAATGGCTTCACACCCGGTTCACTCGACCCTACTATTTTTACTAAATCATATGATGGTGAACTGTTTGTGTGCCAAATATATGTTGATGATATTATCTTTGGCTGTACTAACCAACGTTATAGTGATGAATTTGCCTATATGATGAGTGAAGAATATCAAATGTCTATGATGGGAGAGTTGAAATTCTTCTTAGGTCTTCAAATTAAATCGACAGCGCAATGGCATATTCATATCTCGGAGAAATACCTCAAAGATGTCTTGAGGAAATTCGGCATGCAAGATTGCAAAGGCGTTAAAATTCCTATGCCCACAAATGGCCATCTATGCATTGATGAAAATGGTATTGACTTCGATCACAAGGTATACCGCTCCATGATTGGTTCCTTATTGTACTTATGTGCATCTAGGCAGATATAATGCTTAGTGTTTGCATGTGTGCCCGATTTCAAGCTGCAGAAGGAATCACACCATAAGGCTGTGAAGCATATTCTTCGATATCTAGCTCACATACCAACACTAGGATTATGGTACCCCAAGGGCTCTGCTTTTGATCTCATTGGATATTCGACTCGACTATCTGGTGATCGTGTGGACCGCAAGTCAACATCGGCACATGTCATTCCTCGGACGATCTTTGGTCTGTTGGTCCTCAAAAAGCAGAGCTGCGTATCACCGTCTTCATCGCTGAAGCTGAATATATTGCTGCTGGCTCATGCTGTGCTCAACTGCTTTGGATGAAGCAAACCCTCAAGGACTATGGCGTCAACGTGAAGAATGTGCCTCTCCTCTGCGACAATGAGAGTGCCATCAAGATTGCTCACAACCCAGTTCAGCACTCGAAGACTAAGCACATCCAGATTCGTCATCATTTTCTTCGTGATCATGTGTTGAAGGGCAACATCTCCATCGAGCATGTGAAGACTGAAGAACAGCTAGCTGATATCTTCACTAAGCCCTTGGATGAGAAGAGATTTAGCAAGTTGCGGTGTGAGCTAAATATCTTAGAATCTTCGTATGTTCTTTGAAAAGGACACACATCCTAACCCTTATGCAGAATTGATGACTTAGATGTGCAACACAAGAAGAAACGTTTTTCTTCAATCAATGAAGAATAACACTCTAAGTGTGAAGAAATTAATAAAGAATTTGATTCTCGTAACCCTCGACAATTGTGCGCGTGTCTGAAATCATCATTCTTATCTGATGTGGGTCACGCCACCACAAAAGTTGGAAATCTTCAATTTGAGTTTTCCTCATTTTTGTCGTTTTTCTTCATTGGCTATATATATATATATATATATATATATATATATATATATATATATATATATATATATATATATATATATATATATATATATATATGTGAGTTTATGTCCTCTACAGCATTCACTTATTGCTATTTCTTCAAGTTACGATTTCTGCTAAGTGAGTGTGATCGGACCCTTCCCCCTCTATGCTACACTCAACCCAATCTATTCACAAATTCTTCATGTGCGTTCTGATTGAAACTCGTTCAAAGTCTTCACTGTGTCCTTGTCAGCTGAAGAAATTGGGAACGAAACTTTAAAACAAATCTTATCCAGATTTTCGGTTTTACCGCTCAAACCGTTCCGCATCCCACGATGCATTATTATAATCACCCATGATCTTACACGATCTCATCTGCACAGTACGTGGGTGACACATGTCGCGTGAAGAAGAAAGGGCAGGGGCATGTTCATCCCAAAATCTTCGGGCGAACAGTTTTTACCGTGGCTATAAATACCCCTCTCCCCTTCCTTACTTCATTTACTCCGCTCGGTCGCTGTCTCTCGCTCGAGCTTTCCTCAAACCCTAGCGCCGCCGCTACTCCATCGCCGCCGGTGAGGAAGAGCTTCACTGCCTCGACCTCGTCGCCGCCGTACTCGCGCCGGCTGCGGAAATCTTCACTCCGCCGCCACCGTAGCTGTCTCCCTCTGCCAAGTTAGGGCGTGGGAGATCTAACTTGACGAACTTCACCGCTGTTCATCTCTGTTCGTCGTGTTCTTCAGTTCGGGTAATTAAAAGTCACTTTTATTACTCGCCTTGATTCTCAAACTTTTTTGAAAAATCTTCAAAGGTGTTTTATTCTTCAAATCTTCACATATGAACACCTCACACACTGTATGCTCTTGATCCATCTCTCTAAGCACTCATTTCTTCAAGATTCCTCAATTGTGCGGATTTTTGATCTGTACAACTCTGGAACCTAAGACAAGAACGCTTAGTGAAATTCCTCAAGGCTCAACTGGTCAAATTCCTCAAAACTTGTCTTTTCGAAAAATCCTTCTGAGAACGCATATGACCTCTTCAAATTCCTCGCACCTACACTCTGTTCACAGGTACTCATGACCGTTGCTGAATCACTAGGTTCTCATCAACTTAACTCATTTGCAGCGTTCCTCGAAGAAAAACAGCATACTTCTTCAGAGTATTCAATTGTTCAAATTCCTCATCTGAAGAAAACGGCTGAAGGAAAGAGACCGCAGAAAGGAGGAAAGAAACCGGAGGTCATGACTGCTTTCGAGATCCCTGATGAAATATACAAGGATTATTGCACACCTGATGAAGCCTAGTTTGGCAAAGAAAACAAGAATCAGCGCAAAGTGCGCATTCGGAGGATTGAACGAAGATGGGCACGCGAATGGAGAGAATATCGATATGTTACTCCAAAGTACATGAAGAAATTCGCCTTAAATCCGCCATGCCCAAGAGCTCCATTGGCACCTGGCCAAGTCGCTGATCCCACTAGCATCAAAAGTGGTGAAGACTTTCCTGAAGAATGGGCTAGGCGCCAAACAAAATTGGCAAGACAAGCCAAGGAGGCAGTGAGGAAATTCAATGAGGATTCTGCTGCTGCTGCTGCCGCTGAGACCTCGGTCAAGCCCAGGAAATCAGTGCCGAAGAAGCCTGCTCGCAAGCCAAGTTCTTCACCATCGGCGCCCTCACGACCAAGTTCCTCAGCCGCGCCCTCACGACAAATTCCTCAGACTACTGCTGCTACACCAAAGTCCCCAGCAGCTCCCTCCAAGTCCTCAACTCCTATGCATCTGGCTACATGTCAAAGGACTCGGGGTTTCTCAATTGCTTCTGGTGTCTTAGCGAGTTCCTCAGCTGCACCAATGTCCTCATGAGGCCCCACTCTGCTGAAGACAAAAGCAATAGCTGGACGCGGTCCTCGGCCAAGTCCAAGAAAGAAACATGTTGTTCCAAATGCCCTCTGATGATGAGGCTTCTGATGAAGAACTTGCAGAAATCATCAGAGACAGACAAGCAAAGGCCGCTAGAGCCAAAGGAACACCTGTGCCCTTGCTTCTGGATCTGAAGAAGATCCTCGACTACATTGACTTATGGCATAAGGATCCAAACACTCCAATGCCTGATCTGCCTCTGACTCCTAGTCAAAGTCATATGCTAACCCATTTCATCGCTCAAGAGAAATGGAAGTTTGAAAAGGCTCGTGAGATAAAGAGAGCACAACCTAGAAAGGAGAAGCTTCTGAAGAAGAACGTTGTCAGACTATCACCTGAAGAACTTCTCAAGGCTCAATCTGAGATCCAAGCCCTCACCAAAGATTTCGATGCATACAATGCTGATTGGCAAGGAGCCAAAGTTAGATTCGTCAATTTGACGAAGAAAATGACAACTGTTGCAGCTCCATCGCAACAAGAAAATCCTCAGGCTGCAGACTCTGCTCAGCCTGCTGAAGAACATGCCAGCACTGCTGATGACTTTCAGCCTACTAATGAGAATACGAGTTCCAGGGCTGATGATTCCATTCCAGCCGCTGAAGAAATTCCCAGGGCATCCACTAGTGGGCGCTCAAGAAAGCGAAGGATCGGAAAACTGCACCGATTGCGCTGAAGAAAATGAACCACGATCCTCAGCTCCTCCGCGCCAACACCAACTCCAATTCTTCCTTACGCTTATGAAGTGAAGAAGGCGAAGGCTGCGAGCAAGCTGCTGTGAAGAAAAGGAAGGCATCGGCTGCGTCAAATTCTTGACGAAGAAAATGAAGCCAATGACCAGCTAAGCGAAAATCCTATTGATGCCATTCGATTTCCTCCATGTCATCAAAGAAATTGTTCCTTATGGAAGACTACAAGATCCCAAGCGGATCGATGAAGAAAATCATTACATTGCTACCTCGAGCAGTTTGATGAAGAAATTGAAGTGGAAACATTCCCTTCAACGCCGATCGTTTCCTCACCTTTGCCTCGGTTCACGGTGAAGAGGCTGGTGTTGAGAAATTGAAAAGAAGATGAAGATGTGGATATTGGATGCACTACACGGTGATGAGCGATGACTTTTGGGAAAGTCGGCATCCCAATACTCCTCTCTTCACTCCTATTCAACAAATCCTCGGTCCCGGCTAATCTTGTTCAAATGGGCTCTGAAGAAACTCATTCCACATCGTCATTCATGAAGAGATTCCAGCCGCTAGTCTTTGAAGAACCTCTGCTCTTGATTCCCAAACTGCACAAGAAGAGGAACCAGAAATTCCTCAGCCTGAAGCACCTGAGATCGTGATTCCTGAGGTTGTGCTGCAAATCACTGACACTCCTCTGCCCAAACCGAAGAATCCGTTCTCTAGCAAGCAAAAATTCAAGGCTGAAGACTTCTTCTCTGAGCATGTGTTCTTCACTGATTACAATCCATATGACTCTGCTCGCATAAGGAAGAGGCGTTTCTGGACTGCTACTCAAGCCAACTTCTATTCCTCAGTGCTCTTTGACAAGGACAAAATCTTCGATCATGAGCATATTCCTCATGTGGATATGGAATCTCTGCCGTGCTTCGAACTGGTCCTCCGAGTTATTCACGATGCGGGACTCTTGAACTTGCTGCGATATACGTGATTGGAATGAAGAACTCATTCTTCAGTTCTATGCCACTTTGCATATCACCGGAGATGCTGAAGATGTCAATTCATGGGTGCTGGATTGGATGACAGAAGACACTCACTAGAAGGCACCAGCAACTGAATTGCTTCGTGTCCTTCCTCTTGATCCTCCCCATGACAGTGCACGTTGCATCTACAATGACCGCGAACTGACAGATCATTATATGCAAGTGCTCATGAAGCCTTTGAAGCCAGGGCAGGCCCCTCGAACCAAATTCCTCGTCAAGGAATTGTTGTATGTGCCTCGGACTGTCTATCGAATCCTGACGAAGACAATGAGTCCTATCAAAGGCCATGACTCAAATGATGAAGATGTCGTTGGCATCATGAAGAACATGCTTTTCAACATCATTCATGGCGTTCCCGTCAACTTTCATGATTTCTTCGTGAGGACTCTGGCTAATGTTGCAATGTCACTTTTTGAGCTGAAGCCCTATGCGCCTTGGATTATGAGACTCATAAGGGCAAGATCTTCACTGAATTACAAGGCTGACACTCTGAACTATGGTAGCTACCTGCCGCCCATTGAAGTCCTCAAGGGACTAGTTTCATCATCTGATGATAAGGGCAAGGCAGCTGCTGTGATCGATGAAGGCACTCGTCCATTGGATGGTCAATTCCGTCTGGCTACATCTTACTCCACCAATGACGATTCTGCAACACATGACACTGCCGCAAATACATCAGCCAAGCAAAAGCCTCAAGCAACATCACCCAGGTTGATGACTGACCGTGAGTTACTCGTCAGTCTTCATCAAAAGGTTGATCGCAATCACAAATGGGTAAAGCGTCAGTTTGCTGCAATTCTTCACAACATGACCTCAACCCATAATGCAGTGAAGAAAAATCAGTATCACCTTCATGAAACCCTCAACCGCACCTGGGCTGTTCTCACTCATGTATATTCATGGAAGGCGAAGACTATGGGTCTCCAGGAAGCATTTGACTGGTCTGCACCACCTCCGAAGAAATTCAAGCGAGTCAAAGTTCCTGATCTGGTAGCCAGTTCTTATTCTTCATCGCGTGAAATTGATGAGCATGAAGATTTGGACGACACTGCGGCAGGCCCTACTTCAACGAACAACCCCGACAACGCTGGCGCTCCTCCATCGACTTGAAATTCTTCAGGGGCGTTAGTCCTCAGTTTTGACCCTTTTGGTCATTTGATGACAAAGGGGGAGAAATCTGAGTTAGTCTTCAAGCGGGTTTATATTATGGGCGTTTTGTTAAGTTACAACTCTCGTTCTTCCGAAACTTTTTATTGGATCGAGTTGTAATCTTAAATCCGATGGTGCCTTGATACCTTTGGTCGTGCTCTGATGCTTTTGATGCACTGAGCTCTGACACTTTTGATGTGTTATTCTGCATGCTTATTCCTCGTTAATATTATTGCACGCATCTTTGAATCTCATCGAGCACCATTTTCATCGTGCATTTCAAATTCTTCATATTATATATCAAATCGTGTATGAATTACAAGATATAGGGGAGATCTCCATGATTCAATTCTTCAAATGTGCATTGTCTCAAAAGCAAATTCCTCACTATGCACATATTAGGGGAGTTCTTCTATATCTTGCTATCAAATTCCTCAATATCAGTATTTACACTTCATATGTTTATCCCCGTTGAAAACTTAACCTATGTTGTCATCAATCACCAAAAAGGGGGCGATTGTAAGTGCGTCTAATGCCCCTTAGTGATTTTGGTGTATTGAAGACTTATAGGTTAAGTGGTAACTGCGTTGTGAGTGTACACAGGTCTATAAGTCTATGAGGAGTTTGATATTTACAGAGAAAGTCGACCCCTAAAAATGAAGTTCTTCGACTGAAGACTTTGATATCCTGAAGACTTTCTGAAGACTTTGAAAGTGAAGGAATTGGTGTGACCTTGAAGACTTGGTATTCATTCGAGGAATATGGAGTGTGAAGACTTTGGTTTCATAGTTCCATTTTCTCTTTCTTGAGTCATAGGAAACACCGTACTGTTAAAGGGGGTCGAGGAAATACTAAGGAAAAATTTCCATGTGATGCTCAACTCAAAATCCTACACCTACTAATCCCTTGAGTGAAGCCATTGGAAATCTCATACTGATTCAGTCAATTTCTTGATGTGAGACGCAGTTCTTACGGTCACTAAGGACTTTGCTCGGCGAGGAGTTAGGAATTTGCAGTCTGAATTGCCTACAGTGAGGAACATGATAGCCACGAGGAATTTGAGAGTCAAATTTCCGACCGTTCTTGTCTTCTTGGCGACTGTCCAAAATATCTTATCCACCTAACGGTCATATCATTGAAGGGCATTTATGTCTTATCATGTCGGGCTGCTCCCTAGGCTATAAATAGCCGCCCCTACAACCACTAGTTGGTTGGCTGCTCGAGAGAACTTGACACTTGTCATCTAAGAGCAACCCATCCTCCGAGGACTTTGGCGAAAATCATCAAGTGAGGAAAATCCCAAAACCAAACCCCACAAACCCAAAGTGATTGAGCATCACTGAAGAAATTGATCCTGCGTGGATCCGACACTTGTTACCTTTGAAGACTGTGCTTCTTCCAGACGGTTAGGCGTCAAGGTCTAGAGCATCCAAGAGGAATTGTGGATCGCCGAGTGACCAAGTCTGTGAAGGTTTGGAAGTCACCAAGACTTACCACGAGTGATTGGGACGAGGCCTGCGTGGTCTTAGTTCAAGGTGAATACGGTGAGGACTGGGTGTCTGAGTTGCGGCTCGAGAGGCGGGTGTCCGGACTGCGTGTCCTCGAGTTTAAATACTCGGCCGCTCAACCAGACGTATAACCGAGAGACAGCGGTTGGAACTGGTTTACCAAATCATTGTCTTCACCAACTAACTGGTTCTATTTCCTCAACTCTTTCATTTCCTCATTACTGTGTTGTATGTTGTTCATATCTGTGCTTGAAGACTTTGACTGAAGACTTTCACAAATTCCTCTTGGATGCTCTAGACCTTGACGCCTAACCGTTTGGAAGAAGCACAGTCTTCAAAGGTAACAAGCGTCGGATCCACGCAGGATCAATTTCTTCAGTGATGCTCAATCACTTTGGCTTTGTGGGGGTTTGGTTTTGGGATTTTCCTCACTTGATGATTTTCGCTCAAAGTCCTCGGAGGATGGGTTGCTCTCAGATGACAAGTGTCAAGTTCTCTCGGAGCAGCCGACCAACTAGTGGTTGTAGGGGGCGGCTATTTATAGCCTAGGGAGCAGCCCGACATGATAAGACATAAATGCCCTTCAGTGATATGACCGTTAGGTGGATAAGATATTTTGGACAGCCGCCAAGAAGACAAAGAACGGTCGGAAATTTGACTCTCAAATTCCTCGGGCTATCATGTTCCTCACTGTAGGCAATTTCAGACCGGCAAATTCCTAACTCCTCGGTCGAGCAAAGTCCTCAAGTGACTGGAAGAACTGCGTCTCACATGAAGAAATTGACTGAATCGTATGAGATTTCCAATGGCTTCACTCGAAGGGATTGGTAGGTGTAGGATTTTGAGTTGAGCATCACATGGAAATTTTTCCTTAGTATTTCCTCGACCCCCTTTAACAGTACGGTGTTTCCTATGACTCAAGAAAGAGAAAATGGAACTACGAAACCAAAGTCTTCACGCTCCATATTCCTCGAATGAATACCAAGTCTTCAAGGTCACACCAATTCCTTCACTTTCAAAGTCTTCAGAAAGTCTTCAGAATATCAAAGTCTTCAGTCGAAGAACTTCATTTTTAGGGGTCGACTTTCTCTGTAAATATCAAACTCCTCATAGACTTATAGACCTGTGTACACTCACAAGCGATCGAGTCACTTAACCTATAAGTCTTCAATACACCAAAATCACTAAGGGGCACTAGATGCACTTACAATCTCCCCCTTTTTGGTGATTGATGACAACATAGGTTAAGTTTTCAACGGGGATAAACATATGAAGTGTAAATACTGATATTGAGGAATTTGATAGCAAGATATAGAAGAACTCCCCCTGAATATGTGCACAGTGAGGAATTTGCTTTTGAGACAATGCACATTTGAAGAATTGAATCATGGAGATCTCCCCCTATATCTTGTAATTAATACACGCATTTGATATATAATATGAAGAATTTGAAATGCATGATGAAAAATGGTGCCTGATGAGATTCAGCATGTGTGCAATAATATTAACGAGGAATAAGCATGCAGAATAACACATCAAAAGTATCAGAGCTCAGTGCATCAAAAGCATCAGAGCACGACCAAAGGTATCAAGGCACCATCGGATTTAAGATTACAACTCGATCCAATAAAAAGTTTCGGAAGAACGAGAGTTGTAACTTAACAAAACGCCCATAATATAAACCCGCTTAAAGACTAACTCAGATTTCTCCCCCTTTGTCATCAAATGACCAAAAGGGTTGAAATTGAGGACTAACGCCCCTGAAGAATTTCAAGTCGATGGAGGAGCGCCAGCGTTGTCGGGGTTGTTCGTTGAAGTAGGGCCTGCCGCAGTGTCGTCCAAATCTTCATGCTCATCAGTTTCACGCAAGGAAGAATAAGAACTGGCCACCAAATCTGGAACTTTGACTCGCTTGAATTTCTTCGGAGGTGGTGCAGACCAGTCAAATGCTTCCTGGAGACCCATAGTCTTTAGTTCTTCCACGGAATATACATGAATGAGAACAGCCCAGGTGTGGTTGAGGGTTTCATGAAGGTGATACTGATTTTTCTTCACTGCATTATGGGTTGAGATCATGTTGTGAAGAATTGCAGCAAACTGACGCTTTACCCATTTGTGATTGCGATCAACCTTCTGATGAAGACTGAGGAGTAACTCACGGTCAGTCATCACCCTGGGTGCTGTTGCTTGAGGCTTTTGCTTGGCTGATGTATTTGCAGCAGTGTCATGTGTTGCAGAATCGTCATTGGTGGAGTAAGATGTAGCCAGACGGAATTGACCATCCAATGGACGATTGCCTTCATCGATCACAGCAGCTGCCTTGCCCTTATCATCAAATGATGAAATTGGTCGCTTGAGGACTTCAATGGGCGGCAAGTAGCTACCATGGTTCAGAGTGTCAGCCTTGTAATTCAGTGAAGATCTTGCCCTTATGAATCTCATAATCTAAGGCGCATAGGGCTTCAGCTCAAAAGGTGACATTGCAACATTAGCCACAGTCCTCATGAAGAAATCATGAAAGTTGACGGGAACGCCATGAATGATGTTGAAAAGCATATTCTTCATGATGCCAACGACATCTTCATCATTTGAGTCGTGGCCTTTGATAGGACTCATTGTCTTCGTCAGGATTCGATAGACAGTCCGAGGCACATACATCAATTCCTTGACGAGGAATTTGGTTCGAGGGGCGTGCCCTGGCTTCAAAGGCTTCATGAGCACTTGCATATAATGATCTGTCAGTTCGCGGTCATTGTAGATGCAACGTGCACTGTCATGGGGAGGATCAAGAGGAAGGACACGAAGCAATTCAGCTGCTGGTTCCTTGTAGTGAGTGTTTTCTGTCATCCAATCCAGCACCCAATTGACATCTTCAGCATCTCCAGTGATATGCAAAGTGGCATAGAACTGAAGAATGAGTTCTTCATTCCAATCACAGATATCAGTGCAGAAGTTCAGTAGTCCTGCATCGTGAATAACTCGGAGGACCGGTTCGAAGCACGACAGAGATTCCATATCCACATGAGGAATATGCTCATGATCGAAGATTTTGTCCTTGTCAAAGAGCACTGAGGAATAGAAGTTGGCTTGAGTAGCAGTCCAGAAACGTCTCTTCCTTATGCGAGCAGAGTCATATGGATTGTAATCAGTGAAGAACACATGCTCAGAGAAGAAGTCTTCAGCCTTGAATTTTTGCTTGCATGAGAACGGATTCTTCGGTTTCGGCATAGGAGTGTCAGTGATTTGCAGCAGAACCTCAGGAATGACGATCTCAGGTGCTTCAGGCTGAGAAATTTCTGGTTCCTCTTCTTGTGCAGTTTGGGAATCAGTAGCAGCAGGTTCTTCAGCACTAGCGGCTGGAATCTCTTCATGAACAGACGATGTGGGATGAGTTTCTTCAGAGCCCATTTGAACAGTAGTAGCCGGGGACTGAGGAATTTGTTGAATAGGAGTGAAGAGAGGAGTATTGGGATGCTGCCTTTCCCAAAAGTCATCGTTCATCACAGGTGTAGCGCATCCAATATCCACATCTTCATCTTCTTTTTCAATTTCCTCAACACCAGCCTCTTCAGCTGTGAACTGAGACATAGGTGAGGAAACGACTGGCGTTGAAGGGAATGTTTCCACTTCAATTTCTTCATCAAGCTGCTCTGAGGTAGCAACAGAATGATTTTCTTCATCAGATCCGCTTGGGATCTTGTAGTCTTCTCCATAAGGAACAATTTCCTTTGATGACATGGAGGAAATCGGAATGGCATCAATAGGATTTTCAAGCGAGCTGGTCATTGGCTTCATTTTCTTCGCGGCCGAAGAATTTGACGCGGCTGATGCCTTCCTTTTCTTCACAGCAGCTCGCTCTGCAGCCTTGGTCTTCTTCGCTTCATAAGCAGAAGGAAGAATTGGAGTTGGTGTTGGCGCGGGAGGAGCTGAGGACTGTGGTTCATTTTCTTCAGGCGCACTTGGTGCAGTTGCCCTGATCTCTTCAGTTTCTTCAGGTGCACCACTAGTGGATGCCCTGGGAATTTCTTCAGCGGCTAGAATGGAATCATCAGCCCTGGAACTTGTATTCTCATCAGCAGGCTGAAAGTCATCAGCAGTGCTGGCATGTTCTTCAGCAGGCTGAGCAGAGTCTGCAGCCTGAGGATTTTCTTGTTGCAATGGGGCTGCAACCGTTGTCATTTTCTTCGTCAAAGTGATGAATCTCACTTTGGCTCCTTGCCAATCAGCATTGTATGCATCGAAATCTTTGCTGAGGGCTTGGATCTCAGATTGAGCCTTGAGAAGTTCTTCAGGTGATAGTCTGACAACGTTCTTCTTCAGAAGCTTCTCCTTTCTAGCTTGTGCTCTCTTTATCTCACGAGCCTTTTCAAACTTCCATTTCTCTTGAGCGATGAAATGGGTTAGCATATGACTTTGTCCAGGAGTCAGAGGCAGATCAGGCATTGGAGTGTTTGGATCCTTATGCCATAAGTCAATGTAGTCGAGGATCTTCTTCGGATCCAGAAGCTGGGGCACAGGTGTTCCTTTGGCTCGAGCGGCCTTTGCTTGTCTGTCTCTGATGATTTCTACAAGTTCTTCATCAGAAGCCTCGTCATCAGAGGGCATATGGAAAGCAACCTGTTTCTTTCTTGGACTTGGCCGAGGACCGCGTCCAGCTGTTGCTTTTGTCTTCAGCAGAGTGGGGCCTGATGAGGACATTGGTGCAGCTGAGGAACTCACTGAGACACCAGAAGCAATTCAGAAACCCTGAGTCCTTTGACATGTAGCCAGATGCACAGGAGTTGAGGACTTGGATGGAGCTGCTGAGGACTTTGGTGTAGCAGCAGTAGTCTGAGGAATTTGCCGTGAGGGCGCGGCTGAGGAACTTGGCCGTGAGGGCGCTGATGGTGAAGCACTTGGCTTGTGAGCAGGCTTCTTCGGCATTGATTTCCTCGGCTTGACCGAGGTCTCAGCGGCAGCAGCAGCAGCAGAATCCTCATTGAATTTCCTCACTGCCTCCTTGGCTTGTCTTGCCAATTTTGCTTGGCGCCTAGCCCATTCTTCAGGAAAGTCTTCACCACTTTTGATGCTAGTGGGATCAGCGACTTGGCCAGGTGCCAATGGAGCTCTTGGGCATGGAGGATTTAAGGCGAATTTCTTCATGTACTTTGGAGTAACATATCGATATTCTCTCCATTCGCGTGGCCATCTTCGTTCAGTCCTCTGAATGCGCACTTTGCGCTGATTCTTGTTTTCTTTGCCAAACTTGGCTTCATCAGGTGTGCAATAATCCTTGTATATTTCATCAGGGATCTCGAAAGCAGTCATGACCTCCGGTTTCTTTCCTCCTTTCTGCGGTCTCTTTCCTTCAGCCATTTTCTTCAGATGAGGAATTTGAACAATTGAACACTCAAGAAGTATGCAGTTTTTCTTTGAGGAACGCTGCAAATGAGTTAAGTTGATGAGAACCTAGTGATTCAAAGGCGGACATGAGTACTGTGAATGAGTGTAGGTGCGAGGAATTTGGAGAGGTCATATGCGTTCTTAGAAGATTTTTCGAAAAAGACAAGTTTTGAGGAATTTGACCAGTTGAGCCTTGAGGAATTTCACTAAGCGTTCTTGTCTTAGGTTCCAGAGTTGTACAGATTAAAAATACACACAATTGAGGAATCTTGAGGAAATGAGTGCTTAGAGAGATGGATCAAGAGCATACAGTGTGTGAGGTGTTCATATGTGAAGATTTGAAGAATAAAACACCTTTGAAGATTTTCAGAAAAGTTTGCGAATCAAAGCGAGTAATAAAAGTGACTTTTAATTACCCGAACTGAAGAACACGACGAACAGAGATGAACAGCGGTGAAGTTTGTCAAGTTAGATCTCCCACGCCCTAACTTGGTAGAGGGAGACAGCTACGGCGGCGGCGGAGTGAAGATTTCTGCAGCCGGCGCGAGTACGACGGCGACGAGGTCGAGGCAATGAAGCTCTTCCTCACCAGTGGCGATGGAGTAGCGGCGGCGCTAGGGTTTGAGGAGAGCTCGAGCGAGAGACAGCGACCGAGCGTAGTAAATGAAGTAAGGAAGGGGAGAGGGGTATTTATAGCCACGGTAAAAACTGTTCGCCCGAAGATTTTGGGACGAACATGCCCCTGCCCTTTCTTCTTCACGCGACATGTTTCACCCACGCATGTGCGAGATGAGATCGTAAGATCGTGGGTGATTATAATAATGCATCGTGGGATGCGGAACGGTTTGAGCGGTAAAACCGAAAATCTGGATAAGATTTGTTTTAAAGTTTCGTTCGCAATTTCTTCAGCTGACAAGGACACAGTGAAGACTTTGAACGAGTTTCAATCAGAACGCACATGAAGAATTTTTGAATAGATTGGGTTGAGTGTAGCATAGAGGGGGAAGGGTCCGATCACACTCACTTAGAAGAAATCGCAACTTGAAGAAATAGCAATAAGTGAATGTTGTAAAGGACATAAACTCATATATATATATATATATATATATATATATATATATATATATATATATATATATATATATATAGCCAATGAAGAAAAACGATGGAAACAGTGAAGATTTTGTAAAGTTGAAGAATTTGAAAGACTGAAGAATTTCAAAAATGAGGAAAAACTCAAATTGAAGATTTTCAACTTTTGTGGTGGCGTGACCCACCGTATAAGAATGATGATTTCAGACACCATGTACAATTGTCGTAGGGTTCTGAGAATCTAATTCTTCATTAATTTCTTCACACTTAGAGTGTTATTCTTCATTGATTGAAGAAAAACGTTTCTTCATGTGTTGCACATCTAAGTCATCAATTCTGCATAAGGGTTAGGATGTGTGTCCTTTTCAAAGAACATTCTAAGATTCTAAGATATTTAGCTCACACCGCAACTTGCTAAATCTCTTCTCGTCCAAGGGCTTAGTGAAGATATCAGCTAGCTGTTCTTGATCTTCACATGCTCGATGGAGATGTCGCCTTCAACACATGATCACGAAGAAAATGATGACGAATCTGGATGTGCTTAGTCTTCGAGTGCTGAACTGGGTTGTGAGCAATCTTGATGGCACTCTCATTGTCGCAGAGGAGAGGCACATTCTTCACGTTGACGCCATAGTCCTTGAGAGTTTGCTTCATCCAAAGCAGTTGAGCACAGCATGAGCCAGCAGCAATGTATTCAGCTTCAGCAGTGAGAGCGGTGATACGCATTTGCATTTCTTTGAGGACCAACGGACCAAAGATCGTCCGAGGAAATGACAAGTGCCGATGTTGACTTGCGGTCCACACGATCACCAAAGATAGTCGAGTCGAATATCTAATGAGATCAAAAGCAGAGCCCTTGGGGTACCATAATATAATCCTAGTGTTGGTGTGTGAGCTAGATATCGAAGAATATGCTTCACAGCCTTATGGTGTGATTCCTTCGGTGCAGCTTGAAATCGGGCACACATGCAAACACTAAGCATTATATCTTGCCTAGATGCACATAAGTACAATAAGGAACCAATCATGGAGCGGTATACCTTGTGATCAAAGTCAATACCATTTTCATCAGTGCATAGATGGCCATTTGTGGGCATAGGAATTTTAACGCCTTTGCAATCTTGCATGCCGAATTTCCTCAGTACATCTTTGAGGTATTTCTCCTGAGATATGAATATGCCATTGCGCTGCTGACGAATTTGAAGACCTAAGAAGAATTTCAACTCTCCCATCATAGATATTTGATATTCTTCACTCATCATATAGGCAAATTCATCACTATAACGTTGGTTAGTACAGCCAAAGATAATATCATCAACATATATTTGGAACACAAACAGTTCACCATCATATGATTTAGTTAAAAGAGTAGGGTCGAGTGAACCGGGTGTGAAGCCATTCTTCACGAAGAATTCCTTCAATGTATCATACCACGCCCGAGGGGCTTGCTTGAGGCCATACAGAGGCCTTATTGAGTCTCAAGACTTTGTCGATTCTTTGGATCTTCAAAACACGGGGTTGAGCAACATATACTTCTTCCTCAAGCTTACCATTGAGGAATGCACTTTTCACATCCATTTGATATAAGATGATATCATGATGGTTAGCATAGGCAAGTAAAATGCGAATAGCCTCAAGTCTAGCAACATGTGCAAAAGTTTCATCAAATCAATTCCTTCAACCTGTGTAGCCTTGAGCTACTAATCGTGCCTTATTCCTCACCACAAGGCCATTTTCATCTTGCTTGTTGCGGTAGATCCACTTTGTGCCAATGATATTATGCTTGCGAGGATCGGGCGATTGACCAATTCCTGACATTGTTCAGCTCGAACTGATGTAATTCTTCTTGCACAGCCTGAATCCACCGGCCCGTAAATGCTTCATCTACCTTAGTGGGCTCTGTGATAGAGACAAAAGCATAGTGCCCACAAAAGTTAGATAAAGGTGATGCTTTTGAGCGTGTGAGAGGACCTGGTGCGCTAATGTCATCGATGATCTTCTCCACTTGCACTTCTTTTGCAACACGTGGATGAGTTGGTTGTCGCTGAGGATTTTGATCAGCATTTTCTTCAACACCATTTTCCTCATCTTGTTCTTCAGGTGCATCAGCTCGACGTTCTTCATAAATAGGAATGAATTCTTCAGCAGATTCTTCAGTCGGAATGACATCTTCAATTGCCTTGAGCTTGATAGCATCCTCATGTGCTGGTTCATCTAACACAGAAGGTAGGTGCTCTCTTTGCGAGCCATTAGTTTCATCGAACCGCACATCTACAGTGTCAACAATCTTGTGAAGAACAATGTTGAAGACTCAGAGGTGTCTGAGTCCTTTCCGTAACCAAGCATAAAAGCTTCATGTGCTTTCGGTGCAAATTTAGAGTTGTGGTGAGGATCTCTAATCCAACATTTAGCACCGAAGACTTTGAAATAACTCACATTGGGTTTCTTGTCAGTGAGGAGTTCATAGGCAGTCTTCTTGAAGAATTTGTGAAGATATACTCTGTTGATGATGTGGCAAGCAGTATCAATTGCATCAATCCAAAAACGTTGAGGCGTTTTGTATTCATCAAGCATAGTGCGAGCCATCTCAACAAGAGTTCTGTTCTTGCGCTCCACGACGCCATTCTGCTGAGGAGTATAGGGAGCAGATAACTCATGAGTAATACCAAGTTCATCAAGATATGCATCAAGACCGAATTCTTGAACTCGGCCCATTGTCACTTCGATATGCTTGATCTTCACACCAAAGTTGGTTGAAGCCGTCGAGGAAAAACGTTTGAAGACTTCCTGCACTTCATGTTTGTAAGTAACAATGTGTACCCATGTATATCGAGAATAATCATCAACAATGACAAAACCATATAGAGATGCATCATTAGTGACTGCTGAATAGTGATTAGGTCCGAAGAGGTCCATGTGAAGCAATTGAATGGACGGGTAGTGGTCATGATAGTCTTATTTGGATGCTTGGCCTTGGTCATTTTTCCGGCTTCACATGCTCCGCATAAGTGATCCTTGAGGAATTTGACATTCTTAATGCCAATGACATGCTTCTTCTTCGCAAGCATGTTCAGATTCCTCATGCCTGCATGACCAAGTCGTCGATGCCATAGCCAGCCTTCTGAAGCTTTTGCAAGTAGACACACGGCTGGTTGTGGTCCTGTAGAGAAATCAACAATATACAGATCTCCTCTCCTAAAGCCTTCGAAGACTTTGGAATTGTCAGCTTCCATAATCACAACACAGCGATATTTGCCAAAGACAACAACCATATCAAGATCACAAAGCATTGAGACTGACATGAGATTGTATCCTAAGGACTCAACAAGCATGACTTTGATCATCCTGCAGATGAATTAGTGTAGCTTACAATCTCATATGCTTCATCAGTGAAGAATATGAAATCAAGTTCATCAGATGAATTTCATCAAGCAGTAAACAGATATAGCAGTATGAAGACGTGTGAAATGGAAGTTCATTCCATCATGATTGGCCTGCGTCCCTTCAGGCATTTTTGTCAGGTCCCCAGCAAATTCTTCAGACGTTAGAGCACGTCTGGAGACCTGACCCTGCAGAAGAGATTAGTTCTTTTTCTTCACCACCCACATCTGGAGGGGTGGCAAAGAGTTCATCATACTGCGAGCACCATATGAGAAAGGTGGCAAAGATGCCAAACCATTTCGCTTCACATAAGAGGGGTTAGGGTAAGCATATGAATAAGCAGAGTAATTCCTTGAGGACTTATGAATATAATGGTTTGAAGAATAATGCACATATTCATAACCCTTAGCTCTACCCTGCGAGACAGAGTTGTTAGCACGATGATAATCATATGAGGACTTTGATCCAGTTGAGGAATTTGATCCATGTGAAGAATTTGGTCCATATGAAGAATTTGATCTGGGGTTCCTATTCTTCACAGATGGTGTCATGAGGACATTCACCTGAAGACTTTCAACACAACTTTTGGGAACCCAGATTTTCTTCATAGGGGAACCGTTCCTGCAGTTAGTGCCAACATATCTAGCAAATACTTCACCATTCTGATTTTTGAACAGTTTATAGTTGGAGTCAAATGACTCATCAGAAGAATGAGGAGATTCACATGTAAAGCCAGATAAGTTAGATGGATCAACTGGAGGTCCCTTTGCAGCAACCGATGAGGTTTTGGGGTACTGTTCAGGCTTCCAATATGTTCCATCAGCATTGAGTTTCCTCTGAAAGGCAATACCCTCTTTCCTAGGGTTTCGTTGAGGATCGCTTTTGAGCACATCACAAAGTGTCGATGCCCTTTGAGGCTTTTGTACATGCTGTCATGTACAATTCCTTCACCCTGCATTGTCAAGTGATACTAGCAATGTCCTCGGTGAGGAATTAGTGATAGCAGAGGCAGATGAAGAATTTGTAACATTTGAAGCATTTGAACATTCAGGTGAAGAACTAGCAGATTCACGTTCAATGCACTTTAAGCATGGGGGAACAAATTCTTCCTGAGAAGCGCTGATTTGTTGAGCTAGTAATGAATCACGCTCCTTCTGAATATCTTCATAACACACTCTTAGCTTTTCAAGATCTTCCTTTCTTTGAAGAGATTCAAGAGAAAGCTTCTCGTGATCAGTCAAGAGGATATTATGTTGATCTTGAAGGGCGTCAAACTTGGAGTGAATTCTCTAAAGACATTCACCCAATGCTTTTGACTGATCCATTTCTTTGCACAACATATTATCACTTTTTTAGCATATCTTGAGTTTGTTCTAAAGCCGTTTGTTGATTAGTGGCAATGCAAATGAGTTTGGTATAGCAGGATTCAATATCATCATCAGATTCATCATTGTTAGATTCATCATTATCAGATTCATCATCACAAGACTCGGATGAGGAGCATTCAGTTACCTCAGCACCGTTTGCCATGAGACAAGATGCAGAAGATGATGATTCTGGCTCGAAAGTCATTGTTTTGAGAGATTCCTTGAAATCCTCAAACCAGGGATCATGACGAGTTCGATGACCTTCATAGACATCAGAGATTCGGTCCCAGATGAGCTTCGAATTGCCAAGATGCATAATTCGCCCGAATTGATCTCTGGATAGGCAGGAGCAGATGATATCCTTCGCTATGATGTCAAGTCGAGTGTACTTGCGAATATCATCAGCATTCGCCATCTTGCATAGATCAGTAAGACCAATCTCAGTGACGGTCCACAGCTCGCTGTTCTTTGCCATGAGGCGCTTCCTCATCATGGCCTTCCACTTGGGATAGTCATGACCGTCAAAGATAGGGCATGTCACTTTCTTCATACCTGCGGTCG
This sequence comes from Aegilops speltoides, assembly GCA_021437245.1. Classification (NCBI taxonomy): domain Eukaryota; kingdom Viridiplantae; phylum Streptophyta; class Magnoliopsida; order Poales; family Poaceae; genus Aegilops; species Aegilops speltoides. The sequence goes on from CM038146.1 coordinate 54,831,287, forward strand.
ACATAACTAAAACTCCAGGCGGTTAAACCAAAATCACACAGAACAAGGGAGTACCTTGCTCTGATACCAATTGAAAGTGTGTTATATCGACTAGAGGGGGGTGAATAGGCGATTTTCATGAATTCTTCACTGAGGAATTTGCTGGTGAGGAAATTCCTTAGCGAAGAACTACTTGCAGCGGAATGAGTACTCAGAAGTAAACATAACAGGATACAAACATAGTCATCATGATGAAATGAATACTAGCACAGAGTACAGAAAGCGTAAACACAGGATAACAAGATGAAGACAGACGATGAAGAAATTGAACGAGGAATTTGTGAAAGTCTTGATCAAAGTCTTCAAGCATAGATATGAACAACATACAACACAGTAATGAGGAAATGAAAGAGTTGAGGAAATAGAACCAGTTAGTTGGTGAAGACAATGATTTGGTAAACCAGTTCCAACTGCTGTCTCAGTTGTACGTCTGGTTTGAGCGGCTGAGTATTTAAACTCGAGTACACGCAGTCCCAAACACCCAGTCTCTGAGCCGCAACTCAGGACACCCTCCTTGAACTAAGACCACGCAGGCCTCGTCCAATCACTCGTGGTAAGTCTTCAGGTGACTTCCAAACCTTCACAGACTTCCAAACCCTTCTTTGCATTTTCATGAAGAGATTGAGGTTGACTGAATGAAGGGGAAGAAGAACAGTGCCTTATGCTTGTTTTGTGTGTGTTGATGGGTGAGATGAGATATGGTGCTCAATGTGTGTCCAATTTGTAGTTATTAGAGTGTTTTGTATTGTTCTGTTTTCTAGTCTTTTATGGGTGAAATCTGTTATGTCTGTTGTCTTTTCGGCTATGTATGAGATGTGAGAACTGAAGGTAGTTTGAAACATTTTTTCTGTGATGATTTTCATCTTATTTTTTAAAATTTTGGTTTAGGTGATTTTTTAAGTGTGTAGGGTTTGAATGATAGGCAGTTTTTTTGTGTTTGATTTTGGATTTAAGTGGTTCTATTCTTTTCATGTCAAGGTATGTACAGTATGATATCTTTTACATATGTGTTTTTTCTGTGTTAATGAGCATTCAGATCACTTTTTTGGCAGGGTGAAATTAACTCTTGTAATAGTATTCAAGCAATTCCCCCTTTTTGAAATAAAAAGAGCTGATTATACGGAAAGAAACAACACATCACAAAATGTATCAACTTCTACCATCAATTTTTGGAGTGAACTTTTTGATTTCTGTATTATTTCATCTACATAGGCTTTTGAAGTGATGTGTTCAGTTTGTCAGAGCTAGGTTATTAGGTTTTGACTTCCTAAGCAATTCAAGGTTGACATTTTACTTTTTTCTGTTTTACATTCATAGTTTTGTGACTTTCTTTTTCATGTCAGGTGGCGGTGATTGTGGGGAGTCAGAAGTGGAGGAGAGCATCATTCAAGTATGTGTCCTTTTCTTTGATTTATGCGGTTCTTCTTTTCGACCACCAGATTGGTAACGTGTACTTTTTCTGTGTTTGTGTTATTTGATTTGTCAGGGTTATCTGCATTCAATCTATCAAGAAATGCGGGTAGGTCTGATTTTTGATGTAGTTAAGTCCAAGCGCGACGGATTGTAATTTCTGTGTCTATAGTATTTTAAGTGGATAGTATGTAGGTGATTTTTTATGCTTTTTCTTACTATATTCGACTGGGGTTGGTTCAGTTTTTCGGAGTGCAGAATTTTTTACATTTTAATTTACTGTAAGTGTTAGTGTTAGTGTTTAGTTCACAGTATAAGTAATGCTGTCAAAGTTTTTCAGTAGACAATAACTGAATTTTCAGTAGTGTCAAATCACTCTAGTAGTAACTGAAATTAACTGGTTTTTTGTGTTCGATCTATCCAAATATAGAGTTTTGGGGGTAGGCATTTTGATTTAGTTAAGATTAAGCAGAATACTATCTGATCGCTAGTTGTGTTTTGTTGCCAAATGGAGGTATTCTTTTTATGTTTTCTTAGAACTTTTTTTTTGCTTTTTGGCTTTTTTGTTATGATGCTGGAAGCAAAGATAATTTTTTTGCATTATTATTGGTGTTAGTAATTTCTAGTTCGGGTTTGCTATTTCACATCTAGATGTGAAATAGCTATCTCACATCTAAGTGCACAGCCATTGGATCTCGTCCTGTTGTCAAGATTCGAGCTAGCTTGTTTTTGTCGTTGTCGTGTGCCCCGCTCTTGTTACTGGGTTGTTTTGTTTCTGAGTGTTTTTTTCGTGGGCCGCGTTGCATTGCTGGGCTCGTGGGCTGTTTTCCTGTGCGAGGTCTGAATACTAGGGGGCGGGCGTTCATCTGTTTTTCCATGTTCAGTTCGGCAGCTAGTGCTCGAGGCGCAGGCGAATTCTGGAGAGGGAGAAGGAGAGGGAGGCGCATCCTAGGTAGTCTCTGTTTGCTCCTTTATTCTATGTTTTTGTCCTTCGTTTGTTCCTTTTGCTTCACTGATTTTAGCAGTATACATCTAGGGTTCGTCCCCAATGCCCCAAAATGTCCCCAATTGTAGGTAGGGTTCATTAGCAGCTCCACATTCCTTTTTGGTTTCTTGTTTGTTTGTCCATAGTTTTTAGGGGGGATTTTCAAGATGCGAGTGGGATTTTCAAGATGGTAGTGGTGGGTGGGGAGGGGTAGAGTTTGTGTCTAGATGTTCAATTAGATGGTAGGATTCTGTTCCTTTTTTAGCAATAAGTTGATTTTCATCTAGTATTTTTCTGTCCTAATCGATCGGACATCCAAGGGGTTGGTAATTTTTGGGTCGCTAGGTTCGACAGTGTGCAGCAGTGGGTTTTTTCTAGTGGTTTTGTTTTGTCAGCTACTTTGTATGTCTTAATATCAGTTACTAGTTACAAGTTTCGACAGTTTCGTCGGTGTTAGCATCTGTTTTCAGAATTAAATTTCATTTTTGCTAGCTATGTCAGCCAGTATAACTACTCACCTGCTACTTATGTCAGTGTTAATGGTTATATGATATATTTTTTTCAATGCTATCTATGTGAGTGTTTTTGTTCAGAATGCCCAAAAACGACTCACAACTGGGCTTAGGAGATTATTAGATTAGGATGTTAGTTCCTCTCACTAAGTTGTCTGCAATTTCAATTCCCTCTTACTGTCATTTTTTTCTCTAATTTTGTAAATCATGAAGTAAGCACTATGGTACAGTATTTTATGTCGTTCTGCATTTTTGTTTCCATTTAGTACAAGGAAAAGCGTAGTCTCCATTTTTGTCTGCATCAAGGAAGTATAATTAGTGTTTTGTTCTGAAAATTTTAGTGCAAACAACAATTTCTTAGCATCTCCAAACAGAGGTGAAAGATCTCTGAATTATTTGTCTGCCCATTGTTGCTTTTCTTGGTGTGAGTAGCTTCCTGAATTACTGTAAGTGTAGTAGGATGTTCGTTTCCTATAGTATTTACGTTTCAGTATAGGTCATCATTATTTTTCACTGTAATTCATTGTTTCTCTCATTCTTTTTTTCTTCAAGACTAAGTTCTCGTCACATGAGGATTTTTGCTGCTTCAGTTTCAGTAGTTTCATTGTTAAGTGCCATTTTATTATTTCGCAAAAAAAGTACCATTTTATTCAGTTTCGTCAGTAGTTTCAGTGTTAGGTGTCATTTTTGTAGTTTCATCAGTAGTTTCGTTGTTAGGTGTCATTTTCAGTCATGTGCACGTTTTCAGTGTGCCGTTTCTTTGTAGTTTTGTGAGAGTTTTCACTCGTGTAGTTGATTTACTCATTTTGTGTTTTGGCAGATAGTCGTCAGTATTGAATTTGCTCAGATATTCATTCCCTTTTTTTCAGTCGTCCATTCGATTTACCACAAATCTAGTTTGAACTGAAAATCCTAATACTCATTTTTTAGGTGTTCCAAGATGGCATTGCAGATAGTCTTTAGGACTTTTATATTTTGCCTTTTCTAAGTTTTCAGTTTTCAACTTTTTGCTCTGTCAATATATCCCTGTGATGTTTTTTTGTTTGTACTGCTTCATTTTGCTTACTCTGAAAACATCTCCTTCTGATGATTATCCTGCTTTATGCCAGCTTGTATTCCTTATTTTTTATTTGATGTGTAGGATGGTGTGCACAATCTGCCATTCGCATTGTGAGAGTGACAATGAGCAGACTTTTTGCATTGTCATCCGTGATGACTACGAAGCTTTAGCGGTATTCTCTTTTTCTTTCTTTTCTCAATTGATTTTTTTGTGCCTTCTCTTTTAGTACCATGAAAAAGATTTTCTATTTTTTTTATTTTTTTTCATTTTTTTGTTTTTTTCTCAATAGAACATCCAATGCACTGCAAGGAACAGGTTTAACCAGATATCTGGGTTGAACTTTAAGGCGGATGGCCGTAGGTATGTTGTTGATGTGTACAGGGGACACGAAGCCACACTGATTGGAGGTGACGATTTGACCAAGTTCAAGCGCGACTTCAACGTTTGTCAGGGCAATGTAGTTGTTTTTGACATGACTGGACGAACAACAAAGGTATATGTGGCTGGAGTTGAGGCTGAAGAAGAGGGAGGAGCTGATGAAGACGTTGTTGCAGTTGATGAAGAGGAAGATGTTGTCAATGATGATCACGGGCTCGAAGATGCACTAGCGTTTGTGAACACCAGGGGTTTTGTCTTTGAGGATGGCGAATACGCATTGATGGAGATCATTCTCACTATCCATCATTTATTCATCAGCCCACCCTTGGTGCATCGTCTGACGCCCACGAACATTGGAAGCAAGCTGATGGTATATCTCTTTTCATTCTTTTTTTATATGCTGACTTTTTTTGTTTATATGCTTTTCGTTTTTGCAATTTGAACTTATTCTTTTGTTCATATATTCCTTTTTCTAACATTTACCCTCCCCTTTTTCCTTTGTTTTTTATGTGGACATCACTTAGAAATCCCCAAGAAGGTAGTTGAACCACTGAACTTGGACACAGAAGGTGTTCTTGGCCTTTGCATGGGTGTGGGAGATGTTATGCAGGTTGCGTACGACACGGACCGTGACAGACGCGTCGTTTTCAACCAAGCCTGGGGTGTTTTTGTAGCCCAGAACCACCTCCAGGTGAATGATGCTGTTGTGTTCAACTTCAGGGAGATCAATGAAGAACATATCAACCTAGTATGCGTCGTCAACGCTTTGAGGCCGGCAGAAGCATAAGGATGGGGGATTCATGTCCAGAACCTTTTTGTAATGATGTGGCAGAAGCAAAATGTTAGCAGTGATACTGACAATGTGCTATCATTTATTTACTTTTGTTGTTTACGAGGTGGTAATTAGAGATGAATTGTGAAGTTCCTATCTTTGTGCCACTATGAATTGGGAATGAAATGCAGGGTCTCTTGAACTTATTCCTAATGTTTCCCTATAAGCGCTATTTTTTTCCTCAGGTTTGCTATTTCACATCTAGATGTGAAATAGCTATCTCAAATCTAAGTCCATAGCCATTAGATATTGTCTTGTCTTTAAGATTCGCGCATAACTTTTTTGTCCCGCTTCGTCCGCTCGCTCGCGTTGTTGCTGTTTGTTAGGCTGTCTCGCGGGCCGTCTCAAGTGGTTGCCAGTAGCGGGCCGTCGTATTGTGTTGTCTGGTGGGCTGGTAGGACTATTTTTCGAGAGCAGTTCCGAAGAGAAGGGGAGACGGTTTGTTTTTTCCTTATTTCTCCCTTCTCCTTCCCGAGGCTCTCGCCCCTTCCCCATTCCTCTTCGGCAGTTGCTCCTCAAGCTTGCAGAGATTTCTGGAGAGCGAGAATGAGAGGGAGAGGTCATCGAGGTGAGTTGCCATGTCCTTCTTCTTTTCATCTTTTTTTGTGTCTATGCGGTTTTGCCGATAGGGTTGCTGATAGATCTAGCACCATGGTTTGTAGTTTCTTGTGTGTGTTCATCGATCTATGGTTTGTGCCGAAGCGTCCCCAAATGTGTATAGGCTTCCTCACAGTTTTAGCACCATTTGTCTTCTTTTTTGTGTATTCATCGGTCTAGGGCTTGTCCCCCACTGTCCCCAAATGTGGGATTGGCTTCGCGCAGTGGAGCACCCCCCCTTTTTGTTAGTGTTGGAGGAGGGGGAGGTGGTGGGTGGGGGAGTTTTTCCTCAATATATCCTGATGTCAGGACGGGGATGGATTTGATTTTGATATAGAGTCAGTGTGGTTGCTTATAGTGTGCATAGAATGCCCTTCTTTGCATTTTCATGAAGAGGATGAGGTTGACTGAATGAAGGGGAAGAAGAACAGCGCCTTATGCTTGTTTTGTGTTTGTTGATGGGTGAGATGAGATATGGTGCTCAATGTGTGTCCAATTTGTAGTTATTAGAGTGTTTTGTATTGTTCTGTTTTCTAGTCTTTTTTGGGTGAAATCTGTTATGTCTATTGTCTTTTCGGCTATGTATGAGATGTGAGAACTGAAGGTAGTTTGAAACATTTTTTCTATGATGTTTTTTCATCTTCTTTTCTTAATTTTCGTTTAGGTGATTTTTAAGTGTGTAGGGTTTGAATGATAGGCAGTTTTTTTGTGTTTGATTTTGGATTTAAGTTGTTCTATTCTTTTCATGTCAAGGTATGTACAGTATGATATCTTCTACATATGTGTTTTTTCTGTGTTAATGAGCATTCAGATCACTTTTGTCACAGGGTGAAATTAACTCTTGTAATAGTATTCAAGCAATTCCCCCTTTTTGAAATAAAAAGAGCTGATTATACGGAAAGAAACAACACATCACAAAATTTATCAACTTATACCATCAATTTTTGGAGTGAACTTTTTGGTTTCTGTATTCTTTCATCTACATAGGCTTTTGAAATGATGTGATCAGTTTGTCATAGCTAGGTTATTAGGTTTTGACTTCCTAAGCAATTCAAGGTTGACATTTTACTTTTTTCTGTTTTACATTCATAGTTTTGTGACTTTCTTTTTCATGTCAAGTGGCGGTGATTGTGGGGAGTCAGAGCTGGCGGAGAGCATCATTCAAGTATGTGTCCTTTTCTTCGATTTATGCAGTTCTTCTTTACGACCACCAGATCGGTAGCGTGTACTTTTTGTTTGTTTGTGTTATTTGATTAGTCAGGGTTATCTGCATTCAATCTATCAAAAAATGCGGGTAGGTCTGATTTTTGATGTAGTTAAGTCCAAGCGCGACGGATTGTAATTTCTGTGTGTATAGTATTTTAAGTGGATGGTATGTAGGTGATTTTTATGATTTTTCTTACTAGATTATTTGGGGTTGGTTCAGTTTTTGGAGTGCAGAATTTTTTACATTTTAATTTACTGTAAAAGTTTTAGTGTTAGTGTTCAGTTCACAGTATAAGTAATGCTGTCAAAGTTTTTCAGTAGACAATAACTGAATTTTCAGTAGTGTCAAATCACTCTAGTAGTAACTGAAATTAACTGGTTTTTTGTGTTCAATCTACCCAAATGTAGAGTTTTGGTGGTTGGGATTTTGATTTAGTTAAGATTAAGCAGAATACTATCTGATCGCTAGTTGTGTTTTGTTGCCAAATGGAGGTATTCTTTTGATGTTTTCTTAGAACTTTTTTTTTCTTTTTGGCTTTCTTGTTATGATGCTGGAAGCCAAGATAAATTTTTTGCATTTTTATTGGTGGAAGTAATTTCTAGTTCGGGTTTGCTATTTCACATCTAGATGTGAAATAGCTATCTCACATCTAAGTGCACAGCCATTGGATCTCGTCCTGTTGTCAAGATTCGCGCTAGCTTGTTTTTGTCGTTGTCGTGTGCCCCGCTCGTGTCGCTCGTCGTTCTCTGTACGCGCGACCCATCTTGTAATTGGGTTGTTTTGTTTCTGCGTGTTTTTTTCGCGGGCCACGTTGCGTTGCTGGGCTCGTGGGCTGTTTTCCTGTGCGAGGTCTGAATACTAGGGGGTGGGCGTTCATCTGTTTTTCCACGTTCAGTTCGGCCGTTCCCCATTCCTCTTCCGCCGTCTCCCCATTTTCTCGGTGGCAGCTAGTGCTCGAGGCATAGGCGAATTCTTGAGAGGGAGAAGGAGAGGGAGGCGCATCCTAGGTAGTCTTTGTTTGCTCCTTTTTTCTATGTTTTTGTCCTTTGTTTGTTCCTTTTGCTTCACTGATTTTAGCAGTATACATCTAGGGTTCGTCCCCAATGCCCCAAAATGTCCCCAATTGTAGGTAGGGTTCATTAGCATCTCCACATTTCTTTTTGGTTTCTTGTTTGTTTGTCCATAGTTTTTAGGGGGGGATTTTCAAGATGCGAGTGGGATTTTCCAGATGGTAGTGGTGGGTGGGGGGGGGGGGTAGAGTTTGTGTCTAGATGTTTAATTAGATGGTAGGATTTTGTTCCTTTTCTTCAGAAATAAGTTGATTTTCATCTAGTATTTTTCTGTCCTAATCGATCGGAGATCCATGGGGTTAGTAATTTTTGGGTCGCTAGGTTGGCGGTGTGCAGCGATGGGTTTTTCCAGTGGTTTTGTTTTGTCACTACTTTGTATGTCTGAATATCGTTACTAGTTACAAGTTTCGACAGTTTCGTCGGTGTTAGCATCTGTTTTCAGAATTAAAATTCATTTTTGCTAGCTATGTCAGCCAGTATAACTACTCACCTGCTACTTATGTCAGTGTCAATGGTTATATGATATTTTTTTAATTCTATCTATGTGAGTGTTTTTGTTCGAATGCCCCAAAACGACTCTGGCTGGGGCCTAGGAGATTATTAGATTAGGATGTTAGTGCCTCTCACTAAGTTGTCTGCAATTTCAATTCCTGTTTACTCTAATTTTTTTCTCTGATTTTGTAAATCATGAAGTAAGCACTATGGTACAGTATCTTTATGTCGTTCTGCATTTTTGTTTCCATTTAGTACAAGGAAAAGCATAGTCTCCATTTTTGTCTGCATCTACTACAAGGAAGTGTAATTAGTGTTTTGTTCTGAAACTTTTAGTGCAAACAACAATTTCTTAGCATCTCCAAATAGAGGTAAAAGATCTCTGAATTATTTGTCTGCCCGTTGTTGCTTTTCTTGGTGTGAGTAGCTTCCTGAATTACTGTAAGTGTAGTAGGATGTTCGTTTCCTATAGTATTTACGTTTCAGTATAGGTCATCATTATTTTTCACTGTAATTCATTGTTTCTCTCGTTCTTTTTTTCTTCAAGACTAAGTTCTCGTCACATGAGGATTTTTGCTGCTTCAGTTTCAGTAGTTTCATTGTTAAGTGCCATTTTATTATTTCGCAAAAAAAGTACCATTTTATTCAGTTTAAATCGATGTCGGTGTTAGGTGTCATTTTGTAGTTTAAATCGAGAGTTTATTTGGGTGTCATTTTCAGTCATTTGCACGTTTTCAGTGTGTCGTTTCTTTGTAGTTTTGTGAGAGTTTTCACTCGTGTAGTTGATTTACTCATTTTGTGTTTTGGCAGATAGTCGTCAGTATTGAGTTTGATCAAATATTCATTCCCTTTTTTTCAGTCGTCCATTTGATTTACCACTACTCTAGTTTGAACTGAAAACCCTAATACTCATTTTTAGGTGTTCCAAGATGGCATTGCAGATAGTCTTTAAGACTTTCATATTTTGCCTTTTCTAAGTTTTCAGTTTTCTACTTTGTGCTCTGTCGATATATCCCTGTGATGTTTTTTTTGTTTGTGCTGCTTCATTTTGCTTACTCTGAAAACATCTCCTTCTGATGATTATCGTGCTTTTTGCCAGCTTGTGTTCGTTATTTTTTTATTTGATGTGTAGGATGGTGTGCGCAATCTCTCATTCGCATTGTGAGAGTGACAATGAGCAGACTTTTCGCATTGTCATCCGTGATGACTATGAAGCGTTAGCGGTATTCTCTTTTTCTTTCTTTTCTCAATTGATTTTTTTGTGCCTTCTCTTTTAGTAACATGAAAAGGATTTCCTATTTTTTGATTTTTTTCTCAACAGAACATCCCATGCACTGCAAGGAACAGGTTTAACCAGATGTCTGGGTTGAACTTTAAGGCGGATGGCCGTAGTTATGTTGTTGATGTGTACAGGGGACACGAAGTCACACTGATTGGAGGTGATGATTGGACCAAGTTCAAGCGCGACTTCAACGTGGGGCAGGGCAATGTGGTTGTTTTCGACATGACTGGACGAACAACAAAGGTATATGTGGCTGGAGTTGAGGCTGAAGAAGAGGGAGGAGCTGATGAAGACGTTGTTGCAGTTGATGAAGAGGAAGAAATTGTCAATGATGATCACGGGCTCGAAGATGCACTAGCGTTTGTGAACACCAGGGGTTTTGTCTTTGAGGATGGAGAATACGCAATGATGGAGATCATTCTCACTATCCAACATTTATTCATCGGCCCACCCTTGGTGCATTGTCTGACGCCCACAAACATTGGAAGCAAGCTGATGGTATATCTCTTTTCGTTCTTTTTTTATATACTGACTTTTTTTATATCCTTTTTGTTTTTGCAATTTTAACTTATTCTTTTTTCATATATTCCTTTTTCTAACATTTACCCTCCCCTTTTTTCTTTGTTTTTTTATGTGGACATCACTTAGAAAATCCCCAAGAAGGTAGTTGAACCACTGAACTTGGACACAGAAGGTGTTCTTGGCCTTTGCATGGGTGTGGGAGATGTTATGCAGGAACGACACGGACCGTGACAGACGCGTCGTTTTCAACCAAGCCTGGGGGTTTTTGTAGCCCAGAACCACCTCCAGGTGAATGATGCTGTTGTGTTCAACTTCAGGGAGATCAATGAAGAACATATCAACCTAGTATGCGTCGTCAACGCTTTGAGGCCGACACAAGCATAAGGATGGGGGATTCATGTCCAGAACCTTTTTGTAATGATGTGGCAGAAGCAAAATGTTAGCAGTGATACTGACAATGTGCTATCATTTTTTTACTTTTGTTGTTTACGAGGTGGTTATTAGAGATGAATTGTGAAGTTCCTATCTTTGTGCCACTATGAATTGGGAATGAAATGCAGGGTCTCTTGAACTTATTCCTAATGTTTCCCTATAAGCGCTATTTTTTTGTTAGGTTTGCTATTTCACATCTAGATGCGAAATAGCTATCTCACATCTAAGTCCATAGCCATTAGATATTGTCTTGTCTTTAAGATTCGCACATAACTTTTTTGTCCCGCTTCGTCCGCTCGCTCGCGTCGTTGCTGTTTGTTCGGCTGTCTCGCGGGCCATCTCAAGTGGTTGCCAGTAGCGGGCTATGGTATTGTGTTGTCTGTTGGGCTGGTAGGACTTTTTTTCGAGAGCAGTTCCGAAGAGAAGGGGAGACGGTTTGTTTTCTCCTTATTTCTCCCTTCTCCTTCCCGAGGCTCTCGCCCATTCCCCATTCCTCTTCGGCAGTTGCTCCTCAAGCTTGCAGAGATTTCTGGAGAGCGAGAAGTAGAGGGAGAGGCCATCATGGTGAGTTGCCATGTCCTTCTTCTTTTCATCTTTTTTTTGTGTCTATGCGGTTTTGCTGATATGGTTGCTGATAGATCTAGCACCATGGTTTGTAGTTTCTTGTGTGTGTTCATCGATCTATGGTTTGTGCCAAAGCGTCCCCAAATGTGTATAGGCTTCCTCACAGTTTTAGCACCATTTTGTCATCTTTTTTGTGTATTCATCGGTCTAGGGCTTGTCCCCCACTTTCCCCAAATGTGGGATTGGTTTTGCGCAGTGGAGCACACCCCCTTTTTGTTAGTGTTGTAGGAGGGGGAGGTGGTGGGTGGGGTGTTTTTCCTCAATATATCCTGATGTCAGGACGGGGGTGGATTTGATTTTGATATAGAGTCAGTGTGGTTGCTTATAGTGTGCATAGAATGCCCTTCTTTGCATTTTCATGAAGAGGTTGAGGTTGACTGAATGAAGGGGAAGAAGAATAGTGCCTTATGCTTGTTTTGTGTTTGTTGATGGGTGAGATGAGATATGGTGCTCAATGTGTGTCCAATTTGTAGTTATTAGAGTGTTTTGTATTGTTCTGTTTTCTAGTCTTTTTTGGGTGAAATCTGTTATGTCTATTGTCTTTTTGGCTATGTATGAGATGTGAGAACTGAAGGTAGTTTGAAACATTTTTTCTATGATGTTTTTTCATCTTCTTTTCTTAATTTGGGTTTAGGTGATTTTTAAGTGTGTAGGGTTTGAATGATAGGCAGTTTTTTTGTGTTTGATTTTGGATTTAAGTTGTTCTATTCTTTTCATGTCAAGGTATGTACAGTATGATATCTTCTACATATGTGTTTTTTCTGTGTTAATGAGCATTCAGATCACTTTTGTCACAGGGTGAAATTAACTCTTGTAATAGTATTCAAGCAATTCCCCCTTTTTGAAATAAAAAGAGCTGATTATACGGAAAGAAACAACACATCACAAAATGTATCAACTTATACCATCAATTTTTGGAGTGAACTTTTTGGTTTCTGTATTCTTTCATCTACATAGGCTTTTGAAATGATGTGTTCAGTTTGTCATAGCTAGGTTATTAGGTTTTGACTTCCTAAGCAATTCAAGGTTGACATTTTACTTTTTTCTGTTTTACATTCATAGTTTTGTGACTTTCTTTTTCATGTCAGGTGGCGGTGATTGTGGGGAGTCAGAAGTGGAGGAGAGCATCATTCAAGTATGTGTCCTTTTCTTCGATTTATGCAGTTCTTCTTTACGACCACTAGATCGGTAGCGTGTACTTTTTGTTTGTTTGTGTTATTTGATTAGTCAGGGTTATCTGCATTCAATCTATCAAAAAATGCGGGTAGGTCTGATTTTTGATGTAGTTAAGTCCAAGCGCGACGGATTGTAATTTCTGTGTGTATAGTATTTTAAGTGGATGGTATGTAGGTGATTTTTTATGATTTTTCTTACTAGATTCGACTGGGGTTGGTTCAGTTTTTCGGAGTGCAGAATTTTTTACATTTTAATTTACTGTAAAAGTGTTAGTGTTAGTGTTCAGTTCAAAGTATAAGTAATGCTGTCAAAGTTTTTCAGTAGACAATAACTGAATTTTCAGTAGTGTCAAATCACTCTAGTAGTAACTGAAATTAACTGGTTTTTTGTGTTCAATCTACCCAAATGTAGAGTTTTGGTGGTAGGGATTTTGATTTAGTTAAGATTAAGCAGAATACTATCTGATCGCTAGTTGTGTTTTGTTGCCAAATGGAGGTATTCTTTTTATGTTTTCTTAGAATTTTTTTTTGCTTTTTGGCTTTCTTGTTATGATGCTGGAAGCCAAGATAAATTTTTTGCACTTTTATTAGTGGAAGTAATTTCTAGTTCGGGTTTGCTATTTCACATCTAGATGTGAAATAGCTATCTCACATTAAGTGCACAGCCATTGGATCTCGTCCTGTTGTCAAGATTCGCGCTAGCTTGTTTTTGTCGTTGTCGTGTGCCCCGCTCGTGTCGCTCATCGTTCTCTGTACGCGCGACCCATCTTGTTAGTGGGTTGTTTTGTTTCTACGTGTTTTTTTCGTGGGCCACGTTGCGTTGCTGGGCTCGTGGGCTGTTTTCCTGTGCGAGGTCTGAATACTAGGGGGCGGGCATTCATCTGTTTTTCCACGTTTAGTTCGGCCGTTCCCCATTCCTCTTCCGCCGTCTCCCCATTTTCTCTGTGGCAGCTAGTGCTCGAGGCACAGGTGAATTCTGGAGAGGGAGAAGGAGAGGGAGGCGCATCCTAGGTAGTCTCTGTTTGCTCCTTTTTTCTATGTTTTTGTCCTTTGTTTGTTCCTTTTGCTTCACTGATTTTAGCAGTATACATCTAGGGTTCGTCCCCAATGCCCCAAAATGTCCCCAATTGTAGGTAGGGTTCATTAGCATCTCCACATTTCTTTTTGGTTTCTTGTTTGTTTGTCCATAGTTTTTAGGGGGGATTTTCAAGATGCGAGTGGGATTTTCCAGATGGTAGTGGTGGGTGGGGGGGGGGGGTAGAGTTTGTGTCTAGATGTTCAATTAGATGGTAGGATTTTGTTCCTTTTCTTCAGAAATAAGTTGATTTTCATCTAGTATTTTTCTGTCCTAATCGATCGGAGATCCATGGGGTTGGTAATTTTTGGGTCGCTAGGTTCGGCAGTGTGCAGCAGTGGGTTTTTTCCAGTGGTTTTGTTTTGTCAGCTACTTTGTATGGCTGAATATCAGTTACTAGTTACAAGTTTCGACAGTTTCATTGGTGTTAGCATCTGTTTTCAGAATTAAAATTCATTTTTGCTAGCTATGTCAGCCAGTATAACTACTCACCTGCTACTTATGTCAGTGTCAATGGTTATATGATATTTTTTTAATGCTATCTATGTGAGTGTTTTTGTTCAGAATGCCCCAAAACGACTCACAACTGGGGCCTAGGAGATTATTAGATTAGGATGTTAGTGCCTCTCACTAAGTTGTCTGCAATTTCAATTCCTGTTTACTCTAATTTTTTCTCTGATTTTGTAAATCATGAAGTAAGCACTATGGTACAGTATCTTTATGTCATTCTGCATTTTTGTTTCCATTTAGTACAAGGAAAAGCATAGTCTCCATTTTTGTCTGCATCTACTACAAGGAAGTGTAATTAGTGTTTTGTTCTGAAACTTTTAGTGCAAACAACAATTTCTTAGCATCTCCAAACAGAGGTGAAAGATCTCTGAATTATTTGTCTGCCCGTTGTTGCTTTTCTTGGTGTGAGTAGCTTCCTGAATTACTGTAAGTGTAGTAGGATGTTCGTTTCCTATAGTATTTACGTTTCAGTATAGGTCATCATTATTTTTCACTGTAATTCATTGTTTCTCTCGTTCTTTTTTTCTTCAAGACTAAGTTCTCGTCACATGAGGATGTTTGCTGCTTCAGTTTCAGTAGTTTCATTGTTAAGTGCCATTTTATTATTTCGCAAAAAAAGTACCATTTTATTCAGTTTCGTCAGTATCAGTGTTAGGTGTCATTTTTGTAGTTTCGTCAGTAGTTTCGCTGGGTGTTATTTTCAGTCATTTGCACGTTTTCAGTGTGTCGTTTCTTTGTAGTTTTGTGAGAGTTTTCACTCGTGTAGTTGATTTACTCATTTTGTGTTTTGGCAGATAGTCGTCAGTATTGAGTTTGATCAAATATTCATTCCCTTTTTTTCAGTCGTCCATTTGATTTACCACTACTCTAGTTTGAACTGAAAACCCTAATACTCATTTTTTAGGTGTTCCAAGATGGCATTGCAGATAGTCTTTAAGACTTTTATATTTTGCCTTTTCTAAGTTTTCAGTTTTCTACTTTTTGCTCTGTCGATATATCCCTGTGATGTTTTTTTTGTTTGTGCTGCTTCATTTTGCTTACTCAGAAAACATCTCCTTCTGATGATTATCGTGCTTTTTGCTAGCTTGTGTTCATTATTTTTTTATTTAATGTGTAGGATGGTGTGCGCAATCTGTCATTCGCATTGTGAGAGTGACAATGAGCAGACTTTTCGCATTGTCATCCGTGATGACTACGAAGCGTTAGCGGTATTCTCTTTTTCTTTCTTTTCTCAATTGATTTTTTTGTGCCTTCTCTTTTAGTAACATGAAAAGGATTTTCTATTTTTTGATTTTTTTTCTCAAAAGAACATCCCATGCACTGCAAGGAACAGGTTTAACCAGATGTCTGGGTTGAACTTTAAGGCGGATGGCCGTAGTTATGTTGTTGATGTGTACAGGGGACACGAAGTCACACTGATTGGAGGTGATGATTGGACCAAGTTCAAGCGTGACTTCAACGTGGGGCAGGGCAATGTAGTTGTTTTTGACATGACTGGACGAACAATAAAGGTATATGTGGCTGGAGTTGAGGCTGAAGAAGAGGGAGGAGCTGATGAAGACGTTGTTGTAGTTGATGAAGAGGAAGAAATTGTCAATGATGAACACGGGCTCGAAGATGCACTAGCGTTTGTCAACACCAGGGGTTTTGTCTTTGAGGATGGAGAATACGCAATGATGGAGATCATTCTCACTATCCAACATTTATTCATCGGCCCACCCATGGTGCATTGTCTGACGCCCACAAACATTGGAAGCAAGCTGATGGTATATCTCTTTTCATTCTTTTTTTATATACTGACTTTTTTTATATCCTTTTTGTTTTTGCAATTTTAACTTATTCTTTTTTCATATATTCCTTTTTCTAACATTTACCCTCCCCTTTTTTCTTTGTTTTTTTATGTGGACATCACTTAGAAAATCCCCAAGAAGGTAGTTGAACCACTGAACTTGGACACAGAAGGTGTTCTTGGCCTTTGCATGGGTGTGGGAGATGTTATGCAGGAACGACATGGACCGTGACAGACGCATCGTTTTCAACCAAGCCTAGGGGTTTTTGTAGCCCAGAACCACCTCCAGGTGAATGATGCTATTGTGTTCAACTTCAGGGAGATCAATGAAGAACATATCAACCTAGTATGCGTCGTCAACGCTTTGAGGCCGACACAAGCATAAGGATGGGGGATTCATGTCCAGAACCTTTTTGTAATGATGTGGCAGAAGCAAAATGTTTGCAGTGATACTGACAATGTGCTATCATTTTTTTACTTTTGTTGTTTACGAGGTGGTTATTAGAGATGAATTGTGAAGTTCCTATCTTTGTGCCACTATGAATTGGGAATGAAATGCAGGGTCTCTTGAACTTATTCCTAATGTTTCCCTATAAGCGCTATTTTTTTGTCAGGTTTGCTATTTCACATCTAGATGTGAAATAGCTATCTCACATCTAAGTCCATAGCCATTAGATATTGTCTTGTCTTTAAGATTCGCACATAACTTTTTTGTCCCGCTTCGTCCGCTCGCTCGCGTCGTTGCTGTTTGTTCGGCTGTCTCGCGGGCCATCTCAAGTGGTTGCCAGTAGCGGCCCGTGGTATTGTGTTGTCTGTTGGGCTGGTAGGACTTTTTTTCGAGAGCAGTTCCGAAGAGAAGGGGAGACGGTTTGTTTTCTCCTTATTTCTCCCTTCTCCTTCCCGAGGCTCTCGCCCATTCCCCATTCCTCTTCGGCAGTTGCTCCTCAAGCAGGCAGAGATTTCTGGAGAGCGAGAAGGAGAGGGAGAGGCCATCATGGTGAGTTGCCATGTCCTTTTTCTTTTCATCTTTTTTTAGTGTCTATGCGGTTTTGCTGATATGGTTGCTGATAGATCTAGCACCATGGTTTGTAGTTTCTTGTGTGTGTTCATCGATCTATGGTTTGTGCCAAAGCGTCCCCAAATGTGTATAGGCTTCCTCACAGTTTTAGCACCATTTTGTCATCTTTTTTGTGTATTCATCGGTCTAGGGCTTGTCCCCCACTTTCCCCAAATGTGGGATTGTGATTTTGTAAGTATGATGTATTCATGGATTTCTGATTATCTTTTGTGATAGTTGATTATTTGTTTATTTATTATTTGTATGATTCGATGTACGTATACTTTGTGTCATATTAGTTTAGTATATTGATTTTTAATGTGTATTGTTTTAGTATTTGTTTTGTTAGATTTGATTTAGTTTTGTATTTTATGTGTTCTTATGTATAATGTTTTAGTTTATTAGTGTTATATTGACTTTTGGTGCTATTGAGTTAGTTTTTGTTTAGATGTTGTTAGATTAGATTTACTTTTGTTTTTGATTTTGATGCATTTTTGTAATAGATTATGTTGTTTGTCTGTGTTTTGCTTTATGCTATTTGTATTGCTATTTGTTGATTTTTGGATTGTATTGTAGTTGGTCGATTAGTCGTTGTTCTGTCTGTCGATATTTATTGTAGTTTCTTAGTGTCTATTTTCTTGTTACTGTGCGTCTTGTTCATTCTTGTCATGGTGCATCTGTACATTAGCTGTGTCTCAGATTCACTTTGTGATTTCGTATTGTTATTCTTGTTGCTTTATATTGTTGTCTGTGTGTTTGTTGCATGTTATTAGTATTGATGTGTTGCTGTTTTTTTAGTATTGTTTCGTGTTCATATTTCGATCATTGTTATCATTTAGCATTAGTGTATTTATTATATTCTTTGTATAGTTGATGTCATTATGTCTAGTGTTATTGTCATTATGTTTGATTGTTCATTTTTATGTGGCATAGTTTCTGTTGTCTTTAGAGTTGCTTTTTTATTGTGCATTTTTTCATAGATATTATGTCATTGTCATATTTTTAATCTATATTATATGTGTTTGCTTGTCTTTATGTGTATTTGCATGAATGTTGTGTTTATGTAGTCATTTTTTCGTTTCTCATTTGTGTTCATTTATCATTGTTCATCTTAGATTGTAGTTTGTTAGGATTTGCTGTGTTCTGTTACTGTTCATTTGCTTATGCATTTGTTTAGTTTGTCATTATAGTTTTTCGTTGTTCAATTGTGTTGTATTTTCTTTCTGTGTAGTGTCTTTATTGTAGTTCATTGTTTTTAATCATTTTTATATTTGACTCTTTTATGATGTTTATATTCATTTCTAAATTTTGATAATGTTTTAAAAGGTTTTCAAATTATTCGTCTTTTTTATTTTATAGTTTGTTTTATTTAATATTTTCTTTCACTAATTCTTGTAGAAAGGCATATTTTTTGTGTATGATATTGATTTTTATAAGTAATTGTATTTTTATTGTTTCCCTTTTTTAGTAGTGTTCTCACTTTGTGTTCGTTTATTTTATTCATTTTCATTTGTTTATCTTTAAATCAAGTTTTAGTATTATTTATTTATTTACAAATTTATAAAGCTTATTGTGTTGTGTTTGTATTTTTTATCATATATTGTTTCAGTTTTAGTCATTTTCCTTTAATTTTTTATATTATATCCTATATTAAACTTTCATTAATTCATTTTTTAGATAATATTTTTTGAATCCCTCATTATTTGAGTAATTTAATTTCATTTATTTTTTAAAGCTCCTTTTTTTTTTTTTTTTTCTAAACATTTTCATTATTTCCCTATTCCTTTTCTTATTTTTATGTTATTCTTTTTGCTTTTAATTATTTAGATTTTCGAATTTTTCTCTTACAATAAGTTATTTGTAATATGTTAGAGTGTTTTATTTTTTTTAAATATAGCTAAAAAGTAACATTTGGGATTTAGTTGTATTTATGGAGAATACAATTGGTGAGTTCAGTTAGTTAAAATGAAAATTGTTTAATATACAGTTGCTAATGGGTTTAAAGGAGTTTTTTGGTATAGAGTTTTCATCATTTAATTTGTACTTTATTGAATTTTGATATTCTATTCATTTCCTTTAGCCCACATTTGGAATGATACTTTCATTTTTTTCTGTTTTGTTTCTTTTATATAATTTTTTTATATTATAATTTTTTTTTCTTTTTGAATTAAATTTAAATGAAAATACGGGCTCGAAGATGAACAAGCGTTTGTGAACACCAGAGGTTTTGTCTTTGAGGATGGCAAATACGCAATGATGGAGATCATTCTCACTATCCAACATTTATTCATCGGCCCACCCTTTGTGCATCATCTGACGCCCACGAACATTGGAAGCAAGCTGATGGTATATCTCTTTTCATTCTTTTTTTATATACTGACTTTCTTTTGTTTATATGCTTTTCATTTTTGCAATTTTAACTTATTCTTTTGTTGATATATTCTTTTTCTAACATTTACCCTCCCCTTTTTCCTTTGTTTTTTATGTGGACATCACATAGAAAATCCCCAAGAAGGTAGTTGAATCACTGAACTTGGACACATAAGGTGTTCTTGGCCTTTGCATGTTGTGGGAGATGTTATGCAGGTTGCGTACCACATGGACCGTGACGGACGCGTCGTTTTCAACCAAGCCTGGGGTGGTTTTGTAGCCCAGAACCACCTCCAGGTGAATGATGCTGTTGTGTTCAACTTCAGGGAGATCAATGAAGAACATATCAACCTAGTATGCGTCGTCAACGCTTTGAGGCCGGCAGAAGCATAAGGATGGGAGATTCATGTCCAGAACCTTTTGTAATGATGTATGTATAAAATGTTAGCGGTAATCGACAATGTGCTATCATTTTTTTAGTTTTGTTGTTTACGAGGTGGTTATTAGAGATGAATTGTGAAGTTCCTATCTTTGTGCCACTTTGAATTGGGAATGAAATGCAGGGTCTCTTGAACTTATTCCTAATGTTTCCCTATAAGCGCTATTTTTTGTAGGTGAAACAGCTTGATTTTTGATTGATAAGTTGCTGATTAATTTTTGTCTGTCCACAGCATGAAACTTTTTTTTTGCTGAAATCAATGATTAAGCATTGGTTCTTGAACACTAGTTTAGCTTATATGCTCCAATGATACATAACAGTCTAATCAAATGGTTATCCTTTTTATCAAGCAAACTGCATAATTTTTGTTAACACTTATGAAGACTATCATGTCTTTTTGCAGTAGTTTGGAAGATGCATGATGTATCCACATACGGGGGGTCGCCAGGATGGTTGTCAGCGACGGCGGTTATTATTATTTTAGTTCGGGGGGCCGTTGATCGCGTTGCGACGGCGAGTTGGCGGCAAACCTAATTGGGGTGTCGAGGGTATGGCTATCGGCACTGATGAAATAGGTTCCATTTTTTCGTTAGTGGTCTTTTTGTTGTAGTTTTTGCAATCGCCCCAGTTTCCCAAGTCCACCAACTTGCAACTTGAGGTTTTTTGTAGTTTCCTTTTCGTATTCGCCCTAGTCGCAACTCCACCATTAACTTGCAACTTAGAAGGTTTTGTATTCACACCCAGTTGCAAGTCCACTGTCGACTCGCTACTCAAAGACTTTTTGTAATTCGTCCCAGTTGTAACTCGACCATCGACTCACAATTCCCATAGTCGCAACTCCACCAAAGGACTTGCAATTTGTGGGCACCCGCATGCCAATTGCAACTCGACCATCGACTTGCAACCTTTTTTTTGTAGTTTTTGCAATTGCACCAGTTGCAAGTCCACCATCGACTTGCAACTGCGAGGGCCGCACGACACTTGCAACTCGGGGGGGGGGGGTGTTTTACTTGGTGCCGCTTGCAACTCGACCTTGGACTCGCAACTCAACCTTTTTGTCTTTTCTTTTTTATTGCCGACCTGACCTAGTTGCAACTCCACCCTCGACTCGCAACTGTAGGGCCCACACGCCACTTGCAACTCGGCTTCCCGCCCCTCGAAAAGGGTTGCATTTTTGTTTTCTATTCACCCAAGTTGCAACTCCAACCCCCGAGTCGCAACTCGAGATGTTTTGTGTTTCACCGTAGTTGCAACTCCACCCCCCGACTCGCAACTCCAAACGTTTAGTATTCGCCCTAGTTGCAACACCACCCCTGTGTAGCAACTCGAGATGTTGTTGTGTTTGAACCAAGTTGCAACTCCGCCCCCGGGTCGCAACTCGAGGGGGGGTGTACTTTTTGTAGTCGCCCTAGTTGCAACTCAAACCTCAAGTCGCAACTCAGGTGGGGGGTGGACGAGGCTTCTTTTTTTCATGGGGCTTGCTATTAGGCCCTTTGACATGCTACTCCCCACCGTCGACTTACAACTCGAAGGGTTGCATTTTTTGTTTTGTATTCACCCCAGTTGCAACTCCACCCCTGAGTTGCAACTTGATATGTTCTGTGTTTCGCCGTAGTTGCAACTCCACCCCCTGACTCGCAACTCAAGAAGTTTTGTATTTGCGCTAGTTGCAACACCACCCCCCGAGTCGGAACTCAAGACGTTTTGTATTCGCGCCAGTTTTGCAACTCCATCGCCGAGTTGCAACTCGAGACGGGGGTGTACCTTTTGAAATTGACCTAGTTGCAACTCAAGTTCAAGTCACAACTCAGGTGGGGGGGGGGGAGGAGGCTCTTTTTTTTCATGGGTTTTTTGCAATTAGGCCCTTGATATGCTACTCTCCCACCCTCGAATTGCAACTCGAAGGGTTGCATTTTTTGTTTTGTATTCACCCTAGTTGCAACTCCACCCCCGAGTTGCAACTCGAGATGTTCTGTGTTTTGCCGTAGTTGCAACTCCACCCCTGACTCGCAACTCAAGACGTTTTGTATTCGCGCTAGTTGCAACAGCACCGCCGAGACGCAACTCGAGATGTTGTTTGTGTTTCACCTGAGTTGCAACGTCATCCCCCATGCACAACTCGAGCGGGTGCAATTTTTTGTAGTTGCCCTTGTTGCAACTCAGGTGGGGGGAGGAAGGCTCTATTTTTTTTCTTTTTATTTTCATGGGGGTTTTGCAATTAGGCCCTTGACATGCTACTCCTCCATCACTTGACTTGGAACTCAAAGGGTTAAATTTTTTGTTTTGTGTTCACCCCAGTTGCAACTCCACCCATGATTCGCAACTTGAGGTGTTTTGTATTTCACCCCTGAGTCACCATAGTTGCAACTCCACCGTCAACTCGCAACTCCAGACGTTTTTGTATTCGTCCCAGTTGCAACTGCACACCCGTGTCGCAACTTGAGATGTTTTGTGTTTCACCCCAGTTGCAACTCCACCCCGAGCCACAACTCAAGATGTTTTTGTGTTTCACAATAGTTGCAACTCCATCCCTGACTTGCGACAAAAGACGTTTTGTATTCGTCCCAGTTGCAACTCCACCTTCGAGTTGCAACTTGAGATGTTTTGTGTTTCAACCCAGTCGCAACTCCACCCCCGTCTCGCAACTCAAGACCTTTTTGTGTTTCACCATAGTTGCAACTCCACCCCCGACTTGCAACTCAAGAAGTTTCTATGTTTCACCATAGTTGCAACTCCACCCCCCGAGTCACAACTCAAGATGGGGTGTACTTTTTGTTGCCCTATTTTGCAACTCAAGCGTCAAGTTGCAACTCAGGTGGGGGGAGGCTTTTTTTCTTTTTTTCATGGTTTTTTTTGCAATTATGCCCTTGACATGCTACTCTCCCATCACTCGACTTGGAACTCGAAGGGTTTCATTTTTTTGTTTTGTGTTCACCCTAGTTGCAACTCCACCCCCGAGTCGCAACTCAAGATGTTTTGTGTTTCAACGTAGTTGCAACTCCACCCCCGACTCGCAACTCAAGACGTTTTGTATTCGCGCTAGGTGCAACACCACCCCGAGTCGCAACTAGAGATGTTGTTTGTGTTTCACCCAAGTTGCAACTCCGCCTTGAGTCGCAACTCGAGCGAGTGTACTTTTTGTAGTTGCCCTAGTTGCAACTCAAACCTCAAATCGCAACTCAGGTGGGGAGGAAGGCTCTGTTTTTTCTTTTTATTTTCACGGGTGTTTTTGCAGCTAGGCCCTTGACAAGCTACTCTCCCATCACTTGACTTGGAACTCAAAGGGTTGCATTTTTTGTTTTGTGTTCACCCTAGTTGCAACTCCAGCCCCTAGTCACAACTCGAGATATTTTGTATTTCACCATAGTTTCCACTCCACACCCCTGACTAGCAACTCAAGACGTTTTTTATTCGCTCCAGTTGCAACACCACCGTGAGTCGCAACTCGAGATGTTGTTTGTGTTTCACCCAAGTTGCAACTCCGCCCCTGAATCGCAACTCAAGATGTTTTTTGTGTTTCACCATAGTTGCAACTCCACCATCCGAGTCGCAACTCAAGACGTTTTGTATTCATGCCAGCGGTAACTCCACCCCGAGTCGCAACTCGAGTGGGTGTACTTTTTGTTGTCGCCCTTGTTGCAACTCAAGCCTCAAGTCGCAACTCAGGGGGGTCGAGGCTATGTTTTTTTCTTTTTATTTGCATGGCGGTTTTGTAGTTAGGCCCTTGACATGCTACTCTCCCATCACTCGACTTTCAACTTGAAGGGTTCCTTTTTTTGTTTTTGTGTTCACCCAGTTGCAACTCCACCCATGAGTGTGCAACTCAAGGTGTTTTTGTATTTACACCCCTGAGTCACCATAGTTGCAACTCCACCGTCGACTTGCAACTCAAGACGTTTTGTATTCGTCCCAGTCGCAACTGCACCCCCGAGTTGCAACTTGAGATATTTTGTGTTTCACTCCAGTTGCAACTCCACCCTCGAGCCGCAACTCGAGATATCTTTGTGTTTCACCATAGTTGCAACTCCACCCCGACTCGCGACTCAAGACGTTTTGTATTTGTTCCAGTTGCAACTCCACCCCCGAGTCGCAACTTGAGATGTTTTGTGTTTCAACCCAGTTGCAACTCCACCCCCGTCTCGCAACTCAAGATGTTTTTGTGTTTCACCATAGTTACAACTCCACCCCCGACTCGCAACTCAAGAAGTTTTTCTGTTCAACCCAGTTGCAACTCCACCCCCGAGTCGCAACTTGAGATGTCTTGTGTTTCACCATAGTTGCAACTCCGCCCCCGAGTCACAACTCGAAGTGGGGCGTACTTTCTGTAGTTGGTCTAGTTGCAACTCAAACCTCAAGTCGCAACTCAGGTGAGGGGTGAGGCTATGTTTTTTTTTTCTTTTTTGTTTTCATGGGTTTTTGCAATTAGGCCGTTGACATGCTACTCTCCCACCCTCAAATTGCAACTCGAAAGGTTGCATTTTTTGTTTTGTATTCACCCAGTTGCAACTCCACCCCCGAGTCGCAACTCGAGATGTTTTTGTGTTTCACCGTAGTTGCAACTCCACTCCCCGACTCGCAAGTCAAGATGTTTTATATTCGCCCTAGTTGTAACACCACACCCGAGTCATAACTCGAGATGTTGTTTGTGTTTCACCTCAGTTGCAACTTCACCCCTGAGTCGCAACTCGAAGCGTGTGCACTTTTTTATAGTTGCCCTTGTTGCAACTCAAGCCTAAAGTCGCAACTCAGGGGGGGAGGAAGGCTCTGTTTTTTCTTTTTATTTTCATGGGTTTTTTTGCAATTAGGCTCTTGACATGCTACTCTCCCACCCTCAACTTGGAAACTCAAAGGGTTGCATTTTTTGTTTTTGTGTTCACCCCAGTTGCAACTCCACCCATGAGTCACAACTCGAGGTGTTTTTGTATTTACACCCCTGAGTCACCATAGTTGCAACTCCATCGCCGACTCGCAACTCAAGATGTTTTGTGTTTCAACCCAGTTGCAACCCCACCCCCGTCTCGCAACTCAAGATGTTTTTGTGTTTCACCAAAGTTGCAAACTCCAGCCCGACTCGCAACTCAAGAAGTTTTTGTGTTTCACCATAGTTGCAACTCCACCCCCCGAGTCACAACTCAAGACAGGGTGTACTTTTTGCATTGTTGAGGAAATTGTTAACTGGTAGCTGCTCGGTTGGTTGACGAGTAGGGGATTAATAGGCTAATCGGCAAGTTTATCGGCCATTTAATCAATTACTCGGGCGATTAAACAGTTAATCGGCTACTCGGTGAACCTACGAGTAGGGATTAATCGGCAAGTTAACTGGTTAATCGGATGAATTCTTGAACAGGGACTTTTTGTAGTTGCCCTATTTGCAACTCAAGCCTCAAGCAACTCAGGTGGGGGGGGGGGAGGAGGCTCTATTTTTTTCTTTTTTGTTTTCATGGATTTTTTGCAATTAGGCCCTTGACATGCTACTCTCCCACTCTCGAATCGCAACTCGAAGGGTTGCATTTTTTGTTTTGTATTCACCCCTAGTTGCAACTCCACCCCCGAGTCGCAACTCGAGATGTTTTTGTGTTTCACCGTAGTTGCAACTCCACTCCCCGACTCGCAATTCAAGGCGTTTTATATTCGCCCTAGTTGCAATACCGCACCCGAGCCATAACTCAAGATGTTGTTTGTGTTTCACCTCAGTTGCAACTTCACTCCTGAGTCGCAACTCGAAGCGTGTGCACTTTTTGTAGTTGCCGTTGTTGCAACTAAAGCCTAAAGTAGCAACTCAGGGGGGAGGAAGGCTCTGTTTTTTTCTTTTTATTTTCATGGGGGTTTTGCAATTAGGCCCTTGACAAGCTACTCTCCCACCCTCGACTTGGAAACTCAAAGGGTTGCATTTTTTGTTTTGTGTTCTCCCCAGTTGCAACTCCACCCCCGAGTCACAACTCGAGATGTTTTGTGTTCTCACCGTAGTTGCAACTCCACCCCGACTCTCAACTCAAGATGTCTTTGTATTCGCGCCAGTTGCAACACCACCCCCGAGTCGCAACTCGAGATGTTGTTGTGTTTCACCGTAGTTGCAACTCCACCCCCGACTCGCAACTCAAGACATTTTGTATTCGCCCCAATTGCAACAACACCCCCCGAGTTGCAACTCGACATGTTGTTGTGTTTCACCCCAATTGCAACTCCACCCCCAAGTCACAACTCAAGATGTTTTGTGTTTCACCGTAGTTGCAACTCCACCCCGACTCGCAACTCAAGACGTATTGTATTCGCCCCAGTTGCAACACCACCCCCCGAGTTGCAACTCGAGATGTTGTTGTGTTTCACCCCAGTTGCAACTCCACCCTTGAGTCGCAACACGAGATGTTTTTTGTGTTTCACCCCAGTTGAAACTCAACCCCCGAGTCGCAACTCGTGATGTTTTGTGTTTCGCCTCAGTTGCAACTCCACCCCGAGTCGCGACTCGAGATGTTGGTGTGTTTCCCCCAGTTGCAACTCCACCCCAGAGTCGCAACTCGATATGTTGTTGTGTTTCACTCCAGTTGCAACTCCACCCCGAGTCGCAACTCGAGATGTTGTTGTGTTTCTCCCCAGTTGCAACACCACCACCGAGTCGCAAGTTGAGATGTTGTTGTGTTTCACCCCAGTTGCAAGTCCAAACCCGAGTCACAACTCGAGCGGGTGTACTTTTTGTAGTTGCCCTAGTTGCAACTCAAGCCTCATATTGCAACTCAGGTAAGGGGGGGGGGAAGGATGCTCTGTTTTTTCTTTTTGTTTTCATGGGGCTTGCCATTAGGCCCTTGACATGCTACTCCCCGCAATCGACTTGCAACTCGAAGGGTTGCATTTTTTGTTTTGTATTCACCCCAGTTGCAACTCCACCCCTGAGCCTCAACTCAAGATGTTTTGTGGTTCACCGTAGTTCCAACTCCACCCCCAACTCGCAACTCAAGACGTTTTGTGTTTCTCGCCAATTGCAACACCACCTCCGTGTTGCAACTCGAGGTGTTTTGTGTTTCACCATAGTTGCAACTCCACCACCCGACTCGCAACTCAAGACATTTTGTATTCGCCCCAGTTGCAACACCACCACCAAGTCGCAACACGAGATGTTGTTGTGTTTTGTCCAAGTTGCAACACCACCCCAAGTTGCACTCGAGATGTTGCTGTGTTTCACCCCAATTGCAACTCCACCCCGACTCGCAACTCAAGATGTTTTGTGTTTCACCGTAGTTGCAACTCCACCCCGACTCACAACTCAAGATGTTTTTGTATTCGCGCCAGTTGCACCCACCACCACTGAGCCGCAACTCGAGATGTTGTTGTGTTTGGTCCAAGTTGCAACACGACACACCGAGTCGCAACTCGAGGTGTTGTTGTGTTTCACCCCAATTGCAACTCCACCCCGACTCACAACTCAAGACGTTTTATATTCGCCCTAGTTGCAACTCCACGCCCTACTTGCTACTCAAGACGTTTTGTATTCGCCCTAGTTGCAACACCACCCCCGAGTCGCGACTCGAGATGTTGTTGTGTTTCACCCCAGTTGCAACTGCACCCTCGAGTCGCAACTCAAGATGTTTTGTGTTTCCCGACTCGCAACTCAAGACGTTTTATATTCGCCCTAGTTGCAACTCCACAGCCCCAACTCGCAAAAGACGTTTTGTATCCGCCCCAGTTGCAACTCCACCCCCCGAGTTGCAACTCAAGACGTTTTGTGGTTTCCGTGTAGTTGCCACTCCATCCCTGAGTCACTACTCGAGTAGGTGTACTTTTTTGTAGTTGCCCTAGTTGATAGTCAAACCTCAAGCCTTTGAGATGTTTTTATGCTGTTTGTTGTTGTTGTTGTTGTTGTTGTTGTTGTTGTTGTTGTTGTTGTTGCTACTGTTCTTGTTGACCCCCACCAACATCTTTTTGTCGATGATTCCCTTATTGAACATGGAGTTTATGCCACGGTTTTGTAGTGGACAATATTTTGCTGGTGACCTTCGTAGGTATCAGGCTATCTTTGATGGCAGACAGGGCCCAAGATGTCGTTCGCCATGCCCCTTTTTTTGCACAGATAAACAACACTAGCATCACAGGCAATTATTGGCAGTTGTACAAGGAGATGCCGGTGTTTTTTTTGTCAGCACGCCGAGCCTGACGTAGGCGGAAAAGTCGTGGTCGAGTGTTCCCTGTGCCCACAGTGGACTTTTTATGCAGGTTGACCATTGAGTTTTTGTAACAGCTCAAAAAGCTCAACAACAACAACTTGTTTTTTAACTCAACATTTTTTAGTTTGTTTTCAATGTTCCAATTTATTTTGTCATTTTTATCTAACAATTTTTTGAAGTTTTTCCTCACTGCCTACTTGCTAGTTCAAACCACAAACAAGAAGCTTTTTTGCTACTAGAGAGGGAAGCATCATTTTTGTAATTGAAATAGTTTTTAAGTTTTTCCAGGGGGATTTCTGCAAGATACACCAAAGCAGCAACAGATCTCTCATAATTATCCACACCGACACATTTACTCTGTGCATTTTTTTCGTGTGGCACTGTTTGAAATTGTGGAGGTGGGGCAGAGGAGGAGGAGATGGGGGCGACTACCTCGAAGGTGATGGCGACCGAGCTGGCCGCCAACGACCCCCCTGTAGTGCACCTCCGCGCGACGGGCGAGGCACTCGCCACGGACATGGCGGGCGAGCACCGCGCAGCAGGCGAGGGTCGCGGCCAGACCACCATCTACAACCTCTGCACCCCGATAAGCGACCGTCACGTGGCGTCCCCACCGTCGACGACCTGTGGGCCGCCAACAAGCCAACTTCGCGGGTCGTCCCCACACTCCTGGAGTTCCCCGCAGCCGAGGAGCTGCCTAATCCAGTGAGCAGCACACCTCCCCCTCCATCCCTTCAACCTGCTTGATTTGGTTGCTTCACACCGTCAAAATTAGTCAAAATGGTGGCCATCCAACTCGATTTTCCTAAAATTTTGTCCTGGCTCATGGGGTCCTTGAAGGCTAAGTAAGGGAGTTGAGGGGTGGTAGCTATTAGTTGTTTGTGTATGTATGTGATGCTCTGTTCTGCTGGGTACTTGAAGGATCCTACAGCAGGATGCAATACTGAATGAATGGTAGGTGCGATGTTGTACTAAACACGGTAGGTTTTTTTTCCATCACCCAATAATGAATGGCAGCAGGCATATATGTTTGATTTTTGGGTAGTTGGCTGTCTCCTCACATAGCAATGAATGGGAGCAGGCAATTATTTTGCTTTTTTTTAGCAATTTGGGTGAAGAGGTCTTTGAAACAACATGCAACTTTGTTTTTCGCATAGTTGTGTTTGTAGTAAGCCGGTGGTATATTTTTGTAGTGTACTGAATATTCAAGCGGCAGCCATGGAGCTTGGACTACGGGTTATTTTGTGTTTTCACCTCACCTAACTTGCATTTTTGCAATAGTAACTTCTCTGAACCTTTCAGTCTTTTTATGAGAATCATGGTTTGCCTTTCTGTTTTAACTGATCGTGTGTTGTGTATGTCAAATCCCAACAGTTGTCGACAGAGGCATATCTCATGCCTGGGTTTGGCTGTAAGCATGTTATTTGCGGAATGGAATACTGTTTTACTTACATGGAGTGGAAGAGATGGCTGGTTTTGATGTTATTTTTATTGATTGAATATAGATTTGTGCTGTTATTTTTTTGGACTTCAGACATGAAGTAGTGGCACTTCAGACATGAAGACATGTTTTGTTATACTTCTTATTAGTATTATTTAGTATTTCTATTTTTCCCAAGTGGAAGGTGTCATGTTATATGCTTATGGCTTCGCAATTATTTTGGCTATTTAGCAATTTCAGAGTAAAGAGCCCTTTGAGCCAATAGGGGGTTGTTTGCAACACCTAACAAACGAATGGCGGTATGCATATATGTTGATTTTTGGGTTTGTTGTTTTCTTTTAAGTGAGCAACAAACAAATCATGTAGTGTGTTTTCGAAGCTAGCTTTCTAAAGTGATTACTTCAGCCTAGCTTGTGGTTGTTGTTTCTTTTATCCGAACATTTTTGTGCTAGGGGGTGGGGTTGGGGATGGGAGGGGTGTTTAGTCGATGAACAATGATGTTATGCAGGTTATTGAGTACTTAAATTTTCACACCTGACTTTGTAATTTATGTCACTGTAAATTGATTTTTGTAAGTTTTTAGAGTTGACTCTATAAATCAAGCCAGCAAACTGTTATCTGCCCGTCAAACAAATCCCAGTCCTTTTTTGTGTCTAGCATCATTGTTCTTGCCCGATAAACTAGGTTTGTGTTTTTCTAAACAGGAGCATTTAAACAAAGATACAATTCCTGAGCCTTTGGAGTCAAACAACAACAGTCAAAAGGATGGTTCAGGGGATGATAGCATGGATGAACTAGAGGAGCAAAGTTTAGTTGATACGACAGAATCAGAGGCATCAGACTGCATGCTGATCGATGGCCTGAGAACATTTGTAATGTGTTTTGAACCAGAAGAAGCTTGAGTTTTTTCTTTTCTTGTGTTGTTTTTCATAAGTTCAATTCTCTGACAGAATTTTTCCTTTATTTCTACAGTTAGAGATAAGACAAGAGAGGAAGAAGGAGATGAGTGCTTTGAAAGGGAAAAGGAAGAAGGTAACTTTGTGCTTTTTCATAGGGTGTTTTCATTGTTAACATTTCTGAGCCAAAACCACAAATCTTATTCTAGAGAATAATGCTCCTCAGCCATTTTAATGCTTGCTATTTGTTTTCATTTTCAGAGAACAAGGGCAGAGAAAGGAAAAGCCAAAGGACACATGAACAAAGGAAGGGCAACCGCATACAGCAGGTTTAGCATTGGATATTTCGCAAAGATTGTTGATGTTGTGTGCAAAAGCAATCACAGGATGGAGGTTGTAAGGAACGGCGGATTTGGATACTTGCTCGAGCTAGAAGATTGTTATGTTCCGAGGCCTTTTGCTCAGTGGATCCCGGACAACATATCCACAAAAGAGGAAGCAATTGTACTTGGTGGCAAATCAATCCCTCTCAACCCTGAAGCCGTATCATTAGTTCTCGGTATACCAGCAGGAAGAACAAAGATCAGAGTGCTCGATGAGGAGTCCGGGAAAGCGGAGTTTCTATCACTGTTTGGGCTAACATATCTACCATCAATAAGTTTCTTCGGGAATAAGCTTATGAAGGAAGAGCTACCTCACGACGTTTATCTTCGCTGCTTCTTGATTGTCGCACTAGCAACTTTCCTGTGTCCCACATCCAACACAAAACCAAGCACCAAATATTTGGGAGCACTTGTGGATGTGTCAAAGTACAAAGATCTTGATTGGTGCTCTTTTGTCCATACATGGAATATCTCTTATGTCAAGAAATATCAAACAGACAAGCTGAAGGAGAAACGGATAACAATAACTTTGGGAGGCTGCATATATCAGCTAGCAGTATGCGCCTTCTTTATGTTTATATGTAACTTTTTGTTAAGTTATTTTTTGCTTTCGGAGCACCGTGTTCTCATCAAACATACTAAAGGTTTTCTTTTGTTTTTTGTTTGTTGATTTTGCAGGTTCAGTGTCTAGACTTCAACAATTTTGGATCAATAACAATCCCTCCAGCACTACCTAGGATTTGTTTCTGGAAAGGACAAACCATTAAACATTTCAGTGATATGCTCCTCGGGAAAGATGGACTATATGAATCTCTTCAAGTAAATATCATACTCTGCTATTCTTCCCCTCTTTTTTTAATGTGTAGCTTTTTGTTTGTTCACATTTTGCTCCTATTTATGTTTGTTTTATACTTATACTTTTTTTTGCCACATTAAAGATGAGGCAGAAACTTGCTATGCACAAACTGATGGTGCATGGGCAAGCACCGCCAAGAACTCAAACATCAGAAAAGCTATACAAAGGATCTTAGGCAACTCTTTTTCAGAGAAGGTAAAATTCATCAGACTTGATGCAGACAGCTACTTTAACACTTAATTTTAGCTATTTTGGTTTCCCCTTCTCTTTTCTATTTTTTATTTACTTGTTGAATCTTTTCTGCTTATCAAATCAAAGAAGATATATTCCTCAATTTCCAGGAGCGCGTTAAAGATCAAAACCTGACCACATGTCTGATAGCAAAACAAGTGCTACTAGACACTTTTAACATTGTTTCTTCTTCTTTCAATGGCTCTCAACATACAGAGAAGTTAGAGTCCTCCAACCACTTGTACATGCCAACTGAAGAAGATAATGTGTCTGGCAGTACAATTAGAGTTGATTCCAATGGGATTGAAATAAACAGTGGTGTGTTTCTGAATCATTTTTTTATCACACGCAACCATGTGTTTTTAAAATGGTTTTTTCATTCTTTTTGTTCTAATTCTTTGTTTGTTTTTTAATTTATTGACAACGCTCTATATTGTTTGCAGATGGAAGAGGCAGGAAGAAGAGATTGAAGACTAGTACACAGCAGTCAGAAACTTCAACAAATAAGGACAATCTATTGGAAGTTAAAATAGGGGTATTTTTTTTGCTTTTTGTAATTAGTTCTTCTCAACACCATGTTTTTTGTGTGTGCAATATTCAGCACATTTTTCTGCCATACTCTGAATTTTTCTCTGAATAACTTTCACAGGGTAGCAGACTTGAAGTAGCGGCAGAAGGAGGTGAAGCTGAAATGCAATCATTACCGGGCAATGCTCGCCGAAACGACCTCGAGAAACAAGCTGAAATGGTTATTGTTTTTTAAAACCCCTTATAGTTACATCTTTTTTTAAAAGAAATTACCCCTTAACATGCACCTTTTTTCTACGAACTAACCCGCGGGGAGTGAATTTTGGAATTGTTAAAGATTGTAGATATATATGAACACAATTTGTAAAAGCATTTTTGTGCAACAAGAATTCTACAAATAGCTCTCACAACCATGTTTTTTTGTACTTGTTGTGGGTTAGGAACAAACAATGCAGAATAGAAACATTGCAACACAGCAACCAGACATCAATATGCCTGATGCAGATACCAACATCCCCAAGTGCAATGCTAGTGATTGTTCTGCTAAAAAAGAAGCAGCAGAAAACAGCACTAGCCTGAACTACATGTTGTTATCAGCTAGATTGGCAAGAGCACTGGATATGAAATATCAAGACATCAACTCAAAGGAGGAAGCCAACACGCATGTACCACCAACTTTCTCAGGTTTCCAACATAACGCTGTTAACAGTAATCAATCTGAGGTACCTCTTTTTGAAGGAATTTCTCTGAGCTTCTCTTTTAGCGCCATCATTTGTTGATAGGTTTTTCCATCTGTATTTTTTTTACATCTAACTCAACCTTTTCTTCTTCCTTTTTAAAAATCAGCATTGCATCAAAACAGAGACAATGTATCAAGAAAATGAAGCGGTAGCAATTGAGTGTGTGGGACTAGACACAAGACAACAAGACAACAATAACCAAGGTTTTTCCCAACAAAAAACTTTTCAGACCCATGTCCGGGAACAAGCTAACTCTTTTTGAAACATTTTCTCTTAATGAAGATTTGCAGTTTTTTGTTTATTTTATTTGTTTACTTTTTTGCATTTTTCTTTTTGTGCCAGATGATTTTCGTTTCAATGAAGTCAGGGAGCAGGGGAAACATGGAGGGCTTGATATTGATATTAACATACCACTATCAAACAGTATTGCCAACAACTCTTATCTTTTTCATTTAGTACACGTGGCAATCATTTTTCTTCATGTTACTGGTAACAACCATTTTTTCTCATTGTTTTACCTTTTTTCCTTTTTTTGTCTTTTTCATATGTGAAGGCGGTATAGATGATAAGCAGGACACGTGGAAGATTTCCAACACACTATGCTTCCATTGGACATTGCAAGACAAAAGTATTTCTTTTGTGATGACACGACACCCAGCTGTAGGATTCTGGTTGACCATGATGATTGTGGAAACGAAATAATAGAGCCAGAATTGTGGCGCGATTTAGACATGGACTCGAAAGCATAGGAAGCGCAGATAGAGGTAATTATTGTCCACACCTCATTTTTCTTTTTGAGTTCACACTTTTTTGGCTACAAAATTCACCCACTCAAATTTTTATTCAATTCAGGAAGCTAAGAAAAAATATCAATGGAATACATGTAAGGACATAGTCAAAGCATACAACTCACAGGTACTATCTCTTTTTTTCCAAATGTACAAGTGTCTGAAAACCCTCTTACCATCTGCACAAGACCATCTCTAAGTGTTTTCTTTTTGTTCTTTTTTTATTCCCTGTATTTTTTTCTAGCATGAGCAAACAGCGCTAGGTGATTCCTCCATACGTTGTGCACAGAGAGAGCCTACGACAACAGAAATGTGCAAGTACAGAAACTTTCTCCCCGAGTTTGAAGAAATAGACGGCATTATTGACTTGGTATGTCCTTTTCTGATTTTTCTTCCTTTCCTTTTTGTCCTTGCTACCTTTCGTTTTTTACAGTTACCAGAAGCACACTCACCCTTTTTTTCTGATTGATTTTTAAAATGCCATACATTTTTTTTCAGACATCTCCTACAGCACACGCATCAAAGACTTGGAACAATAGAAAGACATGTTACTACCCAATAAGAACACAGAACTATGAAAATGTTGAAAGTTCATCACAAAAGAATAAGAAGGTATAAATCCAATTGCCTTCAACCTTTTTCTTTTTTATACGCTTACTATGTTGCTTCTGTGATGTTTATTTTGGGGGGCATTTAAATATTTTTGTGTTTGTGGTGCTCTGTAGTATTTTTCGTTACTTTTTTTGCTTAGTTAGTGAATATATCTGTTTTTAACAATTTGTCCCAATTTGCAGAGTTACTGGACAACACCATTTATTGGCAAGAGGCTTTTTACAGATGAGTTCATTCAACAAGACAAGCAAGATGGGACCGAATATCAACCAATCCCTGTCAACGAAGATTATCAAGTAAATCTGTTTTCCCTCTTTTTGTGTAGGAATAACTTTCTTTTATCTTAATACAACACAAGCTAATCATTATTTTTTATGTTTTGTTCCATTTTTATATGTTTTGTAGTTATCTCCGGACGTTTAAATTCTGGGGGAGACAGTTTTCAATGGTTCATGCTCTAATATGGTAAACACAGCAGACAATCTATACAACAACAACCTTACATTAGGCAGTTACTCAAGTGGCAAGGAAAATCTGCCTCCCAAAAGGCTTGTACGCCCAAGCAAGTATCAATGCTCACCTTTCGATCACGATCTGAGAGGCCCTGTCACGGCACTTGAGAAGCAGCTACACAGCAACATTGTGACATTAAGCAAATATGAACCTAACAGAAGGTTTTCTTACCTCTCTTTCTTTTTGTTTTGTTATTTTTCGCTTAATACTTTTTTCTGCTTTTTCTAATGCTTGAATCTTTTTGTTTGCACTTCTTTTCTCCACCTCACTTTTGATGTGTTTTTCTCCCGCATGCAGCAAATGGGTAGTGATTGTCGATAAAACAAGCCTATTCCTTGGACAACTCGGTGATTCATTCGACACCAACGGACGTGTGGAAGCCTATGTTTCCAATGTTTTCTGCCGGCTGCTCTTTCGAGACAACCATCCAAGGCAATCAAAGAAGCACTACTTCTTCACTACTCTCGCTGTAAGTACAATTTCAGGTCAACTAAAACGTATTTCAACTTATAACTTCTTTTCAAGTTATTAAAACTTTAATGTTTTTTTTTTGCCTCAAAATAGGATTATTTTCTTCAAGCATGGTCCACTGAAGAAGGAAGGATATCAATGAGAAATAGAGCACTTATAAGTTTTACTGGAGCAGGAAGAGCATTGCCTCTACATGAATGTAAACGTGTACGGTCCAAATTTAACCCAACAGTTTACAAGTTTGTCTTTATATTTATGTTTTTTCTTTTTTTTTGGTACCCTCACAAGCTGTTCCCAAACTTTGCAGCTGTTTTTTCCATCAGTACATCGCGAGCACTGGATTTTGTTTATCGTTGATATTGTTGCAAGAAAATTCATTTTCCTAGACTCAGTTTATGATGGGAAGTCAGCCTTTCACATGGAGATAAAAGATTTGATGGTAAGAATAATGTGTTTGCAGACTGTTCTTTTTTAGTTGTCGTTCTCTTTGATTTTTGGCACAGCAACAAATTAGCCATTTATGTGTTCTTTAAAATGTCCGTTCTTCAACTTTTCATAGATAAACAATTTTATCAAAACATGGGAAGAGGCGGGACTCAGGAGAATGGGGTTCAGAAATTTTGGTACAGAATACCCAAACATGCCTAAGCAAACTGGAAGGTACATTTTTCCGCCTTTTTTGTGTGGGAAACACAAAACCACATCAAGACATGCTTTTTTCATTTCCATTGTCTATCTGTGATCAACGTGTCTTCATGTTCTTTTTAATCATTTTCTTTCTGCAAAAAACACAGCACTGCTTGCAGGATTTTTGTGCTCAAGTGGATGCAAACATTTGTTTCGCGGAATCCTCGCCAGGCCCAATTCAGGATGAAGGATGTTGCAGATGCAAGGATCAGATTTGCTGTTAATATCTTGTTCAGTGAGCATAACACTATTGATGAAGCCAAAAGACTTGTCAAGTACTTTGGTCAATAAAATGGTATTTTTACAGCAACAGATTTCTTCCTCTTTTGTCAAAGCAACAGATTTTATTGACACATACAGAGGAAGAACAATAAGCTAACATACATTTTTATCATCTCTCTTTTTTCTGTCAGGGAGTTGAGGACAGCATTGATCTACAAGGAGGAGCAAAAAGAATGAAGAACTGAAGAATACTCTAGATTTTTTAGATGTCTTTTTCTTTTTTTTTGTTAATGTTTTGTGTTCGCTCGAGGAGTAATCTGGGGAAATCAACGGATATACCAGAGTAACGCAAAGAATTTTTTTGTTCATATGAAAAACATTTTTACAGTGAGGGTAATAGAAAGTATATTTTTCCTGTTCTGTGCCAATGCTTTTCTTACTCAAACCTTCTTTATCTTTTTGCGTTCTTTTTAAAGAATACATTGTATCATTTTTTTGGTCAACTACTACGCAAAGACAAAAAGTAATGGAGAAACAAATACAGGTAAAACCTCTTTTTTCCGCTTACTGAATTGAATCAACATGTCTAACATTACTCATTTATCGTTCATCAAATTTCTAACATTTTTCTTTTTCTTTTATGCTTTGTCACTTCTCCTAATTCCCTAGACAGGGGATTTTTTTCAAACATGTCTATAGGAGAGGCGGGTGGGAGCGAAGAAAGTGCAATGCAAATGAAATTACAAAACACCTCAAGCAGTATTCAATCCAGGTACATCTTTCTTTTTTTCAAGGTCACCCGCGCTGCCTAGGTGTTACATGTCTTCTTTTTGGTCCACTTTCTTCAAAAATCTTCTACCTGAACTACAACATTCCTTGAACCTGTATGGCAGGCGCCTTCCTTCGTTGACGCTTAGCTCCATTTTGTTTACCAGTTGATGAATCAGAAGGACCTGTAGGTTTTTTTTCTTTTTGGTTAGTGACTTGTTTGATTTTTTCTTCACGTATGGACTTAATGACAAAAAAAAGCACATGACAAGAAAAGCAAAAGAAATAGATACCTGTAGGTTTTTTAGTTGCTGGTTTCTTCTTCTCAAACAAAGACTTATCAATATGCAGGTTGTGACAAGTAGCAATGTTATAGTCTTGGCTTCTACAGTGGCTGCACTTAGTTTGTTTCTTTGCGAGGAACTTCTCCCTAGCTGTTAGATAACGACCTTTTGGTCGACCTTTAGATACAACAACATCTGGGTCTTGTAGGTTGTCATAGCCATCAGGGTGGGGTTCTTGCATTTGTATTGGAGGTTCTTTTTCCACAGCAACTCCTCTTGCCTGAAGCTCCCTCAACTCATCTGCCTTGGTTATCTCATCAAGCCCAGCAAATATTCTCTCACTTTCGTTCACAACATACAAGTACTTTTGATTCGTTCTTGCCCCATCGGAAGCCATTTCATTGAGCATTGTTGATAGCTGTGAATACCTCAAATGTCTGCTCGCCTCAGTCAGTTCCATGGGAACATTGAACTGCTTGTCTCTTACATATTTTCTGTCTTTTGGCTTCCATCTCTGAATATAATACTTTTCTGGGAGGACAGGCATGTTCAGGTTGACAAGCACTCGCAGTATGTGTGCACACACAATGCCATCCTTTTGAAACTTCCCACGGATGCAAGCAAATTCCTCTTGCTTCAGGTTTGCTAGTACAAGGTAACGTCGTGTCCTGAATTCTTTTTCCGCAAGCATGCTCAACTTGTAAACCTCAAACCTTGATCCATTCTCAACAACATCCACGTGCAGTTGGGTAGCAAACTTCATTTGTTTCTGAAACCGGTAAAAAATCTGCCGGTTGTACATTCGCGATGCCTGAATCTCAAGCTCATTGTGCACCCAGAATGTTGGTTTTGTTGTCCATGTCAACGAGTCTTGCTCCCTCTCCATGTCTTGTATGCGTTCAGATATCTTCTCATATTCTGTCATGAAACTAATCACATTGTCGGTCGACGCTACATTGTCCTTGAATATGGCATTCATCCCTTCGCTCCTCGATGTTGAATGTAAGAGTGGGAGGAAATCTGTCTTGAAGTAGACAGGTGCCCACCTTCTCCTCTCTTTCCACATAATCTTGAAATAGTTAACATCACCAATGTCATACATCTGCACCATCTCTTGCCACAGCCTTTCAAACTCTGCAACTGTGAGGGAGTTGTGCACAATATCTGTGAAATCAGCATGGAGATCTCCTTTTGTGACAAAAGTCCTACAACATTTCTCTTCAGCTTTTTTCTTCACATGAAACAGACAGTTTCTGTGCTTGGAAAGGTTCAAGACCCCAGGGACAGCCTCCTTCATGGACGTGTCTTGGTCCGTGATAACGGTTCTTGGCTGCTTCCCACCCATACACTCTAGGAATGTCTGAAAGAGCCAAGTGAATGTGTTTATCGTCTCATCCTGAATGATAGCACATGCAAACAAGCAGTTCTGTCCATGCCCGGACACACCAACAAATGGGGCAAATGGCAAGTTGTATTTGTTGGTTTTGTAGGTTGTATCGAAACTTAGGCTGTCTCCATACAAATCATACATTTTCCTTGAGTAGCCATCAGCCCAGAAAATGCAGAGCACTTTGCTTGGTTTTTGCGGATGAACCTTAAACTTGTAGTAGTATCTTGGATCTTCTTCTTGCTTCGTCCTGAAGTAGTCAAGCAGCTGGATCATATCATTGCCATCATTCTCTTTCCTGATTGATGCTCTCACATTCATCACATATTTTTTAGTGTACGGAAGCGGGCCATGCCTTAAAAATGATAGTATGTCCATAATTCTTGTTGGCAGTTTTGCTGAGTTCAGTGTCCTCACTAACAACTTTTCTTCATCCGTCAATTGCTTATGTGATCTCAGAAACTTTGATTCATCCGGTGGACTCAACTCATGGTTGTGCTCGAGGTTGATGTCAGTGACAAACCATCTGCCATTTTTTTTGCTGACTACCAGTTTAGCTTGACACCCTGTGACATCAATGACATTCCTTTTCCTCTTCCTTGTCTCTGGTGCTAGCTTTCCAGTTCGCTCTTGCCACCTCTCCTTCCTTTGTTTCCTCTTAGCCTCCTTTTGTTCCTCATCAAGCACCTTCCCAGACCTGTTGCATCTGAAAATACATCGGGACTCGCCACCCTGTATTAGTTTGGCCACAGTAGTTTGATGCTTTTCGCACAGCAAATCCACACAAGCAAGAATAGCTCTTGTAGAATGCTTGTGCTGCTTTCGATGTTTCGAAGTCCATACCCATCTGCGGGACATGGCAGCTGCGAACCTCTTGGCTACAAGTTTGAGCAGCGAGAACCGAATCATTCTCAAGGAAATTGTCAATGTCATCTGGTGAGAATTGGTTAACATCATCGTCAACAGATTCGTTATCACCATGTTCATCACCATGTCCAGCAACTACCTGATTAACATCTTCTTCAGCAACAACTAGCTCTTTGTTAAATGCACTTGGATCGGTGTCTGAATGTTCACTGCATGTAT
This sequence comes from Aegilops speltoides, assembly GCA_021437245.1. Taxonomy (NCBI): domain Eukaryota; kingdom Viridiplantae; phylum Streptophyta; class Magnoliopsida; order Poales; family Poaceae; genus Aegilops; species Aegilops speltoides. The sequence goes on from CM038146.1 coordinate 54,871,193, forward strand.
CGTCTTCAGTTTGATTGTCTCCAGGACAAATGCCTAGAGCCTGCAAAAGCTCTGCACCAGGAGCTGGGACGCCATCATCCCATGTGACAGTTTGCAATGCTAAATCAACCTCCTGGAAATCTCTCTGGTTGCTGATCCAATTGCTGGGATCATCTTGTTCAATGTAGTTGCTTGATTCTGGATTGTCCATGTCAACTAGCTCACTCAACCTTGTGTTCCGTCCAGTTACCATAAATGTCTCGTTCTGCATTTTTTTGAGAAAAAACATGTATAAGACTCCCCCCTCTTTATTCAACATATATGTGTCTGTGCATGTTTTTCATGTTTTTATAAAATTCAGTTTGCGATCGTACCTCAGCCCCAACAGGATAGTACTCAGACTGTGGTGAATAAATTAGAGGATCCTGCAAAATAAAAAACAAAGTTCAAGCCAAATATCCTCAAACCAACCATCATACTCTTTTTTTATGAACAACAGAGCAGTTCAAACCTCTGAATCAGCTGCAAGAAACATTTGTGTGTATGACATGTTTATGTCAAAGCCTGGACTCAACACTAATACCTGCATATTATTTGTTTTGCCCTGTTAAATTTTTCATGCACATACAGTCTTTATATCAATTTTGGATACTCACAAGATACTCACATTTTCATTATGTTTGACAACTGGGGTAGCATGTTGTTCAGTCACCGGAACAGAATTGTTACTCACATCAGCAAGAGGATGTGTTGATGTTCCAAACTGATGGCCTGGATAGGCCAATGAGTAAGGCGGGATCATCTGTAGGAAATTAACCCTATCGCCTTGCATTTGAGAAATCCTTGTGTCAAACCACGGGTAATGGGAGAGCACTGGCTGCAATCAAAACATACTAGTAAGCTTTAAACTTCATTTTTTGCTTTCTGTCCTGAATCAGATTTTTTCAGAAACACAATTGTACCTGAGTACCAATGTACTCCCCTGCATAGGACAAATCATTTGCTGCAAAAATTCAATGTTCGAATGAATCAATTTTTTTCTGCTCCAATAGATGATTCAAAAACCTGATGCTTTTATGATTTTTTTGCATGCATAGACTGAAAGTGTGTAGGTGTCATGAGTTTTCTATATGATCAACACCGAAAGTTGAAACCACAATATACTTTTGATTTTCTTCTCTATTTTTTTCTGTCAACATGAGAACTACAACAGTGGGATTCTAGCAGAGTTGGTGCTTGTTAATTGGGATTCTACACAGACAAAATTTTGTCAGCATGCATTCTTTCTTCAAATCAACTTCCTCCCTACATTAAACATTCTCACACTACAAACACACTGAACTTGAACTTGTTTCTTGATTCACAGAAATCCTTGTTTATTGATTTGGCACACTACAAACACACATTTAGCACACACCAAATTTTGACTGAATGTCATACACATGCTCTGCTCTTTTTACTACAGACCAGCATCTGTTTTGTTTCTCCAATCAACAGATGGAAAAGAGAGAGGCTACAAGGATATACAACAGCACCTTCTTGTGTGTTGTCTGCAGCAGAATTTCAGATCTAGCATTCAAACAAGCATCCAGAAGGTTGAACAAAGAGAGAGGGGGGGGCTACGAACTCACCCTGGTAAGAGCCTCCCATGCCCGTCATGATTACTTCTGGAATTTTTTGCCTTTTCCTATGCTTTTTCTCCCACTTTTCTTCAGTCTTGTTCATCCATGGTGGCTGTGGGGGAAGGGGAGGAGGGGTGGGGGGAATAGATGGGATGGATTAGCTAGTGATCTGCGGGGTGGAGGACGAAGGGAAGAGGAGGGTGGGGTGGGTTGGCCAGCTGTAAAGCAGGCACGAAGCTGCAACAAACTGTCTGGGCTACAAACTGTCTGGGTTTAGCTTCTTCTCCAAGCTAGCAACCTTATTCTAGAGCAACAAACAAGGCCCAGAACAAACAAACAGGCAGAAAAGTATGAGGTGGGGTAGTTGGGCTGATTGTGTTGGCAGAAAAAAAGAGGAACAAACAAGGCCCACAACAAACAAAGGCCACAAACAAGGAGCATCGATCATGTAAATCATTTCTTCCCGCAAAATAGCCGCCATTTTCCAGGATCGAAACAAAAAATTGTCCCGATCCTGACTAGGTCGTCTAAAACGGCCTGTCTCGTAAATATTATTTTTACGAGGACTTATCATCCTCCGTTCGCCATATCTCCACGATTTCTCCCTCCTTTTACAGGGTCTTCTATCCTTGGTGGGAGTAAAATTTTAGCCCCAACCACTTCCGTTCCGTGCCTCCACCGCCACTACCGTTGCTCCTCCCTTGGCAGGCTGTGCATCGCCATAGAGCAGCTAGAGCCTCCCGAATCCAACACCGAGGTCACCCGTCGGAATCGAGGGCATCTCTAAGGCGAAGAGCGTTGTTTGGCACAGCACCGACGACACCATCGAGCACAGCGCCGGCGAAGTGGTGGCGCGGGGAGACGAGGTTGTCTGGTGGGTGGACAAGGAGGTCGGGTTCCTTGTCCGCACCACCACCAAAGCCGTCGGCCACGACCGGGTGCGACAGCTCACTGAGGCGGCTTCCGCGCAGCGTGCTGTGTACGAGACGGAGGTAGAGGCGATGCGCTTCGAGGGCCTGCTCGACGGGTCGCGGCTCGGCCTCCAGGATCTCTTCGAGGCGGTCCTGCTTAAGCAAGCCGCGTCTGCGAACGATGCCGGTGCCGTGGGCGACACAGACGACTATGAACCCAATTGTAATTTACATTTTGTTTCAGGGTGTTTTTGTGTTGCTTTTCAGGAACCCCATTCTAAATTTAAGTACTGATAAGTGGGCTCCACATCTGACTTTAAGGGATAGAGATGCTCAAAGGAAGTGAACACCATCATCTCTTTTCATTTTGGGAAACGTTCCCAGCCGGCGCGCCGGTGGAAACGCTGCGCCGGACGCGCGCAGTCCGCGTGATATGTTTAGATTGCGTGCTTCGTAATCGCCTGCTCACACAGGCCAGGCCCACAAATCTATTTTTTTAACACAACCTTATCTCATCACCAAGCATCCATGTCCGTTCCTTTTTCTTCCTTGTAGCAACGCAATTTCTTTCAGCTCACATGAACCAGTGCTGGCAACGGCAGATGTCGGCCGCGACCGAGCCCACCACGGACGAGCGGAGACACCGGCGTTGAAGCTCGCCACTCGTCACTGCAGGTGCGGCAAATCGGGGCAGGCATGGTTCTGGCAAAAAAGCGCCGAGTGACGGATGCGGCAAATCGCATCCACTGTTCCAGCTCAGCATGGTGACTTTGGCAGCTTGCCGCAAGCATGGTTCCAAATGCCATGGTGACCATCGCAGCTCTGCGCGGTGACCATCCCAGCTCGTGGTGCATTGTAGCTTTTCCGTTTGCCGGTTGTAGCATTTTTTCTGCGGTTTGTATCTTCCTGGTGGTGGGTTGTAGCAGTCTACGTTCGCCGGCCACAATTTTCACCGTCTCCCATTGTAGCAAAAACGTCTGTCGGTAGTACCTATTTCTATTGCCGGTCGTAGCTATTTTGCAGGCAGGGTTGCAGCTTCTGTTCGATGCTTGCAGCCATCTGGCAACGTCGGTGGTAGCAAATCAATTTGCCGGTAGTAGCTTTTTCGGCTGCGGGTAGTAGCTTTTTTGCGGGCGGTTGCAGCTCCGGGCGCAAGAGGTTGTAGGCTTGTGAAGGAAATATGCCCTAGAGGCAACAATAAAGTTATTATTTATTTCCTCATATCATGATAAATGTTTATTATTCATGCTAGAATTGTATTATCCGGAAACATGATACATGTTTGAATACATAGACAAACTTAATGTCACTAGTATGCCTCTACTTGACTAGCTCATTAATCAAAGATGGTTATGTTTCCTAACCATAGACATGAGTTGTCATTTGATTAACGGGATCACATTGTTAGGAGAATGATGTGATTGACATGACCCATTCCCTTAGCCTAGCACTTGATCGTTTAGTATGTTGCTATTGCTTTCTTCATGACTTATACATGTTCCTACAACTATGAGATTATGCAACTCCCGTTTACCGGAGGAACACTTTGTGTGCTACCAAACATCACAACATAACTGGGCGGTTATAAAGGAGCTCTACAGGTGTCTCCAAAGGTACATGTTGATTTGGCGTATTTCGAGATTAGGTTTTGTCACTCCGATTGTCGGAAAGGTATCTCTGGGCCCTCTCGGTAATGCACATCACTACAAGCCTTGCAAGCAATGTAGCTAATGAGTTAGTTACGGAATGATGCATTACGTAATGAGTAAAGAGACTTACCGGTAATGAGATTGAACTAGGTATTGGATACCGACGATCGAATCTCGGGCAAGTAACATACCGATGACAAAGGGAACAACGTATGTTGTTATGCGGTTTGACCAATAAAGATCTTTGTACAATATGTAGGAGCCAATATGAGCATCCAGATTCCGCTATTGGTTATTGACCGGAAACGAGTCTCAGTCATGTCTACATAGTTCTCGAACCCGTAGGGTCCGCACGCTTAAGGTTTAGTTGACAATTTTATTATGAGTTTATGAGTTTTGATGTACCGAAGGTTGTTCGGAGTCCCGGATGTGATCACGGACTTGACGATAAGTCTCGAAATGGTTGAGACATAAAGATTGATATATTGGACGACTATATTTGGACACCAGAAAGGTTCCGGGTGAGATTGGGACAATACCAGAGCTCCAGGAGGTTATCGAAACCCCCCGGGAGGTATATGGGCCTTATTGGGCCTTAGTGGAAAGGAGGGAGAAGAAGCAAAGGAGGGGGCGCACCCCCCAAGCCCAATCCGAGTTGGGAAGGGGGCCAGCCCCCCTTTCCTTCTTCCCTCCCCCCTCTTCCTTCCCTCTCCCTCTCCTAATAGGAAAGGGGGGAGTCCTACTCCCGGTTGGGGTTGGACTCCCCCCCTAGGGTGCGCCACCCCCCTTGACCGGCCCCTCCTCCACTCCTTTATATACGGGGGAGGGGGGCACCCCATAGACACAACAATTGATCTCTTGATCTCTTAGCCGTGTGTGGTGCCCCCCTCCACCATAGTCCTCGATAATATTGTAGCGGTGCTTAGGCGAAGCCCTGCGATGGTAGAACATCAAGATCGTCACCATGCCGTCGTGCTGACGAAACTCTTCCCCGACATTCTGCTGGATTGGAGTACGGGGAACGTCATCGAGCTAAACGTGTTCTAGAACTCAGAGCTGCCGTAGTTTCGGTGCTTGATCGGTCGGGCCGTGAAGACGTACGACTACATCAACCGCGTTGTTCTAACGCTTCCGCTTTCGGTCTACGAGGGTACATGGACAACACTCTCCCCTCTCGTTGCTATGCATCACCATGATCTTGCGTGTGCGTAGGAATCTTTTTGAAATTACTACATTCCCCAATAGTGGCATCAGAGCCATGTTTTATGCGTAGATTTTATATGCACGAGTAGAACACAAGTGAGTTGTGGGCGATACAAGTCATACTACTTACCAGCATGTCATACTTTGGTTTAGCGGTATTGTTGGATGAAGTAGCCCGGACCGACATTACACGTACGCTTACGCGAGACTGGTTTTACCGCCGTGCTTTGCACACAGGTGACTAGCGGGTGTCTGTTTCTCCAACTTTAGTTGAACCGAGTGTGGCTACGCCCGGTCCTTGCGAAGGTTAAACCAGCACTAACTTGATGAACTATCGTTGTGGTTTTGATGCGTAGGTAAGAACGGTTCTTGCTCAGCCCGTAGCAGCCACGTAAAATTTGCAACAACGAAGTAGAGGACGTCTAACTTGTTTTTGCAAGGCATGTTGTGATGTGATATGGTCAAGAAGTTATGCTATATTTTATTTTATGAGATGATCATGTTTTGTAACCGAGTTATCGGCAACTGGCAGGAGCCATATGGTTGTCGCTTTGTTGTATGAGATGCAAGCGCCCTGTTATTGCTTTACTTTATCACTAAGCGGTAGCGATAGTCGTAGAAGCAACAGGTGGCGTAACGACAATGATGCTACGATGGAGATCAAGGTGTCGCACCGGTGACGATGGTGATCACGACGGTGCTTCGGAGATGAAGATCACAAGCACAAGATGATGATGGCCATATCATATCACTTATATTGATTGCATGTGATGTTTATCCTTTATGCATCTTATCTTGCTTTGATTGACGGTAGCATTTTAAGATGATCTCTCACTAATTATCAAGAAGTGTTCTCCCTGAGTATGCACCGCTGCAAAAGTTCTTCGTGCTGAGATACCACGTGATGATCGGGTGTGATAGGCTCTACGTTCAAATACAACGGGTGCAAAACAATTGCACACGCGGAATACAGGTTAAACTTGACGAGCCTAGCATATACAGATATGGCTTCGGAACACGGAGACAGAAAGGTCGAACGCGAATCATATAGTAGATATGATCAACATAGTGATGTTCACCATTGAAAACTACTCTATCTCACGTGATGATCGGACATGGTTTTAGTTGATTTGGATCACGTGATCACTTAGATGACTAGAGAGATGTCTGTCTAAGTGGGAGTTCATTACGTAATATGATTAATTGAACTTAAATTTATCATGAACTTAGTACCTGATAGTATTTTGCTTGTCTATGTTTGTTGTAGATAGATGGCTCGTGCTGTTGTTCCGTTGAATTTTAATGCATTCCTTGCGAAAGCTAAGTTGAAAGATGATGGTAGCAATTACACGGACTGGGTCCGTAACTTGAGGATTATCCTCATTGCTGCATAGAAGAATTACGTCCTGGAAGCACCGCTGGGTGCCAGGCCTGCTGCAGATGCAACTGACGATGTTAAGAACGTCTGGCAGAGCAAAGCTGATGACTACTCGATAGTTTAGTGTGCCATGCTTTACGGCTTAGAACCGGGACTTCAAAGACGTTTTGGATGTCATGGAGCATATGAGATGTTCCAGGAGTTGAAGTTAATATTTCAAGCAAATGCCTAGATTGAGAGATATGAAGTCTCCAATAAGTTCTATAGCTGCAAGATGGAGGAGAATAGTTCTGTCAGTGAACATATACTCAAAATGTCTAGGTATAATAATCACTTGATTCAACGGGAGTTAATCTTCACGATGATAGTGTCATTGATGAATTCTTCAATCATTGCCACCAAGCTACAAGAGCTTTGTGATGAACTATAATATGCAAGGGATGGACTAGACTATTCCCGAGCTCTTCGCAATGCTAAAGGCTGCGGAGGTAGAAATCAAGAAGGAGCATCAAGTGTTGATGGTCAATAAGACCACCAGTTTCAAGAAAAAGGGTAAAGGGAAGAAGAAGGGGAACTTCAAGAAGAACAGCAAACAAGTTGCTGCTCAAGAGAAGAAACCCAAGTCTGGACCTAAGCCTGAAACTGAGTGCTTCTAGTGCAAGCAGACTGGTCACTGGAAGCGGAACTGCCCCAAGTATTTGGCGGATAAGAAGGATGGCAAAGTGAACAAAGGTATATGTGATATACATGTTATTGATGTGTACCTTAGTAATGCTTGCAGTAGCACCTGGGTATTTGATACTGGTTCTGTTGCTAATATTTGCAACTCGAAATAGGTACTACAGATTAAGCGAAGATTGGCTAAGGACGAGGTGACGATGCGCGTGGGAAATGGTTCCAAAGTCGATGTGATCGCGGTCGGCACGCTACCTCTACATCTACCTTCGGGATTAGTTTTAGACCTGAATAATTGTTATTTGGTGCCAGCATTGAGCATGAACATTATATCTGGATCTTGTTTGATGCGAGACGGTTATTCATTTAAATCTAAGAATAATGGTTGTTCTATTTATATGAGTAATATCTTTTATGGTCATGCACCCTTGAAGAGTGGTCTATTTTTATTGAATCTCGATAGTAGTGATACACATATTCATAATGTTGAAGCCAAAAGATGCAGAGTTAATAATGATAGTGCAACTTATTTGTGGCACTGCCGTTTCGGTCATATTGATGTAAAGCGCATGAAGAAACTCCATATTGATGGACTTCTGGAATCACTTGATTATGAATCGCTTGGTACTTGCGAACCGTGCCTCATGGGCAAGATGACTAAAACGCCATTCTCCGGAACTATGGAGCGAGCAACTGATTTGTTGGAAATCATACATACTGATGTATGTGGTCCAATGAATATTGAGGCTCGCGGCAGGTATCGTTATTTTCTCACCTTCACAGATGATTTGAGCAGATATGGGTATATCTACTTGATGAAACACAAGTCTGAAACATTTGAAAAGTTCAAAGAATTTCAGAGTGAAGTGGAAAATCATCGTAACAAGAAAATAAAGTTTCTATGATCTGATCGTGGAGGAGAATATTTGAGTTACGAGTTTGGTTTACATTTGAAGCAATGCGGAATAGTTTCGCAACTCACGCCACCCAGAACACCACAAAGAAATGGTGTGTCCGAACGTCTTAATCGTACTTTACTAGATATGGTGCGATCTATGATGTCTCTTACTGATTTACCGCTATCGTTTTGGGGTTATGCTTTAGAGACGGCCACATTCACGTTAAATATGGCACCATCAATATCCGTTGAGATGACGCCTTATGAACTGTGGTTTGGCAAGAAACCAAAGTTGTCGTTTCTTAAAGTTTGGGCCTGCTATGCTTATGTGAAGAAACTTCAACCAGATAAGCTCGAACCCAATTCGGAGAAATGTGTCTTCATAGGATACCCAAAAGATACTATTGGGTACACCTTCAATCACAGATATGAGGGCAAGATTTTTGTTGCTAAATTTGGATCTTTTCTAGAGAAGGAGTTTCTCTCGAAAGAAGTGAGTGGGAGGAAAGTAGAACTTGATGAGGTAACTGTATCTGCTCCCTTATTGGAATGTAGTTCATCACAAGAACCGGTTCCTATGACAACTACACCAATCAGTGAGGAAGCTAATGATATTGATCATGAAACTTCAGATCAAGTTACTAGCGAACCTCGTAGGTCAACCAGAGTAAGATCCACACCAGAGTGGTACGGTAATCCTATTCTGGAAGTCATGTTACTTAACCATGATGAATCTACGAACTATGAGGAAGCGATGATGAGCCCAGATTCCGCAAAATGGCTTGAGGGCATGAAATCTGAGATGGGATCCATGTATGAGAACAAAGTATGGAGTTTGGTTGACTTGCCCAATGATCGGCAAGCCATCGAGAATAAATGGATCTTCAAGAAGAAGACTGACGCTAATGGTAATGTAACTGTCTACAAACCTCGACTTGTTGCGAAAGGTTTTCGACAAGTTCAAGGGGTTGACTACGATGAGACTTTCTCACCCGTAGCGATGCGTAAGTCTGTCCGAATCATGTTAGCAATTGTTGCATTTTATGATTATGAAATATGGCAAATGGATGTCAAAACTGCATTCCTGAATGGATTTCTAGAAGAAGAGTTGTATATGATGCAACCGGAAGGTTTTGTCGATCCAAAAGGTGCTAACAAAGTGTGCAAGCTCCAGCGATCCATTTATGGACTGGTGCAAGCCTCTCGGAGTTGGAATAAACTATTTGATAGTGTGATCAAGGCATATGGTTTTATACAGACTTTTGGAGAAGCCTGTATTTACAAGTAAGTGAGTGGGAGCTCTGTAGCATTTCTGATATTATATGTAGAAGACATATTGTTGATTGGAAATGATATAGAATTTCTGGATAGCATAAAGGGATACTTGAATAAAAGTTTTTCAATGAAAGACCTCGGTGAAGCTGCTTACATATGTTGGGGAACGTTGCATAAAATAAAAAATTTCCTACGTTCACCATGATCAATCTATGGAGTCATCTAGCAATGAGAGAGGGGAGTGCATCTACATACCCTTGTAGATCACGTGCGGAAGCGTTCAAGAGAACGGGGTTGAGGGAGTCGTACTCGTCGTGATCCAAATCACCGGAGATCCTAGCACCGAACGGACGGCACCTCCGCGTTCAACACACGTACGGTTGGGAAGACATCTCCTACTTCTTGATCCAGCAAGGGGGAAGGAGAGGTTGATGAAGATCCAGCAACACGACGGCATGGTGGTGGATGCAGCAGCGATCACGGCAGGGCTTCAACAAGCTTCTGCGAGAGGGAGAGGTGGTGCGTGGGGAGAGGGAGGCGCCAGGGATTTGGGTGCGGCTGCCCTCCCTCCCCCCTCTTTATATAGTCCCCCTTGGGGGGGTGCCGGCACTAGGAGATGGGATCTCCAAGGGGGGGCGGCGGCCAAGGGGGTGGCTTGTCCCCCAAGGCAAGTGGAGTCGCCCCCACCCCTAGGGTTTCCAACCCTAGGCGCAGGGGGGGCCCAAGGGTGGGCGCACCAGCCCACCAGGGGCTGGTTCCCCCACTTCAGCCCACGGGGCCCTCCGGGATAGGTGTCCACACCCGGTGCACCCCCGGGACCCTTCCGGTGGTCCCGGTACAATACTGGTGACCCACGAAACTTTCCCGATGGCCAAAACTGCACTTCACATATATAATTCTTCACCTCCGGACCATTTCGGAACTCCTCGTGATGTCCGGGATCTCATCCGGGACTCCAAACAACTTTCGGGTTACTGCATACTCATATCTCTACAACCCTAGCGTCATCGAACCTTAAGTGTGTAGACCCTTTGGGTTCGGGAGACATGCAGACATGACCGAGACGCCTCTCCGGTCATTAACCAACAGCGGGATCTGGATACCCATGTTGTCTCCCACATGCTCCTTGATGATCTCATTGGATGAACCACGATGTCGAGGATTCAATCAATCCCGTATACAATTCCCTTTGTCAATCGGTACATTACTTGCCCGAGTCTCGATCGTCGGTATCCCAATACCTCGTTCAATCTCATTACCGGCAAGTCACTTTACTCGTACCGTAATGCATGATCCCGTGACCAGACACTTGGTCACCTTGAGCTCATTATGATGATGCATTACCGAGTGGGCCCAGAGATACCTCTCATCATCAAGTGACAAATCCAGTCTCGATTCGTGCCAACCCAACAGACACTTTCGGAGATACCGTAGTGCACCTTTATAGTCACCCAGTTACGTTGTGACGTTTGGCACACCCAAAGCACTCCTACGGTATCCGGGAGTTGCTCAATCTCATGGTCTAAGGAAATGATACTTGACATTTGGAAAAGCTCTAGCGAAATGATCTACACGATCTTTGTGCTATGCTTAGGATTGGGTCCTGTCCATCACATCATTCTCCTAATGATGTGATCCCGTTATCAATGACATCCAATGTCCATAGTCAGGAAACCATGAATATCTGTTGATCAACGAGCTAGTCAACTAGAGGCTCACTAGGGACTTGTTGTGGTATATGTATTCACACATTATGATTTCCGGATAATACAATTATAGCATGAACAAAGAAATATAATAATAACCATTTTATTATTGCCTCTAGGGCATATTTCCAACAGTCTCCCACTTGCACTAGAGTCAGTAATCTAGTTACATTGTGATGTATCGAACACCCATTGCATTCTGGTGCTGATCATGTTTTGCTCTAGGGAGAGGTTTAGTCAACGGATCTACTACATTCAGATCCGTATGCACTTTACAAATATCTATGTCTCCATCTTGAACATTTTCACGGATGGAGTTGAAGCGACGCTTGATGTGCCTGGTCTTCTTGTGAAACCTGGGCCCCTTGGCAAGTGCAATAGCTCCAGTGTTGTCACAGAAGAGTGTGATCGGCCCCGGCGCATTGGGTATGACTCTAGGTCGGTGATGAACTCCTTCACCCAGATAGCTTCATGCGCTGCCTCCGAGGCTGCCATGTACTCCGCTTCACCCGTAGATCCCGCCACGACGCTCTGCTTGCAACTGCACCAGCTTACTGCCCCACCATTCAAAATATACACGTATCCGGTTTGTGACTTAGAGTCATCCAGATCTGTGTTGAAGCTAGCATCGACGTAACCCTTTACGACGAGCTCTTCGTCACCTCCATATACGAGAAACATATCCTTAGTCCTTTTCAGGTACTTAAGGATGTTCTTGACCGATGTCCAGTGTTCCATGTCGGGATTACTCACTAGCAGAAAAACACCAATTAGTCCCGGTTCATAAGGGCCTTTAGTCCCGGTTCATGAACCGGGACTAATGGGTCGTTACAAATACCTCCACCCATTAGTCCCGGTTCAAACATGAACTAGGACAGATGTGCCTCCACGTGGCCGGTCCGCCGAGCCCAGTCAGGGGGGCCTTTGGTCCCGGTTGGTGGCACCAACCGGGACCGAAAGTCCATGTTTTTTTACAAAATTGGCTGCTTTAGGGGTTTTGGGGGTTATTTTTAGGTTGTTATTAGCTAGCTAATAGAGAGAAGTGTCCTCTCCTATATCTTCGTCCTTGGTTTATCAATGCTGCTACTATGTTCATTTCACCCGCTGATATAACATTCTCATGCATGCTCGCACCATACATCATCATATATAATAACAAGTCCTACTAATATCATGCATCATCATACAACTTCTAGTCGTTTTTTATAATAAGTCATACGATCATCATCCTCATAGTCATCGAACCCAACCCTACATAATTGTTCTTCGCACATGATCATCAGTATCAGGTAGGACCTAAACACCCTTAAGGTAAAATAGCATAAAACAATATAGACCCTGACTCTCCATTATGAAGAATGGCGATCATCCTGTCTCCAATTCTTGCCATTCGCTGCTTTTTGCTTCCAAGAAGCTCCTTACGACTGTCCATACATTTTTTCCATTCTTTGATTGTTATGTCTCCACTTCTTTTAGAAACCCGGTATGGACAGTTGAGATTCAGAGGACGACCTGGTTGTATGTTCAAAACATGAAGGCTACCATGCGTATACATCGATGAGGCACACAATCATTCGGGATTATCTGTTGAAAAACATAGTAATAACTTCGTAGTTAGCAATGATGTACTAGTTTTAGAAGTGTGCAAAAAGATGCACGGATGTTGTAATAGTAAAAAATAATCTTACCAGGGTATCTCCATGGTAATTACCGTAGTTCAACATGTGCACTAGTGGCATGTATTGACCATAATGTTGAGGAGTTTGATTGTAGATATTGTAATTCTCAAGATCAGTACAAAATGCGACGGATGATTTTTCTCCGATAAGTTAATTGAGCCTTCGTGTAGTAGGTTCATCTACCATCTTCCGCACATTCTTTGAAGAATGAAAATAAGCTATCAATGGAGATAAGTTGTCAACTATTTTGAAATAAACAATATAAATTACTTAATAACTATGTTAAGCTCACATGGGGGAAGAATTGGAGGTGTATCCACAAGGACCCAAATCGAAGGTCTCTCTTGCTCGATTATAGGATCACCAAGATCCATGGTGACAAGCATACCCTCATCAAGACCATACATCTTGCAAAGTGCTTCCCAATTTTTGCAACCAAAATGGGTTACACTCTGAGCATTGTACAGCTTTACTTGAAAATCCACACCATGATGGGTACTTAGGATAATTTTTTTGGTTTCGAAACTTTCATGGTCTTCAAAACCCATCCTCTCCAAGACATAGCATCTTGCAAAACATGGGATAAGCTAGTCGAATTGGAAAATATGAAAAATATTGTCATGATTAAAATAGTTGAAGTCATGATTAAATACGAAAAAAACTATTGTCATCGGTTGCGTACCGTATGAACATCGAAGGTCTCCTCGAGCTTAATGCTGAAGCGACGATCTTCGTCCAGCTCCATGAACCTGTCGCAGATACCTCGGTCGTCGTGGCACCAGTCGCACTCCCCCGGGCGGTTTTCGTCGTCCGAGTACGACATTTCCAGCCTATGTTCATAATTCAAATATTAAACTAGATTATTAATCACGGGTTGACTACCGGTGATGTACGTAGCTCCTCCTTTCATTTCCGAATGCATTATTACATCAAATTGTCTAGCACACGGGAATGAAGGAGAACTTATCCAATATGAGTATTCAATAAGCAAAACCAAATCATAAAATAAGCAAAACCAAATCATAAAATAAAGTAGTATTCAAATTAGCATGCATTCAATAATTATAAGCAAAAGTACATCATCCCTTGGTGTCCGTACATCGTCGAATATTATCACTAATATAGCATCACTAATACAACTAGAACCGTCGCGCCCGACGGGTATCGACGCGGGCGGTGGCCACCCAAAGATAAGGAACCATCACAGGATCATAGCTCCAGTGAGATCCCTGAAGAACCTGCCAGGTATTGTCGAACCTGCCCTCTAATGCAACCATGTAGCGGCGGACGTGCTCGTCCTCCTCACTGACACGGTGACGTACCACCTCCGCGGTGTCCGGAATCCTCGGCACCGTCACTGGCCCACGCGACCGCCACCAAACAAGGATCAGGTCAACAACGGGCTGCCTCCTCACCAACCTACGTCCCCCGGAAGGTAGCACCTCCCAATACTAGCCCGGCAGAGCCCAGTCCCGAACATGGCCCTGATCAAGCAAGCCTCCACCGCCGAGTCGATGACAACGAGGATGCGGGATAGGCATCGCCGACGTCGATGCGGGAACTACTTCTATATAGTTAAATAAAGTAGTTTTATTAATTAAATCTGACATAATATGAACAAATTAATTACACAATATGAACTACATATCTAAATTACACCACATCTAATCTAACAGAAAGATCTACACATCTAATCTAACAAAAAAAATCTACTAACAGAAAAAATAATCTAACACAATATGAACAAATTAATTACACAATCTAAATTACACAATATAAACTACATATCTAAATTACACCACAATCTAATCTAACAAAAGATCTACACATCTAATCTAACAAAAAATCTACAAACAGAAAAAAATCTAACATAATATGAACAAATTGATTACACAATCTAAATTACACAATATGAACTACATATCTAAATTACACCACATCTAATCTAACAAAAAGATCTACACATCTAATCTAACAAAAAAAATCTACTAACAGAAAAAAATCTAACATAATATGAACAAATTAATTACACAATCTAAATTACACAATATGAACTACATATCTAAATTACACCACATCTAATCTAACAAAAAGATCTACACATCTAATCTAACAAAAAAAATCTACTAACAGAAATAAAATCTAACATAATATGAACAAATTAATTACACAATCTAAATTACACAATATGAACTACATATCTAAATTACTACAAATCTAATCTAACAAAAAAAACTATGAACTATACAAAAAAATCTAAAAAAATCTAACAAAAATAAAATAAAGTTGCTCACGGCCGGCGACGGCGACGGCGAGGTGCAGCAGGCGGCGACGTTGGGCGGGCGGCAAGGCAAGGCGGCGACGGCAGCGGGCGGGCGGCGGCGGCGTCGGGCGGCAGGCGGCGGCGACGGCGAGGTGGCGGCAGGAAGGTCTGTGGCGTCGGGAGAGATCGAAGTCGGGGCGGGGCGGTAGTGCTACTTATATAGCAAAGGCTTTGGTCCCGGTTCGTGCCACAAACCGGGACCAATGCCCCTCTTTTGTCCCGGTTTGAGCCACCAACCTGGACCAATGGCCTCTTTTCGGCAACCCAAATGGCGGGAAACGAAGACCTTTGGTCCCGGTTGGTGGATCCAACCGGGACAAAAGGGGGGCATTGGTACCGGTTGGTGGCACCAACCGGTACCAAAGAAGGGCATTGGTACCAGTTGGCGCCACCAACCGGTACCGATGGACCCTTCTAATTTTTTATTTTCTACAGCTGTTTTTTAGTTGATTCTTTCTGCAGCTGTTTTTTAGTCCCACCTTGCCGAGCGAGAGGCACTCGCAGCTGTTTATAAGACCTGTGTGCAGAGACGATGAAGAAGAGGCTCAATGCTCACCAAGACGTTAGTTAGCTTCAAGCCTTGAGGAATAGGGTAGACGCACGAGCTATGTGCGGTGCGATTGACACTATTCAAAGGCTTGAAGCAAATTAACGAGCATTGCGAGTCTTTTTTATTTTTAATGACTTATTTTTAATAGTTGTGATTAACTTTACTAAAAAATGAGCATAGATGCTTATTTTTAATGACTTATTACAACTCAGAAATAAAAAGAAAAAATAAATATATCGAAAAGAAAAAAAAACTATATAAAAACTACTCGAAATAAATAGAAGCAAAAATAGTTGTGATTAACTTTACTAAAAAATGAGCATAGATGCTTATTTTTAATGACTTATTACAATCCAAAAATAAATAGAAGAAAAAATAGTTGTGATTAACTTTACTAAAAAGCGAGCATAGATGCTTATTTTTAATGACTTATTACAACTCAGAAATAAAAAGAAAAAAAAATATAGCAGAAAAGAAAAAACTATATAAAAACTACTCAGAAATAAATAGAAGCAAAATTAGTTGTGATTAACTTTACTAAAAATGAGCATAGATGCTTATTTTAATGACTTATTACAATTCAGAAATAAATAGAAGAAAAAAAGTTGTGATTAACTTTACTAAAAATGAGCATAGATGCTTATTTTAATGACTTATTACAACTCAGAAATAAAAAGAAAAAAAATATAGCAGAAAAGAAAAAAACTATATAAAAACTACTTAGAAATAAATAGAAGCAAAAATAGTTGTGATTAACTTTACTAAAAAATGAGCATAGATGCTAATTTTAATGACTTATTACAATTCAGAAATAAATAGAAGAAAAATAGTTTTGATTAAGTTTACTAAAAATGAGCATAGATGCTTATTTTTAATGACTTATTACAACTCAGAAATAAAAAGAAAATAAAATAAATATAGCAGAAAAGAAAAAAAAACTATATAAAAAACTACTCAGAAATAAATAGGAGCAAAAATAGTTGTGATTAACTTTACTAAAAAATGAGCATAGCTGCTTATTTTTGATGACTTATTACAATTCAGACATAAATAGAAGAAAAAAATAGTTGTGATTAACTTTACTAAAAAGGAGCATATATGCTTATTTTTAATGACTTATTACAACTCAGAAATAAAAAGAAAAAAAATAAATATAGCAGAAAAGAAAAAAAACTACTCAGAAATGAGCATAGATGCGCTTATAGAGAAAATTCAACCTAAATTCATAATAAATTTCTACTAACTTCAGAGAAATTCAGTATGAATTTAGGTTAAATTCCCTATATAAGGGCATTTATTTTCATTTTGAGAGGAGCTCAACAAGGCAGAGAGGGAGGGGCTTATAAACCGGTCTGATTCCCCTTCGGTTGGCGAGGTGGGACTAAACTCTGACCGCAACGAGGACCAACCCTTTAGTCCCGGTTGGTGGCATGAACCGGGACTAAAGGGCAGCCTTTGGTCCCGGTTCATGCCACCAACCGGGACCAATGGTGGTGGGCCAGGAGCGAGGACCATTGGTCCCGGTTCGTCCCTCCAACCGGGACGAAAAGGTCCAAACGAACCGGGACCAATGGCCCACGTGGCCCAGCCGGCCCCCGGGGCTCACGAACCGGGTCCAATGCCCCCATTGGTCCCGGTTCTGGGTTGAACCGGGACTAATGGGCTGGACCCTCCTGGACCATTGGCCCCTTTTCTACTAGTGACTTTGGTACCTTCCTACCAAACTTACGGCAAGGTTTATATCAAGTCTGGTACAGGTCATGGCATACATGATAGACCCTATGGCTGAGGCATAGGGGACGACACTCATCTTTTCTCTATCTTCTGCCGTGGTCGGACATTAAGCCGAGCTCAATTTCACACCTTGCAACACAGGCAAGAACCCCTTCTTGGACAGATCCATATTGAACTTCTTCAATATCTTATCAAGGTATGTGCTTTGTGAAAGACCTATGAGGCGTCTTGATCTATCTCTATAGATCTTGATGCCTAATATGTAAGCAGCTTCTCCAAGGTCCTTCATGGAAAAACACTTATTCAAGTAGACCTTAATGCTGTCCAAAAGTTCTATATCATTTCCCATCAAAAGTATGTCATCCACATATAATATGAGAAATGCTACAGAGCTCCCACTCACTTTCTTGTAAACGCAGGCTTCTCCATAAGTCTGCATAAACCCAAACACTTTGATCATTTCATTAAAGCGAATGTTCCAACTCCGAGATGCTTGCACCAGCCCATAGATGGAGCGCTGGAGCTTGCATACCTTGTTAGGATTCTTAGGGTCAACAAAACCTTCCGACTGCATCATATACAGTTCTTCCTTAAGATGACCGTTGAGGAATGCCGTATTGACGTCCATTGGCCATATCTCATAATCATAGTATGCGGCAATTGCTAACATGATTCGGACGGACTTCAACTTTGCTATGGGAGAGAATGTCTCATCATAGTCAATCCCTTGAACTTGTCGATAACCCTTAGCGACAAGTCGAGCTTTGTATATGGTAACATTATCATCCGCATCCGTCTTCTTCTTAAAGATCCATTTGTTTTCTATTACTCTCCGATCATCGGGCAAGTCTGTCAAAGTCCATACTTTGTTTTCATACATGGATCCTATCTCGGATTGCATGGCTTCAAGCCATTTGTTGGAATCTGGGTCCGCCATCGCTTCTTCATAGTTTGAAGGTTCACCGTTGTCTAACAACATGATTTCCAAGACAGGGTTGTCGTACCACTCTGGTGCGAAACGTGTCCTTGTGGACCTTCGAAGTTCAGTAGGAGCTTGATCCGAAGTATCTGGATCATCATCATTAACCTCCTCTCTTGTCGGTGCAGGCACCACAGGAACATCTTCCTGAGTTGCGCTACTTATCGTTTCAAGATGTAGTACTTCATCAAGCTCTACTTTCCTCCCACTTAATTCTTTCGAGAGAAACTCTTTCTCCAGAAAGGACCCGTTCTTGGCAACAAAGATCTTGCCCTCGGATCTTAAGTAGAAGGTATACCCAATGGTTTCCTTAGGGTATCCTATGAAGACGCATTTTTCCGACTTGGGTTTGAGCTTCTCAAGTTGAAGTTTCTTGACATAAGCATCGCATCCCCAAACTTTTAGAAACGACAACTTAGGTTTATTCATAGACCATAATTCATACGGTGTTGTCTCAACGGATTTAGACGGTGCCCTATTTAAAGTGAATGTAGCTGTCTCTAGAGCGTATCCCCAAAATGATAGCGGTAAATTGGTAAGTGACATCATAGATCGCACCATATCCAATAGAGTGCGATTATGACGTTCGGACACACCGTTATGCTGGGGTGTTCCAGGCGGCGTGAGTTGTGAAACGATTCCACATGTCCTTAAGTGTGTACCAAATTCATGACTTAAATATTCTCCCCCACCATTTGATCGTAAGAACTTTATCTTTCGGTCACGTTGATTCTCTAACTCATTATGAAATTCCTTGAACTCTTCAAAGGTCTCAGACTTGTGTTTCATTAAGTAGACATACCCATATCTACTCAAGTCGTTAGTGAGAGTGAGAACATAACGATATCCTCCGCGAGCCTCAATGCTCATTGGACCGCACACATCAGTATGTATGATTTCCAATAAGTTGGTTGCTCGCTCCATTGTTCTGGAGAACGGAGTCTTGGTCATTTTGCCCATGAGGCATGGTTCGAATGTGTCAAACGATTCATAATCTAGAGACTCTAAGAGTCCATCATTATGGAGCTTCTTCATGCGCTTGACACCAATGTGACCAAGGCGGCAATGCCACAAGTATGTGGGACTATCGTTATCAACTTTACATCTTTTGGTATTCACACTATGAATATGTGTAACATTACGCTCGAGATTCATTAAGAATAAACCATTCACCAGCGGGGCATGACCATAAAACATATCTCTCATATAAATAGAACAACCATTATTCTCGGATTTAAATGAGTAGCCATCTCGAATTAAACGAGATCCTGATACAATGTTCATGCTCAAAGCTGGTACTAAATAACAATTATTGAGGTTTAAAACTAATCCCGTAGGTAAATGTAGAGGTAGCGTGCCGACGACGATCACATCGACCTTGGAACCATTCCCGACGGGCATCGTCACCTCGTCCTTCGCCAGTCTCCGCTTATTCCACAGCTCCTGTTTTGAGTTACAAATATGAGCAACCACACGGGTATCAAATACCCAGGAGCTACTACGAGCATTGGTAAGGTACACATCAATTACATGTATATCACATATACCTTTGGTTTTGCCGGCCTTCTTGTCCGCTAAGTACTTGGTGCAGTTCCGCTTCCAGTTACCACTTCCCTTGCAATAAAAGCACTCAGTCTCAGGCTTGGGTCCATTGTTTTACTTCTTCCCAACAACTGGCTTACCGGGCGCGGCAACTCCCTTGCCGTCCTTCTTGAAGTTCTTCTTACCCTTGCCTTTCTTGAACTTAGTGGTTTTATTCACCATCAACACTTGATGTTCATTTTTGATCTCTACCTCCGCTGATTTCAGCATTGAATATACCTCAGGAATGGTCTTTTCCATCCCTTGCATATTGAAGTTCATCACAAAGCTCTTGTAGCTCGGTGGAAGCGACTGAAGGATTCTGTCAATGACCGCGCCATCCGGGAGATTAACTCCCAGCTGAGTCAAGCGGTTGTGCAACCCAGACATCTTGTGTATGTGCTCACTGATAGAACTATTTTCCTCCATCTTATAGCTGAAGAACTTGTCGGAGACTTCATATCTCTCGACCCGGGCATGAGCTTTGAAAACCATTTTCAGCTCTTCGAACATCTCATATGCTCTGTGTTGCTCAAAACTCTTTTGGAGCACCGGTTCTAAGCTGTAAAGCATGCCGCACTGAACGAGGGAGTAATCATCAGCATGAGACTGCCAAGTGTTCATAACGTCTTGGTTCTCTGGGATTGGTGCTTCACGTAGCGGCGCTTCTAGGACATAATCTTTCTTGGCAGCTATGAGGATGATCCTCAGGTTCCGGACCCAGTCCATATAGTTGCTGCCATCATCTTTCAGCTTGGTTTTCTCTTGGAACGCGTTGAAGTTGAGGTGGACATGAGCGTTGGCCATTTGATCTACAAGACATTTTTCAAAGGTTTTTAGACTAAGTTCATGATAATTAAGTTCATCTAATCAAATTATTCAATGAACTCCTACTTAGACAGACATCCCGCTAGTCATCTAAGTGAAACATGATCCGAGTCAACTAGGCCGTGTCCGATCATCACGTGAGATGGACTAGTTATCATAGGTGAACATTTTCATGTTGATCGTATCTTCTATACGACTCATGTTCGACCTTTTGGTCCTCCGTGTTCCGAGGCCATGTCTGTACATGCTAGGCTCGTCAAGTCAACCTAAGTGTATTGCGTGTGTAAATCTGGCTTACACCTGTTGTATTCGAACGTTAGGATCTATCACACCCGATCATCACGTGGTGCTTCGAAACAACGAACCTTCGCAACAGTGCACAGTTAGGGGGAACACTTTTCTTAAAATTATTTCGAGGGATCATCTTATTTAAGCTACCGTCGTTCTAAGCAAATAAGATGTAAAACATGATAAACATCACATGCAATCAAATAGTGACATGATATGGCCAATATCATATTGATCCTTTGTTCTCCATCTTCGGGGCGCCATGATGATCTTCGTCACCGCCATGACACCATGATCTCCATCATCGTGTCTTCATGAAGTTGTCATGCCAACGACTACTTCTACTTCTATGGCTAACGCGTTTAGCAATAAAGTAAAGTAATTTACATGGCATTCTTCAATGACACGTAGGTCATACAAAAAAATAAAGACAACTCCTATGGCTCCTGCCGGTTGTCAT
This sequence comes from Aegilops speltoides, assembly GCA_021437245.1. Lineage (NCBI taxonomy): Eukaryota > Viridiplantae > Streptophyta > Magnoliopsida > Poales > Poaceae > Aegilops > Aegilops speltoides. The sequence goes on from CM038146.1 coordinate 54,892,911, forward strand.
ACTCATCGACATGCAAGTCGTGATTCCTATTACAAGAACATGATCATCTCATACATCACATATATCATTCATCACATCCTTTGGCCATATCACATCACAAAGTACTTGCTGCAAAAACAAGTTAGACGTCCTCTAATTGTTGTTGCAAGTTTTTACGTGGCTTCTATAGGTGTTATAGCAAGAACGTTTCTTACCTACGTAAAACCACAACGTGATTTGCCAATTTCTAGTTACCCTTCATAAGGACCCTTTTCATCGAATCCGCTCCAACTAAAGTGGGAGAGACAGACACCCGCTAGCCACCTTATGCAACTAGTGCATGTCAGTCGATGGAACCTGTCTCACGAAAGCGTACGTGTAAGGTCGGTCAGGGCCGCTTCATCCCACGATGCCGCCGAAGCAAGATAAGACTAGTAGTACCAAGAAAATTAACAACATCTACGCCCACAACTGCTTTGAGTTCTACTCGTGCATAGTAACTACGCATAGACCTAGCTCATGATGCCACTGTTGGGGAATGTTGCATAAAATAAATTTTTTCCTACGTCACCATGATCAATCTATGGAGTCATCTAGCAACGAGAGAGGGGAGTGCATCTACATACCCTTGTAGATCGCATGCGGAAGCGTTCAAGAGAACGGGGTTGAGGGAGTCGTACTCGTCATGATCCAAATCACCGGAGATCCTAGCGCCAAGCGGACGGCACCTCGCGCTCAACACACGACGGTTGGGAAGGCGACGCCTCCTTCTTGATCCAACAAGGGGGAAGGAGAGGTTGATGAAGATCCAGCAGTACGACTGCGTGGTGGTGGATGCAGCAGCGATCACGGCAGGGCTTCGCCAAGCTTTTGCGAGAGGGAGAGGTGGTGCGTGGGGAGAGGGAGGCGCCAGAGATTTGGGTGCGGCTTCCCTCCCTCCCCCCTCCTTATATAGGCTTCCCTGGTGGGGGGTGCCGGCCCTAGGAGATGGGATCTCCAAGGGGGCGGCGGCCAAGGGGGTGGCTTGCCCCCCAAGGCAAGTGGAGGCGCCCCCACCCCTAGGGTTTCCAACCCTAGGCGCAGGGGGGCCCCAAGGGGCGGTGCACCAGCCCACCAGGGGCTGGTTCCCCTCCCACTTCAGCCCACGAGGCTCTCCGGGATAGGTGGCCCCACCCGGTGGACCCCCGGGACCCTTCCGGTGGTCCCGGTACAATACCGATGACCCCCGAAACTTTCCTGATGGCCGAAACTGCACTTCCCATATATAATTCTTCACCTCCGGACCATTCTGGAACTCCTCGTGATGTCCGGGATCTCATCCGGGACTCCGAACAACTTTTGGGTTACTGCATACTCATATCTCTACAACCCTAGCGTCACCAAACCTTAAGTGTGTAGACCCTACAGGTTCGGGAGACATGCAGACATGACCGAGACGCCTCTCCAGTCAATAACCAACAGCGAGATCAGGATACCCATGTTGTATCCCACATGCTCCTCGATGATCTCATCGTATGAACCACGATGTCGAGGATTCAATCAATCCCGTATACAATTCCCTTTGTCAATCGGTACGTTACTTGCCCGAGACTCGATCGTCAGTATCCCAATACCTCGTTTAATCTCGTTACCGGCAAGTCACTTTACTCGTACCGTAATGCATGATCCCGTGACCAGACACTTGGTCACCTTGAGCTCATTATGGTGATGCATTACCAAGTGGGCCCAGAGATACCTCTCTGTCATACGGAGTGACAAATCCCAGTCTCGATTCGTGCCAACCCAACAGACACTTTGGGAGATACCCGTAGTGCACCTTTATAGTCACCCAGTTATGTTGTGACGTTTGGCACACCCAAAGCACTTCTACGGTATCCGGGAGTTGCACAATCTCATGGTCTAAGGAAATGATACTTGACATTTGGAAAAGCTCTAGCAAAACGAACTACGCGATCTTTGTGCTATGCTTAGGATTGGGTCTTGTCCATCACATCATTCTCCTAATGATGCGATCCCGTTATGAATGACCTCCAATGTCCATAGTTAGGAAACCATGACTATCTGTTGATCAACGAGCTAGTCAACTAGAGGCTCACCAGGGACTTGTTGTGGTCTATGTATTTACACATGTATTACGATTTCCGGATAATACAATTATATCATGAACAATAGACAATTATCATGAACAAAAAATATAATATAACCATTTTATTATTGCCTCTAGGGCATATTTCCAACAGCATATTGGGCATAAAGATCTATAGAGATAGATCAAGACGGTTAATTGGACTTTCACAAAGCACATACCTTGATAAAGTTTTGAAAAAAGTTCAAAATGGATGAAAGGGTTCTTGCCTGTATTACAAGGTGTGAAGTTGAGTCAGACTCAATGCCCGACCACAGCAGAAGACAGAGAGAAAATGAAAGATGTTCCCTATGCTTCAGCCATAGGCTCTATCATGTATGCAATGCTGTGTACCAGACCTGATGTATGCTTAGCAATAAGTTTAGCGGGGAGGTACCAAAGTAATCCAGGAGTGGTTCACTGGACAGCGGTCAAGAATATCCTGAAATACCTGAAAAGGACTAAGGATATGTTTCTCATTTATGGAGGTGACAAAGAGCTAGTCGTAAATGGTTACGTCGATGCAAGCTTTGACACTGATCCAGACAATTCCAAATCGCAAACCGGATACGTATTTATATTAAATGGTGGAGCTGTTAGTTGTTGCAGTTCTAAACAAATCGTCGTGGCGGGATCTACATGCAAAGCGGAGTACATAGCTGCTTCGGAAGCAACAAATGAAGGAGTTCATTTCCGATCTAGGTGTCATACCTAGTGCATCGGGACCAATGAAGATCTTCTGTGACAATACTGGTGCAATTGCCTTGGCAAAGGAATCCAGATTTCACAAGAGGACCAAGCACATCAAGATACGCTTCAATTCCATCTGGGACCAAGTCTAGGTGGGAGACATAGAGATATGCAAGATACATGCGGATCTGAATGTTGCAGACCCATTGACTAAGCCTCTTCCACGAGCAAAACATGATCAGCACCAAGACTCCATGGGTGTTAGAATCATTACTATGTAATCTAGATGATTGACTCTAGTGCAAGTGGGAGACTGACGGAAATAAGCCCTAGAGGCAATAATAAAGTTATTATTTATTTACTCATATCATGATAAATGTTTATTATTCATGCTAGAATTGTATTATCCGGAAACATGATACATGTGTGAATACATAGACAAACTTAATGTCACTAGTATGCCTCTGCTTGACTAGCTCATTAATCAAAGATGGTTATGTTTCCTCACCATAGACATGAGTTGTCATTTGATTAACGGGATCACATCATTAGGAGAATGATGTGATTGACATGACCCATTCCCTTAGCTTAGCACTTGATCGTTTAGTATGTTGCTATTTCTTTCTTCATGACTTATACATGTTCCTACAACTATGAGATTATGCAACCCCCGTTTACCGGAGGAACACTTTGTGTGCTACCAAACGTCACAACGTAACTGAGTGATTATAAAGGAGCTCTACAGGTGTCTCCAAAGGTACATGTTGAGTTGGCGTATTTCGAGATTAGGTTTTGTCACTCCGATTGTCGGAGAGGTATCCCTGGGCCCTCTCGGTAATGCACATCACTACAAGCCTTGCAAGCAATGTAGCTAATGAGTTAGTTACGGAATGATGCATTACATAATGAGTAAAGAGACTTGCCGGTAACGAGATTGAACTAGGTATTGGATACCGACGATCGAATCTCGGGCAAGTAACGTATTGATGACAAAGGGAACAACGTATGTTGTTATGCGGTTTGACCGATAAAGATCTTCGTAGAATATGTAGGAGCCAATATGAACATCCAGGTTCCGCTATTGGTTATTGACCGGAAACGAGTCACGGTCATGTCTACATAGTTCTCGAACCCGTAGGGTCCGCACGCTTAAGGTTTAGTTGACAATTTTATTATGAGTTTATGAGTTTTGATGTACCGAAGGTTGTTCGAAGTCCCGGATGTGATCACGGACTTGACGAGGAGTCTCGAAATGGTCGAGACATAAAGATTGATATATTGGACGACTATATTTGGACACGAAAAGGTTCCGAGTGAGATTGGTACAATACCGGAGCTCCGAGAGGTTATCGGAACCCCCCGCGAGGTATATGGGCCTTATTGGGCCTTAGTGGAAAGGAGGGAGAAGAAGCAAAGGAGGGGGCGCGCCCCCCTAAGCCCAATCCAAATTGGGAAGGGGGTCGGCCCCCCCTTTCCTTCTTCCCTCCCCCCTCTTCCTTCCCTCTCCCTCTCGTATAGGAAAGGGGGGAGTCCTACTCCCGGTTGGGGTTGGACTTCCCCCTAGGGCGCGCCACCCCCTTGGCCGGCCCCTCCTCCACTCCTTTATATACGGGGGAGGGGCGCACCCCATAGACACAACAATTGATCTCTTTATCTCTTAGCCGTGTGCGGTGCCCCCCGCCACCATAGTCCTCGATAATATTGTAGCGGTGCTTAGGCGAAGCTCTGCGACGGTAGAACATCAAGATCGTCACCACGCCATCGTGCTGACGAAACTCTTCCTCGACATTCTGCTGGATCGGAGTACGGGGAACGTCATCGAGCTGAACGTGTGCTAGAACTCGGAGGTGCCGTAGTTTCGGTGCTTGATCGGTCGGGCTGTGAAGACGTACGACTACATCAACCGCGTTGTTCTAACGCTTCGCTTTCGGTCTACGAGGGTACATGGACAACACTCTCCCCTCTCGTTGCTATGCATCACCATGATCTTACGTGTGCGTAGGAAATCTTATGAAATTACTACGTTCCCCAACAGCTTGTAGCTCCACTGCCCCACTCCCCGTTCCAGCTCACTGACATGCCGGTTCCAGCAATTGGTTTCGCTGGTTCCAGCAAGATGCCTCGCTGGTCGCAGCAAAACGATATTGCTGGGTCACGTTGCTGTCATCAGCGTTGGAGCATCCCAACATGGTCTCTGCCCTCGCAGCATCTCGGTGAAAACTGTGGCACCTCCGATGGGTGGAGGGTTCCGGGCACGAGCGCCACCGGCGGCCGGGCGACGAAGCGCTGGCGGCGCCATGGCGGGCAACGAAGCGCTGCAGCGGGCGGCGGGCGACGAGCGCGGGCGGCGCCATGGCCGGTGTGACGAACGCCGCGGGCGGTGCAACAAGCGCGGGCTGCCCCATGGCCGGCAATCTTTTCAGGAAGACGATGAAGAAGGACGAAGCGAGGAGGCACATCTGACGGCTAGTGCATAGGAATCGTATGGTCATAGATAGACCGGCCGAATCATTGCGCCGGTGCGCCGTCGCAGAGTAGTGGCTTTCCTTTTTCTTTCTCTCTTTTCTTTTGAGGGAACCTTTTCTCCCTTTTTTTTACTACAGTATTAGTTGGGAAATTTCAAATCCAAAGCCCAGCCCAAGCCCACGACCAAGTGCTGCCGACTGCCCCCAAACCCTCCGTCTCGCCGGTCGCTGGCCGGCCATGGAGACGGTGGCCGGATCTGCTCGCAAGGAGCGGAAACTGCACGGAACCGCGGGGAAGCGGACGCAGAGTGGCGACCAGACAGCCGGCGGTCTCATCAGCCACCTCCCAGACGACGTCCTCGGCACCATCATCTCCCTCCTCCCCACCACGGACAGCTGTCGCATGCAGATCCTCTCCCACCGATGGTGCCACCTCTGGCACTCCGCTCCTCTCAACCTCGAGGTCCGCACCTGCCTTTCCTCCTTCCTCCCCACCGCCGTTCCAGTCTCCGCCGTCGCCAAGATAATCTCCCAACACCCTGGCCCCGTCCGCCGATTCTGCTTCCAGTGCCTGCTCCCCGGCGACCTGTACGCTGAGGTGGAGAGCTGGTTGGACTCCCGAGCACTCGCCAACCTCCAGGAGCTCTATATCGGCTACGAGTACCTCTCTAAGTATCAGACCCGCCATTTTTTCGATAATCATCTGACCTGCTATCCTTTGCCGCAATCTGTGTTCCGCTCCGCGTCCACCCTCCTTGTTGCCAAAATCAAGAGTTTCAGTTTCCCCGATGCCATTACACCGTCCATGAATTTCCCCCTTCTCAAGGAGCTCTCGTTGCATTATGTTTCGTTCTCGGGAGATGTGTTTCACAGATTGCTCTCCGGCTGCCATGCTTTGGAGAGCTTATACATGCTCCAAGTTCAAGCTGCCGGTTGCCTCCCTGTTAGCTCGCCAACTCTTAGAAGCATTGGCTTCAGTGATACCTCTGGTGGAAAAGAAGAATTGCTCATCGAGGTGTTAGAGTATGTAATCTCTACTCCTAATGTCTCAGTTGGTAGGTCGCGTTCCGGGTTTTATTTTCGTCCCACCTCACCCGGTCTTTTTTGGTACTTCTTTGGTACTTCCTCCCACCTCCCCCTCAGCCGCGAAAAACCAAAAAAAACCCCGCGATCGAGTCCCGCACCCGCCCTACCTCCTGTTGCATCGAACTGACACGAACGAAAATTAAGCAGCGAAAAAAAAACCGGCGAAAATTAACCAGCGAAAAAAAAATCCGAGAACGAATCCCACGAGCGAGGCCTTCTGCCCTCGAGCAGTCGCACGCACCAGTCGCACACCAGATCCCTTCGCCGCCGCCCTCCATCCTTCGCCATCGCAGATCCATCCCGCCGTCGCCACCGCCGCTCCATCCCTCTCTTCCCTCCAAGCTTGTCGCCGGCGACGAAGCGTACGGCGCTCCATCCCTTCGCCTCCAGGAACCTACCACACGCGCCGAGGCGAGGGCCTCGTGGACTCCGTCCGTCGCCGCTTGGCCGACGACCCAGCCGCCGGGCAGGAGGAGTGTTCCGCGCCGTGGGGAACCCGCCACGCGCGTCAAGGCGAGGCGCCTCCTGGGCTCCGTCCGTTTCCAGAGCGAGCGCCCGCGAATACCTTGCTAGCCTCCGCCGTCGTGACCGTTCGAGCCACCGCCAAGGTAAGGTGCTTTCTCCATCTCAATTTCCTTCCTTCCCCATCAAGGTTAATTTGGATGCGTTCTTAAGTGATTTTGGTGTTGCTCATCGGATTTGTATATGTAAGTACGTGTGTCTTCGATCTGCTTACATGTCCGGGTGGAGAAACTCTTGGATTGTGTCTTCGGAAATAGTTTACTGTTGTTGTGTTTCTCTCTGGTGGTACGTCAAGGTCTATTCAGATACTGATTACTGTGTTGGAATCTATCAATCCTTCTGATCACTGTGTTTTGCCGGGTCTGGAGGTCTGCACCAAGCCCCAGGGCAGGGCGGTTCGAACACCAGTGCAGTACGGGCTGGGACGATCATCATCTTGTCTCTGTCTCTACTAATTCAAATTACATGTAATTTGTTCCCTCAAAAAAATTACATGTAATTTATTCAGTTCTATAGCAGCCAAGGACGGGGCATCGCACCGACGACAGTGACTGCAATGAAGGCGAGATGCCGATGTCCGCGCCGGCGCCGGAGACCGTGACCACAACTCTGGTGCGAGGTGCCGGTGTCAGCGGCATCACCCGTGTTGGCCCCTTGAGTTTTGGACCTGCCGCGCTCTGGTTATGGAAGTTGCCATTCCCATTGAGCCCCTCCAGCAGCCTTCAGGTGAGCGCACAACTTCTGCTCCATTAACGCAGGCATCCAGGGGTTTGACTGCGTGGGAAAGAGCTCGACTTGATTCACTTGCATATGTATTCTTTTTCCTTTGTGGGTAGGAGCTTAGTTGAATCACTTGCATCCAGATGTTCATGCATGTTAATCCTCTATTGGATATGGTTTAGCTCATAATGTAGGCCATGAATATAGGCTTCCTTTTTCTGCTTATAAGCAACTAATTAATATATAAATCTGGGCACGGTTCTACCATTTTCGCACTCAGTTATGGGGCATCTATTCTTATATTTAATAATAATAAGTATGTGTGTTCTGCAGTTCTGCAAACTGTCAAAATTATCTTCATCTTTGTGATTTCAGTTTGGATCTGGGTGCTTCTAGCTGTTTCTGGAGTTCAGGTTCAAGTTAACCATGGAGGTGACTGGTCCTTTATTTCCATGAGGTTATTTGTGTCACATGTTACCGTTGCTTTAATCTTTGAGACACTGTGCAAGTTGTTGAATTTCCCGAGTATGTTTTCTGCTCCTGAGTTTGAGTTTCCCAGAAATGCGCCCCCGTGGTTGCTGCCACACCGTGCCACACCGTGCCGTTGCTCGATCCATTGATGCGGTTACGGGTTAAATAGTCATGGATTTTATCATTGTAGTTTGACGCCCTGTAGTTTCACACGCCTCCCTTTTTCTGTTTGCAGTATACAGTTGCAGAGAATTTATAAGCGAGTGGATCATATGTACTCTTTTCATGATGCATCTCTGACCATGCAGTTTCTGGGCGTCATAGAGAAGGCCAAGAAGGATGAGATTGTCAAGTTGGCGTTCGAGGTGCAGACAGGTTGCTCATTCAGTTTAGCAATTGTGCGGGTGTATTTTTTTTGGAATCATATGCCAACACCTCAGTGTTTAACGTGGTGCTTGTTGTGTATGGTGATTTTTTGTCCCATACTGTACACTATAGAGCTAGAGAAAAGCAACCTAATAAGCTGAGATTGTCAAGAAAATGTTGCTATCAAATAGAATTCAGTAGCCGGCTCGAAAAGGAGGCAACTACTCTTGTGGCTTTCCAAAATCTGGAAAACTAAAACAATTAAACAAGTACTGCTAATCCAGATTGCTATAATGCCAATGTTTTTCTAATTCAAGCAGTAAGAGTAGGCCTTTGGATACTCACCTGGACGTTTGACGTCATGTGCATTACATTGGACTGTCTTTATTTGCATGATTTACATTTTGTTCCTACTTAATAAAATCAGCAACTCTGATGAGCTTGTTCCATGCGCTTGCAGTGAGTTATTCCTTTGATTATAATCACTTGTTTCAGTACTACGCTATCATAGAACGGATAGTTATTGATGGCTTCCTAAATATTTTAGAGTACATATGGACAGAATACCTGATATCTCTCTACTTTTAGAAAAAACAATTGCATTACGGAAACTTCTATTATATCTCTACATTCGAGTTGTTCTTCGCTTTCTACAAATGATGCATGATCCTTGGGTTTAGATTGAGATGCTAGATGGGAAACTGGTGTTATTATCATCTGCTTAGGTTTTTTGGGGGTATCATATGGTGTCATTTTAACATGTAGATTGATGTTGTTTGTGGTTACATTGAGGTACATACCTGATACTCCCTCCGTCCCAAAATAAGTTTCTTAACTTTATACTAAATTTAGTACAAAGTTGTACTAAGGTCGAGACACTTATTTTAGGACGGAGGGAGTATGTGTTTATTATCTTTAAGATTGTTCTTTTGTATTTCATTTGCTAGGCTCACATCAATTCTTCTAAGTTATAGGAAAGCATAGTTGCATACGTATTTCATTTGGCAGGCTCACATTAATTTCTGCCAAGTTACAGGAAAGCATATTTGCAGATGTTTTCATCTGGTGGGCTAACATCAATTTCTTCTAAGTTAAATGATAATATAGTTGCATATGTATTTCATTTGCCGGGCACACATCAATGTCTTCCAAGTTACAGGAAAACATAGTTGCATTTGTGAAGTGACTAATTAGGGATTTCACGAGAAAAGATAGTTTCACAAATCATTTGATTGTATTTGCGAGTGACCCATTCTAAATAGTCATCCATTGTGGTTTTCATAGGCCTGTGTACATGCTTGTGACTTTAAATCTTATGACGGATTTGTTTTGTTTTGTTTTCATGACCTATCTTTACACCCAGGATGATAGGAATAGCTCATCACACAAGAAAGGTATGAGGTGAATTATACCACTGCAAGTTGTACTCCATGGTTGCACCTCATATTTTTCTGCAGATCCTATATGTTGTGTAGTTATGTCTCGATCCCTATCGGCATACTGAAGGAAACTTATTTATTTTTCTGTGTGGATTTCTATAGGCTTACTTTATTTTTTTGGAAAATTAATTTCGGCTTGTTCGAACATGTTTGATGTACTTACACATCAAGAAGAGTGCATGGAACCCTTTACAAAGCCATTTGTATCCAGTATCCTATAGTAAAAATTGGAGTTGAGAATTGGTGTTAATCTTTTAGAAGTGGTAGCAGATATTCATTCCAAAATAATTGGATTTGGTCCTTGGCTTTTTTACTGTTTATTTACTGATGAAGATATCAGGTATTCTTGCTTTTAAATACATAGAGCAGGGAATGACAAAGAGATCCCAGTGGCTGAGAGATGTTTGGCAAAAAAGAGAGTAAGAGAGAGATGAGATGAGATTCTTCACTGTAGTGTTGTTGCCGCTTCTATTCACTTTTACTGGTAAAGGAGGAAGGGAGGGAGCTCATCAATTGTCCTGAAGCCTTAACTACTCATTGTTACCGACGAAAAAGATATTCATTATGCTTTGCACAAAAGTTGAAGCTACTGATCCACTTGTTTGATGTCAAAAACACCCGGACATATGAGGGAGAAATGAGCTTCGATTTTGAAGACGACCTTAATCATTTGTTTAATTTATTTATATGCATTGTGGCCCGTAGCAAAGCGACTGGTCAGCGTGTTTCTGTTCTATGCCCAAATGCCCTTACATGTTTCACCTTTCGTTTTTGTAGTTTTAATATATGGGTCTCATCTATTTTTGGTTGCAGATGTTTGAGAGGGGCAGCATAGACATAAGAGGGGTTCAATATTGTTAACTCACATCATCCAGACCAGGTTAGCACACATGCCATGCAGATTCTACTACTTGATGTAGCCTTTCTCTTAGATGTAAGTAGTATTTTTACTTTGCTACTCTTTGATCTCGAGTAGTTTGTTCATGTATTGTATAAGATGCCAAATAGAATTAAATGGAATATAAGTTTCAAAGTTTCATTATGACAGATGAAAAGTACACGAAGGTAAACTAATATGTCTCCTGCCACTCGTATAGTCGTGGTTGTCCTTGACTATAGTGTACTTAGGAGGAGGAGATGAACATGAAGAATGAGTTCGTAATGTGGTTGTCGTTGATTAATGGCACCCCCAGCAGCGGTGATAACGACCATGGAGAGGAGAGCACGAACATCAACAACCTCTTGGCCTTGTTGGCTTCTCCGACATCAATAACGACGACCAACTCGCCATAAAGTTGCTAGAGTGCTAAAGAATGGTCGAGAAGAACAATGGATTGTTGATGGAATCAACAAGGACGATAAGGACGGCCACACCAGTGAGAATAAGAAGGCGGAGCTCATCGCCGTCGGCCGCCAGCTCTGCAGGGAGAAGAAGAACGACAATGCGTTAATGATAAAGAAGTCAACAATGCCACCTGGTGTGCAAAGGGTCCTCAAGGTATATGTTATCCACCATTGGTATTGACCCATTAGAATATGTAAGCCCCGATGCAACATACGGGCAATTTATATACATCATAGCCCATAGCAACGTTGCCTGCAGCATTGGAGTTGTATATATTAGAACTGAGTTATGATGGCATAATTTTTTCCGTCACAAGTTAAATGAGCATTGTCTAAAAGTCTAACTAAGTTTTCTTTTGCATTCTTCTATAAATTGGAAGTCCAATATAATATAGATTTCCCAATGTATCATTTTGGGATTATTTGACCATCGAACAGTATTACCATGCTGACCATTTCTCTTGTCTTTGCAATATCTATAGGATCTAATGTAAAAGTATAATGTGCTTCACAGATTTTTTATTTCTTTTGATTTTGCCTTGCTTGTTATTTATGCTTATAGCTTTATATGTGAGATTCTATTTAGTGACACCTTTTTCAATTGTTAGTTGAGGTGCTTCTGAGTTTATCAATTAGGTGAGGCATGTGGTGCCCTTTCGGAATGTCATTTTTTTCTTCCTTGCATCTCAAATGCAAGCAACCATGCTTCTACCGAGGCTTAGAAGAAACGAAGATGTATGTTCCAGAACCTCTTTTATATTATTTCATCACAAAAATTTACTGCAATATTTGCTCTTTTTCATAAATACACATGATAGACTTGAACGATCTTCTGTTATATTGCATGATGCCCAATTGATATGGTACGAGAAAAAAAATTCTAATTGTAAGGTTTATCTTCATATAGCAACTAACATGAAATATGTTGCAACTTCAGAAATCTAAAATGATGGTTTTAATATTAATGTCCAGGATGAGGCCATAGGTTTTTTTGATCCATATCTAATTTTCCAAAGGTTGAAGATGACTTTACTGTCAAGTTTATAGTCATCAAATGGTCCTTCATTACCTGATTGCAGGCTGTTGTCAAGAATTTCACCCCACCCATTGCATTGGATATCACCTCTGGCTGCAGCAATAGTGTGTCAATCTAGCTCACGTGAATTGAGCTACGCAATGTCCTATTATTACTCTGTTACTCAAAGAGTTGGTATCCCTAAATAATAAGAACAGAGAAGATTCTTATTGAGTTATTACACGTATTTTATTCTGATCTCCTATAAAAATCTTTTGTGGTTTAAGCACAACCCATATTATGGTTCTTTTATACCAATTAAGTTCACTATTCAACAAAATTCCTTTTCACTGAAATAAGAACCACGTAATGCTTACAATTGATCTGGTCAGCTAGATAACTAAATGAGTTAAAATTATGCGTACTATCTTTTGACATACGTAATGTGGGGTCGAAGACGAGTGTCTCTCGCTAGGGATTTCTGGAGGCAACATCCCTCTGATTGTATGCACTTAACTATTTTGCTTCTGGCTTCCTGCTATTGTATTTTATGTTGTCTGCAGATGCAAATTCTTTTACGACTAATCAGTCTCGGATAATACTTCAACCCAGACATCAACGGAGCAAAGAACTTGATTAAAAGGTACATTCCTGATTACCAATGCCTAGCTATTTTTCGATCTTGACTAACACAAAGGGTGCAATATGTAGGTTCAAGGAGCTCCGGCGCTTTCTATGACCAAAGAATTCATTCAAGCCGGATTTTCTTTCAAGATAACAATAATGCCTAGGAGCATCCCTGTCCATTGAACAATACCGGAGAGATAGAGCGCTACTGCCTTACACTTTTCAATATCCCTAGCTTTATTTTCATTATTGTGATAATTATGGTATTTAAAAATTTAGAATGCCTTGTGTGATTATCTGTGGATTTTGCAACCCATGTAATCTCCTATTAGACAGGATATGATCAAAATGATTCAGCTTTTCATCATTGGTTGTCATCAAGTAGAGCTTATTTTGTGGATGGATGCATTGGTTTACGTTTCCAGGCTTTTAGTTTTTCCCTTATAATATTCAGTTGATTCCCGTGAGGGGCGGCGACCCATGCTGGACATGTGATGAGGTGAGTGTTGTTGATGTGGTATGGGAGATGTCTCGCGGAGAGAGGGGAGGGTGAAAAAGTGGTGGATCGCAAATGTTTGGATGTGCTCGATCTAACAATTGGTATGCATGAGTCAACAATAGTACTTATGTTATGTGAGGAGTAATGTAAGATGCAGTGAAACATGGTGGGCATGGCTTCATGACAGACCTGGCGGACAGATATCAAGGGTGATGTTGAGGCCGGCGGCGAAAGAAATGGCCAAATGGGGCTCCTCAATGCAAGTGAGAAGGCTGATCGATTCCCGTGGAGCAATGCAATGTTGCATCAGAATGTATTGGGTTCCATTTTCGGGCGGAGAAGAAGTGATTAAGGCATGTGCACGATTCATTTGTTCATTGACTTAATCCTTCCTTATTTCACTCAACTTAGATTCATTAACTGTTGCACTTGCTCATGATTGATGGATTGAGAAATTTAGTGACATTAATTGCAATGAGGAGCCCCATATATCCATAAAACTCAGATTTTTTTTTCAATAGAACATGATCATGATGAGCCAGTAAGATTTTTTAGTTTTTTTAAATGCCCGTGGCAACGCGGTGGGGATAAGGGATGTGTGATGTGCTTGTGTGCTGAGAGGCAAGGAGTTGCTTTTCCTTTTTGTGTAAGGCTGTTCATATTTGTCTATTCTATTTTTAAATTTAAGATACATACAATTATTTATCATCATTATAATCGAGATAATAAATATTTATTTATTCCGGTATGTGTTGAGTTATTTTGTTTTTGATTTTAATATGCTCTCATGGAATGGTAAAAAAGTGGTTCATCCAATTTACAAGTGGAGTACTCTATGTTTGCACGTTCTTACATTTTCATGTGAAGTCTTCATGCTAATTGTATGAAGTACTCATGCAGGATGGTTACAAGTCAATGAAGATTTTTTTACTATAATTGCTCAAGTAGTGTGCGAAGGAAGCTTAAGACAATATGCCTGATATTTTAGGAGATGCAAGTGAAGTGGAATAATGAAAATACATTGCACCAAGTACATTTTTCGATTGTTACTGTAAATTTTTTCTATACATGTGAAATTGGAAGTGCATTATGCTTATGTATGCAATCAGAAAAAATTAAAAGGCCCGTGGCAACGCACGGGCATTGTACTAGTAGGTCTAATGGGCCTGTTAGTCTTAGGGTTAATTAGAGATAAGAGTCGCTTGCTTAGGGGTCAAGTAAGCCTTGCTTGGGAGTCAAGTAATCTTCTCTATATAAAGAGAGGAGATGTATCAATCTAATCAAGCAAGAATTAAGAAGGAAATCCTTCCCTCTTGCCCGGCGTGGGCAAAAAGGCCCCTGGCCGGCCCTCTCGCGCCCTCCTTCTAGCATCACCATAACAATTTGGTATCAGGTAGCTCAGTTCCGATCATGTCTTCGCCGTCGCCCACCCCGTCACTTCTGCTGCCGACCGTCACCACCACACCGCTGGCCATCTACACCGCGCTGCTGCCCTCCCTGTCCGCACCGCTGGTCACATCCTCCCGCGCCGCCACCGGCCAGATGACGGCGCCCTCCACCACACCACCGGTCGCCGCCTACATCTCGGAGGAGATCACCGGGGTCCTCAACGGCCTCATCACAGCCGTCCAGGGGATCCGGCTATACCTGGCCAGGCACTACGGGCCACCGCCGCCCCTACCGCCGACCGCCGCCACCAGGCCGCCGGGCATGCCGTGGTACTCGCCGCATCCAAGGGTGTTATTTGGGACGCTGCAGCCCCAGCTGCAGCTGCCGCCGCCGCCGCCGCCGCCGCCCGCGATGGCGCAGTGGCGGCGCGGCTCTGCCGCCGCTTCCAGCACCCATTGCCGCCCCCGCGCCGCCATGGCTGCCATGGCAGCCACCGCACCAGGCGGTCTTCACCGCACTCGTCGGGCCACTGCAGTAGCCGCTGCAATTGCCATCCATCGCCACCACCGCCCAGCCCTGGCTGCAGTGGCAGGCCCCGCTCCCGGCAGCCTCCGCCGCGGCTGTCACTCTGCAGCAGCCGCTGCCACTGCCAGGTGCGCCACCGCAGCAGCCGCTGCAGCTGCAGCAGCCACTGTCAGTCAGCTCCAGCCCCGCATCGACCGCGCCGGCGGGAGTCCCGCTCCACCAAGTCCTGTCCCTGCCGTCGCCGTCACCGCTTCCATCTTGGATCGCTACCCGCCACGTGTCGGCGGCGGCGAGACTACAGGCTGCTGCGCGCGGCCTCCTAGCGTGTCGGCGTGTGCGGGAGATGCGTGGTCTACATCTACCGCTCCTCCAAGTTGCCCTTCGCTGCGCAAAGGACCTCGATCTCATCCGCTGCAACGGGGACCTTGGGCATGTGGTTTCCCCCACGGGTGGCGGGCATGCTATTTTCCCCGCGGGCAGTGACCTCAAAGTCTGCAATATCGGCGGTTGGGGGGGGGCACCCCTCCTCGTCATTCTCCATCGCAAGCAATCCACTCTTCCCTATGCAGTGCGGACCAACAACCGTCCGGTAGGGAGAAGGCATGGTGTCACCGACAGCAGCGCACCACGTAGCACCACTGCATTCTGCCTTTGGCCGCCGCGAGGCCGCCTCTGCTGGTCACTCTTGCGACCACTTCCAGGTGGTCATACACATGCACTCCTTTTGTCCAGGTGGTGTCCATGGGATCCAGGTGGCTGTACACGTGCACGTCTGACGTGCGGATGGTGTCCACTTTTTGTTAAGGGGTCGAAAATAAAGCGTCCCAGTCCATTTCAGGTTGAGAATAATAAAACAAGCCGAGATGTAAAAGGCTTGTTTTTAGGTGTTAGGCTTGTGTTGCGTCATATCATGGTTATAAGTTGGTTAGGCTGCAGCTTGACGACAAGTTGCATGTCCAGGTGGGGTATAGTGTTAGAGTACGTAATGGGTCTAATGGGCATGTTAGTCTTAAGGTTAATTAAAGATAAGAGTCGCTTGCTTAGGGGTAAGTAAGCCTTGCTTGGGAGTCAAGTAAACCTCTCTATATAAAAAGAGGAGATGTATCAATCTAATCAAGCAAGAATTAAGAAGGAAATCCCTTCCCACTTGCCCGACCGTGGGCAAAAAGGCCCCTCGGCCGGCCCTCTCGCGCCCTCCTTCTAGCAGCGCCATAACACGAGGATGCTCCTCGCCTTCAAAGGTTATTATTACCATTATGTGGCCTGAATGTTTGTGTGAATATCCGGGTTATTTGGGAACCTAAACTGGAGATATTGGGGCCTTTCTCACCGGGCTTACTACCGATCTTCCAGGTAGCGACACTAGCCATTATTCAGCATTCTTACATACAAACAATTATTTTTGATGTTGGGTATTTTTTACTAACGTAATGAGCCAAGTCAGCTCGGCAAACTCGATACGCGCCGTGAAGGTTTTGGCCCTCGGGTGTTCTAATAATCATCAATTGAATGCAGTTCTTGATGTCCTGAGGTGGTTCCCCTGTTTGGGAAAGCTCTATTTCACCGTGAGTATTCATCTTTTTTTGAAGATTTTTCCTTTTCTTTTTGTGGAATGTCAGTATCCATCTTTGCTCGCTTTAAAGGTATGCTTTGATTGGCATATTAACTAGTTTAGTTAGCAACGCTTTGACATATGCATATTTTTCTGTTTTGTAGTTTCATGGACACTCTTGGATGTTTAAGCAAAATGAGCGTCAGCTACAGCCAATAGAATGCCTTCAGATCCATCTAAAGAAAGTGGTGCTGAGGTTATTCAATGGTTGTGAGGGACAGGTTGAGTTTGCCAGGTTCTTTGTTTTAAATACGAAAGTGCTAAACAAAATTGAATTCCAAGGGTGGGGCTACAATGATAAATTTGTTGTTCGACTACACACGCTGCTCAAAGTCGAAGAGAGAGTCTCAAGATGCTCAATTTGAATTCAGGAATACTTGTGGTTGTATTGATTACCATGTCAGCAAGCATATCCATGATTTGTCGGTGGCCGACCCCTTCAGACTGCCAGAGACAGTGTTTGATGTAATGTAACTGTCCTTTTAGTTATATACAGAAGTATGAGAAGTCAAGTTGCCAGTTAGATTTCTTTACAAAGGCATAACGTATGTATGATGCTTACGAAAGATCAACCTGTACGATGGGCACTATGATTCTCTCATACTTCTGACGCTTCTGTAATTTTCTCTGTCTGCAATGATCTGTTATTAAAGTTTGAGTTTACTGAAATGAAACTTATCGCGTACTACTTGTACAAACTAGCCCGTAATTTTTCTAGCAGCATTGTTTTCGGCCAAGGTCCTAAAAAGAGTTTTGGCTTTGCCAGGGTGGTCCTGTTTCTAAACAGCTGAAACATCCTCCTTAACTTGTTTATTATGCATTACTGCCAGAGAAGTAGTATTTGCAAACAAGGCTTTTGCCGCATTTTTATCCCTGTGTATGGGTCATCCTACATTCTCAAGTAAATGAGGTTCCTTAACTTGTTTCTGCATTACTGCCAGAGAAGTAGTATTTGCAAACAAGGCCTTTGCTGCATTTTTATCCCTGTGTATGAGTCATCCTACATTCTCAAGTAAATGAGGTTTATGGTCCTGAACAAATGTAGGCAGTTTTGATGGAGCTAACGGTATTTTGTCACTGGACATGCATCTATCTTACTCAAAATGTCACAATGGACATGAAAGAATCAGCAGTAAAGTTTATGATCTGCTGTGGATCTCTGCTAAATTAATATTTTGGAAGCAAATATTAGTGGCATTTACAAAGTCCGAAGTCTCATCCCGACTTGTGGGGGAATCATAGTCTTCATCATCCTTTCCTCACTATGACAATTAATAATGAAGATCATCACACTTCTATGGATTTACAACTCAAAGCTAGAACAAGATATGACTCTATATGAATGCCTCCGGTGGTATACCGGGATATGCAATGAATCAAGAGCGGCATGTATGAAAAGTATGAAGGTGGCCTTGCCACAAATACAATGTCAACTACATGATCATGCAAAAAGCAATATGACAAAAGTAACGCGTGTCATATGAACGGAATGGTGGAAAGTTGCATGGCAATATATCTCGGAATGGTTATGGAAATGCCATAATAGGTAGGTATGGTGGCTATTTTGAGGAAGGAGTATGATAGGTGTATGGTACCAGCGAAAGTTGCGCGGTACAATAGAGGCTAGCAATGGTGGAAGGGTGAAAGAGTGCGTATAATCCATGGACTCAACATTAATCAAAAGAACTCATATACTTGTTGCAAAAATTTAGAAGTCATCAAAAACCAAAGTACTACGCGCATGCTCCTAGGGGGATAGATTGGTAGGAAAAGACCATCGCTCGTCCCCGACCGCCACTCATAAGGAAGACAATCAATAAATAAAATTGTGCTCCAACTTCATCACAAAGCGGTTCACCATACGTGCATGCTACGGGAATCACAAGCTTCAACACAAGCATTCTTTAAATTCATAATCACCCAACTAGCATGACTTTAATATCAGTACCTTCATATCTCTAAACAATTATCAAGCATCAAATTGATCATAGCATTCAATTCACTTTCTATGATAGTTTTTATTATACCCAACTTGGATGTTCATCATTCTAGGACCAACTTTATGATCATAGCAAATACCAAGCTGTTCTAAAAGACTCTCAAAATAATATAAGTGAAGCATGAGAAACTAGCAATTTCTTCAAAATTAAGACACCACCGTGCTCTAAAAGATATAAGTGAAGCACTAGAGCAAAAACTATCAAGCTCAAAAGATATAAGTGAAACCCATAGAGTATTCTAGCAAATTCTAATCAAATAGGCTTCTCCAAAATTTGTGTACCACAAGGATGATTATGGTAAACTAAAAATCAAAGACTAATATAATACACGACGGTCCAAGCAAAACACATATCATGTGGCGAATAAAAATATAGCTCCAAGTAAAGTTACCAATGAACTAAGACGAAAGAGGGGATGCCTTCCCGGGGCATCCCCAAGCTTAGGCTTTTGGCTATTCTTGAATATCTTGGGGTGCCATAAGCATCCCCAAGCTTAGGCTCTTGCCACTCCATATTCCATAGTCCATAAAAGCTTTACCCAAAACTTGAAAACTTCACAACACAAAACTCAACAGGAAATTTTATAAGCTCCGTTAGTGAAAGAAAACAAAACCACCACATAAGGTACTGCCATGAACTCATTCTTTATTTATTTTGGTGTTAAACCTACTGTATTCCAACTTCTTTATGGTTTATAGGTTTATAAACTAATTTACTAGCCATAGATGCATTTAAATAAGCAAACAACACACGAAAAATAGAATCTGTCAAAAACAGAACAGTCTGTAGCAATATGTAACTAATGCACACTTCTGGAACTCTAAAAATCCTACCAAAATAGGTATTCCTGGACAATTTGTCTGTTGAACAGCAGAAAAAAAAATCAACGCAAAAGCACGTTCCTGTGATTTAACAAAATTATATTCGTGCGTGCAAAGTTTGTGTTTTTCAGCAGAATCAAATCAACTATCATCGTAGGTTATCCTATAGGTTCTACTTGGCACAAACACTAATTAAAAGATAAAAACACATCTAACCAGAAGGTAGATGCAAGATTTATTACTAAACAGGAGCAGAAACAAAAAAACATAAAGAAAAATTGGGTTGCCTCCCAACTAGCGCTATCGTTTAACGCCCCTAGCTAGGCATAAAAACAAAGATAGATCCAACGAGTGCCATCTTTGGCACTAAATTCATAAGTAGCACGCATGATAGATTCATAAGGTAATTTGACTTTCTTTGTTGGAAAGTGCTCCATGCCTTTCTTTAATGGAAATTGGAATCTAATATTCCCAGCCTTCCCGATCATTCTAAGGAAAGGTCTACCAAGAATAATAGGGCAACAAAGATTGCAATCTATATCAAGAACGAGAAAATCTACGGGCACCATATTTCTATTAGCAAAATAAGAACATCATTGATCCTTCCCATAGGATTTTTAATGGTGGAATCTGCAAGGTGCAAATTTAAGGAGCAATCATCAAGATCATGGAAACCTAGAATATCACATAAAGTTTTCGGAATCGTGGAAACACTAGCACCCAAATCACACAAAGAAAAACACTCATAATCTTTAATTCTAATCTTTATAGTAGGTTCCCAATCATCATTAAGTTTTCTAGGTATAGAAACTTCCAAATTAAGTTTTTCGTCATAAGATTGCATCAAGGCATCAACAATATGTTTGGTAAAGGCTTTATTTTGACTATAAGCATGAGGGGAATCAACAACGGATTGCAACAAGGAAATACACCCCTTTAAATAACAATTATCATAATCAAATTCCTTGAAATCCGAGATAGTGGGTTCAACATTATTAGAAGTTGAGGATTCTCCAATCTCACTTTTACCAAATTTAACATCAAGATCTAAAGACTCCGAATTTTTGGGACGCCTTCTAGGCAAAGTTGATTCATCATCACTCCCATAATCATCAAAATTCATATTGCAAAACATAGATCTAATCGGAGATGCATCAATAACTTTAAGATCCTCATCATTATTTTCATGAAGACTAGAAGAACACGCTTTTATAAAGCTTTCTTTTTTAGCACGCAATCTAGCGGTTCTTTCCTTGCACTCGTCAATGGAAATTATCATTACTTTGAGAGACTCATTGATATCATGCTTAGGAGAAGAAGATCCAAGTTTAAGAGAATTAACATCAAGCAAAAGTCTATCAACGTTCCTAGCCAAATCATCAACTTTGAGCAATTTTTCTTCAAGCAAGGCATTAAAATTCTTTTGAGAAATCATAAATTCTTTCACACTATTCTCAAAATCAGAGGGCATCTTATTAAAATTACCATAAGAATTATTGTAGGAATTTCCATAGTTATTAGAGGGATTACTAGGGAACGGTCTAGCATTAAAATTTCCTCTATAAGCATTGTTTCCAAAACTATTCCTACCAACAAAATTCACATCCATAGATTCATTATTATTCTCAATCAAGGAAGACAAAGGCATATCATTGGGATCAAGAGAAGTATTTTTAGTACCAAACATCTTCATAAGTTCATCCATCTTTCCACTCAAAACATTGATTTCTTCTATAGCATGCACTTTTTTACTAGAAGATCTTTCGGTGTGCCATTGAGAATAATTATCCATAATATTATCAAGCAATTTTGCAGCATCTCCTAACGTGATTTCCATAAACGTGCCTCCCGCGGCCGAATCTAAGAGATTCCTAGAAGCAAAGTTCAAACCGGCATAAAATTTTTGTATGATCATCCATAAATTCAAACCATGAGTAGGGAAATTGCGAAGCATCAATTTCATTCTTTCCAAAGATTGGGCAACATGCTCATGATCAAGTTGTTTAAAATTCATAATACCGTTCCTAAGAGTGATGATCTTAGCGGGAGGAAAATACTTACAGATAAAAGCATCTTTGCACTTGTTCCAAGAATCAATACTATTTTTAGGCAAAGACGAAAACCAAACTTTAGCATGATCTCTAAGTGAAAACGGAAATAACTTCAATTTGACAATATTGTTATCCGTATCTTTCTTCTTTTGCATATCACACAAATCAACAAAGTTGTTTAGATGAGTAGCAGCATCTTTGCTAGGAAGGCCGGCAAATTAATCTTTCATAACAAGATTCAGCAAAGCGGTATTGATTTCACAAGACTCAACTTCATTAAGAGGAGAAATCGGAGTACTAAGGAACTCATTATTATTGGTATTCGAGAAGTCACACAATTTGTTATTATCTTGCGCCATGGCAACAAGTAATCCAACACACAAGCAAACAGAAAAAGGCAAGCGAAAAGAGAGGAGGAGATTGGGAAAGAGAGCGCGAATAAAACGGCAAGGGTGAAGTGCGGGAGAGGAAAACGAGAGGCAAATGGCAAATAATGTAAATACGAGGGAGATGGGTTTGTGATGGGTACTTGGTATGTCTTGACTTGAGCGAAGACCTCCCCGGCAATGGCGCCAGAAATCCTTCTTGCTACGTCTTGAGCTTGCGTTGGTTGTCCTCAAAGAGGAGAGGGTGATGCAGCAAAGTGTAGCGTAAGTATTTCCCTCGGTTTTGAGAACCAAGGTATCAATCCAGTAGGAGGCTTCTCAAAAGTCCCATGCACCTACACAAACAAACTGAGAACTCGCAACCAACGCAATAAAGGGGTTGTCAATCCCTTCACGGCCACTTGCGAAAGTGAGATCTAATAAAGATAGTATGATAAGATAAATATATTTTTGGTATTTTATAAGATAGATGTAAAAAGTAAAGATGCAAATAAAGTAGATTGAAAGAAAAAATGATAAGAGATAGACCCGGGGGCCATAGGTTTCACTAGTGGCTTCTCTCAAAATAGCATAAGTAGTACGGTGGGTGAACAAATTACTGTCGAGCAATTGATAGAAAAGCGCATAGTTATGAGATTATCTAGGCATGATCATGTATATAGGCATCACGTCCATAACAAGTAGACCGACTCCTGCCTGCATCTACTAATATTACTCCACACATCAACCGACTCATGCCTGCATCTAGAGTATTAAGTTCATAAGAACAGAGTAACGCATTAAGCAAGATGACATGATGTAGAGGGATAAACACATGCAATATGATATAAACCCCATCTTGTTATCCTCGATGGCAACAATACAATACGTGTCTTGCAACCCTTTCCGTCACTGGGTAAGAACACTGCAAGATTGAACCCAAAGCTAAGCACTTCTCCCATGGCAAGAAAGACCAATCTAGTAGGCCAAACCAAACTGATAATTCGAAGAGACTTGCAAAGATAACTCAATCATACATAAAAGAATTCAGAGAAGATTCAAATATTATTCATAGATAAACTTGATCATACACCCACAATTCATCGGATCTCGACAAACACACCGCAAAAAGAGTTTACATCGAATAGATCTCCACAAGAGAGGGGGAGAACATTGTATTGAGATCCAAAAAGAGAGAAGAAGCCATCTAGCTAATAACTATGGACCCGTAGGTCTGTGGTAAACTACTCACAACTCATCGGAGGGGCAAGGATGTTGATGTAGAAGCCCTCCGTGGTTGATTCCCTCCCAGAAAGTGTGCGCGAGGCTCCAAGATGGGATCTCGCAGATATAGAAGGTTACGGCGGTGGAAATTGTGTTTCGTGGTGCTCCTGGATGTTTTCGGGGTACGTAGGTATATATAGGAGGAAGAAGTACGTCGGTGGCTGCCCGAGGGGCCCACGAGACAGCGGGCGCGCCCTACGGGGCGGCCCCTATCTCGTGGGGCCCTTGGGAGCTTATTGACTTGCACTCCAAGCTCTCCTGATCAGATTTGTTCCAAAAATAACGCTCCCGAAGGTTTCATTCTGTTTGGACTCCGTTTGATATTCCTTTTCTTTGAAATACTGAAATAGGCAAAAAAATAGCAATATGGGCTGGGCCTCCGGTCAGTAGGTTAGTCCCAAAAATGATATAAATGTGTAAAATAAAGCCCATAAACATCCAAAAGGGGTAATATAATAGCATGGAACAATCAAAAATTATAGATACGTTGGAGTCGTATCACCGACAAGCTGGATGGCTCCGACAAGCAATATTGCAAGATCTATCGCAGCAAAGGCCATGACCTCCAAAACTATCGGCAAGTTGAGCAGCCTATGGAGAGGTAGAGGGCTCAGTACGAAAGACGAGACAAAGAGAAGGGCCAGGATGGTGCTGAGGGATCTGGCAAGAAGCACGGTGGCCGAGGGGGTCGCCACGACAAGGACAAGCAACAAGAGAGGCTTGCTCGAGGCTGCGACAAGAAAGAGGGCGATGATGATCATGACGACGACGAGTCCAGCGAGCACGAGTTTCAGAAGGCCACAGAAGTCATGTGCACTGATGGAGGTGTCTCGTTGCATTATTCTCGCCGCCAACTTAAACAGTGGGCGCGCGAGATTAATGCGATGGAGTCGACGATCGATGCCTAGAAGCCACTGAAATGGTCCAACACACCTATCAGTTTTGACGCCGAGGATCACCCTGATCGCACAACCGCGGTCGGGTGCTTGTCGTTGTTGGTTTCACCAACAATTCGCAACCTCAAATTGACAAAAATGCTAGTGCACGGTGGGGTTGGCTTGAACTTGATCTCGCCCAAGGTGATCAAGAGGTTACAAATCCCTGATGGAGATCTCGAAGAAACAGGCACATTTCAAGGGATCAAACCAGGGAGAAGCCAACCTAAGGGGGAGATCACACTACCAGTCACATTTGGTGGTAACCTAAACTACAGGACAGAGAAGATCATTTTTGATGTCGCCGAAATCCAGATTGTCAGATAACGGATCCTTGGCCGCCCAAAGATCGCTAAGTTTATAGCAGCGTCACACTACGCCTACAACACCCTGAAGATGCCCGGCCCAATGAGCATCATCACTGTCGATTGCGACAAGAAAGTGCGCTCATCTGTGCCAACCAACTCTACTGGGAGGCAGTTGTAGCACCTGCCGCCAAAGCACTTGCTCCTGCCACTGGAACTCCCGAGGGCAAGAAGACCGGCAAGGCCTCAGTCGCCGGCAAGACCGTAACCACCGGCAAGACTTCTGGCCCCGGCAAGGCCTCTTGCACCGACTCCAGCAAACATGCCTCCGCGGAGTGCTGCGTTCCCGAAGAGGACATGCCAGAGAGCTCCACCGGCAAGAGCAAGAAATCCAAGGCAGCACCACCAGAAACCAAGAAGGTGCCCGTCAAGGAGGACGGCACGGGCGGAGCTTTACCATAAGCTCCACCCTTGATAGAAAATAGGAAAGCGCTCGTCGCCTTCCTGCGGGCGAATGTCGATGTGTTTGCGTGGCAAGCATTTGACATCCCCGGCATTCCCAGGGAGGTGATTGAGCACCACCTTGCTATCTGTCCTCATGCGCGGCCCGTCAGGCAGAAGGTCAGGAAGCAAGCTTTGGAGCGGCAAGATTTCATCATTGAAGAGATTAGGAAGTTGGAAGCGGCAGGCTTGATCAGTGGAGTGCTCCACCCGACATGGTTGGCCAATCCAGTGGTGGTGCACAAGGCAAATGGGAAATGAAGGTTGTGCATTGATTATACAGATATCAATAAGGCCTACCCAAAGGACCGTTTCCCTTTGCCGGCATTGACCAGATAGTGGACTCCACAGCCGGGTGTGACCTGCTGTCGTTCCTCGATGCCTACTCAGGGTACCACCAAATCGTCATGACAAAGGAAGATGAAGAGAATACCACGTTTATCACCCCATGTGGTACGTATAGTTTTATACGTATGCCATTCAGGTTGAAAAGCGCTGGTTCAACGTTTGCCCGAGCAGTCCAAATTGGTTTTGAGCCCCAACTACATAGAAATATGGAAGCTTATATGGATGACATAGTGGTCAAAACCAAGGACAAGGCAACACTCGTACAATATTTGGAAGAAACACTTGCGAATTTGCGCAAGATCAATCTCAAGCTGAACCCTGAGAAATGTGTGTTTGGTGTCCCATCCGGCAAACTTCTCGGGTTCTTTGTGTCTCAATGTGGAATCAAAGCAAATCCTGACAAGATCAAGGCGATTGAGAAGAATGAGGCGCCAAGACTAGTCAAAGATTTGTGTAGGCTTGCTGGCTGCGTTGCTGCTATGAGTAGGTTCATCTCCAAATCTACTGAGCGCGCCCTGCCCTTTTTCAAGATCTTGAAAAAAGGCAGGTCCAATGAAATGTACTCTAGAAGAGGACGCGGCACTGCAAGATTTGAAGAGGTATCTCTCCTCTACGCCAATACAAGTCGCACCTAAACCGCAAGAGCCGTTGCTGCTATATCTCGCAGCACTGAATCAAGTGGTCAGTGTTGTGCTAGTAGCGCAGAGAGAAGTTGAAGAAGAAGTAGTGGCAGCGGCAAGGCCATCAGATGACGAGCCGGAACCTTCCCTAGTAGGGTCCGGTACCGGCAAGGCAGGACCCCCAGCAGAGTCTGGTGCTGGCAAGACAAGATCTGCGCAAGCAAGGGAAGTGATACAGAAGAAGAAGATGACGCAACACCTAGTCTACTTTGTCAGCTCCCTCTTGCAAGGGGCTAGATAAGATACTCTAGTGTGCAAAAGTTGCTCCTCGGCCTTCTTATGGCCTCGAGGAAGCCGCGTCAGTATTTTTAGGCACATGAGATCACCGTCGTCACTCGCTTCCCGTTGCAACGGATCTTGCATAACCCAGATGCAACCGGAAGGATTGTGGAGTGGGCATTGGAACTGTCAAGCTTTGGTCTCAGGTTTGAAAGCACTTCGATAATTCAGAGCAGAGCCTTGACGAAGTTCATTGCAGAATGGACCTCAACACATGACAAAGAAATTCAAGAGACCACTCTCCCCGGCAAGGAAATGAGCCATGATTGGAATATGTACTTTAACAGGGCTTTCTCGCTGCAAGGTG
This sequence comes from Aegilops speltoides, assembly GCA_021437245.1. NCBI lineage: Eukaryota > Viridiplantae > Streptophyta > Magnoliopsida > Poales > Poaceae > Aegilops > Aegilops speltoides. Next base: position 54,919,661 of record CM038146.1, read on the forward strand.
CCGGTGCTAGTGTGCTACATGTCGCGCCAACGGAGAGCACCTCAAGCACGTAATCCAGATGCACTTTCATAGGGAGTGATCAACAAACAACACTGCAGAGTATGAGGGTCTCGCTTGCGGCCTCAAGATAGCGCGACCTCACTGCATCGTGAAGCTCATCGTCAGAGGTGATTCACAGCTTGTCGTCAAGCGAGTTAACAAATATTATCAGAGCCCGTTGATGGAAGCCTATGTGGATGAAGTGAGGAAGTTGGAGGAGTGTTTTGATGGTCTACAAACAGTGAATGTTCCTCGAGAAGAGAACAACATTGCTGATGACCTGTCAAAAAATGCTGCCCTCAAGTTACCTGTGGAACCAGGTACCTTTGTGCTCCAATTGACTCAGCCATCCGTTGAACCATCGGCAGGACAGAATAAGCGAAGGAAGTCAGACCCCGACAAGTTCTTTCCCGTTGATCTCCCAAGCTTGTCGTGGAACAGCATGCTCCGGCGGGGACTCAAGCCCTTGCCGTGGAGAAAACTACCCCCACGGCAGAGGATGTGCCTTTAGTCCTTGCCATCGAGCCTTAGGCTCCGGCATGGGCACAGCACACCGTTCAGTTCCTCCAAACAGGGGAACTCCCTGAGGAACAAGAAGAAGGAAAGAAAGTAGCTCGTCGGTCCAGCATGTACTAGTTTGTGGACGATGTCTTGTACAGGAAGAGACCGAACGGCGTGAAATTGAAGTGCATTCCTCAGGAGGATGGACTAGAGCTATTGGCATAGATACATGGCAGCATATGTGGCTCTCACATATGATCAAGAGCCCTTGCTGGCAAAGCGTTACGGCAAGGTTTCTTTTGGCCCACTGCTCTCTAGGATGCAACTGCACTAGCAACCAAGTGTGAAGCGTGGCAGTTCCATTCAAAAAAGCTTCATCAGCCATCTCAAGATCTTCAGATGATCCCTCTTTTCTGGCCATTTTTGGTCTGGGGGCTTGACATATTGGGCCTTTTCCCCGTGCTGTCAGGGGCTTTGAGTACTTGTACATAGCAATCGACAAGTTGACAAAGTGGCCAGAAGTGGAAGCAGTGAGAAAGGTGACAGCGCAATCAACCGTCAATTTCTTTAAAGGACTAGTTTGCCGTTTTGGTGTGCCAAACAGCGTCATCACTGACAACGGCACACAATTCACAAGCCACACCTTCATGTAGTACATCCAGGACCTCGGGAGCAAAGTATGTTTTGCTCCTGTTGCTCATCCAAGAAGCAATGGCAAATGTTGAAGTGTTGCGTGGCCTCAAAACAAGAACTTTCGACAAGTTGCACAAATGCGGAAGACGCTGGATAGATGAGTTGTCGGTGGTTCTTTGGTCAATCAGGACGAAACCAAGTTGAGCCACCGGCCAGATGCCCTTCTCCCTGGTATACGGGGCAGAAGCAGTTCTTCCCATAGAACTCACATACGGGTCACCCCGAGTGCTCACTTATGACGAGCAGGAGCAAGAGCAGTTGCACCAAGATGATGCTACGCTCCTTGAGGAAGATCGTCTTCAGGCTGCTGTGTGAGCCGCGCGCTGCCAGCAAGCTCTGCGCTGCTACCATAGCCGCAAGGTTCATGCCCGAAGCCTTGAGGAAGATGACCTTATTCTTCGGTGCACTCAGTCCGCCAAGAATTCCAACAAGTTGGCACCAAAGTGGGAAGGCCCTTATCAGGTAATACGAGTCACCAGGCCCAGCGCCGTCCATCTGGGGACCGAACATGGCATTCCAGTGAGCAACTCCTGGAATATCGAACATCTTCGCAAGTTTTACCCATAAGGCGCGGTTATCGGGACCCCCGGCAATCCCCTTTTGTACTAGCCTTTCCTGCAAGGCATATAACCCTATGTACAGAGCTAGGTGCAGACCCTGTGCACAGTTGAATAACCTTGAGTATGTACAGTTCTTGTTGATTTCCATGTTTATGTATATATATATATGCGTGCATGTCCAGCATATTGTGCTACCTTTGTTTCCAGCAAGTACTGATGAAACGCCAAGGTTCCATATTTTCTCTTCTTTCTTTTTCTCAAAGGACAGAAGATTCCCTCACATACAGGTTTGCCGGGGGGGATAGTATGGGCACCAACAGGCACTGTTTGAAGTGGCATCTTGCAGAAAAGAACATAACAACAAAAAGAAAAGTCATGCCAAACCTTGAGTGATTTTTTCTTTTTAAATGCCATGTTGTTTTCCTAGAATGGGTTCGATTCTTGTATGGAAAACCTGCACGCGAAGGAACCCAACCACATTTGGTATTCCCGTTGTTCTGTTTCGAGTCCGCTTAGCAGATCAAGTGGCTGCGCTAAGAGCGGCAAGGTGTCTTGCCAGCAGCGACAACCCTAGCAGGCTACTAAGGATCCGTTCCTCAATGCGCTCGTGTCAAGGGTGCGCACACCGGAAGACATTCCAAATGAGCGTAGGGTGTATGCCATACAAAGAGGGATCAAATAGGAAGATAGCATGCATTCAATTCAAAACACAACAAGTTATATTACATCGGTGGTTGCCGCAGTTCTAACTTAAGATAAAATCATCGTGGGCACGAGTTCACAGCGGCAAGGAGAAGTGAAGTAGCTAGTCTCGGCTCTGGCCTTCCAACCTTTTGACTTCGTCAACCCTGTTGTCGATAGGCGCGATGAGCTCTTCAAGCGCCTTGAGGTCCGCGTCCTCTGGCAAGCTCTCAAGCGCGTTGGTGAGGTCGAGGCCGGGGTTCTAGTACGCCAACTTGGTGAGCACTTTGAGAAGGACACCCCGGCAAAGCTTCCGGGCCTCGTTGGCCAGATGGGTTGTTCGGTTGGAGTGGAGCAACATTGGGGCGTCAAGGACGCGCTCGAAGAACATGGTCAGCCTGGCGCTCTGGGTCACCCTCTCTTCATGGGAGAACCTGAAGCTCGGCATGCCCATGATGGACAGTTGTGTGGTGAGCCTCTCCGCAACATCAACGAGGCGCTCGATCCTGATCTTTGCGCCATGAACATAGTCGTTGTGGGTGTCATCAACACTCTTAAGAACCAGCCTCTCATCCTGGTGGTCCTTGGCCAGGGCCTTTTTACGGGCCCTGATGTCCTTAAGGGTCTCCTCCAAGGTGGTCAGTTTCAGCTTCAGATCGATAATAGAGGCATTGGCTTCAGAGAGCAGTTTGGTTTTGTCAGATATGGTGACTTGCAGCTCCGCCAAGATGTGGACAGTCTTGTCTATATTGCTCTTCAGCATGGATACCTCCTTCCTCTGCTCCTCCATCTCCACCTCCAACTTCTCCACCTTGCCAGCCAGCTCGTTCTTGGAGGCCTCCGCGGCCTCAGCGCCAGCGACGGCCTCCTTCAACTTGCCGGCATGATCCAGGGCCAGAGCATCAAGTGTGTCCTTGTGCTTCTGCTCCAGCTCCTGGGTTCGCTGCGCGACAAGTTTTTTTTGATTTATTCATCCTTGCCATGGATCGTGGCGGCAAGCGCCTCTTCACGGGCAGCAAAGTCTTCTTCCCGAGCGTCAAGTAGAACGTGGCGCTTCCTCAGGTCAGCGTCGTCCTTGGCGGCCTATGCAGCAGCCACATCCTGGGCCTTCTCGACATCAGAGTGCTTCAGGAGGAGCTCTTGCCAGCGCTCACTCACCTGCTCCTTGCTGGCATTCAACTCTTGTCGGGCCTCGGCGGACCAGGTCTGCATCTGCACGACGTGCTCCTGGAAATCTGCCTCTGCCCTGTCAACGACCTCCACCCTGGAGTCCAGCTTCTCCTTGCAAGCACGGTGAAGCGCCTGAAGCTTCTGGAACTTGATGCTCATGGATTGGAGGAGCTGGTCTTCTTTGGAGGCGCTGCTGTTGGCGCTCGGCTCATCAACTACATGGAGCCCGGCAGCAGCGATGGCCTCTTCATCAAAAACCTCCCCTTTGGTTGGCGCTACGGTGCTTGCCATCCCTGGGATGCTGACGAACAGATTGTTGCCTACCTTCAGGTATCTGCTCGGGGCGGGGGCTTCAGAGGTTGATGGTTTGTCGTCAACCACCTTCTCCCCGGCTGCTGAGGGCTCCGAGACCAGTGCAGCGCCAGGTGCTCCTATGGCAGGTTTGCTGTCAGTATGGTCGCCGGGCCCCTTGCCGGCCTCCCCGACAGACCGCTTGGCGGCCTCTTCATGCGCGTCCTTGGCGGCTTCATCAGCAGCAAACTTGGCGGCCTCAGTGGCAGCATCCTTGTCTCCTCGATAATGTCCTCGACGTTCGTCTGGTCCATTGAAAGGGGGTCTGAAAACTGAAAAGGAATGAGGCGAAACCAAAGTTGAAGCTCAGAACAGAAAAACAGAAAGAGAAAGAAGGAAAATTTGTAGCAAGAATGGCGAGGGCCAAGAAGCAGGCGGCTTACCTGTGACGAGCTGAGGAGGGGTGGTTCCCTCCCCGTCAACGCTCATTGCCGTGATGGAGCTAATGGCGCCAGTGCCCGCCGCCTCTTCCTCTGAGTGTGGGCTCGTCGGTGGAAGCCCTTGCCGGGGACCCCCCTGGCCTGTGTGGTTGACGGAGGCGACGTGACGGGGGTGTCCCTCAGCGGCTTCTCCTATTGCCGCTCTCCTCCTGCGAACCCGACAAGGTTAGTAGTGAAGATGCACACACCAATGATCGCCAGTATAAAATGAGTAACAGACTCACACTGGGGGCTGTGTTGGGGGCTGTGTTGTGGGCTGGTGTCCGGGCTGATCGTGATCGTCACCGTCGCACCTGAGGTGCTTGCCGGGGGCTTGTCACTCGTCGAGGCCTTGGCCCTATTCACCACCCTCTAGGCCATCGTTTCCGCGTCACTGCGGAGACAAGTCAAGACAAGGTCAAGTTAGATAAGATAACCAAAACAGAGGATCGGTGGATGAAGAAAGAGGCGAGATACTCACTCATCTTCTCCCTCTGCCCCCCTCTTTCTATTTGGGCTGAAGGACGCGAGGTCGAAATCAGCCTCCGGTACGGTGTCCGTGAAAGGGGGAGGAGATGGAGACCTAGGCCGCTTGACCGAGGAGGAGGCAGCAGCCGTAGCCTCCTTCATCACCGCAGCCGTGCGCCTCCTATGACGCATAGGTTGCGCCTGGGCCTCTTGCCGATGTGCGGCCTTGCCGGCCGCTCCCTTGTTGAGGCCCTCTTAATGCGAAGAGGCCCGCTGGACTGGCTCATTGGAGATAACCCGTCGAATGACACATTTCTTCTTTTGGGCTGGAGGCTCCTCCTCATCAGTTGCTTCTTCGGTCGTCTCTTTGGCCGCCTCTTCAGTAGGAGGAACCCCAGTGCCCGCGCCGCTATGCTCTCTAGCAGGCTCCTTCCACTCAGCGAACTCTTTCTCCTCATCGGCCTCGTCCTCCATGGAGCTGATGCTGCCGGCCTCCGCGGCAAGGGCTGCCTCCTTCGCCCTACTGGCAATATACGCCACCTCTTTGTCGGTGGTGTCGGGGATAAGCTACGACTTTTCACGGATGACCTTCTCCGACAAGGTGTCAAAGAATTCCTGCACCATCACCACTTCTGGCTTGCCCAGATCTGATCAAGGCCATGGGCATTGAACACCAGCATCATGGCAATGATGGAGGTCAAGCCAGAGTTATTGCACAAGGGGACCACCCCCGCCGGCAACCTAAACGGCTTGTCGACCTGGCTAGTCTTGTCGGTCCTGAGCTGAAACAACTTTTGGCAGAGAGACGCATGCTGCATTACCGTGAAGTTGTGGTTCAGGCCGGGGCGTAGCCTCATGATGTCTGCCGCGTTCTTGAAATCCCAGTCTGACCTCCCCTTGTTGTGCAGAGGAGCAATCCGGCGGCGGAGAAAGTCGGACCCAATCTTCTCGAGCGTGAGCTCGACAACTTGAGGCGATGGATTTTGGTGGTGGAAACCGTAAGCTTCTTGTCGTTAGCATCGAAGTCACCCCAGTTCTTGATGCAAACCAATTTTCTCCGCCGGCGCATACAGAATAGCTACGGCTTCTCCTCCACGATCCAGCACCACTTGCCCCGCCATTCGTCCCACTTCTCCTTCTAGGTCCCCTCTGGGTATGTATTCTTGCTCAAGGCTCTCAAGATCCAAGTGACACAGCCAGAGAGAGCCTCTCCTCGCTGGATGCGGGGGACGAAGTAGTGGGGAAAGAGTGTCGTGTTGGGGACCACCCCGGCGAAGCCCTCGCAGAGGTGGGCGAAGATGTCCATACACGCCACGGCGTTCGACATAAAATCCAGAAGATGGAGGCCGAAGGTGTACATGATGTTGTTGAAGAAATCTAAGAATGGGGGCAAAGCCCGCAATAGAAGTAATCAACGAAGAAGGGATATTTATCTGGAGAAGGCATGGCGAAAGGAGCAGGGATGACGCGAGTGGTGGGGTGCCCCGATGTCTCTTTCCCCCACAGGCACCGGTATTGATCCCTGAGCGCGAGCGCGTCGACCGTCGGGGCGAAGATGACGTACTTCATCCGCATCTTCGCCAATTCAGTCTCCGACACCTCCTTCCCCTCGCTCACCTTGGATGCTCCCTTGCCCTTGCACGTCTTGGGTGCCATGGCAGCCGGGGGAGGGCGGGGGATCGAGAGCGGTGAGGGCGCGGTGGCGGCGGACGGAGGTGTAGGCTCTGGTTTGGGCTCGAGGAAGAAGAAGGGGGCGGCAGTTCCTAGATTGGGAAAGGCAAGAGGGGTAAACGAGCAGCACCCCTGCATATCCCTCTTTTTATGGGGAAGGCGTGGGCTGCGTCCTTACCGTTTGATGTGAAGGCGCCGCAGGCGTGCTATGACTGTTCCACACACGACCCCCACTTCGTGCACTCAATACGAATCATGGGGAAGCGCAACAGACGAGATTACAGCAGTTAATCCCTGCCACACGTGCCCGCACACTGTTTTGGGCCTGACCCAACGACGCCTCGCACTCATGTATGGCCCAGGCCCGGGGGTCCTGTCGGTGTACATAAGTCTAGGCCCTTTTGTACCCCTTACTTCTGCATGGGCAGTTGTAGACGCACCTGTGGCGAGGCTTCATGGGGCAGTTGAAGGAAAAATACAAGACGACCGAGGCGGCATCCAAGCCAATAAACAGAGAGCTGAAGGCAAGCTAGACTCTCAGCAAGATCCTTGCCAGGGCGGCTTGCGAAGCCCTGAGAAGACCCTTGCCAGGACAGCTTGCGAAGCATAGATAGGACCACCACTGAGGGAGTCCTGGACTAGGGGGTGTCCGGATAGCCGGACTATCAATATCCGCCGGACTCCCAGACTACGAAGGTAGAAGATTGAAGACTCCGGCTCGTGTCCGGAAGGTACTTTCCTTGGCGTGGAATGCAAGCTTGGCGATACGGATATGTAGATCTCCTACCATTGTAACCGACTCTGTGTAACCCTAGCCTCTCCGGTGTCTATATAAACCGGAGGGCTTTAGTCCGTAGGACACAACATTACATCTCAACAATCATACCATAGGCTAGCTTCTAGGGTTTAGCCTCCTTGATCTCATGGTAGATCTACTCTTGTACTACCCATATCATCAATATTAATCAAGCAGGACGTAGGGTATTACTTCCATCGAGAGGGCCCGAACCTGGGTAAAAACATTGTGTCCCTCGTCTCCTGTTACCATCCGCCTGGACGCACAGTTCGGGACCCCCTACCCGAGATCCGCCGGTTTTGACACCGACATTGGTGCTTTCATTGAGAGTTCCTCTATTTCGTCACCGATGGAGCGGATGCCTTCACCCGTCTTCAAAGACGGTGTTTTCGCCGGAGAAGCCTTGGCTGCCGGTCAAACTATCCGGCTTGCTGGCTTCCTTATAGCCGCCTCTCCGGACGTCGCTTCGGCAATGACCTCTGGAGTCGTCGAAAGCAATCTTCGCGTCAGCCCTAAAGCTACCGAACAGTTAGATCCGATCGAGCTCTCGCTCATCAACGAGCTCTTGATCGTGACGCCGCCGGGAGTCGCAAGCAGACTACAATCGATTGGGCTTAAACCGATCCGAGAGAGATTAACTCTCCCCAGGTTACCCACCACATCGAAGTGGTAGAAGAACAACTCGGCTATTCGTTGCCATTGTTGAAAACAGTTTGGGTCCGGATTCCCGAACCCTCCATGCCGGACTCCTGCGGAGGGACGGACTCTGATCGAGCATCGAACCTAAAATCGTGCGTCGCTCCGGACTCGCTGGGCTGTTTCCAGCAAATCAAGCTTCCGACCGAAGTCCTCGCCATTGAGCCCAAAGATGGGCAGGGATCCGGATTTTATTCCACCCTCCCGCCCAGACATATGCGACCTATCTCTAATTCGGCAAGAGCCCTCAGAAACAGTACATCATTACTGGGCCAGATTCCTCCTGGTTATGGACAGGATAAAGGACTGCCGAGAGGGGAACGCAATCTCAGTATTCTGCAATAACTGCACGGACAAGGGAATCCTGAACGCCATTGATCGTCGCAAAATTGCGCGTTTCACCGATCTGGCGTCCATAGTACGAAAGTACTGCGCAATGGAAAGTTTCCGGAAAACCGAAAATCAATTTTGGGATAATCCGACCCCTATCCAAGTCCGCGGTAAAAGGGCGCCTCTCAAACAGGCCCCAGATGCAAAAACCAAAAAGCAAAAACCCAGCAAGGGAAACGGAACTGTACTGGAGGGATGGCTCAACGGACCCTGTAAAATTCATAATACGGGGGGAGCTGTCCCAACACATAGCCTTCGAGCATGTTGGATACTACGGCAGGTGGCCAAAAGTGGCGAAGAGCTTCTAGCTCCGGGAAACCACTCCAACAATACCAGCACGGTGTCAACAGTCTTCGAGACTTTCGCATCGAATAATATGCGAAAATGAACAATCCGTGAACTCGCCGAAGTCTACCAAGTAGCAACAGCAAATCCATGGAGCGACACAGCTATCACCTTCAGCGCTAGCGACGAGCCCACATCTCGAACTACCAGAGCCCCAGCCGCACTGGTACTTAGTCCCATAGTGGACGGCTTTCGACTGACAAAAGTCCTCGTGGACGGCGGCAGCGGACTAAACCTCATTTACGAGGAAACCCTGCGGAAAATGGAAATCGATTGGAGCCGTATTGAGCGAAGCAGCACAACCTTCAGAGGAATAATTCCTAGCCGGAAGCGCTGCACGGAAAAATCACACTCGATGTGGTGTTCGGCTCTCCGGACAATTACAGATCCGAAGAAGTCACGTTCCAGGTAGCCCCGTTCAGCAGCGGCTATCACGCCATATTAGGACGAGAGGCATTCACAATTTTTCATGCAATACCTCATTACGGGTACATGAAGCTCAAAATGCCTGGGCCCAGCGGAATAATCACTCTCGTCAGTGATCCGGACACAGCACTCAGCGCCGAAAACAAGACAGCCGCGCTAGCCCTCGAGGCACTATCCGAAGCCTTAGCGGCAGAGGAACTTACCGCGCTACGCTCTACGGTGAACAGGGATGACGTGATACTTGATAAAAGATCCAAGTCCACCTCCTTCAAACCAGCAGATGAGATAGTTAAATTTCAGGTCCACCTAACGGACCCAACAAAGACGGCCTCCATCGGGGCACAGTTGAACCTCAAGTCGGCCAAGATCGCGAATTCCTTCGGGAAAATTGGGACATCTTCGCCTGGCACCCCTCGGACATGCCCAGAATCCCCCGCAGGTTGGCAGAACACAGCCTAAACATCCTAAAAGGATTCAAACCAGTCAAACAGGCTCTTCGACGATTTTCCGAGCCCAAAAGACAGGCAATGGGAGAAGAGCTAGCCAAGTTATTGGAAGCTGGATTCATCAGAGATATCAAACATCCGGACTGGCTAGCAAATTTGGTGATGGTACCAAAGAAGGACAAATCCTGGCGCCTCTGCGTCGACTTCAAAGACCTCAATAAGGCTTGCCCAAAGGATCCTTTCCCCCTCCCCCGCATCGATCAAATTATCGATGCCACAGCAGGACACGATTCGTTGTGCTTCCTGGATGCACACTCCAGCTATCATCAAATCAAGATGGCGGAAGCAGATCAAGCCGCAACGGCATTAATCACTCCATACGGACCATTCTGCTTCAACACGATGCCCTTCGGACTTAAAAACGCCGGCGCAACATATCAGCGCATGATTCAAACATGTCTGGCTACCCAAATCGGCAAAACAGTCGAGGCATACGTAGATGACGTAGTCGTCAAAACAAAACACGTCGAAACTTTAGTAGACGATTTGAGGCTCACATTCGACAACCTCAGAGCATATGAAATTAAGCTGAATCCGGAAAAATGTGTTTTCGGCGTACCAGCCGGAAGCTGCTGGGCTTCATCATATCCGTAGAGGGATCAAGCAAATCCAGCCAAAATCTGGGCTCATCACGCTTGGATATCCCAAAGGACCTCAAGCAAATACAAAATTAACGGGATGCGTGGCAGCCTTAAGCCGTTTATCTCCCGTTTAGGAGAGAAGGCGTTGCCCTTTATCGCCTCCTAAGGCGCATCAACACTTCAAGTGGGCGGATGCCGCCACCGCCGGACTCAAGAAATAAAGGCCATATTGGTAACAATCCGGTCTGGCTGCGCCTACTGTAGGCGAACCGATGTTGTTATACATCGCGCAACACATCAAGTTGTGAGCGCTGTCCTCGTCGTCGAACGAGCAATGATGGGCATAAGTTCCTCTTCCAAAACCAGTGTATTATGTATCCTTGTGCTAACCCCCTGCAAATCCGTTACCGCACTATCAAAAGATAGCATATGCGGTGTTCATGGCGTCTCGGAAGCTTCGCACTACTTTCAAGAGTGTTCGATAACGGTGGCTTCAAGTACCACTCAATGACATTATAAATAACCGCGACGCAACGGGCAGGATTGCAAATGGGCCATTGAGCTCTTGCCATTCGACATAACTTACAAACCTCGACGAGGCATAAAGTCACAAGTTTTGGCTGACTTCATCGCCGAATGGATCAAGCGAACTACCTAAAGAGTACGACGATACCCAATTGGACTATGCACTTCGACGGCTCCAAACTGTTGGCGGACTAGGGGCTGGCGTCAGATCGACGTCCCCACCGGAGATACATCCAAGATGTACTTCAAATAATGTACACGGACTCCAACAATGCAGCGAATCGAGGCCTTGTTACATGGTCTCCGGATGGCGTCTCCATGGGCATTCAACGCCTAGAGGTGCGCGGGGATTCAAACCTTGCAATATCCCAAATAAATGGAGACTTTGACGCCAAGGATCCGAAAATGGCAGCATATCGTAATGCTGTCCTGAAAATGTCAGCTCGGTTTGAAGGACTCGAATTCCATCACATAGCCCGAGATAACAACCAAGCGGCCGACATTCTGGCATGCACCGGTGCGAAACGTGATGTTGTCCCTCCAAATATCTTCCTGGAACGGCTCTTCAAGCCATCCGTACTGTGGGAAGAGGAGTCCGGTAGCGACAAACAGGAGAGAGCCGCACCAACTGGTGATTCAGCAGACAACGTAACACAATCTGCCCACGATATAATGGCAGTAATTGCCGCGTGGACAGAACCTTTCCTAGCCTACTTACTTAGGCAGGAACTTCTCGAAGACCAAAATGAGGCTCGCCGCATAGTACGGCGATCTAAGGCCTACAAGGTTCACGAGGGAGAACTTTATAAGAAAAGTACTACCGGAGTCCTTCAAAGGTGTATCTCCGAAGAAGAAGGGCGAAACCTCCTGGCTGAAATCCATGCCGGACTAGGTGGACACCACGCAGTAGCCCGGGCCCTGGTAGGAAAGGCGTTCCGTACAGGATTTTATTGGCTAACAGCTCGGGCAGATGCACAGGACTTGGTCCAGCGATGCGTCGGTTGTCAGCTCTTCGCTAATCAGAGTCATATGCCACCCACCGCCCTCAAAACCATACCCATTACCTGGCCGTTCGCGGTCTGGGGGCTTGACATGGTGGGACCCCTTAAAGGGGGAACCCACAAGAAAAAATACCTGTTGGTCATGGTGGATAAATTCACCAAATGGATAGAGGCCAAACCGGTCAAAACGGCAGAGTCCGGACCAGTGATAGACTTTATATCAGAGGTGGTACACCGTTACGGAGTCCCCCACAGCATCATCACCGATAATGGCACGAACTTCACAGCCGATGAAGTCAAGGCATGGTGCAAAAATATGGGCATTAAGCTCGACTATGCGTCAGTCTATCATCCTCAAACCAACGGTCAAGTGGAAAGAGCAAACGGTCTAATAATGAGCGGCATTAAACCCAGACTAGTGAGGTCACTCACTAAATCAGACACCCAATGGGTCGAGGAGCTCGATTCCGTACTCTGGGGGCTGTGGACAACGCCTAACCGTACTACCGGATTCACACCATTTTTTATGGTATACGGCGCAGAGGCAGTTCTGCCCTGCGACATTATTCATGACTCACCTCGAGTGCGCATGTATGAGGAAAGAGAAGCTGAGCTCGATCGGCAGGACAGCTTGGACACATTGGAGGAAGAACGTGACGTCGCGAAGGCTCGTTCCGCATTTTACCAGCAGCAGGCTCGAAGATATCAAAGCAGAGAAGTACGGGCCAAGACCTATAACGTTGGTGAACTAGTTCTACGACTGCCGGACAAGAAAAGGACAAGCTCAAACCCGGATGGAAGGCCCTTCATTATTGATCAAGTCTCGACGGCGGAGCGCACCGTCTCATTTAAATGCGTCGGACAACCGACTCGAGCCGAACCCATGGAACGCAGCCCGACTCCGGCGATTTTATGCCTAGCACCGGACTAAGAGTTCGTCCCCTTCCCCCGTCCAACGTTTTATATTTCAGCTGTCTTCCTTTTCTCTTTTGTATCCTTTTAAATTAACAAAACCCCTCGGGGCCTATTTTCGCATTTTCTGCACACATACGATGTGCCATCAGCACTCGTTATACCTGGGGGCTTCTTTTACAGAAGCTCAACTATACGGGTTTGATACCCTACACATGTGTCATGCTTCCACATGTACCTTTTACTCGCAATTATATGCATCGATATGACTTAAGTTTTGGCCAAGCTGGGTTGCCTGGCTCCTGTGCTTACCCCTACGCTCCCGATTGTTCGGCTAGGTGGTAAAGGAGCACCTCTGCGATTATTCTTCGCGGGTCAGCCGGATGTGTACCTCAGGTAGGTGAAGCCGAAAGCTAGTTCTTAAGGGAATATTCGGTCGGTGATTTAAAAGATTACTTTTTATCTATTTTTCCATCTTCCCCAGATGATTTATCGCTCCATCGGCAGTCCGGACATGCACTTTAGGGCATGCCACCCCAATAAAGGAACCCTTAACGGAACTATTCTCCTGGAAGATGTTTCTTACTAACCATGTAATATAACATAACTAGTTGGGCACTTGTCTGATAAAGCACTAATGACCCCTACGCCTAGTCTCCATACATACCACGGTTATTTCTTAACCACAAAGGTATTCGAACACACTCCGGACTCTAGGGTCCCAAGGTTGAAGCGAAAAGGTCGGCAACGACAAACGATCTACAATCCGGCTAGAAGACATTTCACATGTCATTTTTAAAGGATAACATACATTGTCAAGTTTATTGATTGTATTCCTCCTCAATCCCGTCTAACAGGTTGTCTAGCTTACAGTCCCGTTGGGAAAATTTAGCAGCCAGTTCTACCTGGTTGTACACTAAACTCACAGGGATCTCCTTCCCGTCGGGCCCCACCGGTCCAACTTCGGCCATATGGTTGGGATCCGCCTTCTTGTACCGCGTCTTAACCATGGCCCAAGCCTCCTTGGCACCTTGACGGCAGGCCGAAACCTTCCACAAACGGAAGCGCTGCCGCACTCCCTGTAGCTTCTCTGCAAGCTCCCCGAGGCCCTCGGGCGGGGTAAGGGATGGCCATAAAGCCTGTACGGCGCCACTCATTGCCTGCCGAACTCGTTCGAATAGCTGCAATAGTTCGGGAAGTTGATCACCCATCGATACGGGCATCTCCTCCGCAGGATGGCCCGTGAGTATACCTACAAGACATGTTATGTCAAATCACTTCCTCGCCGAAATCTTCTTCCTTAGAGAGTTCGCTCAAGCACTTACTATAGATGCCACGACGAAGTTGTTGATTCTCCTTGACGGAGCCGGACAGCTCGGCCTGTGCGCCTTTAAGCTCTTCTCCGAGCTTGGCGTTGGCATCTCGGAGTTTGTTCCTTTCCTGCTGAACTCTATTCAGCACGTTCTCGCCAGCCTTTAGCTAGCGCAGCAGCGCTTGCCTGTCCGGATCTTGTTCGGCGGCACCTGCAGTGTCTTTATTAGACTCACGCGCATAACGCACAGCGCTTATATTCATTTATACAAATATGTTACCAGGAGGGGTCTTTCCATCTCCTCCTGCGGCAGCAAGTGCGGCCTCAAGTTGGGCCTTGCAATCTTGCAGCTCCCGGGACAGCTGGGCGTTCTTCTCGTTAAGAGCCTGAAAGTTTATATGATCCTTAAATCAGTTAACATAACTAATTTAAGTCTCGGGGGCTACTGGTGTGTGCAACCATTAAAATTCTCTTACCCGTATGTCTTTAACATACTACTCCGTGGCCCTGGTAAAACCATTTTGGGAAGCCCGGAGATGCGCGTCCCCTGCGTTGAAGGCATCCAATGCCTCCGGGGAAAAACACGCCTCTTGAAAAACTGTCCGGCGGCGTCTATAATTCATAGCGCTCTCCACCTCCGACTTTGTGGCAGACAGTCTGTCGGTATCCTCCGTTGCAGCAGGATCCGGTTCGCGTCTTGCGCTTGCCTCCCCGTCGAGTCCGGGCGCTGGAGCCTGGCTGGTGTTGATTGGGTTGGCAATTCCTGTGCTCGCAGTTCGGCGAGCGCTTTTTCTTCTACACAGATCATGAGCACTTAGAAAGTTTCCTCGGAATGTTGCTCATAAAGATCAAACACGAGCTATACCTCTGCGGCGACGTTTCAGCCCGCACGGCGCTCCTTTTCCTCCTGCTGGTTAGGCCTGACCTCTGTAGGTCGGCCGCCGCAGGCTCGGCTCCCAGCCGGACTGGCGCTTCCTGCAAGACACCATCGTTCGCGAAGGTCAGAAATATGCAAGGGTAAGATAACGGTGTCCGGACTTTGACCTTGGTCACCTGGGATGCCGAACTTAGACCGGGGTAGTCTGCCGTAATGGCGACTAGCGCATCATCAACGCTGAGTTGGTGATACACCCCGTCGATTAGCTCCACCCCGAGGTCCGGATCCTCTTCGGAGGCCGGACCCAGGGATCCTTCCGGGTCCTCGGGTTGTGGAGCAGGATTCACCATGTCCTCCACAGTCCGGCGTAGACTCTGCGCCGTAGACGTCATATAAGAAGCTTAAACTTCAAAAATACGGGTAGAGACCCTTTTTGAGGTGTTTTGCTTACCCATCCTCTGGGATTGACCATAGAAAACCCATCCACGGGGTTCGGACGAAGGAAATTCTCCTTCTCCCCCTTGTACAGACCGGACAGGATCTTCACCAGATCCTCGGTCGAATCCGGCCCTTTGCGGCCGTGCCAGGTGGCATCGTCCTCCCCATTGAAATCCCACATGGGGTGGCCTCTGTATTGCAGCGGCTGCACCCCCCGCTTGATGCATGTCGCCATGACTCCAATCATGGTCAAGCCGGAATGAGCCATTAATCTTATTCGGCCCATCGGTAGTGGGCGCTCTTGTCTTCCTCCAAGCGAGGGCTCATGGGCGCCGGTGGCGTTTTTCAAGGGAGCAGCATCAAACTCCGGGAGACCAATCCGGACTGGGTTGGGTAGCAGAGTGTCTACAATATAAAACCATTCCGAGGGCCAGTCTTCGGACGCTCTCTTGGGGGTGCCGGATAAGTATCCGGTCCCAGCAATGCGCCATATCTCGGCGCCGCCTACTTGATATATGGACCCCTCGTGAGAACGGGGTACGAGGCAGAACAGCCTCTTCCACAATGCGAAATGGGGCTCGATACCCAGGAATAGCTCACAAAGAGCTACGTAGCCTGCGATGTGCAGCGCGGAAGCGGGCGTGAGGTGGTGGAGCTGGAGTCCGTAGAACTTCAGGAGCCCGCGGAGGAACGGATGTATTGGAAATCCGAGCCCCCTTATTAGATAGGGGACGAAACACACCCGCTCCCTCCTGTTGGGGCTTGGGGTGTCCTCCGCCTGCCTCCCACCTCGATAAATAACCAGTCCGGCTCGGACCGGAACCATGAAGGCCGGGGGAAGCAGTCCCTCCGTTTGGAGCTTTGCTAGCTCGTTGTGCGAAATAGAGCACCTCCTCCAATCCCCCGGCGATGGGCTGGGAGCGCGTGAGGAAGAGCCGCGTTGACCTTCCATGGTGGAATGGATTTCAGGGTCAGAGGCGCTTCGATGGAGTATACGCGGGAGGAGGGTGGTGCGGTTTGGATCTGGATCCCTGCCCCTTTAATAGGCAGGTGACCCGCACAACAAGGGGGTAAAATGTAAAAGACTTCCTGGCTTTTCGCATTCTTGCGACGCGTGGAAGAGGGCCGTAATTTGGCGTCGAAGCCAAGAAGCACAGTATTCGAGGTAAAGCCGGACACTGTTCGGCAGGAACATGGAATTCGAAAGGAGAACCCGCCTTGCAACACCGAAGACTACAAGCACGCCGGACTTATCGTCATTGAAGACTGGTTCGGGGCTACCGAGGAGTCTGGACTAGGGGTGTCGGATAGCGGACTATCAATATCCGCCGGACTCCCGGACTACGAAGATAGAAGATTGAAGACTCGGCTCGTGTCCGGAAGGTACTTTCCTTGGCGTGGAAGGCAAGCTTGGCGTCTGGATATGTAGATCTCCTACCATTGTATCCGACTGTAACCCTAGCCTCTCCGGTGTCTATATAAACCGGAGAGCTTTAGTCCGTAGGACACAACATTACATCTCAACAATCATACCATAGGCTAGCTTCTAGGGTTTAGCCTCCTTGATCTCGTGGTAGATCTACTCTTGTACTACCCATATCATCAATATTAATCAAGCAGGACGTAGGGTATTACCTCCATCGAGAGGGCCCGAACCTGGGTAAAAACATTGTGTCCCTCGTCTCCTGTTACCATCCGCCTGGACGCACAGTTCGGGACCCCCTACCCGAGATCCGCCGGTTTTGACACCGACAACCACCCTTGAGGTTGAGAGCTCTGACACCATCGACAACGTCAAGACTAAGACTTAAGGGCACATGCGCAGTAGCATGCAGATCTTTGTGAAGACTGGTGTCATGCAGATCTTCGTGAAGACCGGAAGACGGCCATGCCGGGGATGACCGCGAGGCCCCGATAGGACTCTTGCCAGGGACGACTAGGAAGCAACAGCGAGGCTCGTGCACTACAAGGTGCCGCCGCCCTGCGACCGTTCCAGCACAGCGACAGGCCTGCCAACTAGGCAAGCACCTGGATGCGTGTCACGACGGGGTGAGGTGGCAACGGATGGGACGGGTTCTGTTTCCATCCCCGATAAAGTTAGGCGGGCACTTCAGCAGCACATTTAATGCGTTTGTCCTACAAAGTCAGTGATAAACATATGCACTATAGCTACTTCACACCTCCTGTGTGCCACAGTGGCGACCCCTTGGATGTATAAAAGGAGGCACAGGGCGTACTGGAGAAGGATTTGGACTTTTTGGACTGGGCATGCATAGCAGCTAGTCGAAGTCCAAGAACACTAATATACACTCAAAGTAGGACTAGGGTTTTACACTTCTCAGCGGCTCGAACCTGGTTAAAAATCCATCGTGTTGATCATTGGACATGCTCTTTGTGCACCCCTCTCTCCCGCCAACCGTAGAAGGGATCCACGTGATCTCATAGGTTTCGTTGCCCTGACAAGAATAATGAGATCGCACAAACACTAGATGATGCGTGTATGTGTTACTATCTTTGTTGTCAGACATGACATATGAGAAAAAAGTGTATATGATACTGGTCAAAGACTTTCTACATAGTGAACACAAAAGACAAATATGATGCACATCTATATGTCAAATTTGACATGTGTGCGGTTTTGGATTGTGCATCACGACAAACACGACATACACCAACATCTTACTCTGTCTATCTCCTCATCTTTGACCAGTCCACACTATCTCAGAGGAAATAGAACATGGCACATTCAACGCCTCTCATGCCATGGACAAAGAAGGAGCTGGAGACATACGGAAAATTCATCTACCACCAACCGACATTATGGCCGTCTCTGTGATTGGCCACCACAAGTATGGAGAGTAATCAAATGCCTCATCTTAGTAAGGTCAAGCAATGTGGAGAGGAATTAAGCAATGACTATGGGTAGAAAGAAGGGGGTGAAGGTTGGATTTGGCAATAGTGGCAAGAGCGAGATGATTCCATCCATGAAAGCCTCTTTGGTTGTCTCAATGAGCTCCACAGAGTATGGAAGTCCTCTACCAAAAGCGCTTAATATCCATTTTTGTAAAAAAAATGAATAGAGACATTCACACATGAAAGCATGTCAAAAAACAAAATATGCAGCACATTTATTTCATATGTAGTAGAAATAGGAATCTTTCTTGAAGCCTCTTATTTGTTCCTCCTTTGGTTTCACCCCCATGATTTCCAGCATAATGAAAAACAACCTAGATGCATGAACACACCCTAGATCCTTGTCAACCTGGAAATCTTGAGCTCCAACTCATTGAGCTTGACCTGCAATAGGAGTCGATAGTTCTCCAGCCGCATCTTCTCATTCTCCATCTGCATCTTCTTCAGCTCCATTTCCTCCACTTGGTCCTTTGTGGCCGAGTGCAACCGCTGCTCTGCAAGCTCTAGTATCTCGTTGTCATGCGCTTGCTTCTTTTTCACGAGTGAGAGCAGCCAGTGTGGCAGCTGGGAGCACCTACCACCTGCAGCCGGGGCCCCGACATGAAGAGGGTTGTCGAGGTCCTCATCTTTGTTGTGGGGCACCTCATTGATGTCGATGACAAGACGGCGGCGCCGCTTCCCCTCGTTAGCTTCATCGCCACCATGGTCTTCAGGGTCGGCTACTTGCTTGCCCTTGAAAGTACTCTGGTGTGCCTGGTGCGATGACACCCCCTTGCACCGAACGCCAGGCTGCTCGTCGTAGTCGCACGGGGCGGAGCGCTTGATGCCAACGGTGGAGACAGGGGCCATCAGATCTATGGTGGTCGGAATGTGTTGTGATGAAACTGAGGTTGCAAGGGCTAAGGGGTGCCTAAGGTTCTGGTATGCTAGCAGTTAAATAGATGGGGGATGGGTGCCACCCACCTCACTCGTTTGTTCTCTTGTCCTTCAAATCACTCCTCAAATAGCAACCAAAAACCTCTGTTGGCTCCGTTTATTAGCCTTTAATGCTTGGCTCATACTTGACCTGGAATATATTTGGCTCAGGCCGCACACGTGGCACATTTCCCTTGTCCTTCTTTTGGTTTTGCAAGAACGGATAGTCATGGAGGATTCAAAGCAATTGACAAGAGATGGGAACTTCCAAAGGACAAGGCAAATTATCATTGCTGCTTCTTCCTAAAGTTTTTCAAGAATTTGTAAGAAAGCTATCGATTGATATATTGCATTTTGTAACCTGTAAAATTGCTGTAATTGCATTAAACAAATGAAACTTATAATAACATATATGCAATGAATCCTAACATATATAATATGCAAAACTACATTTTAAAATCTATGGGAAAAACTATGGATGTAATGGGCATCCAGAACGCTTGAACCGGCAAAAAAGAATATGAAAACTTGTATCATGCATACTACATCAAAGCATTGTCAAATGATCAGAAAATGTGATATTGGTTAAATAGAGTTTCTTCATCATGAACACAAGACACAAACATGACTCACATGTATAAGTAAAATGGCATGTGTGCACGTTTTTTATTGTACATCGCCACTAACACTGATATCTTACTCTAACTTCCTTTTTTTACTTCGCCAACTTCACACCATCCTAGAGGAAACATATGATAACACATTCAAAATATCTCTTGTCATCTATGATGAAGGAGAAACCAATGATGTTATAATCAACCGGATTGGAACTGGATTTTTTCATACATGAGAAATTGTATCATGTATAGTAAACTAAAGAGTTATATTCAATGTATTGCCCCAATCGCCACCCCAAAGCATCCAAATTTAAAGATCTTCCAGCTATCCGTAGTATTGTAAAAACACTTTGTAACACCAACACAAAACATAGTTTGACAATGATAATTCACCCTTTTCAACATGTTTGCCATTTTAATATTGGTTATGAAACTTATTGTGTTTTTATATTCCTAAATTGAATTATGGATAATTGATACATGGAATAGTTCAGCGACACCATAGTGAACTATATAAAGAATTTCTTACATCTGAGCATAATCTGGTTTCACCATCAAATTATTGTCCAACTATTGAACTCTGGTCTCGATAGTAAAAATTGACAAATCACCCACCTTTACTCCCAACTATTACAAACTAGAAATCTCTCAAAGTTCAAATCCAAAATGTTGACCGAGCATATTTCTGAGTTATGTGGGTATGTTGTGGGTACAAATTTATGCTCAATACATTATCTTTGCATCTAGATTTATGCCATATGTTATTGAGGATACTGATTACAAAGATATGTATCAAGCATATCTTGGACATTTATTTGCCATCAATTATTGTAGGGTAGATTACAAAGAGCAAATTAACCATATATTGTAATTTTAATGCAGTGAGTTATTTTGCAACATATTAGAAATAAGTAAATGAGCAGATTTCCACTTTATAACAAATAATTAATGTGGATATAGATTACAAAGATGTAGATCAATTTATAAAGTTTATTGCCATTATTTATTGTGGATATAGATTACAAAGATGTAGACCAAGAAGATTTATGAAATTTATTGCCATTATTTATTGTGGATATAGATTACAAAGATGTATATCGAGAAGATTTAGGAAATTTATTGTCATTATTTATTGTGGGTATAGACTAGAACTATGTAAAATGGGGCATATTTTGGGACTATATTTTTTTGAGAATTAAAGTAGGGGAGCATACTCAAACGTGACCATTACATTCAGAGATGATAATAGACTGAAGGCTAGATGGGACGTCTGCTATCATCTCCTTGTCTCTAACATGTCTGGTCTCCGCTGCCAACCGGCGAGCAAGATTGTTGCTTGTTCTCCTGACACGATTGACACTGAATTCCGAAAAGACTGCCAGGTAGTTCTTAATATCTGCAATCAGGCGATAGCAAGCCGATCTGGTTCTGTCTTCCGCCGTTGATTCCTTCACAATCACCTGACAGTCCATCTCCAAAACAACTGGACCCCTGTAGATTTTCGCCAGGGATTCCAGACCAATGACAGCCGGACGCGCTTCATCCTCCTCCACACTATCGCATGCCGCCAGATTCCGACGAATGGATATGAGAACCTGTCCTTCATTGTCTCTTGTGACCGATCCCACTGTACTGATCCCCGTACTTGCACAGAAAGCTACATCGGAGTTTAATTTTATAGTTCTTCTAACCGGGGCCGACCAATGCAAGCTATGCATTTTCCGCCTGCTGGGTGGCCATGAATCCCATGCATTTTCCGGTGTCAGATTCATTCGACTGAGAGAAGGGTTTTATTTCGTCCTAGTACCACCGCAGGAATTGTACTGATCCCACGATTGATTCTCTGCCATCATTAAGCAAGCAATCCTCTCTCGGGTGCCAACATCTCCAGAGTAAAAGCATTAGTTTAGCACGCATTTCCTCTGCCACAGAGTCCAGTCACTACCAGTGTAACAAAAGGCTTTCTCGGTTGGCAGATTCCATGCCTCCTTCATGGCATTTCTCAACGCCCTGCTCTTAGTGTTGGGCATCGTTGCATGGAAAAAAAATCTGCACACATGCAATAATCTATCAGTGGGACGCATAGCAATGAGAAGGGAGAGTGTGTCTACGTACCCTCGTAGACCGTAAGCGGAAGCGTTTAACAACGCGGTTGATGTAGTCGAACTTCTTCGTGCTCCAACTGATCAAGTACCGAACGTACGACACCTCGCGTTCTACACACGTTCAGCTCGGTGACGTCCTCTACCTTCTTGATCCAGCAAGATGGCGAGGTACTAGATGATTTCCGGCAACACGACGGTGTGATGATGGTGATGGTGAGGTTATCTCCGCAGGGCTTCGCCTAAGCACTACGGAAATATGACCGGGGGTGTAAACGGTGGAGGGGGGTGCCGCACACGGCTAGGCAATTGTCTGTTGTCTACTGGGCACCCCCCTCCCACATATATATAGGTGGGAGGGAGTGATGAGCAGCCAAAGGTGGCGCCCAAGTAGGAGGAATCCTACTTGGAGTCCCTCCCACTAGTAGAAAAGGGGGCAATGGTCCAGGCCGGGTCAGCCCATTAGTCCCGGTTTAGTCCAGAACTGGGACCCATGGGGGCATTGGACCCGGTTCGTGAGCCCCGGGGGCCGGCCGGGCCACGTGGGCCATTGGTCCCGGTTTGTCTGGACCTTTTGGTCCCGGTTGGTGGGACAAACCGGGACCAATGGGCCTCGCTCCTGGCCCTCCACCATTGGTCCCGGTTCGTGGCTTGAACCGGGACCAAAGGCTGCCCTTTAGTCCCGGTTCATGCCACGAACTGGGACCAATGAATTGCCTATATATACCCCTCGCCCGCGAGCAGAGCACTTCACTGCTCTGTTTTTCTGCCCGGCTGTTGGAGAGCTTTGTGGTGCTCTAGCTCACCTCCTATGCACACGAGGTGTTCGATGGAATGCCCGAGCCACACTACTTAACTTTCTCCACTCCAAGCTCGACCTCCAAACTCCATTTTCCTCAATATTTGTCTAGGTTTAGCGGTCAGTCACGTCCCGTCTCCGTCTTCACCGCCGTCGATCGCCCGCACCGATCTCATCGCCAGGTCAACAACAATTAGGAAGAGTGTTGGACATGTATACTAAGGTTACCATTGTTTGATCTAAAAAAAGGTTACCACAGTTTACCAAAGTAATATATCAATAAATCTGAAGCCACCATCTTGGAAACATCTGTCGCTACACCTATGCACTTGATGAAGAGGTGCCGTTTGTCCGAGACGAATTCCAAACAGACCTCGCACAAAATCCTAACATCTAAAGCCAGAGGCCTCAACTAAGCCTCATACAGGGTCTGGGGCACACATGGGCCCAAAGCAATCTCAGAGGTCGCCGCCACCATCTTCCACTTATCCATCTTCAGCGCAGGTACTAGCGCATCGACCTTGTCAGGCCTACCGTCAGACCCCCCCCCACCCCCACGGTACCAGACAATGCCTTCATCCAATCGACTGATCATGGGTTTCCCTCGGAGGTAGTGGGAAGAGTTGGAAGCTTGACTTCGATGATGCCTTCAAGAAGGAGATGACTCCGTGACGTCACCATCACCAACTTCGGGCAGCTGCTGGAGATAAGAACTTCACCCGGATCTGCTGCACGAGACTCCAACCGACAACAGTGCATCTACAAGACCACCTTCAAAGCGCTGATCTAGCGCCTAAATCCGATGATTATCCATAGCCGCACTACAACCGCGGTGTACCCTTACGCTCCGGCCACTGGTCGGGGACGCCACCACTGGAGCTTGGACAGAGGGCTGCCACCCCACCACGCCAAACCGGATGAGCCACAAGGACGGATCTGAAATGTGCCCATCTCCGTCGCTAAACCGAGCGGGTACTAGAGGGGCCACTGATCCATCGGAACTGCACCAGGTTGGACATGGGCATGCAGTACGAATAAAAAGTTTGTATCGGTGACTCGTATGAACATAAATATTCTATCGTGAAGCCTCTGGGCGTGGGCAGGATTCCACTCAATGACACTACTACAAGGAAGTGTGGCGGCAAAGGGGGTTCTTTCTTATTGCATAGATAGTTCAATCCTCACATGTGCAACCATGTATGCGGGGCTAATAGGTACAAGAATGAAAGCAGCGTCCCATGATGTATCAAAGTAGTAAAGAATTGTCAGTGTACATAAGTCTGGGCCCTTTTGTACCCCTTACTTGTGCACGGACAGTTGTAGCCGCACCTGTGGCGAGGCTTAACGGGGCAGTTGAAGGCAAAATACAAGACAACCGAGGCGGCATCTAAGACAGTAAACAGAGAGCAGAAGACAAGCTAGATCCTGGCAAGATTCTTGCCGGGGCGGCTTGCGAAGCCCTGACAAGACCCTTGCCGGGACGGCTTGCGAAGCACAGACAGGACCGCCATCCTTGAGGTTGAGAGCTCTGACACCATTGACGACGTCAAGACTAAGACTCAGGGGCACATGTGTAGTAGAATGTATATCTTTGTGAAGACTACTGGCATGCAGATCTTCGTGAATACTAGAAGACGAAGTCCCCGGCAAGGCTCTTGCCGGGGATGACCGTGAGGCCCCGGCAGGACTCTTGCCAGGGACGACTGTGAAGCCACAACGAGGCTCATGCATGACAAGGTTCCGCCGCACTGCGACCGCTCCAGCACAACGACCAGCCTGCCAACTAGGCAAGCACCTGCGTGGTGGCATGCAAATCTTCGTGAAGATCTTGCCACCGCTCCAGCGCAGCGGCTAGCCAGTCGGCTTGGCGCTGCATGCCGCGTCATCCTGGATGCGTGTCAAGACAGGGTGAGGTGGCGACGGACGAGACGGGTTCTATTTCCGTGCCCGATAAAGGTAGGGGGCACGTAAGCAGCGCATTTAATGCATTTGTCCTACAACATCAGTGATAAACATATGCACTGTAGCTACTTTACACCTTCTGTGTGCCACTGTGGTGACCGCTTGGACGTATAAAAGGAGGCCCAAGGCGTACTGGAGAATGATTCGAACTTTTTGGACTGGGCATGCATATCAGCTAGTCGAAGTTCAAGAACACTAAATATACACTCAGGGCAGGATTAGGGTTTTACGCTTCTCAGCGGCCCGAACCTGGGTAAAAATCCATCGTGTTGATCACTGGACCTGCTCTTTGCACACCCCTCTCTCCCGTTAACCGTAGAAGGGATCCACGTGATCCCATTGGTGTCGTTTCCCCGACATCATTGGCACGCCAGGTATAGGAGACGAGGTTGTGCAAACCTGGTCTAGCAGATAGCGCTCCACTTTCTTCATCACCATGGCTCCCAAGAAGAAGACTATCATGGCAATCAGTTTGTCTGGAGCCGATCTGCCCGTGCCAACACGGACGTGCGACGGGGTAGACGCTGGTGGCGGTGGAGATCAAGAGCACCCACGCCATTCCGGTACCAGGAGCCAGGCGAGCGGTATCGTCCGCAGCCACGACAATGATCCACACGCCGCCGCATCCAAGGACGAAGCCATGCTGCCTACGGGCGGCGCGGGGACCTCCAAGGGTAGGAAGACGACCCCGCTGGCGCATGCACCGTAGTCCTCCCAGGTCGTGCGCGACGAGCAGCGCTGCGATGTTGGCGATCCCGGGCGTCGCCACGGCAAGAGCCCTCAGCACCATTCTCGAGATGTGAAGGGCCGCCATGCACAACAAGATGCTGGTGAAAGCGGCGCGCGGCAACGGAAATGTGATGAGGCTCCTTCTAACATAGTTAGAAGTCCGAGCACCTCCCGTTCCTCGTGCTTGTCGCTGCCACCTACACGAGCAGAGGCGTTGCCACGAGCACAGCTACTCCTCAACTTTCCTTCCACTGCGGAGAAGCAAGAAGAGTGGAGGGCTGCTATCCAGAGCCTCATTGGACACGCCAATAGGGATGGCCACCAGGAGGCAAGTCCTTCGCGGTGCCGGTCCACCGAGCTGGCGCTCGCCGGCAGTGGAAGGGTTGGAGGCACTGCAACCACGGTGCACTCCCCTCCACCGTGATAGCAGCGGTCGCCAGCTCGTCGTGTCGACGCCCGTGACACGTATCCATGGCATCGTTCGATCCACGAGATCGTTGCGACCAACATTAAGTTCTTTGAGAATGGATCAAGGAGGACGCTTGAACCACCATCGAGCGGCGACGGGAAGCGCACCATCAATCTGATAGGCGTGCAGGGCCCACTGCGTAGACGCCTGCGCCGGGGGATTCTGGTGACTTGCCTTATGCAATAACTTGCCCCGCTTTTACCCGTGAGCTGCGACAGTTTCACTGGTCCACTATCGGCACGTTCAAACCTGAGGTCCCGGAGAAGTACGATGGCAAGACCCACCCATCCGAGTTCTTGAGCGTCTACACTATCTCACTGCAAGCTGCCGGGGCTCAGGACGGCAAGGTGCTCGCCAACTACTTCCCATTGGTGCTCAAACCCAACGTCAGGTCCTGGTTGATGCACCTGCCAGTAGATTCCACCTCCTAGTGGTCAGATCTGTGCCACGAGTTTGTTTGCGCCTTTAGTGGGGGCCACGTAGCTCCTGGCCAGGCAAGTGATTTGATTGTCATCCCCAGAAGGATGGCGAATGCTTGTGCAAATACATACATAAATTCAGCAGTGTACAGTACAACATCCCAGATGTTCATCCTACCGCTGTCATCAGCACATTTCATCAGAACATGCAGAATCATAATTTGCGTGAAGAGCTGGCGATGGACAAGGTTACAGATGTTGCCGAGCTTTATGTTCTGGCCGATAGGTGTGCCCGAGCTAAACAAGGAAGGAAGTACCCCGGCGAAGACCCCGGCGCGGGAAGCAACTCTGGAGATGAAGACGTCATCGCCTCGGCAAAGAAGAGCCGACGATGCAACAGGAAGCGCAAGGGCAAGACCGTGCTTGCCGTCGAGGAATCCGGCAACCCCAGCACCGCCAAGAAGGCCAATGTTGACGACCCCGACAAGGAGATTGCCAGGTGCGACGCCTGCCGGGCCATGCGGCTACCGACTGCTACGTCTTGAGCTTGCGTTGGTTTTCCTCGAAGAGAAGAGGGTGATGCAGCAAAGTGTAGCGTAAGTATTTCCCTCAGTTTTGAGAACCAAGGTATCAATCCAGTAGGAGGCTTCTCAAAAGTCCCACGCACCTACACAAACAAACAGAGAACTCGCAACCAACGCAATAAAGGGTTGTCAATCGCTTCACGGCAACTTGCAAAAGTGAGATCTAATAAAGATAGTATGATAAGATAAATATATTTTTGGTATTTTATAAGATAGATGAAAAAAGTAAAGATGCAAATAAAGTAGATTGAAAGCAAATATGATAAGAGATAGACCCGGGGGCCATAGGTTTCACCAGTGGCTTCTCTCAAAATAGCATAAGTATTATGGTGGGTGAACAAATTACTATCGAGCAATTGATAGAAAAGCGCATAGTTATGAGATTATCTAGGCATGATCATGTATATAGGCATCATGTCCATAACAAGTAGACCGACTCTGGCCTGCATCTACTACTATTACTCCACACATCGACCGACTCCTGCCTGCATCTAGAGTATTAAGTTCATAAGAACAGAGTAACGCAATAAGCAAGATGACATGATGTAGAGGGATAAACACATGCAATATGATATAAACCCCATCTTGTTATCCTCGATGGCAACAATACAATACGTGTCTTGCAACTCTTTCTGTCACTGAGTCAGAACACCGCAAGATTGAACCCAAAGCTAAGCACTTCTCCCATGGCAAGAAAGACCAATCTAGTTGGCCAAACCAAACTGATAATTCGAAGAGACTTGCAAAGCTAACTCAATCATACATAAAAGAATTCAGAGAAGATTCAAATATTATTCATAGATAAACTTGATCATAAACCCACAATTCATCGGATCTCGACAAACACACTGCAAAAAGAATTCACATCGAATAGATCTCCACAAGAGAGGGGGAGAACATTGTATTGAGATCCAAAAAGAGAGAATAAGCCATCTAGCTAATAACTATGGACCCGTAGGTCTGTGGTGCACTACTCACAACTCATCGGAGCGGCAAAGATGTTGATGTAGAAGCCCTCCATGGTTGATTCCCCCTCCGACAGAGTGCCGGCGAAGGCTCCAAGATGGGATCTCGCGGATAGAGAAGGTTACGGCGGTGGAAATTGTGTTTCGTGGTGCTCCTGGATGTTTTCAGGGTACGTAGGTATATATAGGAGGAAGAAGTACGTCGGTGGCCACCCGAGGGGCCCACGAGACAGGGGGCGCGCCCTACAGGGGGGGGCCTATCTCGTGGGGCCCTCGGGATCTTCTTGACTTGCACTCCAAGCTCTCCGGATCAGATTTGTTCCAAAAATAATGCTCCCGAAGGTTTCATTCCGTTTGGACTCCGTTTGATATTCCTTTTCTTCGAAATACTGAAATAGGCAAAAAAACAGCAATATGGGTTGGGCCACCGGTTAGTAGGTTAGTCCCAAAAATGATATAAATGTGTAAAATAAAGCCCATAAACATCCAAAAGGGGTAATATAATAGCATGAAACAATCAAAAATTATAGATACGTTGGAGACGTATCAAGCATCCCCAAGCTTAATTCCTGCTCGTCCTCGAGTAGGTAAATGATAAAAAGGATATTTTTGATGTGGAATGCTACCTAGCATAATTCATAATGTAGTTTTCTTTATTGTGGCATGAATGTTCAGATCCAAATGAATACAAAATAAAAGTTCATATTGACATAAGACATAGTAATACTTCAAGCATACTAATCAAACTCAACATGTCTTCAAGCATACTTCAAGCATACTTCAAGCATACTTCAAGCATACTAATCAAAATAACATGGCTAAAGAAAGTTATCCCTACAAAATCATATAGTCTGGCTGTTGCTCTATCTTCATCACACAAAGTATTTAATCATGCACAACCCCGATGACAAGCCAAGCAATTGTTTCATACTTTAATAATCTCAAACTTTTTCAACTTTCACGCAATACATGAGCGTGAGCCATGGACATAGCACTATATATGGAATAGAATGGTGGTTGTGGAGACAACAAAAAGGAGAAGATAGTCTCACATCAACTAGGTGTATCAACGGGCTATGGAGATGCCCATTAATAGATATCAATGTGAGTGAGTAGGGATTGCCATGCAACGGATGCACTAGAGCTATAAATATATGAAAGCTCAATAAAAGACACTAACTGGGGTGCATCCAACTTGCTTGCTCACGAAGACCTAGGGCACTTTGAGGAAGCCCATCATTGGAATATACAAGCCAAGTTCTATAATGAAAAATTCCCACTAGTATATGAAAGTGACAACATATGAGTCTCTCTAACATGAAGATCATAGTGCTATTTTGAAGCACAAGTGTGGAAAAGGAGATAGTAGCATTGTCCCTTTTCTCTTTTTCTCTCATTTTATTATTATTTTTATTTTCTTTTCTTTTCTCTTTTTTTCCTTTGGCCTTCTTCGTTTTTTTTATTTTTATTATTGGTCTTTCTCTTTTTTTCTTTCTCTTTTTTTTGTAAAGTCTGAAGTCTCATCCCGACTTGTGGGGGAATCATAGTCTTCATCATCCTTTCCTCACTAGGAGAATTAATAATGAAGATCACACACTTCTATGGATTTACAACTCAAAGCTAGAACAAGATATGACTCTATATGAATGCCTCCGGCGGTATACCGGGATATGCAATGAATCAAGAGCGACATGTATGAAAAGTATGAAGGTGGCCTTGCCACAAATACAATGTCAACTACATGATCATGCAAAAAGCAATATGACAAAAGTAACGCGTGTCATATGAACGGAACGGTGGAAAGTTGCATGGCAATATATCTCGGAATGGTTATGAAAATGCCATAATAGGTAGGTGTGGTGGCTATTTTGAGGAAGGAGTATGATACGTGTATGGTATCGGCGAAAGTTGCGCGGTACAAGAGAGGCTAGCAATGGTGGAAGGGTGAAAGAGTGCGTATGATCCATGGACTCAACATTAATCAAAAGAACTCATATACTTGTTGCAAAAATTTAGAAGTCATCAAAAACCAAAGTACTACGCGCATGCACCTACGGGGATAGATTGGTAGGAAAAGACCATCGCTCGTCCCCGACCGCCACTCATAAGGAAGACAATCAATAAATAAAATTGTGCTCCAACTTCATCACAAAGCGGTTCACCATACGTGCATGCTACGGGAATCACAAGCTTCAACACAAGCATTCTTTAAATTCATAATCACCCAACTAGCATGACTTTAATATCACTACCTTCATATCTCAAAACAATTATCAAGCATCAAATTGATCATAGCATCCAATTCACTTTCTATGATAGTTTTTATTATAGCCAACTTGGATGCTCATCATTCTAGGACCAACTTTATGATCATAGCATATACCAAGCTGTTCTAAAAGACTCTCAAAATAATATAAGTGAAGCATGAGAGACTAGCAATTTCTTCAAAATTAAGACACCACCATGCTCTAAAAGATATAAGTGAAGCACTAGAGCAAAAACTATCAAGCTCAAAAGATATAAGTGAAGCACATAGAGTATTCTAGCCAATTCTAATCAAATAGGCTTCTCCCAAAATGTGTGTACAGCAAGGATGATTATGGTAAACTAAAAATCAAAGACTAATATAATACACGACATTCCAAGCAAAACACATATCATGTGGCGAATAAAAATATAGCTCCAAGTAAAGTTACCAATGAACTAGGACGAAAGAGGGGATGCCTTCCCGGGGCATCCCCAGGCTTAGGCTTTTGGCTATTCTTGAATATCTTGGGGTGCCATAAGCATCCCCAAGCTTAGGCTCTTGCCACTCCATATTCCATAGTCCATAAAAGCTTTACCCAAAACATGAAAACTTCACAACACAAAACTCAACAGGAAATTTTATAAGCTCCGTTAGTGAAAGAAAACAAAACCACCACATAAGGTACCACCATGAACTCATTCTTTATTTATTTTGGTGTTAAACCTACTGTATTACAACTTCTTTATGGTTTATAAACTAATTTACTAGCCATAGATGCATTGAAATAAGCAAACAACACACGAAAAACAGAATCTGTCAAAAACAGAACAGTCTGTAGCAATATGTAACTAATGCAAACTTCTGGAACTCTAAAAATCCTACCAAAATAGGTAGTCCTGGACAGTTTTTCTATTGAACAGCAGCAAAACAAATCAACGCAAAAGCACGTTCCTGTGATTTAACAAAATTATATTCGTGTGTGCAAAGTTTCTGTTTTTCAGCAGAATCAAATCAACTATCATCGTAGGTTATCCTATAGGTTCTACTTGGCACAAACACTAATTAAAAGATAAAAACACATCTAACCAGAAGGTAGATGCATGATTTATTACTAAACAGGAGAAGAAACAAAAAACATAAAGAAAAATTGGGTTGCCTCCCAACTAGCGCTATCGTTTAACGCCCCTAGCTAGGCATAAAAACAAAGATAGATCTAACGAGTGCCATCTTTGGCACTAAATTCATAAGTAGCACGCATGATAGATTCATAAGGTAATTTGACTTTCTTTCTTGGAAAGTGCTCCATGCCTTTCTTTAATGGAAATTGGAATCTAATATTCTGTTCCTTCATATCAATAATCGCACCAATCATTCTTAGGAAAGGTCTACCAAGAATAATAGGGCAAGAAAGATTGCAATCTATATCAAGAACGAGAAAATCTACGGGCACCAAATTTCTATTTACAACAATAAGAACATCATTGATCCTTCCCATTGGCTTTTTAATGGTGGAATCCGCAAGGTGCAAATTTAAAGAGCAATCATCAAGATCATGGAAACCTAGAATATCACATAAAGTTTTCGGAATCGTGGAAACACTAGCACCCAAATCACACAAAGAAAAACACTCATAATCTTTAATTCTAATCTTTATAGTAGGTTCCCAATCATCATTAAGTTTTCTATGTATAGAAACTTCCAAATTAAGTTTTTCATCATAAGATTGCATCAAAGCATCAACATTATGTTTGGTAAAGGCTTTATTTTGACTATAAGCATGAGGGGAGTCAACAACGGATTGCAACAAGGAAATACACCCTTTTAAAGAACACTTATCATAATCAAATTCCTTGAAATCCGAGATAGTGGGTTCAACATTATTAGAAGTTGAGGATTCTCCAATCTCACTTTTACCAAATTTAACATCAAGATCTAAAGACTCCGAATTTTTGGGACGCCTTCTAGGCAAAGTTGATTCATCATCACTCCCATAATCATAAAAATTCATATTGCAAAACATAGATCTAATCGGAGACGCATCAATAACTTTAAGATCCTCATCATTATTTTCATGAAGACTAGAAGAACATGCTTTTATAAAGCTTTCTTTTTTAGCACGCAATCTAGCGGTTCTTTCCTTGCACTCGTCAATGGAAATTCTCATTACTTTGAGAGACTCATTGATATCATGCTTAGGAGAAGAAGATCCAAGTTTAAAAGAATTAACATCAAGCGAAAGTCTATCAACGTTCCTAGCCAAATCATCAACTTTCAGCAATTTTTCTTCAAGCAAGGCATTAAAATTCTTTTGAGAAATCATAAATTCTTTCACACTATTCTAAAAATCAGAGGGCATCTTATTAAAATTACCATAAGAATTATTGTAGGAATTTCCATAGTTATTAGAGGGATTACTAGGGAACGGTCTAGCATTAAAATTTCCTCTATAAGCATTGTTTCAAAAACTATTCCTACCAAAAAAATTCACATCCATAGATTCATTATTATTCTCAATCAAGGAAGACAAAGGCATATCATTGGGATCAAGAGAAGTATTTTTAGTAGCAAACATCTTCATAAGTTCATCCATCTTTCCACTCAAAACATTGATTTCTTCTATAGCATGCACTTTTTTACTAGAAGATCTTTCGGTGTGCCATTGAGAATAATTAGCCATAATATTATCAAGCAATTTTGTAGCATCTCCTAACGTGATTTCCATAAACGTGCCTCCCGCGGCCGAATCTAAGAGATTTCTAGAAGCAAAGTTCAAACCGGCATAAAATTTTTGAATGATCATCCATAAATTCAAACCATGAGTAGGGCAATTGCGAAGCATCAATTTCATTCTTTCCCAAGATTGGGCAACATGCTCATGATCAAGTTGTTTAAAATTCATAATATCGTTCCTAAGAGTGATGATCTTAGCAGGAGGAAAATACTTAGAGATAAAAGCATCTTTGCACTTGTTCCAAGAATCAATACTATTTTTAGGCAAAGACGAAAACCAAACTTTAGCACGATCTCTAAGTGAAAACGGAAATAACTTCAATTTGACAATATTGTTATCCGTATCTTTCTTCTTTTGCATATCACACAAATCAACAAAGTTGTTTAGATGAGTAGCGGCATCTTCGCTAGGAAGGCCAGCAAATTGATCTTCATAACAAGATTCAGCAAAGCGGTATTGATTTCACAAGACTCGACATCATTAAGAGGAGCAATCGGAGTACTAAGGAAATCATTATTATTGGTATTCGAGAATTCACACAATTTGGTATTATCTTGCGCCATGGCAACAAGTAATCCAACACACAAGCAAACAGAAAAAAGGAAAGCGAAAAGAGAGGAGGAGATTGGGAAAGAGAGGGCGAATAAAACGGCAAGGGTGAAGTGCGGGAGAGGAAAACGAGAGGCAAATGGCAAATAATGTTAATGCGAGGGAGATGGGTTTGTGATGGGTACTTGGTATGTCTTGACTTGAGCGAAGACCTCCCCAGCAACGGCGCCAGAAATCCTTCTTGCTACGTCTTGAGCTTGCGTTGGTTTTCCTCAAAGAGGAGAGGGTGATGCAGCAAAGTGTAGCGTAAGTATTTCCCTCAGTTTTGAGAACCAAGGTATCAATCCAGTAGGAGGCTTCTCAAAAGTCCCATGCACCTACACAAACAAACTGAGAACTCGCAACCAACGCAATAAAGGGGTTGTCAATCCCTTCACGGCCACTTGCAAAAGTGAGATCTAATAAAGATAGTATGGTAAGATAAATATATTTTTGGTATTTTATAAGATAGATGTAAAAAGTAAAGATGCAGATAAAGTAGATTGAAAGAAAATATGATAAGAGATAGACCCGGGGGCCATCGGTTTCACTAGTGGCTTCTCTCAAAATAGCATAAGTATTTTGGTGGGTGAACAAATTACTATCGAGCAATTGATAGAAAAGCGCATAGTTATGAGATTATTTAGGCATGATCATGTATATAGGCATCACATCCAAAACAAGTAGACCGACTCCTGCCTGCATCTACTACTATTACTCCACACATCGACCGACTCCTGCCTGCATCTAGAGTATTAAGTTCATAAGAACAGAGTAATGCATTAAGCAAGATGACATGATGTAGAGGGATAAACACATGCAATATGATATAAACCCCAGCTTGTTATCCTTGATGGCAACAATACAATACGTGTCTTGCAACCCTTTCTGTCACTGGGTAAGAACACCGCAAGATTGAACCCAAAGCTAAGCACTTCTCCCATGGCAAGAAAGACCAATCTAGTAGGCCAAACCAAACTGATAATTTGAAGAGACTTGCAAAGATAACTGAATCATACATAAAAGAATTCAGAGAAGATTCAAATATTATTCATAGATAAACTTGATCATAAACCCACAATTCATCGGATCTCGACAAACACACCACAAAAAGAGTTTACATCGAATAGATCTCCACAAGAGAGGGGGAGAACATTGTATTGAGATCCAAAAAGAGAGAAGAAGCCATCTAGCTAATAACTACGGACCCGTAGGTCTGTGGTAAACTACTCACAACTCATCGGAGGGGCAAGGATGTTGATGTAGAAGCCCTCCGTGGTTGATTCCCCCTCCGGCAGAGTGCCGGCGAAGGCTCCAAGATGGGATCTCGCGGATATAGAAGGTTACGGCGGTGGAAATTGTGTTTCGTGGTGCTCCTGGATGTTTTCGGGGTACGTAGTTATATATAGGAGGAAGAAGTACGTCGGTGGCCGCTCGAGGGGCCCACAAGACAGGGGGCGCGCCCTGCAGGGGGGCTATCTCGTGGGGCCCTCGAGAGCTTCTTGACTTGCACTCCAAGCTCTCCGGATCAGATTTGTTACAAAAATAATGCTCCCAAAGGTTTCATTCTATTTGGACTCCGTTTGATATTCATTTTCTTTGAAATACTGAAATAGGCAAAAAAAACAGCAATATGGGATGGGCCTCCGGTTAGTAGGTTAGTCCCAAAAATGATATAAATGTGTAAAATAAAGCCCATAAACATCCAAAAGGGGTAATATAATAGCATGGACAATAAAAAATTATAGATACATTGGAGACGTATCACCGACAAGCTGGATGGCTTCGATAAGCAATATTGCAAGATCCATCGCACCAAAGGCCATGACCTCGAAAACTGCCTGCAAGTTGAGCAGCTTATGGAGAGGTAGAGGGCTCAGTACGAAAGACGAGACAAAGAGAAGGGCCAGGATGGTGCTGAGGGATCTGGCAAGAAGCACGGTGGCCGAGGGGTCTCCACGACAAGGAGAAGCAACAAGAGAGGCTTGCTCGAGGCTGCGACAAGAAAGAGGGCGATGATGATCATGACGACTACGAGTCCATCGAGCACGAGTTTCAGAAGGCCACAGAAGTCATGTGCACTGATGGAGGCGCCTCGTTGCATTCTTCTCACCGCCAACTTAAACAGTGGGCGCGCGAGATTAATGCAACGGAGTCGACGATCGATGCCTAGAAGCCACTGAAATGGTCCAACACACCTATCAGTTTTGACACCGAGGATCACCCTGATCGCACAACCGCGGTCGGGTGCTTGTCGTTGTTGGTTTCACCAACAATTCGCAACCTCAAATTTACAAAAATGCTAGTGGACGGTGGGGTTGGCTTGAACTTGATCTCGCCCAAGGTGATCAAGAGGTTACAAATCCCTGATGGAGATCTCGAAGAAACAGGCACATTTCAAGGGATTAATCCAGGGAGAAGCCAGCCTAAGGGGGAGGTCACACTACTAGTCACATTTGGTGGTGACCTAAACTACAGGACAGAGAAGATCATTTTTGATGTCGCCGAAATCCCGTTGCCGTATAACAGGATCCTTGGTCGTCCAGCACTGGCTAAGTTTATGGCAGCGTCACACTACGCCTACAACACGCTGAAGATGCCCGGCCCAATGAGCATCATCACTGTCAACTGCGACAAGAAAGTGCGCTCATCTGTGCCAACCAACTCTACTGGGAGGCAGTTGTAGCACCTGCCGCCAAAGCACTTGCTCCTGTCACTGGAACTCCCGAGGGGAAGAAGACCGGCAAGGCCTCAGTTGCCGGCAAGACCATAACCACCGGCAAGACTTCTGGCCCCGGCAAGGCCTCTTGCACCGACTCCGGCAAACACGCCTCCGCGGAGTGCTGCATTCCCGAAGAGGACGTGCCAGAGAGCTCCACCGGCAAGAGCAAGAAATCCAAGGCAGCACCACCAGAAACCAAGAAGGTGCCCGTCAAGGAGGACGGCACGGGTGGAGCTTTACCATAAGCTCCACCCTTGATAGAAAATAGGAAAGCGCTCGTTGCCTTCCTGCGGGCGAATGTCGATGTGTTTGCGTGGAAAGCATTTGACATCCCCGGTGTTCCCAGGGAGGTGATTGAGCACCACCTTGCTATCTGTCCTCATGCGCGGCCCGTCAAGTAGATGGTCAGGAAGCAAGCTTTGGAGCAGGAAGATTTCATCATTGAAGAGATTAGGAAGTTGGAAGCGGCAGGCTTGATCAGTGGAGTGCTCCACCCGACAGGGTTGGCCAATCCAGTGGTGGTGCACAAGGCAAATGGGAATTGAAGGTTGTGCATTGATTATACAGATATCAATAAGGCCTGTCCAAAGGACCGTTTCCCTTTGCCGCGCATTGACCAGATAGTGGACTCCACAGCCGGGTGCGACCTGCTGTCGTTCCTCGACGCCTACTCAGGGTACCACCAAATCTTCATGACAAAGGAAGATGAAGAGAATACCACGTTTATCACCCCATGTGTTACGTATTGTTTGATACGTATGCCATTCAGGTTGAAAAGCGATGGTTCAACGTTTACCCGAGCAGTCCAAATTGGTTTTGAGCCCCAACTACATAGAAATATGGAAGCTTATATGGATGACATAGTGGTTAAAACCAAGGACAAGGCAACACTCGTACAAGATTTGGAAGAAATATTTGCAAATTTGCGCAAGATCAATCTCAAGCTGAACCCTGAGAAGTGTGTGTTTGGTGTCCCATCCGGCAAACTTCTCGGGTTCTTTGTGTCTCGACGTGGAATTGAAGCAAATCCTGACAAGATCAAGGCGATTGAGAAGAATGAGGCGCCAAGACTAGTCAAAGATGTGCATAGGCTTGCTGGCTGCGTTGCTGCTATGAGTAGGTTCATCTCCAAATCTACTGAGCGCACCCTGCCCTTTTTCAAGATCTTGAAAAAGGCAGGTCCAATGAAATGTACTCCAGAAGAGGAGGCGGCACTGCAAGATTTGAAGAGGTATCTCTCCTCTACGCCAATACTAGTCGCACCTAAACCGCAAGAGCCGTTGCTGCTATATCTCGCAGCAACGAATCAAGTGGTCAGTGATGTGCTAGTAGCGCAGAGAGAAGTTGAAGAAGAAGAAGTGGCAGCGGCAAGGCCATTAGATGACGAGTCGGAACCTTCCCTGGCAGGGTCCGGTACCGGCAAGGCAGGACCCCCAACAGAGTCTGGTGCTGGCAAGACAGGATCTGCGCAAGCAAGGGAAGTGATACAGAAGAACAAGATGACGCAACACCTAGTCTACTTTGTCAGCTCCCTCTTGCAAGGGGCTAGATAAGATACTCTAGTGTGCAAAAGTTGCTCCTCGGCCTTCTTATGGCCTCGAGGAAGCCGCGTCAGTATTTTCAGGCACATGAGATCACCATCGTCACTCGCTTCCCGTTGCAACAGATCTTGCATAACCCAGATGCAACCGGAAGGATTGTGGAGTGGGCGTTGGAACTGTCAAGCTTTGGTCTCAGCTTTGAAAGCACTTCGACAATTCAGAGCAGAGCCTTGACGAAGTTCATTGCAGAATGGACCTCAACGCATGACAAAGAAATTCAAGAGACTGCTCTCCCCGGCAAGGAAATGAGCCATGATTGGAATATGTACTTTAACAGGGCTTTCTCGCTGCAAGGCGCCGGTGCTAGTGTGCTACATGTCGCGCCCACCGGAGAGCACCTCAAGTACGTAATCCAGATGCACTTTCATAGGGAGTGATCAACAAACAACACTGCAGAGTATGAGGGTCTGCTTGCCAGTCTCAGGATAGCGGCAGACCTCGGCATCAGGAAGCTCATCGTCAGAGGTGATTCACAGCTTGTCGTCAAGTGAGTTAACAAATATTATAAGAGCCCGTTGATGGAAGCCTATGTGGATGAAGTGAGGAAGTTGGAGGAGTGTTTTGATGGTCTACAAACAGAGAATGTTCCTCGAGAAGAGAACAACATTGCTGATGACCTGTCAAAACATGCTGCCCTCAAGTTACCTGTGGAACCAGGTACCTTTGTGCTCCAATTGACTCAGCCATCCATTGAACCATTGGCAGGACAGAAGAAGTGAAGGAAGTCAGACCCCGGCAAGTTCTTTCCCGTTGATCTCCCAAGCTTGTCGGGGAACAGCATGCTCCGGCGGGGCCTCAAGCCCTTGCCGTGGAGAAAACTGCCCCCACGGCAGAGGACGTGCCTTTAGTCGTTGCCATCGAGCCATAGGCTCCGGCATGGGCACAACACACCATTCAGTTCCTCCAAACAGGGGAACTCCCTGAGGAACAGGAAGAAGGAAAGAAAGTAGCTCGTCGGTCCAGCATGTACTAGTGTGTGGACGATGTCTTGTACAGGAAGAGACCGAACGGCGTGAAATTGAAGTGCATTCCTCAGGAGGAAGGACTGGAGTTGTTGGCATAGATACATGGTAGCATATGTGGCTCTCACATATGATCAAGAGCCCTTGCCGGCAAAGCGTTCCGGCAAGGTTTCTTTTGGCCCACCGCTCTCCAGGATGCAACTGCACTAGTAACGAAGTGTGAAGCGTGCAGTTCCATTCAAAAAAGCTTCATCAGCCATCTCAAGATCTTCAGATGATCCCTCTTTCCTGGCCATTTTCGGTCTGGGGGCTCGACATATTGGGCCTTTTCCCCGTGCTGTCGGGGGCTTTGAGTACTTGTCCATAGCAATCGACAAGTTGACAAAGTGGCCGGAAGTGGAAGCAGTGAGAAAGGTGACAGCGCAATCAACCGTCAAGTTCTTTAAAGGACTAGTTTGCCGTTTTGGTGTGCCAAACAGAGTCATCACTGACAACGGCACACAATTCACAAGCCACACCTTCATGCAGTACATCCAGGACCTCGGGAGCAAAGTATGTTTTGCTTCTGTTGCTCATCCAAGAAGCAATGGCAAATGCTGAAGTGTTGCGTGGCCTCAAAACAAGAACTTTCGACAAGTTGCACAAATGCGGAAGACGCTGGATAGATGAGTTGTGGGCGGTTCTTTGGTCAATCAGGACGAAACCAAGTTGAGCCACCGGCCAGACGCCCTTCTCCCTGGTATACGGGGCAGAAGCAGTTCTTCCCATAGAACTCACATACGGGTCACCCCGAGTGCTCACTTATGACGAGCAGGAGCAAGAGCAGTTGCACCAAGATGATGCTACGCTCCTTGAGGAAGATCGTCTTCAAGCTGCTGTGCGAGCCGCGCGCTGCCAACAAGCTCTGCGCCGCTACCATAGCCGCAAGGTTCATGCCCGAAGCCTTGAGGAAGACGACCTTATTCTTCGGCGCACTCAGTCCGCCAAGAATTCCAACAAGTTGGCACCAAAGTGGGATGGCCCTTATCGGGTAATACGAGTCACCAGGCCCGGCGCCGTCCGCCTGGAGACCGAACATGGCATTCCAGTGAGCAACTCCTGGAATATCGAATATCTTCGCAAGTTTTACCCATAAGGTGCAGTTATCGGGACCCCCGGCAACCCCCTTTTGTACTAGCCTTTCCGGCAAGGCATATAACACTATGTACAGAGCCAGGTGCAGACCCTATGCGAAGTTGAATAACCTTGAGTATGTACAGTTCTTGTTGATTTCCATGTTTATGTATATATATATGCGTGCATGTCCAGCATATTGTGCTACCTTTGTTTCCAGCAAGTACTGATGAACCACCAAGGTTCCATATTTTCTCTTCTTTCTTTTTCTCAAAGGACAGAAGATTCCCTCGCATATAGGTTTGCCGGGGGGGGGGGGATAGTATGGGCACCAACAGGCACTGTTTGAAGTGGCATCTTGCAGAAAAGAACATAACAGCGAAAAGCTAAGTCATGCCAAACCTTGAGTGATTTTTTCTTTTTAAATGCCAGGTTGTTTTCCTCAAATGGGTTCAATTATTGTATGGAAAACCTGCACACGAAGGAACCAGCCACATTTGGTATTGCCGTTATTCTGTTTCGAGTCCACGTAGCAGATCAAGTGGCTGCACTAAGAGCGGCAAGGTGTCTTGCCAGCAGCGACAACCCTAGCAGGCTGCTAAGGATCCGTTCCTCAATGCACTCGTGTCAAGGGTGCGCACACCAGCAAGACATTCCAAATGAGCGTAGGGTGTATGCCATACAAAGAGGGATCAAATAGGAAGATAGCATGCATTCAATTCAAAACACAACAAGTTATATTACATCGGTGGTTGCCGCAGTTCCAACTTAAGATAAAATCATCATGGGCACGAGTTCATAGCGGCAAGGAGAAGTGAAGCAGCTAGTCTCGGCGCTGGCCTTCCAACCTTTTGACTTCGTCAACCCTGTTGACGATAGGCGCGATGAGCTCTTCAAGCGCCTTGAGGTCCGCGTCCTCTGGCAAGCTCTCAAGCGTGTTGGTGCGGTCGAGGCCGGGGTTCTAGTACGCCACCTTGGTGAGTACTTTGAGAAGGACACCCCGGCAAAGCTTCCGAGCCTCGTTGGCCAGATGGGTTGCTCGGTTGGAGTGGAGCACCACTGGGGCGTCAAGGACGCGCTCGAAGAACATGGTCGTCCTGGCGCTCTGGGTCACCCTCTCTTCATGGGAGAACCTGAAACTCGACATGCCCATGATGGACAGTTGTGTGGTGAGACTCTCCGCAACATCAACGAGGCGCTCGATCCTGATCTTTGCGCCATGAACGTAGTCATTGTGGGTGTCAGCAACACTCTTAAGAACCAGCCTCTCATCCTGGTGGTCCTTGGCCAGGGCCTTTTTACGGGCCCTGATGTCCTTACGGGTCTCCTCCAAGGTGGTCAGCTTCAGCTTCAGATCGATAATAGAGTCATTGGCTTCAGAGAGCAGTTTGGTTTTGTCAGATATGGTGACTTGCAGCTCCGCCAAGATGTGGACAGTCCTGTCTCTATTGCTCTTCAGCGTGGATACCTCCTTCCTCTGCTCCTCCAGCTCCACCTCTAGCTTCTACACCTTGCCAGCCAGCTCGTTGTTGGAGGCCTCCGCGGCCTCAGTGCCAACGACGGCCTCCTTCAACTTGCCGGCATGATCCAGGGCCACAGCATCAAGTGTGTCCTTGTGCTTCTGCTCCAGCTCCTGGGTTCGCTGCACCACAAGTTTTTTTTATTTTTTCATCCTTGCCATGGATCTTGGCGGCAAGCGCCTCTTCACGGGCAGCAAAGTCTTCTTCCCGAGCGTCAAGTAGAACGCGGCGCTGTTGACACCAGATTTTGGCATGGTCAAAAAGTAATTAAGAATGTCTCAAATGGAAAAATGATCAAAGCGAGAAAGTTTCATATCGTCAAAAGGAGAAATTTTGATATTTGGGTCATAGCCATCCGATCTCATCCCTAAGGCCGAAGTTGTATTCGAAATATTGAGATTTTGTGTTCAGAACAGTATTCGGCTGATTACGCCCCCAATATGACCTCTGATGGAAAAAGTTACAACAGAAAAGTTCTTTGTCTCGTCGAAACGATCAATTTTGATATAAAAATCGTTCCAATCCGAGTTCGTATGCAAAAGTTAGAGCCATCGGAATACAGCCCTATCAGGAGGCAAAAAATGGCGCGCCCACGGACACCCTGTCGATGGGTAGCGCGAGGATAGCCTGTTTTGCGCGACCTATTTGACCCTCAAGATGACCTCTGATCAAAAAACGTTCAACATAAAAGTTGTTCGTCTTGTCGAAACGGTCAAGATTGCTTTTGGGCTCGTTTCCATCCGAGATCGTTTACCACCACAAAAAAGACCCGCAAGATGCAGCCAGTTTAAACCGAACAGTTTTGGAAAGTTCGGGCAAAACCAATCTGAATTTGGCTAGGGTTTTGGACGTGAATCCAAGCCTTTTCCTTGCACGGGAAGTCCAGCCGCCTCTTATATACCTAAGGGGTGACGGCCGATTAAACAACACACAATCGAACAAATCTATCTACACTTTTTACCTTTACTTTTCCTTCTCCCTTGTTCTTCTTCTTCCTCGTTCTTCGTCTGTTCTTCTTGTTGCAGGGCGGCGAACCTCGAGGCCCTAGGGGCGATCAGGTCGACCTAGGGCAGCACATAGCCGCCGCGCGCCCTGACGGGGTCCCTCCCGGGCGTGTGGGGTTTCGGGTTCTCAAAAGCGCCCGCCGGATTGCTTGCGTACCGCACTTCCGGACGGGTCTCCTTCGACATGAGCTGCGGTGCATCACCCCCGGCATCGAGGGTACACGGTGACGTGTTTGTGTGCGAACACACTTTTTGGCGACTCCGCTGGGGACGAAGCTTTGAACGGTCTCCGGCCCGTTCTTGCTACGAAGAGATCGTCATCTAGGGTTTGCAATCTACAAAGGTAACATGAATACCCAATTCACTTATGTAGATGCAAATAATGCATATGTTGTTGCTAGATCGTCTAATGAGCATATTGTATCGGCTAGCCCTAGTTTTATCAATCATGCATCTAATTATGTGCAACAGCCGATTCAGAATAATCTTCATGCTTCAACTTCATATAATTTTAGCAACATGCAACATATGTATCCCAACTCCCATGCATCGGCAACCCCACAAATCTATATGCCGATGAACAACATGATGAGTTCGGTTAATCATGTTGAGACACCCCATGTAGGAACTTCCAATAGTATGCAACAAAGTGTTTCGACTTTTTATTCATCGGCAAATAACTTGCAGTATGTTAATCCAAACGTGCCGGTGGATAGGGGAATTGGCCATGCTACTACTAGTTATTCGGCCAATTACCCTCAAACATCATATACACCTCATGCTACGAATTTTTCAGCACCATACGCAATTGTAGATATTCGTGATTCGGCTCCGCACCTTTATGCTCATGGCCGAATAAGTGAGAATTCTACCAGACCGCATGTGTCTTTACCTAGTAACATAGCATATCATGTTGCCCCTGCACAATTATAGAATTTCAGCAACACACCATTGCCGAAAGCATCTCAAAGTATTGGGGGGCAATCCGATGAAGATTGGGCTGAAATTGGTCGAAAAAAGCTTAAAGATAGACTAGCTGCAATGTTTGCTGAATTTAGACAAGAACAAGCAACCTTGCGAATCAAAGAAAGAAAGAGTGGTGATTCGGATAACAAAGTTAATTCAGTTATTAAAAAAGCCGAATCAAAT
Source organism: Aegilops speltoides (assembly GCA_021437245.1). Lineage (NCBI taxonomy): Eukaryota > Viridiplantae > Streptophyta > Magnoliopsida > Poales > Poaceae > Aegilops > Aegilops speltoides. The sequence goes on from CM038146.1 coordinate 54,963,131, forward strand.
AGTATGTGTACCGAATCTATCAAAGAAAAAGAGGATGCCAAGGCATTGGAGAGTCATTCAAAAGTGGAACAAAGTATTATTCAAGTGATACAACCATCATGCTCTCCCAACATAATTGAAGAGGTATGTCTAGCAAGTGACTTGCCTATCTTCCGATTTGGTCGCAACTTTATTGTCGATGCTTCTATAAGAAAAATTCTCATAAGTAATTTTGAAATACCAATGAAGAAGGGTAATTTACTTGTTAGCAACAAAACTGTTATAGACTATATCGGTCAACCCATTGCACCATTTATAAAGACCGATAATGACTTATTGTTGTGGCTAAAGCTCTCCCCGTTGCTTTATCTAAAGTTCATATTTAGTTGGGTAGCTTTGCTTATTTCTTACTTGGCTTGCACTTTGTCTCAATTGAGACATGTGTGTTCTAAATATTTTCGTATCAGAAGTTTAAAGCCAAGGTTAATTTCTTTTGAGAAATCCAATGCTAATATAATATCTTATCCAAAGACACCGGAGATAGAGTGGAAAACACAATGTATAGCCGAATGGGAAGATTCCAAATCTGAACCATTCGTTTGCTTATCTTCAAAGCCGTTCACACAGCAAGATCGGCTAGAAAGCAAGAAGTTTACCTTCAATTCAAGCATGTGTGACCAAATATTTGATTTATTGCTGAAAAATAATTACATAAGAATTCTTGATCACCATGTCAAGCCATCAATTCAAGGATGAATGTATTGTAGGTTGCATCATTCGTTCAAACATAATTTTGAGGATTGCAATATGTTTCGTCAAATAGTTAAATCGGCCATTGATAAAGGACGATTGAAATTTGTTGAGACACCAAGAGATGACCAGTCTATTCCAATTGGTCTCGATGGCAGAAAGTTTTTGCATCGGCTGCTTCAAGCCGATCCATTTAAAGAGGAGGTAAAAACTGCAGGTGATGGGGTCAAGCTTTCAAGTAAAAAAGTTGTTGAAGAGCATAATGAACATAATTTTGAGGGCGAGAATTCCATCGAAGCTACAATGGAGGCGCCAATGACTGGGGGCTACAAGCAAATCCAATGATTGGTGCAAGCACAACCAAAGGAAACAAAGGCCGAAATAAGCGCAAGTGTAAGAGATCAAAAATCACCTTTGCTGAACTATTGGATAAATATCAAAAGAAGAGTGAAGAGAAGAATACTTATCGGCCAAATCATGCAAAGAAACCAAGATCACCCCCAAGGCGCAAATATGAGGATTGGTATTGGCAAAGTGCGAATTTCAATGCAACATATTCATATCTTTATTTTGGGCCGCCAAAGCCAATGTCGTGGATGCCTCCCTATGCTCATATAGATCCATATCTATCATGGGACAGGTATGATACGAGGGCACACTCTCCATCTTATTTTAGACCATCTAACCAATATTATGCAGCTCCGAGAAGATCAGCATTTGAACAATCACATGCTAAAGACCGTTTTGATCATAAGGAATCGGTCCAGTGCTCAAGGAATAGAAATGAGGTGGTCAAGCAAGTTTACCGCGTTAAAAGAGATGGTCATAAGAGTGCTACTTCAGATTTGATCTCAAAAGAAAAAGAGCCAACTAAAATGTTGACATTGGCTACTAAAGGCAATGAGATGAAGCAATCAATTGTTGAGAGTCAATCAAGTGCCAAATCTGAAGGGAGGAAGTTGAGAGTGCCCAAGATAAAACAAGAATTGCCATTACTTCAAAGAAAATCGCAGCGGATTGCCCACTCGACACCATATTGGCAAAAGAAGAAAGTACAAAAGCTTAGTGCACAAGAACTTGAAAAGATGAACATGGCATGGGTTCCCAAAGGAAGTACTAAAACAAGAATAATATGCAAGATTCCGTTGCAATAAGTGCGACAAAGGTGAAGAAAGAGAAGAGTGCAAGCTTGAACAACCAAGTCGAGGGTTTGCACATCGAATCTTCGGTTCAAACAACATCCATATTCTTCAACTATGTCATTAATGCATATGCCATGGAATTCATCCTCAGGTATGACTGGTTACCCTCCGTGGAATTATTTTGACCCATGGATGCAATATAATCTCTTACATCATGAAAGGGTATTACCAAATCATTATATGTTCGATTAGCTTCATTTTTGTTGCTAATCTAAATGGCCGATATATACTTATCGTCCAAAGCACGTACAAAACGGCCGATGAAGTGTTGACATCGTGCTTAAAACAAACTTCGTGCAAGTTATTTTTCGGCACACAAGTTTTACCGAAAAACAGGGGGGCATGTGTTGACACCAGATTTTGGCATGGTCAAAAAGTAATTAAGAAGGTCTCAAATGGAAAAATGATCAAAGCGAGAAAGTTTCATATCGTCAAAAGGAGAAATTTTGATATTTGGGTCATAGCCATCCGATCTCATCCCTAAGGCCGAAGTTGTATTCGAAATATTGAGATTTTGTGTTCAGAACAGTATTCGGCTGACTACGCCCCCAATATGGCCTCTGATGGAAAACGTTACATCAGAAAAGTTCTTCGTCTCGTCGAAACGATGGATTTTCATATAAAAATGGCTCCAATCCGAGTTCGTATGCAAAAGTTAGAGCCATCGGAATACAGCCCTGTCAGGAGGCAAAAAATGGCTCGCCCACGGACACCCAGTCGATGGGTAGCGCGAGGATAGCCTGTTTTGCGCGACCGATTTGACCCTCAAGATGACCTCTGATCAAAAAACGTTCAACATAAAAGTTGTTCGTCTTGTCGAAACGGTCAAGAATGCTTTTGGGCTCGTTTCCATCCGAGATCGTTTACCACCACAAAAAAGACCCGCAAGGTGCAGCCAGTTTACGAACAGTTTTGGAAAGTTCGGGCAAAACCAATCCGAATTTGGCTAGGGTTTTGGACGTGAATCCAAGCCTTTTCCTTGCACGGGAAGTCCAGCCGCCTCTTATATACCTAAGGGGTGACGGCCGATTGAACAACACACAATCGAACAAATCTATCTACACTTTTTACCTTTACTTTTCCTTCTACCTTGTTCTTCTTCTTCCTCGTTCTTCGTCTGTTCTTCTTGTTGCAGGGCAGCGAACCTCGAGGCCCTAGGGGCGATCAGGTCGACCTAGGGCAGCCCATAGCCGCCGCGCCCTGACGGGGTCCCTCCCGGGCGTGTGGGGTTTCGGGTTCTCAAAAGCACCCGCCGGATTGCTTGCGTACCGCGCTTCCGGACGGGTCTCCTTCGACGTGAGCTGCGGTGCATCACCCCCGGCGTCAAGGGTACACGGTGACGTGTTCGTGTGTGAACAGGCGCTTCCTCAGGTCAGCGTCAACCTTGGCAGCCTATGCAGCAGCCACTTCCTGGGCCTTCTCGACATCGGAGTGCTTCAGGAGGAGCTCTTGCCAGCGCTCACTCACCTGCTCCTTGCTGGCCTTCAACTCTTGCCAGGCCTCGGCGAACCAGGTCTGCATCTGCACGACGTGCTCCTAGAAATCTGCCTCTGCCCTGTCAACGACTGCCACCCTGGAGTCCAGCTTCTCCTTGCAAGCATGGTGAAGTGCCTGAAGCTTCTGGAAGTTGATGCTCATGGATTGGAGGAGCTGGTCTTCTTTGGAGGCGCTGCTGCTGGCGCTCGTCTCATCAACTACCTGGAGCTCGGCAGCAGCGAGGACCTCTTCGTCAAAAACCTCCCCTTGGGTTGGCGCTATGGTGCTTGCCATCCCTGGGATGCTGACGAACAGATCATTGCCTACCTTCAGGTATCTGCTCGGGGTGGGGGCTTCAGAGGTTGATGGTTTGTCATCAACCACCTTCTCCTCGGCTGCTGAGGGCTCCGAGACTAGTGCAGCGCCAGGTGCTCCTATGGCAGGTTTGCCGTTAGTATGGTCGCCGGTCCCCTTGCCGGCCTCCCCGGCAAACCCCTTGGCGGCCTCTTCATGCACGTCCTTGGCGGCTTCATCAGCAGCAACCTTGGCGGCCTCGGTGGCAGCATGCTTGGCGGTCTCCTCAATAATGTCCTTGACGTTCGTCTGGTCCATTAAAAGGGGGTCTGAAAACCGAAAAGGAATGAGGCGAAACCAAAGTTGAAGCTCAGAACAGAAAAACAGAAAGAAAAAGAAGGAAAGTTTGTAGCAAGAATGGCGAGGGTCAAGAAGCAGGTGGCTTACCTGTGACGAGCTGAGGAGGGGTGGTTCCCTCCCCGGCAACGCTCGTTGCCGTGATGGAGCTGATGGCGCCAGTTCCCGCCGCCTCTTCCTCCGAGTGTGGGCTCGTCGGTGGAAGCCCTTGCTGGGGACCCCCCTGGGCTGTGTGGTTGACGGAGGCGACGTGACGGGGGTGTCCCTCAGCGGCTTCTCCTATTGCCGCTCTCCTCCTGCGACCCTGACAAGGTTAGTAGTGAAGATGCACACACCAATGCTCGCCAGTATAAAATGAGTAACAGACTCACATTGGGGGCTGTGTTGGGGGCTGTGTTGTGGGCTGGTGTCCGGGCTGATCGTGATCGTCACCGTCGCACCTGAGGTGCTTGCCGGGGGCTTGTCACTCGTCGAGGCCTTGGACCTATTCGTCACCCTCTAGGCCAGCGTTTCCATGTCACTGCGGAGACAAGTCAAGACAAGGTCAAGTTAGATAAGATAACCAAAACAGAGGATCGGTGGATGAAGAAAGAGGCAAGATACTCACTCATCTTCTCCCTCTGCCCCCCTCTTTCTATTCGGGCTGAAGGACGCGAGGTCGAAATCAGCCTCCGGTACAGTGTCCATGAAAGGAGGAGGAGATGGAGACCTAGGCCGCTTGACCGAGGAGGAGGCAGCATCCGTAGCCTCCTTCATCACCGCAGCCGTGTGAAGGAAATATGCCCTAGAGGCAATAATAAAGTTATTATTTATTTCCTTATTTCATGATAAATGTTTATCATTCATGCTAGAATTGTATTAACCGGAAACATGATACATGTGTGAATGCATAGACAAACAAGATGTCACTAGTATGCCTCTAGTCTTACCGGTGCATCGTTCTCAGCGTGTAGCTATCGTTATCCAAATCTTACCGGTGCATCGTTCAAATATCCTCTAATTAGTTCATGGTCTCCTCATTCTCATGTATCTAAATCCCTTCAAGTATCTTCATTCGTTTTCAAACTCTTTCTGGTGAATTGTGCCCTTGCTACTCTTTTTTTTCAATTCTTACAGTGGTTCATTCAAGATTTCACTTCCTTTGTTATCATATTAATTCACTCGTTGTTTCCAAATCCCATCGGTGGTTCCTTCAGATTCTTTTTCCTTTGTTATCATATCAATTCATTCGTTCTTTCCTATCCTACCGGTGGTTCATGAAGACTTCCTCAAGTTTTGCGCTATATCCCTCTTAATCCTTTCTACGGGAATATGTAGTATGCCAAATCCATTGCTTGTCATCAATTAAATTTGATGAAGGATAAGCATACAATAAATCTTATTCTTATTTCCTCGAGGTGATTCAATTATTTTCTTCCGGAGATTATTCATGATGAATAAATTCTTGTTTACAAGTGATTCATCTTCCTTTCCGGAGTTGGTCATCATATCACATTCTTGGTTCGAGATGCTTCATCTTTTCTTTTCCGGAGTTCCAAGTTTTCCGCATTATCGTCGCGAAGCTCATTCTAAATCATTGCAAGGCTTCACCTTGTGTTTTCAACTTCTCCTTCTCTCCACCATCCTTTTAATACCGGAGTTTCTTCATGGTGGTTCCTCAAGGATTCTTTTCATTCTTCAATTGTTCTTCAGGATTTCTCTTGAAGTTATGATCCGCCAAGCTATACTCTAAACTAAACATGGTGGCCAACACATGTTTTGTTTTGAGGAGCTCAAGTATTCTTCTTCTTGCATTCCGAAGTGCAATTCTTTCTATCTTATCTTTTGAGGTGGTGTTATGTCACTCTTGACAATTTCCCTTCGTGATTCAAGTTGTCAAGAATGAGATAGTTTAAATCCATCATTTTCTCTTCGTTCAGGAGATCGTTTCAACCTATCAATCCCTCCATTGGAGTTATCTTGGTATAGATTTCACCTAAAGCCTTCCCTAAGGAATGTTGCTAGTGTGGTGCTTATTAATGCTCCAAGTTTTCTCCTATCCTCTTGGTGAAACAAGTTTCCATCTCTTCTTTGATCTCAAACAAGCAATTGTTTTTCGTTAGTGGCAGAATTTCACCTCAAGTGTTGAGATGTTTTCCATAAGCCCACTACAAGCTTATTCTTTTCTTTGTTGGTTTTGCAACAACTCCGTTATAACCTTCTTGGAAGGGTGATTTCCAAGCTCATTTGTGGCATAAGTTGGCATTTTCTTCTCCATTCTTTTATTCCAATGATCTAACTTTTATTCTTTCGTTACGGAGGCATTGTGTTGTTGCTCTCTTCACTCATCATCTCGAATTGTGAGGATCGTCTTCTTTTCTGGCTTATACATTTAACCGGAGTGTTGTATCATCTCTTCAACATCTTTTCATCTCATCAAGTTTTCTTCTCTTTTCTGCCGGAGTGCTGTCCAAATTCTGTCATTCTTGTTCCTTGGCTATCTCATTATACCGAGGTGGTCATATTCTTTTCATTCGTGAAGCTCTTATTTCCATGTCTTTCCACCTTCAAGTCCTCGTAATGTTCCTTGTTCCTCATTTCTAACGGATTGTTCGCAATCTCGTTCATCTCTGTTGTACTCTTTCTTTTAAATTGCTCAACCTCTCAAGGTTCTTTGGTTTCACTCATTGGTCAAAGAAGCAACTTAGTTTTACCTCTTCTCTTCCTCTTCCGTTTTTCCCTCCGGTGCCATCCTAGATCTTAGGACGAGATCCTCTCGTAGTGGTGGAGTGTTGTAACGCCCCGGATGTAACTTTCCATATTCGTAACTCCAACTCTTGCCTTTTTCCGGAGATGCGATATGATTTTTCCTCCGTAGTTGGGTTTTTGTTTTGTTTGTTTGTTTTTGTTGTTTTTGTTTTGCATTTTGTTCATGTCTTGCATTTCATCATCGCATCATTCGCATTGCATCGGCACTCCGTTGCCGTCATATTTTAAAACTTGCATTCGTTCGTCGTTGCCGTTTCTCCCTTTGCCTTCATCACCTTCCCTCGGATCGCCTTGCCCGCGCTGACCGTTCCAGACCAACCGGGTTTTGCTTCCCTCTTGACCGTGACCACCTAACCTCTCTTGCCAGCTCGCAGCCCCCTCGCGCGCGCGTCCGAAACTTCCCCGAACCCGACCCGCTCTGTCGTGACCGTTGAGTCCGGATCATCCCCTAACATCCCGAAAACATCTCCGTTTTATTTATTGGACTCCCTAGCCTATTTATTCCCATCCATCGGATTTCGATTAGATGATCCAAACTCCCTCGTTTCCTTATATATAGAGCAACCCCTAACCAAATCAGACAAAACCCTAAATTCGAGGAGATTTGTCCCTCGCCGCCGCCACTCTCTCCAAAATCCCACCTCGGGATCCTCCCAGATCCCCTTCTCCTCGGTTTCCTCCTCCACCCAATCCCGAAGGCACCGCGGTCTCCTCTGCTTCCCTCGTCCTCGTTCGATCCCAGGGGCAGCCACCGCGTCGTCGTTCCCCCGCCTTCGACCGGCCTCGTCAGAGACCAGCGCCCCGCTGCCTTCTCCTTTCAGTTTGATCCGGAGGAGAGGAGCTCCTCCATGCCCCGCCCCGCGCCATGGACCTGCACCACTGCCGGACCCCAACCCCGTGCCCGACGCTATCCTGCACCATCGTTGACCACCAGATGAGCCTCGCGCCCATCTCTCCTCTTCTCCCTCCTTCCATTCTTCTCCCTCTCCCTCACATCTCTCTCTCAGTCTGCTCGTACAGGGAGTACCGACGCCTCGAAGCTGCAGCGCCGCCGTCGAGTCGCCATGGCCTCGAACTCTTGCCGCTCCGTCCCCTGCCTCTCCGCCTCACCGGAGTCCAGCACATCGCCGGCGGCGCCACCGCAGGACCTCCTCAACCCTCCTTCTCCTGCACGAGCTCATGGATGCCCGTCTACTTGAAGCGCCCTTCGCCGCTTGAAGCCTCGCCTCGCACCGCCGGCGCCCCTTCCTCATCCCGATCCTGCAGCCGCTGACCTCGTTGGTGAGCATTCAGGTCGCCCCGTCAAGCCTTTGCCATCCCACTGCGTCTCTCTCTCTTTCCCTTCCCCTGCTTCTCTCTGAACTCTCTGTCTTTTCTTCAGACAACACCAGCCTCCTTCAAGCTCGTCGCCTCAAGCCCCTGCTTCGTCCCCTCCTATGTGGATCCGTTCGCCCTCGCTTTGTTCCCGCGGGTTCAGGCGCGATCCGGCCGGGAAGAGCCCCACCACTGCGACCTCCTGCCTCCTGTCACCATGGCGCCACTGCCGTTCTTCTTCAGCGAGATGCAGCAGCGCTGCATCAAGCGCACGGCCGCCTCGCGCGTGGGTCACCGGCTGGACTCCAGATCTGGCCCCGTTCCTGCCTCCCTCTCCAAGCCGACCGAGCCAAGGCCCACTGGGTGAGAAGCCCCAGCCCCTCCTCTCTACTGGCCCAGCAGATTCGGCCCCATATGTTTTTTTCCTGATCCTGCGAATTTTGCCATTTATCCAGAGACTGTCAGTTTACAGAAAACCCCTTGCACTTCATGCATTTAATAACTCACAAATGGTGCATCGGATTAAAATGATTTAAACATGTAAAATGCTTAGAATTTTGTGTAGTTTAATAATATGCCACTTTCATCCATGTTTAAAATGTTTAAAATGTTGTTTGTTTAAATTTGCTTAAACTAGCTGGGTGACCCGCGCATTTGCGCGGCTAGATTTTTTATCTATTATCTTCCTCGTATTTTTACACATTTAGTATGTTCACATTTAATGTTGGTGTACTTATGCTATATACATTTGAACTAACATATAATAGTGTATCACAATTGCAACATGTTGAACATGTTTTGGTATTGACTTAGGTGTGGCACAATGAAAATCCAAAAATGTGTAGCATGCCATGAAAATCGTAACTTACTAATATACATCATTCCGTTATAGAATCATCAGACCCTTTTCGGTCATCTTTTCATTGTTATTTTGTAATTTTCTGCCAAGGATTAAATCGACCGAGCTGACATGTATTGAAAGTTGATATTCTCTTCCTTTACTCATATTGCAATCACTTGTTGATAAACACTAAAATTAATTTTGCAACATACATTTGATTGTTCCCAGTTTAACACTTCTCCTTTGGTAACAACTATTGTAAAATCCAAAGTGATTTTTATATTTTGTATTCCTATGGTTGTCTTTTAAGGGAAAATTGCACTTTTAATTACCTATGGACATTGAAGTTTTGATACATCTGACTCCGGTGGATATTACATTAGCACTTGTTTTCCTTCAATACAAACAAACAGAGTAAAAACAAACAGTGGGATTACATGTTGGGAAGTTATATTTTAACCAAAATAATTAGATTGCAACTTGAAGCCAAAATACCCCTAAAGCAGTTGCTTCAATAAGTACTGTGTGTACATATCATCCATTGTGCGAGAAGCGTGCATGCTACTAAAAAGTATGTGATCGTACTGGTACTAAAAAACTTTACCTCATTCTGATGTACCTTGGTTTGTGTAATTTTTTCATTGCTTGGCGTGGACATGGCTTTTTCCTATCAACCGCTTGGGTAATAAATGATGCATGTATAGTAATCTCAAAGATAAATAGATATATTAATTTTTTTCCCGCAAAAAAATAGATATATTAAATTCAAGGTCCCTATCTCGCGTCCTTTTGACATCATCGATGCTTTCTCGGTCAATGTCGTTGTACTGGCTTATCACAGACCTTGCCGCCGACCCGCCAGATCGTTATCACCATGCATTCTTGTTGTAAACCTTATCATAAACTCAGGGAGCCTATGTGCATTCATCAGATTTGACGGGGCGACATTGAAAATTTCACTTGGGCTCATTAGAGACTTTATGCTAGGCAGTTGCACGCAATATCTCATATCCGGACCCACTCAGTGCCCATTGTGCATGCATGGCCTCTTGATTTTGTATACCCTTCCATGCATGTGTCTGCATTTGTTGGAAAGCCACACCTACCAAGCGTCTGAATGATTACGACTTCTCTGTCGATGCACAACTTGTGTACGTGATGGCTGAGGCTGCCGCGTGCCATGGTTAATCTGCATAGCAACATGAGACACATGACCATTGATTATCTTCAACAAATATTGAGAGAGAATTTCTCTTGGGTGAAGGTTAATACTTGTATTGTTCAGACTTCAATTTGCTACTCATCCGAATGTGTGCTGCTCTAGAGAGTATGCTGGATCCGCTAGGTTGACAGGCATCCACGTGTATGCTGATTTCGTTAGTACGCTGGATTCGTTAACCATATCGTGATATCTGGCGTGTATCCTGCTGTCATGAATACCCTCTGCTTCCATATGTACGACACTCTTGTAGTATTATATATAGAAAAATGCACGTGTGACCTGAGACAGGCTATCAAAATAAATAGAGTAGTGTATTTAAAACAATTCGATCGACCATAATATATACTACTAATTATATTACCACATACATATACGTTGAGCTTTAGGACAGAATTTCAAATATCCTAGCTACATATCTCCGTAGTCCATACAGATCAACTTTTTTTTTGGTTTTGCATTTAGACAACTCAATAGAAATTAATTTGGCATGGTGTAATTTCAAATCTCTGCCCTCCATAATTAATTTTACTTTTTGCAAGGTGCCTTCCAACCCAAATGACAAACATATTATTACTAAAGTAAATTCGAGGTAAATAATGAAAGTAGAAATACGAAGAAATTAAGTTCTTAACGAATAAAAACTGCACTACATACAGATCAAAAGGACTTTATATCCGACATGCAGCCTAAGAAAGAAGTATCCGCAGACTAAACCAAGGCTAGCATGCTTACCTCGTAGATGACTGGAAGAGATTATATTTCCTATTCAATTGTGAGAGATGATTGCATTCATTTTATTTATAGTGCAGATGACGATTATAATCAACTTGTTTGGTTGCACAACTGATGAAAGCATAAAGAGATTCTTTGTTCTGTTCCATTGTGAGAGCAGATTGCATTCATCTTATTTATAGTGCGGAATACGATTATAATCAACTGGTTTGGTGGCACAGCTTCCACCTCCGCACATTCTCATGAATCAAAATTATCCGTAAGATCCGCCATCGTTAGCAGGTCGGCTGAAGTAATGGACCTGCTACCTTTCCCTTCGGCGGCTGAAGTTAGTGTATTGGCAAGTACTTTTCTTGCTTGCATGAGGGCCATGGGAGCAGAGAAAAGATAATGGTGCGTGACGCAATGCTGAGGAGCCAACAATACATGCAATCAATCGGCGGCATCTCGCTTGAGGATCTGTTGGCAGCGGTGGAAGCACGAAGGAAGTAGGAGGAGTTGGCCACGCTGCCACCGGTGATCTGAATCAACCACTTTTTGCTTTCTCTTCAGCTGCAAAAATTGGTTTCTTTTTTTTTAGAACATAGACGTCAGGGACGTCCGGCTTTAAATTAAACAACCAACACGCGGAACCACAAAATTGGTTTCTTGGCTAGTACTTTTCTTGCTTGCATGAGGGCCATGGAAGCTGATAAGAGATTATGGTGTGAGATGCTACAATGAGAGGCCAACAGTACATGCAATCAGTCGGCGGCATCTCGCTTGAGAATATGTTGTCAAAGGTGGAAGTACCAAGAAGTAGTAGTAGGAGGAGTTGGCCACGCTGCCGGCAGCGATCTGAATTCTTTTTAAGCTATCGATCTCTCCTGCTATCTCCGTATCGTATACGAACTTCTCCGTATCGTATACGAACTATTTGTAGTTTCCTTCCTTTTTCTCCTTCCTTGCTTTAAAGTTTTCTTGCTTGCATGAGGGCCATGGAAGCTGATAAGAGATTATGGTGTGAGATGCTACAATGAGAGGCCAACAGTACATGCAATCAGTCGGCGGCATCTCGCTTGAGAATATGTTGTCAAAGGTGGAAGTACCAAGAAGTAGTAGTAGGAGGAGTTGGCCACGCTGCCGGCAGCGATCTGAATTCTTTTTAAGCTATCGATCTCTCCTGCTATCTCCGTATCGTATCTGAACTTCTCCGTATCGTATACTGAACTATTTGTAGTTTCCTTCCTTTTTCTCCTTCCTTGCTTTAAAGTTTTCTTGCTTGCATGAGGGCCATGGAAGCTGATAAGAGATTATGGTGTGAGATGCTACAATGAGAGGCCAACAGTACATGCAATCAGTCGGCGGCATCTCGCTTGAGAATATGTTGTCAAAGGTGAAAGTACCAAGAAGTAGTAGTAGGAGGAGTTGGCCACGCTGCCGGCAGCGATCTGAATTCTTTTTAAGCTATCGATCTCTCCTGCTATCTCCGTATCGTATACGAACTATTTGTAGTTTCCTTCCTTTTTCTCCTTCCTTGCTTTAAAGTTTCCTTCATACGTGATTGATTTATTTTTCTTTTGGATGAGGAGCCGTGACCAACCCTGGCTGTATGTGTGGGAGGGCTGAATTCGTCTAGACTTTTTTTAAGGGCATCCATCTAGAATTTTTTTCCTTAGAATAGGCATCCATCTATAGTTCTTTATAAATATATTACCATATATGTGTGTACACACGTGACGGTTCAATGTGCTCGTCTGTAAAGAATAACATGTTACGTAAAATGTTTTAAATCTCAGCCATTATTATTCTAATCAAACGGTGGAAATAATATTAGCGTATGTGGACGAACCTAATGGCTTGTTTGCCTTATTTGTAGTTTCCTTCCTTTTTCTCCTTCCTTGCTTTAAAGTTTTCTTGCTTGCATGAGGGCCATGGAAGCTGATAAGAGATTATGGTGTGAGATGCTACAATGAGAGGCCAACAGTACATGCAATCAGTCGGCGGCATCTCGCTTGAGAATATGTTGTCAAAGGTGAAAGTACCAAGAAGTAGTAGTAGGAGGAGTTGGCCACGCTGCCGGCAGCGATCTGAATTCTTTTTAAGCTATCGATCTCTCCTACTATCTCCGTATCGTATACGAACTATTTGTAGTTTCCTTCCTTTTTCTCCTTCCTTGCTTTAAAGTTTCCTTCATACGTGATTGATTTATTTTTCTTTTGGATGAGGAGCCGTGACCAACCCTGGCTGTATGTGTGGGAGGGCTGAATTCGTCTAGACTTTTTTTAAGGGCATCCATCTAGAATTTTTTTCCTTAGAATAGGCATCCATCTATAGTTCTTTATATATATATTACCATATATGTGTGTACACACGTGACGGTTCAATGTGCTCGTCTGTAAAGAATAACATGTTACGTAAAATGTTTTAAATCTCAGCCATTATTATTCTAATCAAACGGTGGAAATAATATTAGCGTATGTGGACGAACCTAATGGCTTGTTTGCCTTCTGTATTATGTATATAATAGAAGATAGATGCCATGTTAAAATGATTTAATTCATAACTAAACAACCGTAGCTCGGTTTTAAACAAACTTTATATGTAAATGGGGTGGAAAAATGCCTAGTATAACATGGTGCACTTTATTTTCCTGTTTAACAACAATAAAATACGGTTTAGGACAGAACAGTACCGAATCTAAAATATGCACATGGGGATTTTCCGGAATTATTGTTTGTTGTTCCGGCCTCATTTAAACTTGCCTAGATAGGTAGTTTAATTATGCTTCACCTCTTGCCATGTTTAACAACATTTAATATTGTTGAGTAGCTTATAACGAGATCAAACTAAATAATTGCATGTGGTGTTTTGTCAATATGCAACTCGTTGCATATTGAGCTCCACTTAACTTGTAGTATTGTTTGTTGCACTTTGCCATGCCATGCCTCATTAAATCGGACATGCATCATACTTGATTGTGCATCATGCCATGATTATGCTTGTGTGTTTACCATGTTGTTTGTTTCTTTCCGGTGTTGCTTCCTAGTTCCGGTAATGTTGCGATTGTGAGGATTCGTTCGACTACGTTGGTTCGTCTACTTCATGGACTCGTTCTTCTTCCTTGCGGGATTTCAGGCAAGATGACCGTCACCCTGGATCTCACTACTATCATTGCTATGCCAGTTGCTTCGTTCTATTGCTATGTTGCGCTACCTATCACTTGTTTACCATGCCTCCCATATTGCCATGCTAGCCTCTAACCTTTGACACCTTCCTATGCAAACCGTTGTTTGGCTATGTTACCGCTTTGCTCAGCCCCTCTTATAGCGTTGTTAGTTGCAGGTGAAGTTGAAGATTTCTCCATGGTGGACAGGGTTTATGTTGGGATATCACAATATCTCTTATATTATTAATGCATCTATATATTTGGTAAAGGGTGGAAGGCTCGGCCTTATGCCTGGTGTTTTGTTCCACTCTTGCCGCCCTAGTTTCCATCATACCGGTGTTATGTTCCCGGATTTTGTGTTCCTAACGCGGTCGGGTGATTTATGGGACCCCCCTGACAGTTCGCTTTGAATAAAACTTGTCCAGCAAGGCCCAACCTTGGTTTTACCATTTGCCTAACCACCACCTATACCCTTCCCTTGGGTCGGCCAACCGGAGGGTCATCTTTATTTTACCCCCCCCCCCCCCGGGCCAATGCTTGTCTAAGTGTTGGTCCGAACCGAGTAGATCGGGGCCCCTCGGGCAACTCGAGGTCTGGTTTTACTCGTGAGGTTGTCTCATCCGTGTTGCCTCGAGAACGAGATATGTGCAGCTCCTATCGGGATTGTCGGCGCATCGGGCGGCTTTGCTGGTCTTGTTTTACCATTGTCGAAATGTCTTGTAAACCAGGATTCCGAGACTGATCGGGTCTTCCTGGGAGAAGGTCTATTCCTTCGTTGATCGCGAGAGCTTGTCATGGGCTAAGTTGGGACACCCCTACAGGGTATAAACTTTCGAGAGCCGTGCCCGCGGTTATGTGGCAGATGGGAATTTGTTAATGTCCGGTTGTAGATAACTTGACACCAGATCCGAATTAAAATGCATCAACCGAGTGTGTAGCCGTGATGGTCTCTTCTCGGCGGAGTCCGGGAAGTGAACACGGTTTCTGTGTTATGTTTGACGTAAGTAGGAGTTCAGGATCACCTCTTGATCATTGCTAGCTTCACGACCGTTCCTTTGTTTCTCTTCTCGCTCTCATTTGCGTATGTTACCCACCATATCATGCTTAGTCGCTGCTGCAACCTCACCACTTTACCCCTTCCTTACCAATTAAGCTTTGCTAGTCTTGATACCCATGGTAATGGGATTACTGAGTCCTCGTGGCTCACAGATACTTCCAAAACCAGTTTGCAGATGCCTATGTTACCGTGCAGGTGACGCATCCGAGCTCAAGGAGGAGCTCGATGAAGATCTTGTTCTTTGTGTTGTTTCGTTTCAGTTGATCAGTAATGGAGCCCAGTTGGGACGATCGGGGATCTGTGTGGCATTTCGGGTAGTCTTCTTTTTATTTTGGTTCCATAGTCGGACCTTGATTGTATCTGTATGATGTAATGCTTTATTCATGTATTTGTGTGAAGTGGCGATTGTAAGCCAACTATGTATCTCTTTCCCTTATGTATTACATGGGTTGTGTGAAGATTACCTCACTTGCGAAATTGCCTTCAATTCGGTTATGCCTTTAAGTTGTGCTTCGACACGTGGGAGATATAGCCGCATCGAGGGCGTTACAGTTTATTAGCCTTTAATGCTTGGCTCATACTTGACCTGGAATATATTTTGCTCAGGCCGCACACGTGGCATGTTTCCCTTGTCCTTCTTTTGGTTTTGCAAGAACAGATGGTCGTGGAGGATTCAAAGCAATTGCCAAGAGATGGGAACTTCCAAAGGACAAGGCAAATTATCATTGCTGCTTCTTCCTAAAGTTTTTCAAGAATTTTAAGAAAGCTATGGATTGATATATTGCATTTTGTAACCTGTAAAATTGCTGTAATTGCATTAAACAAATGAAACTTATAAGAACATATATGCAATGAATCCTAACATATATAATATGCAAAACTACATTTTAAAATCTATGGGAAAAACTATGGATGTAATGGGCATCCAGAACACTTGAACCGGCAAAAAAGAATATGAAACTTGTATCATGCATACTACATCAAAGCATTGTCAAATGATCAGATAATGTGATATTGGTTAAATAGAGTTTCTTCATCATGAACACAAAACACAAACATGACTCACATGTATAAGTAAAATGGCATGTGTGCACGTTTTTTATTGTACATCGCCACTAACACTGATATCTTACTCTAACTTCCTTTTTTACTTCGCCTACTTCACACCATCCTAGAGGAAACATATGATAACACATTCAAAATATCTCTTGTCATCTATGATGAAGGAGAAACCAATGATGTTATAATCAACCGGATTGGAACTGGATTTTTTCATACATGACAAATTGTATCATGTATAGTAAACTAAAGAGTTATATTCAATGTATTGCCCCAATCGCCACCCCAAAGCATCCAAATTTAAAGATCTTCCAGCTATCCGTAGTATTGTAAAAACACTTTGTAACACCAACACAAAACATAGTTTGACAATGATAATTCACCCTTTTCAACATGTTTGCCATTTTAACATTGGTTCTGAAACTTATTGTTTTTTTATATTCCTAAATTGAATTATGTACAATTGATACATGGAATAGTTCAGCGACACCATAGTGAACTATATAAAGAATTTCTTACATCTGAGCATAATCTGGTTTCACCATCGAATTATTGTCCAACTATTGAACTCTGGTCTCGATAGTAAAAATTGACAAATCACCCACCTTTACTCCCCAACTATTACAAACTAGAAATCTCTCAAAGTTCAAATCGAAAATGTTGACCGAGCATATTTCGGAGTTATGTGTGTATGTTGTGGGTACAAATTTATGCTCAATACATTATCTTTGCATCTAGATTTATGCCATATGTTATTGAGGATACTGATTACAAAGATATGTATCAAGCATATCTTGGAAATTTATTTGCCATCAATTATTGTAGGGTAGATTACAAAGAGCAAATTAACCATATATTGTAATTTTAATGCCGTGAGTTATTTTGCAACATATTAGAAATAAGTAAATGAGCAGATTTCCAATTTATAAAAAATAATTATTGTGGATATAGATTACAAAGATGTAGATCGATTTATAAAGTTTATTGCCATTATTTATTGTGGATATAGATTACAAAGATGTAGACCAAGAAGATTTATGAAATTTATTGCCATTATTTATTGTGGATATAGATTACAAAGATGTATATCGAGAAGATTTAGGAAATTTATTGTCATTATTTATTGTGGGTATAGACTAGAACTATGTAAAATGGGGCATATTTTGCGACTATATTTTTTTGAGAATTAAAGTAGGGGAGCATACTCAAACGTGACCATTACATTCAGAGATGATAATAGACTGAAGGCTAGATGGGACGTCTGCTATCATCTCCTTGTCTCTAACATGTCTGGTCTCCGCTGCCAACCGGCGAGCAAGATTGTTGCTTGTTCTCCTGACGCGATTGACACTGAATTCCGAAAAGACTGCCAGGTAGTTCTTAATATCTGCAATCAGGCCATAGCAAGCCGATCTGGTTCTGTCTTCCGCCGTTGATTCCTTCACAATCACCTGACAGTCCATCTCCAAAACAACTGGACCCCTGTAGATTTTCACCAGGGATTCCAGACCAATGACAGCCGGACGCGCTTCATCCTCCTCCACACTATCGCATGCCGCCAGATTCCGACAAACGGATATGAGAACCTGTCCTTCATTGTCTCTTGTGACTGATCCCACTGTACTGATCCCCGTACTTGCACAGAAAGCTACATCGGAGTTTAGTTTTATAGTTCTTCTAACCGGGGCCGACCAATGCAAGCTCTGCATTTTCCGCCTGCTGGGTGGCCATGACTCCCATGCATTTTCCGGTGTCAGATTCGTTCGACTGAGAGAAGGGTTTTAATTCATCCTAGTACCACCGCAGGAATTGTACTGATTCCACGATTGATTCTCTGCCATCATTACACAAGCAATCCTCTCTCGGGTGCCAACATCTCCAGAGTAAAAGCATCAGTTTAGCACGCATTTCCTCTGCCACAGAGTCCAGTCACTACCAGTGTACCAAAAGGCTTTCTCAGTTGGCAGATTCCATGCCTCCTTCGCGGCATTTCTCAGTGCCCTGCTCTTAGTGTTGGGCATCGTTGCACGGAAAACAAAAAAAATTCTGCACACATGCAATGATTTATCAGTGGGACGCATAGAAATGAGAAGGGAGAGTGTGTCTACGTACCCTCGTAGACCGTAAGCGGAAGCGTTTAACAACACGGTTGATGTAGTCGAACTTCTTCCTGCTCCAACTGCTCAAGTACCGAATGTACGACACCTCACGTTCTGCACACGTTCAGCTCGGTGACGTCCTCTGCCTTTTTGATCCAGCAAGACGGCGAGGTATTAGATGAGTTCCGGCAACACGATGGCGTGATGATGGTGATGGTGAGGTTATCTCCGCAGGGCTTCGCCTAAGCACTATGAAAATATGACCGGGGGTGTAAACGGTGGACGGGGGCGCCGCACACGGCTAGGCAATTCTCTGTTGTCTGCTAGGCGCCCCCCTCCCACATATATATAGGTGGGAGGGAGGGATGAGCAGCCAAAGGTGGCGCCCAAGTAGGAGGAATCCTACTTGGAGTCTCTCCCACTAGTAGAAAAGGGGGCAATGGTCCAGGCCGGGTCATCCCATTAGTTCCGGTTTAGTCCAGAACCGGGACCCATGGGGGCATTGGACCCGGTTCGTGAGCCCCGGGAGCTGGCCGGGCCACGTGGGCCATTGGTCCCGGTTCGTCTAGACCTTTTGGTCCCGGTTGGTGGGACGAACCGGGACAAATGGGCCTCGCTCCTGGCCCCCACCACCATTGGTCCCGGTTCGTGGCTTGAAGCGGGACCAAAGGCTGCCCTTTAGTCCCGGTTCATGCCACGAACCGGGACCAATGAATTGCCTATATATACCCCTCGCCCGTGAGCAGAGCACTTCACTGCTCTGTTTTTCTGCCCGGCCGTTGGAGAGCTTTGTGGTGCTCTAGCTCACCTCCTATGCACACGAGTTGTTCGATGGAATGCCCGAGCCACACTACTTAACTTTCTCCACTTCTAGTTCGACCTCCAAACTCCATTTTCCTTAATATTTGTCTAGGTTTAGTGGTCTGTCACGTCCCGACTCCGTCTTCACCGCCGTCGATCGCCCGCACCGATCTCATCGAGGGCACCACCGTGGTGAGCCTCTTGTTCTTATCTTCTTTCTGAAAGGAAAAATATTCTTACCTGTATGTTTAGATAGATACTTATATTATTTTCTTACTTTTATTATTGCATCTTATATAGTGCGATGGTTTTGGTATCCACCCCCGTCGGCCCTCGTCCTGTCTATGATTCGGATGTGGTATATATTATCTTTTCATAACTATTGGTTCATTTATTGTTTATAAAAATTATGCCGACCAACGTGACATAGATTTTATTTATCTAGGAGGTTGTTGAACCAGAAATTCCAACCGACCCTATTGTCGAGAGGTTAAATTTAGTTGAAGAAGAAAACAATTTCTTGAAGGAAAAAATAAGAAAAATTGAGGAGGAGAAGATGATATTGGAGTTGCATGTTGCGGATGTAAATCGATGATCACAAGATCAAGATGGATGCAATGCGCTTGAAGATTAGAAAGATTAGAAAATATGCCATTCATACCGAGGCTTGGTATCATTATGCCGTTGGATCAGTTGTTACCTTGGTTGCGATTATGATCGCATTTGTTTTCACATTGAAATGTTTTACATAGTTTCAATGTATGGTTTAATTAGTTTAGATGCTCTGCAGAGCTTTATGTTGTTATATGAGAACTATGTATGTACTTTGGTTTTAATGTGATGATGAACTTATATTAATTTGATCACTTAACTATCTATTCATGATGTTCAATAATGATTTTTTACACACTTAATTATATATAATGCACGCAGATGAACCGGTAATGGATGTACAGTGAAAGACACACCTCCGATTACATTAAGGGCGTGCATGATTTTCTCGAAGTGGTTGAGGCAAACAAGCAGAATGGTTTTATGTGTTGTCCATGCCCTATATGTGGGAATACTAAGTCTTACTCTGACCGAAAATCCTTCACACCCACCTGCTTTACAAGGGTTTCATGTCACACTATAATGCTTGGATGAGACACGGAGAAATATGGGGTTATGATGGAAGACAGCGAAGAAGAAGAGTACGATGACAACTATGTGCCCCCTGAATACAGTGATGCTACTGAAGATCAAGAGGAACCAGACGATGTGCACGATGATGCTGCAATGGGCGAAGCTGCTGAAGATCAAGAGGAACCAGACGATGTGCCCGATGATGATGATCTCCGTCGGGTCATTGTCAATGCAAGGACGCAATGCGAAAGTCAAAAGGAGAAGCTGAAGTTCGATCACATGTTAGAGGATCACAAAAAAGGGTTGTACCCCAATTGCGAAGATGGCAACACAAAGCTCGGTACCGTACTGGAATTGCTGCAGTGGAAGGCAGAGAATGCTGTGCCTGACAAAGGATTTGAGAAGCTACTGAAAATATTGAAGAAGAAGCTCCAAAGGATAATGAATTGCCCGACAGTACATACGCAGCAAAGAAGGTCGTATGCCCTCTAGGATTGGAGGTGTAGAAGATACATGCATGCCCTAATGACTGCATCCTCTACCACGGTGCATACAAGGATCTGAATGCATGCCCGATATGCGGTGCATTATGGTATAAGATCAGACGAGATGACCCTGGTGATGTTGACGGCGAGCCCCCAAGGAAGAGGGTTCTTGCGAAGGTGATGTGGTATGCTCCTATAATACCACGGTTGAAACGTCTGTTCAGAAACGGAGAGCATGCCAAGTTGATGCGATGGCACAGTGAGGACCGTAAGAAAGACGGGAAGTTGAGAGCACCCACTGACGGGTCACAGTGGAAAAAAATCAAGAGAAAGTGCTGGGATGAGTTTGCAAGTGACCCAAGGAATGTATGGTTTGCTTTAAGCGCGGATGGCATTAATCCTTTCGGGGAGCAGAGCAGCAATCACAGCACCTAGCCCGTGACTCTATGTATGTATACCCTTCCTCCTTAGATGTGCATGAAGCGGAAGTTCATTATGATGCCAGTTCTCATCCACGGCCCTAAGCAACCCGGCAACGACATTGATGTGTACCTAAGGCCATTAGTTGAAGAACTTTTACAGCTGTGGAATGGAAACGGTGTACATACGTGGGATGAGCACAAATAGGAGGAATTGGACCTAATGGCGTTGCTGTTCGTGACCATCAACGATTGGCCCACTCTCAGTAACCTTTCAGGACAGACACACAAGGGATACCACGCATGCACGCACTGTTCACTTGACACCGATAGTATATACCTGGGAAGCTGCAGGAAGAATGTGTACCTGGGCCAGCATCGATTTCTTCCGACCAACCATCAATGTCGAAAGAAAGGCAATCATTTCAAAGGCGAGGCAGATCACCGGAAGAAGCCCGCCATGCGTACCAATGATCATGTACTTGCTATGGTCAATGATTTACACGTAATCTTTGGAAAGGGTCCCGGCGCACTAGCTGTTCTGAATGACGCTAAGGGACACGCACCCATGTGGAAGAAGAAATCTATATTTTGGGACCTACCCTACTGGAAAGACCTAGAGGTCCGCTCTTCAATCGACGTGATGCACGTGACGAAGAACCTTTGCGTGAACCTGCTAGGCTTCTTGGGTGTGTATGGAAAGACAGAAGATACACCTGAGACACGGGAGGACCTGCAACATTTGCATGAAAAAGACGGCATGCCTCCGAAGCAGTATGAAGGTCCTGCTAGCTACGCTCTTACGAAAGAAGAGAAAGAAATCTTCTTTGAATGCCTGCTCAGTATGAAGGTCCCGACTGGCTTCTCGCGAATATAAAGGGAATAATAAATATACCAAAGAAAAAGTTCCAGAACCTAAAGTCTCATGACTGCCACATGATTATGACGCAACTGCTTCTGGTTGCATTGAGGGGGCTTCTACCGGAAAACGTCCGATTAGCCATTGTGAAGCTATGTGCATTCCTCAATGCAATCTCTCAGAAGGTGATCGATCCAGAAATCGTACCAAGGCTAAGGAGTGATGTGGCGCAATGTCTTGTCAGTTTCGAGCTGGTGTTCCCACCATCCTTCTTCAATATCATGACACACGTCCTAGTTCATCTAGTCGACGAGATTGTCATTCTGGGGCCCGTATTTCTACACAATATGTTCCCCTTGGAGAGGTTCATGGGAGTGCTAAAGAAATATGTCTGTAACCGTGCTAGGCCAGAAGGAAGCATCTCCATGGGCCATCAAACAGAGGATGTCATCGGGTTTTGTGTTGACTTCATTCCTGGCCTGAAGAAGATAGGTCTCCCTATATCGCGGTATGAGGGTTTGACTGACTGGAAAAGGCATGCTTGGAAGGGACTCAATAATATGCAGGGACGGATATTCTTGGTCTCAAGCACACTACACAGTTCTACAGAAGTCTACCTTGGTGACCCCGTATGTCGATGAACACAAGAACAGTCTGTGCTCCAAACACCCGGAGCAGTGCGACGACTAGATTACATGTGAACACATCAGGACTTTCAGCAATTGGTTGGAAACACGTCTCAGAGGTGACAACACTGTTTGTGATGAGTTGTACTTGTTGTCCAGGGGACCATCTTTGACTGTATTGATTTACAAAGGATACGAGATAAATGGGAATACATTTTACACGATTGACCAAGATCAAAAGAGCACCAACCAAAACAGCGGTGTTCGCTTTGATGCAACAACCGAGAGGAGAAAGGACACATATTATGGTTACATAGTGGACATATGGGAACTTGACTACGGACATGATTTTAAGGTCCCTTGTTTAAGTGCAAATGGGTCAATCTGTCAGGAGGCAGGGTACAAGTAGACCCATAGTACGGAATGACGATAGTGGATCTGAAAAATCTTGGGTACACTGACGAACCGTTCATCCTAGCCAATGATGTGGCACAGGTTATCTATGTGAAGGACATGTCTACCAGACCGAGAAAAAGAAAAGATAAGGAAGCGAATACATCATACAATGAGCCAAAGTGCCACATAGTTCTTTCAGGAAAAAGGGACATTGTGAGAGTGGAGGGCAAGACAGACATGTCTGAAGATTATGAAAAGTTTCATGAAATTCCTCCCTTCAAAGTCAAGGTTGACCCCAGCATCCTGATAAACGATGAAGATTATCCATGGTTACGGCGCAATAAGCAAATGACACAAGCGAAGAAAAAGTGAAGACTTTCTCCCGCAACTATTATGATGATACCATCCCAACTTTGTAACAGATGAGTATGATACCATCGTCCATTTTGTACATGCACATGCTATGTGGGTGAAATTATGATACCATGCCAACTTTCAACTTTTTTAGAGTTCATTTGAAATGCTTTAATGTCTTATCGTTCGGCCCTCGTAATACCATTAATCCCGGTTCGCTCCTTGTCAATTATGTTCTCACCAAGAACACTCTCAAGAGGGTAGCCACGTGAGCCATTGGTCCAGGTTTGTCTGGACCTTTTGGTCCCGGTTCCACGCACGAACCGGGACCAATGCGCCTCGCCCCTGGCCCATGACCATTAGTCCCGGTTTGTGCCACAAACCGGTACTAAAGGGTTGGTCCTCGTTGCGCTCAGAGTTTAGTCCCACCTCGCCAACCGAAGGGTGCTCACACTGGTTTATAAGCATGTCCCTCTCTGCCTTGTTGAGCTCCTCTCAAAGTGATAATAGATGCCCCTATACAGGAAATTTGACCTAAATTCATAGTGAATTTCTCTGAAATTCGTAGAAATTTATTATGAATTTAGGTTGAATTTTCTCTATAGGCGCATCTATGTTCATTTTTTTAGTAATTTAATCACAAACTTGTGATTCACACAAATTTCAAAGAATTCAAATTTTAACTATTCAAATTTGAAAACTAAGGGCACTAACAGAAAGTTTATAATTTTTCTAAAACTAATGGCACTAACAGAAAGTTTATAATTTTGCTGACCTAAAAGCAAAAAGAATTAAAAAATAAAGCAAAAAACAAAAGAAAATAAATAATATAGAAAGCAAAACAAAAAAACTGGAAACAAAATAAAAATAGCAATAATAAGTATTTTGTTGTAAGTAGAAACAAAATAAAATAAATAAAGCAACAAAGAAAACAAAAAACAAAAAAGTGTTTTCAAATTTGAAAACTAATGGCACTAACAGAAAGTTTATAATTTTTCTAAAGATAAAAGCAAAAAAGAATTAAAAAATAAAGCAAAAAACAAAAGAAAATAAATAATGCAAAAAACAAAACAAAAAACTGGAAAAAATTAAAAATAGCAACAATAAGTATTTTCTTCTAAATAGAAACAAAATAAAATAAATAAAGCAAGAAAGAAAACAAAAAAACAAAAAAAGTGTTTTCAAATTTGAAAACTAATGGCACTAACCGAAAGTTTATAATTTTTCTAAAACTAAAAGCAAAAAGAATTAAAAAATAAGCAAAAAACAAAAGAAAATAAATAATGCAGAAAACAAAACAAAAAAACTTGAAAAAAAATAAAAATAGCAACAATAAGTAAAGAAAACAAAAAAACAAAAACAAAGTGCCTCCTACTGGGCCCCCACGGCCTGAATACGACTAGAAACACTACCATGGGCCAGGATTCAGGCCCGCAGGAGGCCCAGTAGGCGCACAGGCAGATAAGTGACTTTAGGACCGTAAGCCTGCATTTGAGAGGAGCTCGAAGTGGTCATCGCAGCAGCGCTTATAAACCACTGTCGAGCCCTCTCGGCTAGCTGAGATGGGACTAAACATCCCACCACACCGCTCCAGTTCCAGCACAAGGCCTTTGGTCCTGGTTGGTGCCACAAACCGGGACTAAAGGGTGCATTGGTACCGGTTCGTGAAACCAACCGGGACTAATGCACCCTTTAGTCTCGAGTTAGCCACCAACCGACCAAAACCTTTTCAGCAGCCCAAAGGGCGGGAAGCGGCGGCCTTTGGTCCCGGTTGGTGGCACCAATCAGGACTAAAGGGTGCATTAGTCCCGGTTGGTTTCACGAACCGGGACCAATGCTCTTGCTAGCACTTGTCAAATATTTCATTCAGTTCCTCATTCTCCACGCCGCCGAGGCCGCCCTCTACCCCGACGCCCTGCTCCTCGTCGTAAATGCCGCCATGCCCCGTTATCGCCGCCCCGACGCCGCCTCCATGCCCGCGCCCGCCCCGACGTCGCCCGCGCCCTTGCCGCCCGACGCCATCGCCCCCCGCCGCCAGAGCTCGCAGCCCCGCCCGAGCCCACCGTCCTCGTTGCGAATTCCAGCCATCGCTACCGCCCTCAAAGTGAGACCCCCCCCCCCCCTTTCCCATGGTCTCGAAGCGCCTTGCTCGCCCTGCTCCATGGTCGCCGCCGGCCCCGATGCATTGAAGAGCAGAAGGAGAGAAGGAGAGGAGAGGAGAAGCAGAGAAGAGCAGAATGAAAGGAGAGGCATCATTTCAGAATTTTTGGAGTGGTTTAGAATATGTTTTTAGAAAGTAATTTGAATCTGATTCAAATTTCATTTGAATGAAATTTGAAAAATTTGAACTATGGATCAGAAGGTTTTTGGTGAAATGGAGTGTGGGTACTGTCATAAAGTTAGAGTAATTTTTCTGGTTGTAAAAGAGTTAGGAAAATTTAGAATATGCTAAATATGTCAAAAATGTATGTATGCATGAATATAATGTTCATAGCATTTTTGTTTATATATGTTTTTTCATATATGTATTAATTTTTATTTAGGTTGTTAGTAGATATCGATTTTAGGTTAGTGCATTTTAGGTTAGTGTAGAGGAAAAAGTAAAATAAGGAAAAGGAAGAAAAGAGGAAGGAAGAAGGAAGAAGAAGAAGAAAAAGAAGGAGAGGAAAAAGGAAAATAAGAATAGGAAGAAAGGAGAAGAAGAGGAGAGGAAGAAGAGGAGAAATAAATAAGAAGTGGAGAAAAGAAGAAAAATAAGAGGAGAAGAAAAAAAATAGAAAATATTCTAGAAGAAAAAATTCTCCTCTATTCCTTTCTTATTCTCCTCTTTTTTTTCTTCTTTTTTTCTTCGATCTTCTCCTCTGTCGTCGTCGATATACCCCTCCCGATAACTTCAACACGAGGGAGAAGAAAAAGAAGAGGAGAAGAAGAAGAAAGGAATAGAGGAGAAAGAAGAAGAAAATAGAAATTCTATTTTTTTCTTCTTTCTCCTCTATTCCTTTCTTCTTCTCCTTTTTTTCTTTTTTTCTTCGATTGCTTCTCTTCTATTCCTTTCTTCTTCTCCTCTTTTTATTTATTCTTTTATCTTCTTATTTTTTATCGGGTATTTCATTGTCGATATACCCCCTCCCAAGAAACTTCAACACGAGGGGGGGTACCGATAGCCCCTCCCAAATAACATTATTTTCCCATGTATATGTATGTCGCGTCGTTGTCGATATAACCCCCTCCCGGATAACTTCGACATGAGGGGCGGTCGATATATATACCCCCTCTCGACCGTGATAACTTATACCACGGCAGCACCCCCCTCGGCCCTCTCGCTCGACCAAAACTCTCGAGGACACCCAAACCCTAGAGAAAAAACGATGTTGGTCTCCTACCTCCTCCCGCCGTGCCCCTACCCGACAAACTCTCTCGAGGTCACCCAAATTTACCAAGTTAAAAGAGCGTTGTTGTCGAGGCCACCCCAAACCCTTGAACGTTGTGTCGAGGCCACCCCAAACCCTTGAAGCGTTGTCTAGGCCACCCCAAACCCTAGAGAAGCAGTGTCGAGGCCACTAACATGATTCCTTATTGTGATTAGCTAGCTAGTTCTATGTTTGCCACTAATATATATCCATCTGTACCATGTTTAAATAATAATTGACATGTTTTAAATATTTGCAGAAACTATGGAGCACTCCCGAGACGAAGCAACAGCAGCCATGTTGGGGGACATAATCGCATAAGGAAGTGATGTCGTTGCGTCATTTCTCAACGACACCGATGGTCAGGAAGGACTGGGTGAAGTAGAGGGCTATGTTCATGATGGCTCCGGCCCATTAATGCCGGTACAAGAAGAGGGCTATGTTTATGATGGCTCCGGTGACCCAATGGAGGCACAAGAAGGAGACCGTGCTGACTGCTCCGGTGACCGAACCGAGTCCGGCCAGGTATATATACATATTAGTTAAGCCCGTGCTGACTAGTTAATTGATGCATTCATTGTTTTGGTATATGTACACATATTAATTAACTCTCGTCTTTCTTCCTTTTTCTAGCCCTCCGGATCGAGCACAACTTCAGTAAGGAGACAAGGCCCGAAGAAAAAGTTGAGCTCGGATGAAAGATTTGAGATCACAGCAATCGCGCCCGACGGCGAACCGATTGAACCCATCCGGACAAAGAACGCATTTTCTGCTCAGTGCGGGGTTCTTGTTAGGGACAAGATCCAGATCAGCATCCACCGATGGTATAAGCCTAAGGAGGAAGACCCTGAGGTGTCTTATATCAATGATATGCAGAAAGATGATCTTTGGACTGAGCTGAAGGCAAATTTCACCCTACTGCCAGAGGAGGATCCGGAGAAGCCAGTTAAAGAGCAATTAATCAAGTCTTGTGCTCTTAAGAAGATGGCAAGCCTATTCAGGAGGTGGAGGAAAGAGCTGAACAAGTTTGTCGACAAAGAAAAGACACCAGAATTCATCGGCAAATATGAGAAGATCAAAGATCACTGGCCCGCATTTGTGGCCCACAAGATATTAGAAAAGAGTAAGAAGATGTCGGCGACAAACAAGCAAAATGCTATGAAGAAGCAGTTTCACCATCGCACGGGGTCAGGTGGCTACCTCAAAGCCCGGCCTAAGTGGTTCAAGGCTGAGAATGATCTGCTTGATAAAGGGATCGAACCAGAGACAATGAACTGGCCAGACCGTTGCCGGACTTGGTTCTTCGGGGTTGGCGGAACCATGGACCCTGTATCAGGGAAGTGCCGTTGGACGGACGAGCAACTGAAAATACTAGTCAACAAGCTTCGGCACTATATCAATGCAGTGCAGCAAGGGACGTTCGTTCCAGACAGGGAGAAGGACGAGCTCACAATGGCCCTCGGGAATCCTGAGCACCCTGGACGGACACGAGGCACTCCAGGCTCCGTTCCATGGAAGGTTGGTTTTCCGGACGCAGGGGGTTACAAAACCGAGAAGAGGAGGAACAAACTGGAGCAGAGCCAACTGCAGGCGCTGCACGAAAGGGTAATGGGGCTAGAGGAACGAGAAGCAGATCGCAGAAAACAACCTGCCGAAGCTTCCCCCGAAGCTACCCCGCCATCTCAGCGGAGAAGCAGCATGGCTTCCACCGAGATGCTTCAGCCGGAGCATGTCTTGACGGCTCCTGCCAGCTATCCCATGGATTCTATCACGGAGTCTCAAAATTGCCACATTATGACGCAATGGATGAATTTGAAGGTCAAGGCGGCTGTTGGCTCTGTTTATCCTACTGAACCCGGCGCAACTTTTCACTGCCGGCCGATTCCAGAAGGATATGCTAGGGTGATGGTGGATGAAATAACGGAGGGATTTGAGGACCTCCAGCTTGACCACCCTAGTGGTGAAGGGAAGACTAGGCTGGGTTCTTCTCTGAAGACTCCATGCCTATGGCGAAAGGAGCTCATAAACCTTCCGATCTGGACGCCTCCGCCTCCTCCTCCTCCTCCTCCGGCGAGTCAGGGCACTCTGCCACCTCCACCGCCTCCTCCTCCGGCGAGTGACGATTAGGGCACTGGGCCTCCTTCTCCGGCGCGTGGCGGCACTCTGCCTCCTTCTCCGCCTGCGCCGCCGCGCCCGAGCAGCCAGCAGCCTCCTCCTTCTCTGCCTCGCCAGCAAGGGCGGAAGAGACCCGCCGCCGCCCCGGCTGCTGTGGCGCGTCGTAGTCCTTCTCCTCCGCCTCGTAAGCAAGCACGAAAGAAGACAGACGTCGCAGCCACTCCGTCTACTTCGGCGTCTAGCAGTACAGCCAGAGGCGGGAGGCAATACAGATATGGTCCTTCTCTCAAGCCTCTAGAGAAGTTACCATACGAGAGGACCGAGGAGGAAAACGCAAAGATCGTGCGGGCCAAAGTGGATGACTTCTTTGAAGGGTTGAAAGCAAAGAGACATCCACCTCCGGAGGAGAAGATAGATCCGGTGAAAGCAAAGCGCACTCTCGATGCCCTAAGGAAACCAGCAAAGTCTCCACCGAGAACCAACTATGAGCGCATTACTGAATAGACATATCTCCAAGCGGAGCGGTCGGGAAGTACTATCAGACATCAAAGGTCAAAAGAATGAGCAGCTGCGAAAAAAATTGCCCAGCTCGGCGAACAAGCAAATCAATCATGCTCCCCGCTCAATGTGTCTAGCGGCGACATCGTCGCTAATGCTCCGGGGATGGTGGCCGGTTATGGCAATCTTGCAGATTACCTGCCTGACAATCAACTTCCTGATTTCATGGAGTTGGACGAACACAGATACGAGTACGGGAAGCCTCTCGTCAAAGATGAAAAATCTCTAACAACGATGATGCGAAGATTCCATAATTGGTACATGAAAACCTACATAGAGTCTGGGGGGACGAATAGTTTGTATCTGAGAATTAAAGAGGAGCACGACCTCGTTGGAACTGATCTGTTGCCTGTTCCATTTGAGGAGTTCTTCGCGTTCTTCAATCAAAAGGCCCTCGATAAATTAACGGTCTTTTGCTACTATCTGTAAGTACTATTTCTGTCATTAAGTCTCTATTATATAGCTCGACTCTTTCATTGCATGTATTTATAATTAATTATCCTCAATATATTATGCAGATTGAATATCGTCGAGTGCAGAAAACAAGAATTGTATGATATTGGGTTCATTAACACAAATATCATAGATGAAATTCAGGTTAAAAAGCACTCCAAAGAGGCCGAGGCCAACTTGCTAGAATCGTTGGTCAAAAATCAAAACAAAGATACCATACTCTTTCCTTACAACTTCGAGTGAGTGTTACTGTCGTGTGCATATTCGGTTTCCCTTATTACTCGAGCGAGGTTATTGTAATGTAATTGATGAGTTATGCATGCGTGCGCAGCTTCCACTATGTTCTTCTGGAGATTAAGCTTGAGCGGGGACTAGTAACCGTCTTAGACTCGAGACGAAAAGCTCCCGAAACCTATGCGGACATGACAAATGCTCAACAAGTAAGTTCAATCGATCATTATCGCACCATATCGCCAACTTTTTGTTCATTTCCTGATATCTCAAGTAATAATAATTATTTTCTTTGTCTTGCAGGGTTTGGAAACAGTTCACCGCACAAGCTCCGGGACTGCCGAATGATTTCTGTGGATACTACGTGTGCGAGTTCATCTACAACATGACTTTGAAAAATAAGCGGGGCTACTCTAAAAGACAATATGAAGTGCGTAAGCAACAATATTCAGAATTTCATTTTATTACACCATCATTTCTGTTGAGTTTCATTCATATATATGTATTAATTAACCCCCTTCTTCAAATTAGACGTGGCAGATGCGGAATGAACTCCTAGAACAAGATCGCATGAAAGCAATTCAAGAGGAATTGGCGGGATTCTTTCTTGACCACGTTATCAATAAAGCCAGAGAATACCATGTGGAAGTTTATTTCAATTGCTAGGGGATTGTAATTAAGAGATCTTACATATTGTATTTGTATGTAGCCAGTAGCGTCGGATAGATAATACGAAAACTTGTTGATCGACCAATCTCTCGGAGAAGGAGAGGTCGATCGATCACTTCTCTCGGTATGCATGACGAACTTCTGTACTTAATGGTTCCCTTCATTTTCTTACTAGCTAGCGTGTCGAGGGCCTCTCTACGTATAGTACGTAGCGTCGACCAAGCACGGACATAAGAGAGGACACTTCTCTCTATTAATTAGCTAGCTAACACAATATATGAAACACCTAAATTAACCCCCAAAACCCCCACCCCCAACCCCTTTCAAAAAAAACCCCAGCCACTGAAATGCTGACGCGTGGATGCCTTTTGGTCCCGGTTGGTGCCACCAACCGGGACCAAAGGCCCTCTTGCCTGGGCTCGGCGCACCGGCCACATGGAGACCTATCTGTCCCGGTTCGTGTTAGAACCGGGACTAAAGGTCTAGGGCATTAGTAACGACCCTTTAGTCCCGGTTCAAGAACTGGGACAAAAGGCCCTCACCAACCAGGACTAATAGGTGTTTTTCTACTAGTGTCCCATGTCGCGCCCCCTGCCTTATATAGGTGCAGGGGAAAGGCAGGGGAGAGTGGCGCCCCCCTTTTCCTTTCTCCCATGAGAAGGAAAGGCGGGAGGGGCTATCCCTCCCTCCTTTCCTTCCATAAGGCCTGCTGTCCAAAGAAGGAGCGCACCAGGGGCTGGTCTATTCCCCCTTTGGCCCATTAGGCCCATATCTTTGACGGGGGTGCCCGAAACTCCTTTCTAGTGACCCGATAAGTACCCGGTACCCTCCGAAACACTTTCGGTGTCCGAATACCATCGTCCTATATATCAATCTTTATCTCTCAGCCATTTTGAGACTCCTCTCATGTCCGTGATCTCATCCGGGACTCCGAACAATATTCGGTCACCAAATCACAAAACTCATATAATACTATATCGTCATCGAACGTTAAGCGTGCGAACCCTACGGGTTCGAGAACTATGTAGACATGACCGAGACACTTGTTCGATCAATAACCAATAACGAAACCTAGATGCCAGTATTGGCTCCTACATATCCTGCGAAGATCTTTATCGGTCAAACCGTTATGACAACATACGTAATTTCCTTTGTCCATCGGTATGTTACTTGCCCGAGGTTCAATCGTCGGTATCTCTATACCTAGTTCAATCTCGTTACCGGCAAGTATCTTTACTCGTTCCTTAATACATCATCTCGTAACTAATTCCTTAGTCATTTACTTGCAAGCTTATGATGTGTATTACCGAGAGGGTCCAGAGATACCTCTCCGATACTCAGATTGACAAATCCTAATCTCGATCTATGCTAACTCAACAAACACCTTCGGGGATACCTGTAGAGCATCTTTATGATCATCCAGTTATGTTGTGACGTTTGATAGCACACAAGGTATTCCTCCGGTATCCGGGAGTTACGTAATCTCATAGTTGAAGGAATATGTATTTGACATGAAGAAAGTAATAGCAATAAAACTGAACGATCATTATGCTAAGCTAACGGGTGAGTCTTGTCCATCACATCATTCTCCTAATGATGTGATCCCGTTATCAAGTGACAACACATGTCGATTGATAGGAAACCTTAATCATCTTTGATCAACGAGCTAGTCTAGTAGAGGCTTACTAGGGACACAGTACTTATTTATGTATTCACACATGTATTTAAGTTTCCGGTCAATAGAATTCTGGCAACTTTATTATTGCCTCTAGGACATATTTCCTTCACTTAGTGCATGTGAGCACAACATGATATTTATCCTCCTCACCGGTACCACAAATGTGCAAATTACGTGCAAATGGATTGTAGTTAATAATAGTACGTGCAAATTACTCCTATAAAGAATGTTGGAGTACATGCCTTGATGCGCTTCTCGTGTGCGAGAGTGCGCCTTTCCGGGATGATGCGAGCCGTCCGATCTACACAGAAGGCTCGTGCCCAGGCGATCTGGTTGAAGGGTCCATGACGGGTGGACCATTGGGTGCTCCCGGGTCCATTGTCATTGGGCTGCAGGGGTCGCGGCCGAGAGGTACGCCCTGTGCGTTGTTCCTATTAACATGTATTTAATGGTGTATGTTGTACATTGTCACGTTGTACCACTCATCCCTAGTCTCGCATATCTCACCAGACGCCAAGGCCTAGTGCCACTAGTATAGGGCAGTTCCGTTGGACTCCTAGACTATATATGTTGTAATATGTGTGTATGATCAACATGACAAGTGCATTCACTGTCTAACTTGGTATCAGTTCCCATGGCCCCTTCTTCCCCTGTCGCGAACTCCCCCACCTCTCCGGTTGCGTTCTCGACCACATCGCATGTAGCCTCTCGGCCCTCCTCCCCGAGCCTGCTTTCTAGCCTGCCCACCATGCTCTCCGGCGGATCCTCCCGTCCCCGCCCGTTCATCGTCTCTCGGTGCCCCTATCACCACTACTAAGAAAAACCTTATACACAGAAGCTTATCAGTAGCGCGGGATAAAAGTAGGCTCTACTGCTCATTAGCAGTAGCGCCTTTATACAAACAACGTTACTGCTATGTGAATAGCAGTAGCGCGGTGAGAATATAATGCGCTACCACCATACATGCCACACCATTGCCAATAGGCTAGGTATCGTAGTAGCGCCCCTGTGGGAACCGCGCTACTGCTAACTAGATAGTAGTAGCGTCGGGCCGTGGCCCGCGCTGCTGCTAAGCCGGCCTTATCCCCCGCCCCACTGTCACCGTCACCGTCATCGTCACGGCCGTCCTCCTCCTACCATCGCCACCGTCACCGCATTGCTGCCGGCGTCGCCGCCATCCCCCGGCCTCGGTAAGCCTCCTCCTTCTTCTCTTCATCCTCCCTTCTCCCTCCTCCCTCCTCCCTCCTCTAGATGCCCCTCCTCCGCCCCACTCCTCCCTCCTCTAGCTGCCTCCTCCTCCCCTCATCCCTCCCCCTGCTCCTCCCTCCTCTAACCGCCCCTCCTCCTCCATCAACAGCCCCTCCTCCCTCCACAACCCATTCCCCCTCCCCCATCCACAGCCCATCCTCCCTCCCCTCCTCCATCCACACAGTTAGGGTTTAGTTGATAACTTATCGTGTTTAGATCTAGTTGATATGTAACACTTTGATTTAGTATGTTTCTAAGGTTTAGTTGATAGCTTATAGTGTTTAGAGGGTATTAGTAAAAATTCAAACATAGTTAATAGATTTAGTTGATATGCAACAGTTTGATTGTAGAATGTAGGTTTTTGAATAGTATAGATAGGTAGAATTTTGTTGTAGAAGGTAGATATAAATTTTTAGTAATACAAAATTTTAGTAAAAAATTAGTAATATAAATATTTAGGTATATAACTTTTGAATTATAGAAATGTATTGGAATGCTATATGACAAATTATTAGGTATCAAATTTAGTGATAGGAATTTCAGCAATCAAACTCTAAGTTATATTGTGAAATTAGGGCATTTTTCTATGGTTCAAGAAGTAGACAGTAAGTTATATATTCAAATTGGTTATTAACTTGATAGCTTATAGGGTTTCACTAAGTCCTAAAATGATGATAATAATGTTTTTGTTTACATTTTGTTTTTGCAGAAATCAAGGAGCCCTGCATCATCCCCGTCGTTGTCCCCGTCACCGACCCCCTCCGACCTTGAGGTGAGACCAGCCAAATCCCCATGTTGATGATGATGTAGATGTTTTGATAGAAGTAGTAGAGTAGTAGATGAGTAGTTGTGACAATTTCCATGGAATATAAAATTTTCAATGTAGGTCTTTCAAATATGTTGGAGGTTTAGACATGTCATACGTAGTGTTGTGTACTACTAGTGCTTGCCCAAGTGGCCTATGTATGCAAGAAACACTTCAGAGTGGCCTATGTTTTGCCGGAGTGTTGATTAATTTCCATTTCGGCAAATTTCAGGCGCTCGATATATGTCCTTTTAAGCGAAGGTCATGCTGGATTTTTCCGTGAATTTTGGCATGACTTGTGCTAGAATATGTAGGAAATATCGAGTGGCCTGGATTTTATAGAAAGATAATTAAATGACATTTCAGGTTGAATTTCAGTCTATCGGGACTCCACCATATATGAGAGAAGAAGAATGCCGACTGTTGTCATGGGGGTCGTTCTTCCTCTTCTTTCTCGTGATAGACCTTTTGGTAATGCACGGGAAGGAAGAGAAGAACGACCATCACCGACGGTCGCAAAAGTCAGAGAGGAATCAGTGAGGGAGAGTCTCCACCATATATGAGAGGACGAAGAATCCCGACTGTTGTCATGGGGGTCCTTCTCCTTCGTTCCCATGTGCTAGACATTTTGGTTTAATGCACTCGGGGACGAAGGGAGGAGCGACCATCACCGACGGTCGAATATATACACCACGTGAGCTGAGAGTTTTCAAGAGAAGACTCGACAGACCGATAGTCAGCCCGTGATGAATAATAATGATCTAATTTAGTTTTTGTAGTACATATATTTAATTTTAGAAGTTTAATCTTTGAATTATGAACATAGGAAATGTCTAACAATGACGATAGGATCCCGGAGTGCAACTGGTGCGGCAACGACCGGGCACTGTGCGACATGCATCACCTGGTAGACGGTCGACGCTTCAGTATTAAGCTCGACGAGACCTTCGCTACTGAAACAGTACGCAGCGACAAGTCTTTTTTCTTAATTAAGCATGACTTCTGCTTCTTTAATGTGTAATTTCCGTCTTTTACAATTCTACTAGCTTATCCCATGCCATGCAAGATGCTATGTTTTGGAGCATCTGAATTTCGGAGATCATGAAAATATGGAGACAAAGATAGTTCATCTCTGGACCCATCATGGTTATGTTTTTGCTGTAAAGCTATACAATTCGGAGAGTATCCCATTTTGGTTGCTCGAATTGAGAAGCATTGTGCAAGGCGTATGATTTTCAGGAGGGTATGCTTGTCACCTTAGATCTTGTTGATCCTGAAGATGACATCGTCGAAGAAAATATGGACATTTGGGTCCTTATTGATACGCTTCCATTTCTTCTACCTCTATGTGAGTTTTTCCAACATATTTATTAAGTCATTTATATTGTTTATTTCAAAATAGTTGACAGCTTATTTCCATTGACAACTTATTTTCATTCTTCAAAAAATGTACGGAAGATGGTAGACAAAACCTACTACACTGATGGCGCTGAATTAACTTATGAGAAGAAAGATCATCTTATCTCATTTATTATTGATGTTGAGAATTACAATATCAATTATGAAACTCTTGCACATTATGGTCAATACGTGGCACTAGTGCACGTGTTGAACTACGGTAACATCCATGGAGATGACATGGTAAGATATTTTACTATTACGACGTCCGTGCATCTTTTGCATATATTCTTCTAAAGCTGAACTACATTGCTAACTACGACGTTATTATTATGTTTTTCGATAGAAAATCCCAAAGGATTGTGTGCCTGATCTGATGTTTCCGAAAGGTCGCCTTGATGTTATTAGCTTACAACCAAGTTTGCCTAGGCTTCACCGCTTTTCATACCGGATTTTTAAAACCGACGAAGACATGAAAATCAAAGAATGGAAAAATTGTATGCACAATCATAGGGAGCTACTTGGAAGCAACATTGTGCGAAGTACAAGAATTGGAGACATGATAATCTCCATTCTCTATAATGGAGCGTCAGGGCCTATCTTGTTTAATGCGATTTTACCTTAGAGAGGGTAGTAGGTCCTAGCTAATACTCATGATCATGTGCTAAGAACAATTAAGTAGGGTTGGTTAGATGACTATGATGATGATGAGTATGACTTGTTATTACGATAACGAGTAGAAGTTGTTAGATGACTATGATGGTGATGAGTATGACTTGTTATTACGATAACGAGTAGAAGTTGTTAGATGACTATGATGATGATGAGTATGACTTGTTATTACGATAATGATGATGAGTTATTATTAATGATGATGATGCTGAGTTGTTTTATCATTATGAGCATGATCAATTATTATATATATCAGTGGGTGAAATAAACATGTATTAGATTCAAGTGGAGGCAACACATGGTGCAGATCGACAGTAGTACTAATCCAAACTGGATTAGTAGTACTTTGGATATGCACCATGTTGCCTCCACTTGAATCTAATCCATGTCTCTTTCACCCACTGAAATAATAACTCATCATGATCATAAAATCATATGATGAGACTACTATAAACCAGTACAAATACAACGGTAATATGTAGTAGAAAAAAATAGCAAACTTTACTAGTAGTGCTGCTAGCCCACCAGGCGCTACTGCTAGGGAGGTATAGTAGTAGCGCTGGGCGGAAAAAGATGCTGCTGCTAGGAAGGTTTAGTGGTAGCGCCGGGTGGGAAAACACGCTACTGCTATGCAGGATAGTAGTAGCGCGTCCCGAGCCGCGCTACTGCTGAACATTAGCTGTAGCGACATATTAGTAGCGCTCCCCCCTCGCCACTACTATGCCTCCAACCCGCGCTACCACTAGGATTTTCCATAGTAGTGCACGCCCAGTGCTCCCCTCTTCTCCAGCACCACCTCGCCGGCCGCCGTCGCAGCTCCTCCTCCCTCCCGCTACGGCAACCTCCTTCACTATCACATCACCAACCACCTCACGTTCAAGCTTGATCCGACCCAACAGAATATCACAAACGGCACGCCTTTTTCCTTTTCGTCCTCTTTTAGTACAACGCCGCCTCTCACGTCCAGCAGGAACTGCCAGTAGCCCCCGACGCCCTCTAGCGCGCCACTGATGTCCACATCGCCCTCTGGATCTACTCTATCATCACAGACTCTCTGCTTGATCTTCTTCCCATGGACGAGGATACCATTGCCTACCAGCTCTGGCGCCGCCTTTTCATGATTATTTTCTCGCAAACCGCGCCGCAAAATACATGCGACTCAATAGGCAGTACCAGAATCTGAAGCAAGGCGACCTTCCGGTCGCCGAGTACGCTAGGCACCTCAAGGACATCCTCGCCAACGTCGAGCAGTCCATGTCTGACACAGACTTCGCTATGCAGTTTCTCCACGGGCTCGTCAAACAGTTTGAGACGATTCACATCGTCCTTGGCGAGACCGTACCTCTCCTACCCTTTGATGTCGCCCCCTCTCGGCTGCTGCTCTCGGAGGAATTCCTCGCCCAACACGCTCTAGAGGAGAGCGCCTCCGCCCTCACCATCACCACTCGCGGCTCCTCAGGTACGGGCGGTGATCGCGGTGGTGACCGCGCCGATGATCGTGACGTGCCTCATGGCCCATCCAGGCATGGATCTGGCAATGGCTACGGCTCCAAAACAACGACAACGGCTCTTACAGAACCAACCAGTGCGGGATCGGCAATGGTGACCGCAGTTGCGGTGGGTGCGGCAACTCCTCTGGACCCGGACACGCTCCGCCACAGGCGCTGTTCATGGGGTACTTTGCCCCCTACGGCATGGCTCTGCCCTCACCTCGGTCGGGTTGGGTGCTGCCCAATGCCGCCGGCGTTCTCGGCCCCCGCCCCGACAGCCATGCTCAGGCTTATCCTGTCCTGCCACCTGCGAGGTTCTGTCCTTCAATGCCATACCGGCCCTCCCCTCCATCATAGGACCAGCTCACCATGATCAACCACGCCTACCGCAACGCCATCTTCCCAAACCCTAGCTCCGAGTGGTTTAGGGACTCTGGCGCGTCCTCGCACGTCACCGGAAACCCTGGTAACCTCACCTCGCTCCATTCTTCTTTAAAGCATGCTCCCCCTAGTATTCTTGTTGGCAATAGGCATCATATGCCGATCACTTGCACTGGTTCAACCGCGCTGTCCCCTCACAACTTCACCCTTCGGGATGTCCTAGTCTCTCCCTTTGTTTGTCACCAATTTAATTTCTGTACACAAATTCACCATTGACAATTACATAACTATTGAATTATTTCCCTTTGGTATTGTTGTGAAGGACCTTTGCACCAAGAAACCCATCATGATCTCCAGTAGCACCGGCGACCTGTACCCCTTCCTTGGCAATAACTTTCCACGTGGTGCTGCTCTCTCCGTGAAGACCACCACCACCAAGTTGTGGCATCGGAGCTTAGGTCATCCGTGGCTTCTCCTCCTTGGCTAGGCTAGCTCGCACTTTTCTACCAGATTGTAATAAAAATGACACCTCGGTTTGTGAGGCCTGTCAGCTTGGTCGTCAACCAAGACTTGCATTTACTTCTTCTACTAGCTGCACTACACAACCTTTTCAACTTATCCATTGTGACATGTGGACGTCACCAGTTGTAAGCTTCTCGGGCTATCAATATTATTTGATGATTCTTGACGATTATTCTCATTTTTCGTGGTCCTTTCCTCTTCGTCACAAGTCCGACACCTCGGACGCTCTACAACGCTTTTCGCTTATGTTCACAAAAAAATTCATGTCACTATCTGCAGCATACAATGTGATAACAAAGGGGAATTTATCAACAGCGCTCTCCGCTCTTTCTTTTCCACTCATGGTGTGTCTTATCGGTTCTCGTGTCCCCACACTTCTCCTCAAAAAGGCAAGGCCGAACAGATGCTCCTTACCATGAACGACGTCCTTTGTACCCTTCTTGTTCAAGCCATCTCCCACCTCCATTTGGGGTTGAGTCCCTCCATACCGCCAGTCACCTTCTCAATTGCCGTCCATTTAGCTCCATCAATCAAGTGACCCCCCCCCCCCACTTTCTTCTCTTCAAAGTTCATCCCTCCTATGACCACTTGCGGGTTTTCGGTTGCCTTTGTTACCCCAACCTATACGCCATGTCCCCTCATAAACTATCCCCATGCTCTACCCGTTGTGTCTTCTTAGGTTACCCACTAGAGCACAAGGGATATCACTGTTTTGATCTGGCCACTCGTCGTGTTATTGTTTCGTGCCATGTCATTTTTTATGAACATCACTTTCCTTACAAAACCCTTGCATCATAGGCCATAGACACGCCACACACAGCCGATCCTGCATCGGTTACCGTGCCAATCTTGCCTGATCTGACCCTCCTCGGATCACTCCCCCACCTACCTTGGACATGCCACCCCATCTGCCTCGCGCCGACCCCGGTCCTCAACCCAGCCTGCTTCGCGCTCCCTGGTCCACCCAGCAACCACCACGCCTTGCTGTGCACCCCAACCTCTCAGCCAGGCCCCACAGAATGTGGCTCCGGACCAGTCGGCTCCCTCCAATCCCACACCATGCCAATCTCAGATCTCACCCCCACCGCATCCACCTCAGCTTCCGCGCCCACATCGCTAAACTCCTCTGATCCCGTGCCTACCTCTTCTGTCCCCTGCCCCACCACATCTTCCTTGCATTCCGCGCTAGCCTCTCCCCATACGCCATGACTACCACCCAAAGCACAACTGATAGAGCCACCCCACAATTCCCACCCCATGTGTACACGTGCCAAGTCCGGTTATTGCATGTCATGTTGTCTTTTTCTCACCACAAACACCACTGCACCCATTTCACCCATCCCTCCATCTTACAAATCGGCGCTAAAAGACCCTAATTGGCACCAAGCTATGGTAGAGGAGTACAATGCTTTAATTAAGAATGAAACTTGGTCTTTGGTTGGTAAGCCTGTAGGTGTTAACGTGCTGAGGCAAAGTGGATTTTTGGCATAAATTCAACAATGATGGCACACTGGTATGGTACAAGGCTTGGTGGGCTGTATGTGGCTTCACCCAGCGTGAGGGCATCGATTATGAGGAGAACTTCAGCCCCGTGGTCAAAGCGGCTACCATTCGAGTGATCCCTAGCATTGCCACTACACACTCTTGGCCCATCCATCAAATGGATCTCAAAAATGAATTCTTGCATGGCCAACTTCAGGAGACGATATTCTGTTTTAACCAGCTTGTTTTGTTGACTCCACTCGCCCGAACCACGTGTGCCTCCTCTGCAAGTTACTATAGGTTTGAAACAAGCCCCACACACTTGGTTTTTTGCTTTCAAACCCTCATCCTCTCCCTCCGATTTGTGGCATCCAAATGTGATTCATCACTCTTTATTTTTCATCATGGCAACACCATCGCCTATCTTCTACTTTATGTAGACTAGTAGACTACCCGTGCATGGCCACGCGCCAACAAATGAATTTGTAAAAAATACTCATTTTAGTCCCATGAACAAGCACATTGCATGAACCACAACACAAACACAAGTATCTTCCTCTCTATTCCAACAAACATCGTGCACCCCTCTGGCCTCTGTTCTTCATTGAACTTGCCGTTCATCGCCTTCTTTTTCCATATATAAATTATCCTCTCAACCTATTGCCCCTTGACTCTGCATGTGGCTTCTATGTTGGTGATTTGTTGTCTCACTCTACTACAGATGCAACGTGGAGCACCACCAACAAATGATGAGATATAATGCACCTCACATTAGTCCAAAATAATAAGAAAAGAGGGCGTATAGATGAAATCATTCTTTCCACCACATGTTCTTCACAAACTGACTACGAATAATGATATATTTGTCTCCGGGTTCTCCTTCCATCTCCACCTAAGATGTGTCTCCATCACTTTACTTCACAAAGACTTAATTTCCTATGGACCTCAAATATACATACAACAATTATACGACAAGGTTGCATCATTGTCATTCAATCTCTTCTTCCACAAGCCCTTCCACTAAAACTCTTTTGGTCACTGCTGCTTCGTCATCACCCTGTTCCAAATCTGCCTATGTTACCATCCGGGTCGAAATACAACCATTTTTTTCTCCAAGTCTATCAATTCGTCTTATCAAGTTTGTACTTCCAATCTCAGAATTTTCATTGTTCGGAATGAGGAGGGTGTTCATAGTTCACTTCTCTAAAAGAGAACACAACACAATATTGGTATAGATTTGTGATGAAAAAGACTCAATGTTATTCAATGGAGTAGCTACATTACCGTGTTTTGCAAAAAAAATGTCTAAATGCATCTCCAAAGAGGACTATTGATGTTTCCAACTCTAGAACACAAGAACTTCTTCCTACAATGTTGAAGCAGTCACTAAACCCTGCAATTAGAGAACTGAAACATATGTCAAACATGCGCCTTTTAGATTTGTTGTCAGAAAGAAAGCAAGTGATTGATTACTGTTTTTATTGATGCTTCCAACTCCAGACTACAAGAACATCTTCCTACAGTGTTGAAGCAGTTGCTAATCGCTAAAATATGGGCATCAAAGCATAAAAAAAGGACAAATAAAAATGCAGAGTAAAGGCAAAGTATATACATCGTACACGGGTGCCATCTAATGATCTGGTACATGGATAGAGAGACCATTCAGGGAAACTCGAAGCAAGATGAGTATCCCGTCTAAACTATGATAAATGATTTGGGCAACATTAAATGGAATAGTAAATTAACTTTGCATCTTTTGGCACCAATACTATGAATAAGTGTATTACCACGATCGAGATTCAATAAACCATCAACATTGGGTGTATGACCATAAAAGGTTTTATTCATGTAAACATAATAACAATTATTCTCTATCTTAAATGAATAACCGTATTGCAATTAACATGATCTAATCATATTCATGCTCAATGCAAACACCAAATAACATTTACTTAGGTTCAACACTAATCCCGAAAGTATAGGGAGTGTGTGATGATGATCATATCAATCTTGGAACCACTTCCAACACACATCGTCACTTCACTCGCAACTAGTTTCTGTTTATTTTGTAACTCCTATTTCGAGTTACTAATCTCAGCAACCGAACAAGTATCAAATACCCAGGGGCTACTATGAACACTAGTAAGGCACACATCAATAACTTGTATATCAAATATACCTTTGTTCACTTTGCCATCCTTCTTATTCACCAAATATTTGGGGTAACTCCGCTTCCAGTGACCATTTCATTTGCAGTAGAAGCACTTAGTTTTAGGCTTAGATCCAGCTTTGGGCTTCTTCACGGGAGTGAAAACTTTCTTGCCATTCTTCTTGAAGTTCCTTTTCTTTCCCTTTGCCCTTTACTTGAAACTGGTGTTCTTGTTTAATCATCAACACTTGATGCTTTTCCTTGATTTCTACCTTCATCGATTTCAGCATCACGGAGAGCTCGGGTTCTTTCGTTATCCCTTGAATATTATAGTTCACCACGAAGTTCCAATAACTTGGTGATGGTGACTAGAGAACTCTGTCAATCACTATCTTATCTCGAAGATTAACTCCCACTTGATTCAAGCGATTGTAGTACCCAGACAATCTGAGCACATGCTCACTTCTTGAGCTATTCTCCTCCATCTTTTAGCTGCAGAACTTGTTGGAGACTTCATATCTCTCAACTCGGGTATTTTCTTGAAATATTAACTTCAACTCCTGGAACATCTCATATGGTCCATGACGTTAAAAACGTGTTTGAAGTCCTGATTCTAAGTCGTAAAGCATGGTGCACTAAGCTATCAAGTAGTCATCATATGAAGCTAGCCAAACGTTCATAACGTCTGCATCTGCTCCTGCAATAATTTTGTCACCTAGCGGTGCATCAAGGACATAATTCTTCTGTGCAGCAATGAGGATAAACCTTAGACCACGGACTCAGTCCGCATCATTGCTACTATCATCTTTCAACTTAGTTTTCTCTAGGAACATATAAAAAACATAGGGAAGCTACAACGCGAGCTATTGATCTACAACATAATGTGCAAAATACTATCAGGACTAAGTTCATGATAAATTAAAGTTCAATTAATTATATTACTTAAGAACTCCCACTTAGATAGACATCCCTCTAGTCATCTAAATGATCACGTGATCCATATCAACTGAACCATGTCCGATCATCACCGTGAGATGGAGTAGTTTTCAATGGTGAACATCTCTATGTTGATCATATCTACTATATGATTCACGCTCGACCTTTAGGTCTCTAGTGATCCGAAGCCATATCTGCATATGCTAGGCTCATCAAGTTTAACCCGAGTATTCTGCATGTGCAAAACTGGATTGCACCCGTTGTATGTGGATGTAGAGCTTATCACACCCAATCATCAGGTGGTGTCTCAGCACGACGAACTATAGCAATGGTGCATACCCAGTGAGAACACTTATACCTTGAAATTTAGTAAGGGATCATCTTATAATGCTACCGCCGTACTAAGAAAAATAAGATGCATAAAAGATAAACATCACATGCAATCAAAATATGTGACATGATATGGCCATCATCATCTTGTGCTCATGATCTCCATCACTGAAGCATTGTCATGATATCCATCATCACCGGTGCGACACCTTGATCTCCATCGTAGCATCATTGTCGTCTCGCCAACTATTGCTTCTACGACTATCGCTACCGCTTAATAATAAAGTAAAGCAATTACA
The DNA here is from genome assembly GCA_021437245.1 of Aegilops speltoides. NCBI lineage: Eukaryota > Viridiplantae > Streptophyta > Magnoliopsida > Poales > Poaceae > Aegilops > Aegilops speltoides. The sequence continues at coordinate 55,007,300 of CM038146.1, forward strand.
TGGCGATTGCATTTCATACAATAAAGCAACAACCATATGGCTCCTGCCAGTTGCTGATAACTTTTACAAAACATGATCATCTCATACAACAATTTATATATCATCACATCTTGACCATATCACATCACATCAAGCCCTGCAAAAACAAGTTAGACGTCCTCTACTTTATTGTTGCAAGTTTTACGTGGCTACTACGGGCTTCTAGCAAGAACCGTTCTTACCTACGCATCAAAACCACAACGATTTTTCGTCAAGTGTGTTGTTTTAACCTTCAACAAGGACCGGCCATAGTCAAACTCGATTCAACTAAAGTTGGAGAAACAGACACCCGCCAGCCACCTATGTGCATAAGCACGTTGGTAGAACCAGTCTCATGAACGCGATCATGTAATGTCAGTCCAGGCCGCTTCATCCAACAATACCGTCGAATCAAAGTAAGACATTGGTGGTAAGCAGTATGACTATTATCGCTCACAACTCTTTGTGTTCTACTCGTGCATATAACATCTATGCATAAACCTGGCTCTGATGCCACTGTTGGGGAACGCAGTAATTTCAAAATTTTCCTACGATCACGCAAGATCTATCTAGGTGATGCATTGCAACAAGAGGGGAGAGTGTGTCCACGTACCCTCGTAGATCAAAAGCGGAAGCATTAAGTAACGCAGTTGATGTAGTCGAACGTCTTCGCGATCCAACCGATCAAGCACCGAACGCACGACACCTCCGCGATCTGCACACGTTCAGCTCGGTGATGACCCTCGATCTCTAGATCCAGCTGAGGCCGAGGGAGAATTCCTTCAGCACGACGGCGTGGTAACAGTGATGATAAAGTTACCGGTGCAGGGCTTCGCCTAAGCACTATGACGATATGACCGAGTTGGAAAACTATGGAGGGGGGGGGGCACCGCACACGGCTAAAGATCAACTTGTCTATGGGATGCCCCTTGGCCACGTATATAAAGGAGGGGAGGGAAGAGGTGGCCGGCCCAAGGGGGCGCTCCAGGTGTGGGGAATCCTACTAGGACTCCCCAGTCCAAGTAGGGTTCCCCTCCTCTTTCCTATTCGTAGTAGGAGAAGGAGGGAAGGAGGAAGAGGGGAGAAGGAAGGAGGGGGGCGCCGCCCCCTCCTAGTCCAATTCGGACCAGCCCATGGGGGGGCGCGGCCACCCCTTGAGGCCCTTCTCTCCTTTCCCGTATGGCCCATTAAGGCTCATTACTTCCCCCGGCGAATTCCGGTAACTCTCTGGTACTCCGAAAAATACCCGAATCACTCGGAACCTTTTCGATGTCTGAATATAGCCTTCCAATATATCGATATTTACGTCTCGACCATTTCGAGACTCCTCGTCACGTCCGTGATCTCATCCGGGACTCTAAACAAACTTCGGTCATCAAATCACATAACTTATAATACAAATCGTCATCGAACGTTAAGCGTGCTGACCCTACGGGTTCGAGAACTATGTAGACATGACCGAGACACATCACTGGTCAATGACCAATAGCGGAACCTAGACGCTCATATTGGCTCCTACATATTCTACGAAGATCTTTATCGGTCAAACCGCATAACAACATACATTGTTCCCTTTGTCATCGGTATGTTACTTGCCCGAGATTTGATCGTCGGTATCATCATACCTAGTTCAATCTCGTTACCGGCAAGTCTCTTTACTCGTTCCGTAATACTTCATCCCGCAACTAACTTATTAGTTACAATGCTTGCAAGGATTATAGTGATGAGTATTACCAAGAGGGCCCAGAGATACCTCTCCGAAACACGGAGTGACAAATCCTAATCTCGATCTATGCCAACCCAACAAACACCTTCGGAGACACCTGTAGAGCACCTTTATAATCACCCATTTACGTTGTGACGTTTGGTAGCACACAAAGTGTTCCTCCGGTATTCGAGAGTTGCATAATCTTATAGTCTAAGGAACATGTATAAGTCATGAAGAGAGCAGTAGCAATGAAACTATAACGATCATAATGCTAAGCTAACGGATGGGTCATGTCCATCACATCATTCTACTAATGATGTGATCTCGTTCATCAAATGACAACACATGTCTACGGTTAGGAAAAATAACCATTTTTGATTAACGAGCTACTCAAGTAGAGGCATACTGGGGACACTATGTTTTGTCTATGTATTCACACATGTACTAAGTTTTCGGTTAATACAATGCTAGCATGAATAATAAATATTTATCATGAATTAAGGAAATAAATAATAACTTTATTATTGCTTGTACGGCATATTTCCTTCAGTTTCCTCCTACATGGGATGAGCATGGTAAATTTATAGCAGCTTCAACATGGTACGTGCCTCATATTTAGTGATATGGATTCTGCGGAGATTATTGCTATTCGGAACGGAATACTGTTGGCAGCAAATATTGGATGCAGTCGAGTGTTTATTGAGTCTGGTAGCACCTTTGCAGTTGAAGCAGTTGTTCAAGATGAAGCATACCTGGGGCTTGAGCTGCCGATTATTATGGAATGCAAACACTTAGCGTCTGAATTTGTTAGTACATCGTTTGGTCACTACTTTAAAGAGGCTAATGAAGTAGCTCTTTTACGAAAAGGATCAGATCCATTGCGGAGATTCAGCGGAAGTACAAAGCACCTGAAACATAATAAAAATCACATCAAAGTCCGTGGACCACCGAACGAATACTGCCGCCGCCAGAATGACCCACCGACACGCTGCTGTCGCCGCTGCGATACCGGAGCCGGCCTGACCTTGTCGATGGTAGCCTGGAAATCTTTGTGCACTTGCTCCTAAGGACCAGCACCTGGAGGCACAGTCGTCGCCTTTAATCTTTGAATCGATCTGAAGAACCTGACACCGAATATCGCCGTTGCATACGCACGGCAAGAAACCCTATCCTCGCCACCCAAGGAGCTGGCAGGAATATACGCCGAAGCTCCGTCTAATCCATCTCAACGGACGAACTTGAGGACGATCGGAGTCCGAAAGAATGAATCGAAGGAGCATCACCATCCGTCCAAACGCCGCCCCTGCGAGGACTAAAACTCTACCTATCTACTAGCGGGAGTCGAGACACCATGATTCTCCTCCCCGTCACCAGCCGCCAGAGCGGCAGGCGGAGGGGAGACGAATCGACGGGCACCGGCGGAGATCGAAGGGAGAGGAAGGCTTTTCCAAGTCACCTTGGAGAGAGTAGAACAATGAAGTATCTAATAGGCTTGCAAAAAAATGTTCTAGTACTAGATCGTTAGGCTTTTGGGATTGGAATGTCCCTTAGTTTATTTCTCCAATTATTGTAAATGACTTAGCCATATATGAGGAATAAAGTCTGGTAATTATCAAAAAAAAGTGTGGCACTAAAGAAAATATGATAATGTAATTACAAAAAAAAAATATGATAATGTTGACCGAATTAGTACGACCAAACATGCCCAGCATCCCTCGCCGCAAAGGGGAAAAAAGGAAAAGCGGTCCGTTCCCTAGGAAAGCAAAAGGAACAGGGACAACGGCATATGGCACGCGCTGAAATAATCGCCGCTCAGGCATCCCACGCCACTCCAACAGCGGCGGCTCACAGGTGACGGCCACAGTCAAAAGGGGAAAGAAAAGCAAGGAGTGCCAGCGTAGTCCCGGATCCCGGAGTGTCAGCATGGTCCCGGATCCCGAGTGACCAGTCCCCGCTCCCCAGCCTACTCTCTCAAACCCTAGAATTTCCCCGTCGTTGCGGCCGCCGGCCGATTGCCCCACCCCCACCCTCGCTAGATAGCTCTCCGATCCCCGACCTCCTCACCCCGTTCCCCAGCCGCGCGAGTCCCCGTTTCGGAAGGAGGCAGCGAGTGGCGACCTGTTGGCGAATAATTTCGGCCAGATCTTCCGTCTCGCTCTTGCCAGCCGCCGGCCATGGACCAGCGGGAATCGCGTGGGACCGAACGCGGCGGGGAGCGCGATGAGATCCCCGGCGATCTCATCAGCAGGCTTCCCGACGACCTGCTCTCCACCATCATATCTCTTCTTCCCACCAAGGACAGCGGACGCACGCCGGCCATCTCGCACCGATGGCGTAATCTCTGGCGCTCCGCGCCTCTCAACCTGGTGATTCACTCCCCTATCAACCCCCACTCCCCCTCCTCCGTCGATCCCTCCGCCGTGTCCAGGATAGTCTCCAAACACCTTGGCCCCACCCGCCGATTCTTCTTCCGCGGCAGCGACCTAGGCCCCCAGGCGGAGAGCTGGTTCCAGTCCCCAGCCCTGGCCAACCTGGAGGAGCTCGACATTAAGCTCCTCCCTGCAGGACCCGAGGAGAGATTCTCGCTGCCACCATCCGCTCTCTCCTCCCCGGCCCTCCTGGTTGTCAAGGTCGCCTATTGTTCTATCCCCGACGAGATCTCCATGGACTTCCCAGTCCTCAAGCACATCTCCTTGCTTGACGTTTCCATCTCCGGGGACGTGTTCCACGGCTTGCTCTCTGCATGCCGCGCCTTGGAGAGCTTTTATCTGTCCAATGTTCATGCTGCGGGTTGCCTCCGTGTTAGTTCGCCGACTCTTAGGAGCATCGGCTTCAGCGAAAAATGTTGTGGCAAATCAGAACTCATCATTGAGGATGCTCCTCTCCTTGTGAGGTTCATTTTACCTTATACTTATAATCACGATGCTGATAATTGTGTGGCCATCCGGGTAGTTAGGGCGCCAAAACTCGAGATATTGGGCCCTTTATTTCTCGCCATCTCCAGGATACTTGTCTCCCAGGTACATAGCAGCGGCAGCATCCTTAACCTTGCATCTGGCACTCCTGCATGTGGAAAGATAATTATTTTTCATGCTCATTATTGCTTGTTTTCTTCAGGGAATAAGCCCAGACAGCTCGGCAAACTCCATGCGCACTGTGAAGGTTTTGTCCCTCAGGTGTTCTGGACAGGAATTGGATGCGATTCTTAACGTCCTCAGGTGGTTTCCCTGTCTGGAAAAACTCTACATCATTGTAAGTTCCCGCCTTTGCTTGCTTTGAATGTATGATTTGATTGACATCTTCTGTTTAATAATTGGAGCCACACCCCATGTTGATTCTTTAAAAAAGTTATCTAAAAATAACATTTAGATCTGAATTGTGTGGGTGTGTATGCATTCGTCACTTATATTTACTAATGCATACCAGAGGAGTTTAGGGAAAAAATATATTGATCGTGTGCATACACAAGCATGACCTACCGAACTCGATCTCTTCTTCATTTTTTTCAATTAATAATGGCGGGTAATCTAAATAAAGGTGCTGTTAAAAACATACTAGCTAGTTTTAAATTTACACCTCGGATTATAAATAGTAATAACCACAAGCAAAAAATTACTAACTCGGTGTAATCATCCATTAAATTCAAAGTTATTAATCCACTGGGTTCAAATATTATATGGGTTGTGTGGTACAGACCGTAGATGTAGATATATAAAGAATATACATTTAACAATGTACGTCACGTACAAATTAAACTAAGAACATAAAATATGGAGGAAATAGTAACCGAGAAAGTGCCACATGCCCATGTGTAGACTCGAATGCGGCGACCGATTGCACATGCTGAACGGATGCTCCTTACTTTGACCTCCTCTGAATGCATCGTTAACATGCAGTCCTCGCTTGGGATAGCTCGTCGTGGATCTAATGATCAAATATGTGATGTTTAGTTATACAATGATAATGTTTCATGTGAGAATCCATCAAATGCAGCATGCCTATATCAATGAAAGTGGGAGATGTCAAACTCAGTGTGAATGGATGGACTACTTCAATGATATTTAGTTCTGACAGAAAAATGATACAAAAAGTTCAACAATTAAGAAAGATATATGTACTTCTTAATCTGATTCACTATGTGCTGAATATCCAGATCAAATTATCAATCGATTAAATATTAAAAGTACAATCTCCTAAGTACCACGTTTAATCCACATCATTAGAATTATTTCGACCATTAGATGAGCCCATCTCAAGTACAGATGTGGAAATTAAGGACCACTCCCTTGTATTCGACTTCTTGATTTGGTGTTAAATTAAATTAAAAATGATATAGATAAAGTTACATGACTCAAGTGACAATCAAAATTCCTGCGTAAAAACCAAAAGCCCCATTGAAGTCACTCGAAGCTAACATTTATAAATGCAAACCAAACCTATAAAAATTGCACTAACGACATAATTTCTGAAGAGACGTACAAGATGCCCATCCCAAAAACTTATAGAACCCAAAGATCACTAAACGTGTTGGTGGCTAAATCACCAAATGCAAGCTACAAAATGACGCTCCATGGCAATAGGACCGCAAAAGAAGGAAAGCATGAAAGGACGGGTGGTGAGAACCACTAGCTCCATAGAGTGTATTCCAGCAGCCACAACATCTGCTGCCGAGTTCCAAAAATTCTTTATGCCGGATCCTAATTATTAGCAGGACTAAAAATAATATACATGTTTCACCTGATTTAAACATGCTACATGTGATGTCATACGATGACGAGGATGAACTCCCCTCTAGAACTCTAACTGCAAGTTAATGCCAGAAAGAGGGGAGTCTGGTAATTTGATATGAGGTCGGTAACATTTGCTTTAGAATCCGCAACAAACCTACAACTTTTATTCATAAAAAACAAAAAAAAATGTAAAAAAAATGATCATTAGAAATTTATCCACTATTTTTTTTATCTAGGTGTATAAATATGTGTTACTTTCTGTACATCACAATCAGTTTGGATGCAAAAGTTTCTTTGAGTGCAACCTATTGGAAAAAATACCATGGCCCTTGAGTTCACATTCCTTTCTTGGTGTACTCAGACAAACTTTTGTGTCACTCTCTATGGTTTCTAATCCATTAAATATAAGGTATATATTTTCTGGCATATATTAAAATTAACTGTTCATTAATATGACAAAATAGGTCATCATTGCCAGTGTAGTCATGTGTTACATGAGTTAAAGAAAATGTTTAATAACAATGCAACCACATTTCGAAATAAATGTCAATCTAGAAAACTTGTGGCTAAACTTACCTACCTTTTAATATTGACATGTATATATTATATTATATTATATTATATAAATATATTGAAATAAAACATTATAATTACATTGTTTCGAAAAACATAGTTTTGTTTCTATTCTTCTTTAAAAAAAGTTGTAGAAAAACAATAGAGAAAACTGCATCTTTGAGACTAATTATGAATGAAATCGCATATTTTAGAACAGAGGGGAATTTCATGTATTTCTGGAAGATCGAAGTAAATGAGAGGGGGGAAAGATAAAACACATAATCAGAACAAACAAGAATTTCATGTATTATAGAAATACAGAGTATAAATGGAAAAAAGACATGCACAAATTAGAAAGTATATACTTAACTAGCACAAACAAATATATTTTGATATTCTATTCCGAATGTCGTATAAACATCATCTGGTCATTGCTACAGGTGACTCACAATTTGGACGCCGTCTGATAATAATGACCCAACATCACAACAAAACAATAAGCTCACTCTCACACAGCTGAAATTTAATTTGTATTAATTGAACATCATGTGTACACGACACATAATGTCTCAATAACTAATTTACCGCATATCTTTTGTTCATGCCGCAACACACGGAAATTATAGCTGATGTAAACATGTTCGCCCAGACCATACAAAAAAATGTTATATGGTTCAACGGACTGATACATGATTTGGCCCATTATTACTAATATCATAGACAATTCTCATGCTATGTTATGCTCTATAGAAGATGTATCAGCAATGTACATAACTCACCATGACCCTAAAAATGGCTGAGTGCGGAAAGAAGCACCAGATGCTAGAACCAACGGCTTGATGGTGTCATGATAATTGATTTTTTATTTTCTGTTTTATTTCTAAAAGATGGATCTAATTATGTGTGCAAACAAGAATCTTATTGCAAGCCTACATTTTGCAATGAAGATAGGAAACAGATAGACTAGATTGCTCGGTACAGCCATCCACAAAATGATAGGGTGGTGTAGAGGATCTGCACTAGTGAGCACACGACAATTGATCTAAAGGGTGTGCAGATTGTGTGTTTGTTTCATAAATGTCATCTCAACTCAGCACCTAACTATATATAAACAGTTTGTGAGAAAATGGAATCAATATCGAGATTTTTTTTTGTTAGGAATGTTTAATTATTCCTTCTTAATTGGTGACCAACATAATCATATAGAAAATGAAGGTTAAATTTGCACCTTTAGGAATATATCGACGACTAAAACACCGTGTATTTTGCAGAGAAGGGGTGAATAGATATTTTGGGCACAACATATTTGCGAGGGCCACCATACTAGTTGGCTTTAAAAACAATATATACAATTGTCAATTCGTCATGTGTAGCCCGTGTGGATGCACCGGAAGATGACTGGTATTATCTCTAGTTTGCAACAGCTTTAACATATGCCTCTTTTTTCTATTTTGCAGTCACTAGTGGAAAAACAGGCTTTCCGTCCAGCCCATAAGTCGCGAAGCTGTAGGAACCGCGACTAATGGGACCTTTAATCATGATTCGAGGTGAACCGCGACCAAAACTGAGCCCTGGGCGCTCGGTGGCCAGCTGGTGCACGTGAGGGGCTTTAGTCGCGGCTGGCCAGGCCAACCGCGACTAAAGGGCTCGGCATTTTAGTCGCGGCTGGCCTGGCCAACCGCGACTAAAGCCCTCCCTATATATACCCATCCAGCAGCCAACACTTAGCCATTTGGAGCCATTCTCTTCACAAGTGGGTGTAGGTTTGCTTTTGGTTCCTCTTATGCACATAAGGTGTTTGATGAAATGCCCCAAGAGCATGAAACAAACATGACATGAAGTGTTGGAGCCACACTCTTGATCGCGGTTAGCAACTTGATGAACCTTTGATGTGTCAATATGCATGTGTGTGTAGTTCATAACAAATGCATGATGGTTAATTATATATTTTATATTATAATAATGCAGATGAATCGGCAATGGATGTACGGTAACCGACTCTCCGCGAGTTCACTACGGGTTTGAAAGATTTCCTCGTAGTGGCTAATGCGAACAAGCGGGGGTTTTGTTATCTGTCCATGTGTTATCTGTAAGAATGAGAAGGGTTACTCTTCCTCAAGAGTTGTTCACATGCATCCGCTTGAAGGGTTTCATGCCAAGCTATAATTGTTGGACCAAGCATGGAGAAAGAGGGGTTATAATGGAAGAAGATGAAGAAGGGATGATTTCATCGATGAAAGCTATCTTGCTCATTTGGTGATACTTTCATGGAGGATCTTTGAAGGTGAAGGGAAGGTGAAGAAGAGGCACGTGATGATCCCGTTGATGATCTTGGTCGGACCATTGCTGATGCACGGAGACGCTGCTAAACCGAAAAGGAGAGGAGAATTTGGATCGCATGTTAGAGGATCACGAAAGGCGCTGTACCCGGATGCGATGATGGTCTGAAAAAGCTGGGCTGCTGCTGGATTTGCTGAAATGGAAGGCGAGGCAGGTGTAGCTGACTCGGCATTTGAAAACTTGCTGAAAATGTTGAAGAATATGTTTCCAAAGGATAACGAGTTGCCCTTGAGACGTCTGAAGCAAAGAAGGTTGTCGCCCTCTAGGTTTAGAGGTTACGAAGATACATGCATGCATCAACGATCGCATCCTCTACCGCGTGAATCGAGAATTTGAATGAATGCCCGGTATGCCTTGCATTGCGTTATAAGATCGAGTCGATGACCACGGTGACGATGTTGAGGCGAAACCGGAAGAGGGTTCCGCCAAGGTGATGTGGTATGCTCCTATAATACCACGGTTGAAACGTCTGTTCATGAACAAAAGCATGCCAAGTTGTTGCGATGGCACAAAGAGAAACGTAAGTCGGACGGGAGTTGAGACACACCGCAGATGGAGCGCAATGGAGAAAGATCGACGGATGGTTCACAGATTTTGCAGTGACGCAAGGAACATAAGATTTGCTCTAAGCACGGATGGCATGAATCCTTTTGGCGAGCGAGCTCCAGCCATAGCACTGGCCCGTGACTCTATGCATCTACAACCTTCCTCCTTGGTTGTGCATGAAGCGGAAGTTCATTATGATGCCGTGCTCATCCAAGGTCCGAAGCAACCCGCAACGACATCGATGTGTACCTAAGGCCATTAGTTGATGAACTTTTACAGCTGTGGGGTGGTGTCCGTGTGGGATGAGCACAAACAAGAGGAATTTGACCTCTGGCGTTGCTTTTCGTAACCATCAACGATTGGCCTGCTCTTAGTAACCTTCGGGACTGTCAAATAAGGGATACAATGCATGCACGCACCGCTTACATGAGACCGAAAGTGTACATTTGCCAAATTGTAAGAAGAACGTGTACCTTGGGCATCGTCGATTTCTTCGAAAACTCATCCGATGAAAGAAAGGCAAGCATTACAACGGCAAGGCAGATCACCGGCGAAGCTGCGGAACGACTGGTGCTGAGGTATTTGATATGGTCAAGGATTTGAAAGTCATCTTTGGAAAGGGTCTGGCGGACAATCAGTTCGAAGGGAGCCGACGGGCACGCAGCCATGTGGAAGAAGAAATCTATATTCGGGAGCTAGAATATTGGAAAATCCTAGAAGTCCGCTCTGCAATCGGCGTGATGCACGTTACGAAGAATATTTGCGTGAACCTCCTAAGCTTCTTGGGCGTGTATGGGAAGACAAATGATACAAAGGAAGCACGGCAGGACCAGCAACGTTTGAAAGACCACGATGACCGGCATCCGGAATGGTTTCAAGGTCGTGCCAGCTACGCTCGACCAAAGAAGAGAAGGTCATCTTTTTGAATGCCCGAGCAGTATGAAGGTCCCGTCTGGATTCTCGCCCAATATAAAGGGAATAATAAACATGGCGGAGAAAAAGTTCCAAAACCTGAAGTCTCACGACCGCCACGTGATTATGACGCAATTGCTTCCGATTGCTTTGAGGGGCTCTGCGGAAAATGTTCGATTAGCCATTGTGAAGCTATGTGCATTCCTCAATGCAATCTCTCGAAGGTAATCAATCCGAAGTTCTACCACGGTTCTGAGCGATGTGATCCAATGTCTTGTCGGTTCGAGTTGGTGTTCCGCCATCCTTCTTCAATATTATGACGCACCTCCTGGTTCACCTAGTCGAAGAGATTTCCGTTCTCGGTCCTGTATTTCTACACAATATGTTCCCCTTCGAGAGGTTCATGGGAGTATTAAAGAAATATGTTCGTAACCGTGCTAGGCCAGAAGGAAGCATCGCCAAGGGCTATGGAAATGAGGAGGTAATTGAGTTTTGTGTTGACTTTGTTCCTGACCTTAAGCCGATTGGTCTTCCTCGATCGCGGCACGAGGGGAGACTAAGTGGAAAAGGCACGATCGGAAGGAAATCAACGATATGTATGGACGGCCATTCTCTGATGAAGCACACCACCCTGTACTGACCAATTCCAGCTTGGTGGCTCCGTACTTTGAGAAACACAAGAATATTTTACGCTCGGACAACCCGGGAAGCTGAATCTGGATTAGGAAGGCCCACATGGAGACTTTCGGCAGTTGGTTGAGAAAACATTTAATGAATGACAATGATGTTGTAGATCAGCTGTACATGTTGGCCAAGACACCATCTTCGACTATAACGACTTTCCAAGGGTACGAGATAAATGGGAATACATTTTACACGATCGCCCAAGATAAAAAGAGCACCAACCAAAACAGTGGTGTCCGCTTTGATGCAGCAACCGAGAATGGGCAAAAGGTCACATATTATGGTTACATAGAGGAGATATGGGAACTTGACTATGGACCCTCCTTTAAGGTCCCTTTGTTCCGGTGCAAATGGTTCAAGCTAACAGGAGGTGGGGTAAAGGTGGACCAGCAATACGGAATGACAATGGTGGATTTCAACAATCTTGGTTACCTTGACGAACCATTCGTCCTAGCGAAAGATGTCGCTCAGGTTTTCTATGTGAAGGACATGAGTAGCAAACCGAGGAAAGCGGAAAGATAAGAAAACGATCAATTACATCATGCGATGATTCAAAGCGCCACATTGTTCTTTCGGGGAAAAGAAACATCGTGGGAGTGGAGGACAAGACAGACATGTCGAAGATTATAATATGTTTGCTGAAATTCCGCCCTTCAAAGTGAACACCGACCCAAGCATTAAGTTAAATGATGAGGATGCTCCATGGATACGGCACAATCGTAAGCAAGCAGGGACACAAGGAAGAATTGATGTGTAATAATTTATTGTACCAAACTTTGTATTTGGTCGATGAACTGAATGATGTATCAAACCTTTTATTTTTTCGATTAAGTTAAATGATGAGGATGCTCCATGGATTAGTTTTATTTTTCTGAAAAAGGAAAAACAGAAGAAAAAAAACAAACAGAAGAAAAACATAAGAAAAAAACAAACAGAAGAAAAACAGAAGAAAAAAGGAAAAAGGAAGAAAGGAAGAAAAAAAGAAGAAAAACAAGAAAAGGAAGAAACAAGCGAGAAGAAAAAAAAGAAGAAAAAGGAAGAAAAAACAGAAGAAAAACAAGAATTTAAAATGAATTAGTTTTATTTTCTGATTTTTTGATATATAATTGTATTTTTAAGATTTTAATAACATAAATAAATAAGTAATTGGAAACTTTAATTGCAAAAATAATTATCATAAAGTAAAATAAATAAGTAACTAGAAACAAAATAAAATAAAATAAATAAGTTTTTTGTTGTAAGTAGAAACAAAACAAAATAAATAAAGCAAAAATGAAAACAAAAACAGGCAAAAAATAAAAATATGCCACCCATCGGGCCACCACGGCTGAATACGACTAGAAACCCATTAATGGGCCAGATTCAGCCCGCAGAAGGCCCAATAGGCCTGAGCCTGAGTAATGAGAATAGGCCCGTAAGCTCTGCATTTGAGAGGAGCTCGAAGTGGTGGCGCAGCCGCTTATAAACCACTGTCGATGCCTCTCGGCTAGCGAGTGGGACTAAACATCCCACCGCACCGCGCCAGTTCAAAGACAGCCCTTTAGTCGCGGGGTGGGGAGGCGGGCAGCGACTAAAGGTACCCTTTAGTCGCGCCCGCCCCCCACCGCGACTAAAGGTTCTTCTTGTGAACAGGCGGTGGCAAAACACTTTAGTCGCGGGGGGGAGGCCGACCGCGACTAAAAGGTACCTTTAGTCGCGTCCGCCTCCCCACCGCGACTAAAGGTTCGTCTATAATCTGCACTTAGCAGTTTTGCCCCATTCGCTCTCTCTTGGCCTTGGCGCTGCCCGACGCCGATCGGCGCCAAGCGCTGCCCAGCGCCGACCAAGCGCCGACGCTGAAGCCGCGCCGCCCGCTCCGTCCCGATGCGCCGCCGCCCGTCCCGAGTGTCGCGCCGCCGCCTGCGCCCTTGCCGCCGCCCGCCGCCCGATCGCCGCCGCCCCGCGCCTGCCCTTGCCCGCCGCCCGCCGCCCGCCGCCTGCCCGCCGCCGCCCTAACGCCCTTACCCGCCGCCCGCCTTGCCGCCCGCCGCCACGCCGCCGCCCTGCGCCCAAGCCAAGAATTAAAGAAAACAAAAAAAAAAAAAAGGAAAAACAAAAACAACAGAAAACAAGAAGAAAGAAGAAAGAAAAGAAAAGGAAAAGGAAGAAGAAAGAAAGAAAAGAAAAGGAAAAGGAAGAAGAAGAAAGAAAAGAAAAGGAAAAGGAAGAAGAAGAAAGAAGAAGAAAGGAAAAGGAAGAAGAAGAAAGAAAAGAAAAGGAAAAGGAAGAAGAAGAAAGAAGAAGAAAGAAGAAGAAAGGAAAAGGAAGAAGAAGAAAGAAAAGAAAAGGAAAAGGAAGAAGAAGAAAGAAGAAGAAAGAAGAAGAAAGGAAAAGGAAGAAGAAGAAAGAAAAGAAAAGGAAAAGGAAGAAGAAGAAAAGGAAAAGGAAAAGGGAATTTTTTTTTTTTTTTTTTGTTCTTTTATTTTAACTAGTTTTAGTTTAACAAGAACGGTAAATAACTTAAAACCCTAAACCCCAAAAACAAAAACAACAAGAAAACCGGTCAAAGAAAAACAAAAGGAAAAAGGAAGAAGAAGAAAGAAGAAGAAAGAAGAAGAAAGGAAAAGGAAGAAGAAGAAAGAAAAGAAAAGGAAAAGGAAGAAGAAGAAAAGGAAAAGGAAAAGGAATTTTTTTTTTTTTTTTTTTTGTTCTTTTATTTTAACTAGTTTTAGTTTAACAAGAACGGTAAATAACTTAAAACCCTAAACCCCAAAAACAAAAAAACAAGAAAACCGGTCAAAGAAAAACAAAAGGAAAAGGAAGAAGAAGAAAGAAGAAGAAAGAAGAAGAAAGGAAAAGGAAGAAGAAGAAAGAAAAGAAAAAGGAAAAGGAAGAAGAAGAAAAAGAAAAAGGAAAAGGATTTTTTTTTTTTTTTGTTCTTTAATTTTAACTAGTTTTAGTTTAACAAAAGCGGTAAACAACTTAAAACCCTAAACCCCAAAAACAAAAACAACAGAAAACCGCCAAAGAAAACCGCCAACTTAAAACCCTAAACCCTAAACCCGCCCGTCTTGCGCTCTCCGCGACACCCTCTCCCACCCCTTCCTCGCCCCTCCTTTTGCCACCGCCCTTTCGCCACCGCCGCCACCGCCCCCTTCTTCACTTAATTAATTTGTTTTTACTACATGTTTTCAGGATGACATAATGTCGGACGATAGAGTGACCCGATTATGGACAACTATGATCCGGACGGTGAAGCACATATGTTCGCATCATAAACGGCGATATTCAATATGTGCCGACCGGAGAAGAAGAAGATGATATCTCTTCTTATCTCGAACCTTGACGGTGAAGATGAAGGCGCCGTCGACAAGATGATGCGAAGAAACGTCGATAAAGCAGCGATCTTCAAATGGAAGTAGCAACCACCTCCGCGCGAGGTATATATATACATTGAGCCTCTGGTGATACAAACTAACCGATTTGAATAAATATGTGTGTACTAGCGCGCGACTCTCTTTCTTATTTTAGCCCTCGGCGGATCGTCAAAACAATCGAGTACGTCGTCAAAGCGTGGCGCAACCAGACGATGAAACCAGGAGAAACATGCACCATCCGGGTTGTCGACTTTGCAACGGCGGGCAGCTGGAGCCCGCAAGAACGCCACCAAGTTTATCAGCCAATGCGGAGCCATTGTTAGAGACAACGTCTCGATCACCGTCAGAGTGGAATGAGCCAAAGAAGGCACGAATTGATGGTTCTTTTGTCGATAAGAGAACAAAAAAGATTGCTTGCGAAGCTTATGGAACATTTCGTTCTACCTCCGAATACAACAAATTCGATGAGGAGGGTAACAAGATTGAGGAAAACAAGGAGAGGAGGAGGAAAGTCAAACAGTTCGCTCTTCATAAGATGGCGGCGCATTAGGAAATTCAAGCAAAATCTAGCCCGTGACTTTGTCAAGCAGAACAAGACTCGGATTTCAGAGGACAATATGAGAAAGCGAAAGATGATTGGCCAGAATTTGTGAAGCAAAAGAAATCGGAGCAGTTCCTTCAAATATCGAAACAAAATAAGGAAAATGCGGCTAAGAAGGAGTACAATCATGTTATGGGGCCAGGAGGGTATCGCATTTGGGTGCCTAGGTTCGAGAAGATGGAGAACGAGTGAGGGGCGAGAATCCGTCCAGTGCGGAGGATGGGACCCAAGGGCCAAAAGCTGGTGGTGCGGGCATGGGGAACGCTCAACCCGGAGGCAGGGGAGTGTGTTTACGAGGCAAATTAATTAAACCCACCCAAGCCCTTATTGGCGCAATGAAGGCTGCTCAAGAGGGAAGATCAAGTTCAACAGAGAGAACGCGCTACCGACAAAAGCCCTCGGGAATCCGAACACGGAGGGCGTGTACGAGGCATGGGGCACATTCCGTGGAAAATAGGGTTCCCCGAGCGATGACCCGTCTGATTCTGAAGCCGTAAGAGAAAGATGGATCGGAAGCGAGATGTTGTGGGGCGGTTGGCATCGAAATGGAAGTGATGAAGAAAACCATGAGTGTACTAGTAGCGAAAGAGATTCAGCTCGGTGCAGCATGAAGATCATCCGGCGGATCTCGGAAGCCAGCAGCGTAGAAGCAGCGTGGCTTCCACGGAGGCCCCACCGGCTGGTGTAGATGCACCGACGATCGAAATTACTGCACGGAGCCTCGGTGGTCGAAATTACTGCACCGGAGCCTCCTCGCTACCCGTGGGCGATATAAAGGAGATGAAAGAATGTCATCTGTATTATCCTATGGGGAACATATCCATGAAGGTAGCCATCGGCGATGCTTTACCATGTTTACGAGCACTCCACCACAACAACCCCATTAAAGATGGCTATGCTCGTGTCACGGTGGAGGACATAGTCAAAGGGTTTGAGGACACGGAGATTGAAATTGCTACACGAAGGGGAGAAAAGACTTGAAGATGTCAAGCGCCATTACATTCTATGGCAAAAGAAGTTTATCAAGTTTCGAAGCGAGGCGCCAAGGACAACAAGTCCACCCCCTACGGTGGTGGTGGTGGCGGTGGCGGTGGTGGTGGTGGTGGTGGTGGTGGCGGTTCACCTACACCTCCGTCACATCGGCCGACGCCGCCCCGATCCTAACGTCCGCGGGTGATCATCCGCCGCCCCGATCCTCGTCCCGCGGGTGATGAGACGCCGCCCCAATCCACCTATGGCAAAGAAGGAAGAAGTCTGGAGTATTAACCCGGACCCTTATGTACCTAAGACCACAAAGGTGCGGAGCCATCATCAAGCCTCTCCCACAAGGCCTTGGGAGCGTAGTGCCGAGGAAGTCGGCAGGCGCGATTGCTGATTTGGAGAAATGGAAGGCGGACTGCAAGAAGAAAAGAGAGCCGAGCCCAAGCCAAGTATATTCGATCAGCAAAAGAAGTGGGCTAAGTCATTTTTGAGCACACCGTCCCAAGCATGAAGAATCTCCCTAATGACTATGCACGTGAACTTAAAAGCAGGCACTCATGTTCAAGGAGAACAAAGAGCGGAGAAGGCGAAAGTATAAAAGCGGAAACAAGTTGCCCAGCTCGGGAACAAAGTAAACAATCGATTGCCCGCTTATAGTGGAATCCTTACGTCCGGATGCCCCGAGATCATACAAGCTGCGGCAGACTGAGGATTAGTATGTAACGAGTGCGAGAACAAGCGGCCAACTTAGGTATTACTCTTCGTGAACTGTTAGGCCTTGATGAGTTGCCGAGAGGGAGGTAGTAATTACATATGTCAAGAATGGGCCTCTCGTCGAGCTGCGAGAAAAGGATCTACGACCAAATGAAACGTCTGCTGAATTGGTACAAGGGTTACATAAAAATTAAAAACGCCAAAGATTATATTTATGCGGAAGTTAGACATGAGCATCACTTCAAACATTACTATGTACAAGTTGAACTGAGTGAATTGTTCCAGCTTTTCAATCTGCTTGAGCTCGACAAATCTATCATCGGTTGCTACATTACGTAAGTGATTTATTAATTTCTACCCCATCTCGTTCATATTGCCTGCACTATATATATGTCCTAACTATATTGTTGTGTCCTCTATTATACATGCAGAATGAAGAAAAAGGAATGCGAGTAAGGAACATCCATGATGTTGGGTTCATTGACCCACACATCGTTAATGATGTTGTGTTGGAGCATTACCCGACGACGTGGAGGCAGACTGTGGCAGTTTCTTACAAAGCAGGAACTCAAAAGTGATATTCTATTTCCTTACCATTTTGGGTGAGTGTTTCTGTCTTGAGCACATTCTCTTTTGTTTACTCCATGCATGGTATGTGGCCGGCTAATCGATGAGTTATGCATGACGTACTGTGCATGTATCGTGTCCGCAGGTTCCTTTGGATTCTGCTAGTAATTAAAGTGAACACCTCGAATGTCTCGTCCACGACTCTCGGATAAGGATCCAAAGCTTTGGGCCGACATCGAAAAAATGCTGCGAAGTAATTATTTTCATTCATTTGCGCTCTATATCGATCGGCCTATTTCGTTCATTTCCTAATATCAAGTAACTAATAACTCTCTTGTCCATTTAATTTTCTTTGCCTCGTAGGGTTTGGAGACGGTTCGTAGATACAAAGGTCGGTGAATTCAAAAAAGACCTAGAATTCAAAAGGGTAAAGACTAAGACTGGGGATATTCAGCCACCGTTGACCAATCTATGTGCATACTTTATTCGTGAGATGATCCGAGATACACCTCGAGCGGGTTGATCCGAGTGATACCAATGCTCGGAGGAATAACCTCCGGTGGGCGCTTAGTCCGAAGCTCGCTTCCGACCACTTCAAGAGGAACTAGCTGGATGGTTCTGCAGGAAGTCCTCCATCCTAAAGGAGAACACTATCACGAGGACGAAGAACTTTATATGGATTAAATCATGTATGGAAACTTGTTCAAAATTGTATATGGTCATCCGATGATATTGAATATATATTGTATATTCCTCTTGAATTCTTTTTGGTTCTAATTTCAAATTTATTTGAAATTGTACATTCATATGCATGTATGTAGTACCGTAGAATATATGAAACTCCTTCAAAATTAAAATAAAGCACAAAAGAAATAAAACAAAACAAATTAAACAGAAAACAGGTTTAGGGGGGGGGCTAAAAACCCTAAACCTGCGGCGGCCTTTAGTCGCGGTTGGCCAGAAGAACCGCGACTAAAGGTCCTCCGCCTTGACGGCCGCTGGCGCCCACGTGGACGGGCCTTTAGTCGCGGTTCGTAAGCAGCCGCGACTAAAGGTGGCGGGCTTTAGTCGCGCTTTGCTGGTCGCGGTTGCGCAGCCGCGACTAATGGCCGTTGCGAACCGCGACCGAAGGCTATTTTTCCACCAGTGAGTTTCACGAACACAGAGAGGTGGATAAGAATAATGAGCCTCCTTACAACAGACTACATCCAGTTGAATGCCTCCAGGACCATCTTAAAACTGTCGTGTTTAAGGCATTCGTAGGTCATGACAAGCAAGTGAACTTTGCCAGCTTCTTCATTTCAAATGCAAGAGTGCTAAATAAAATTGAATTTGAAGGATGGTTTGTGGACTACAACAGTACATCTCTGGGTTATCTACACAATCTGCTACGCGTGGAAAACAGAGCTTCTCGAGATGCTAAATTTGAATTCAGGCAATATATTAATACTCAGCGTCATCTTGAAGAGCACATCCATGATTTGTCAGTGGCTGACCCTTTTCAGAGAGTGATATAAAGGGGCTGAAGATTGCACTGTCTCCTCCATAAGTCTGCTCAATTTCTAGTCTAAAATTTTCTCTGTAATACTGGTAATTTATGAAGTTAGCCTTAAAACTGCAAAAGATGTTATTGGATTCAAATAATAGTGCCCTGCCGAGAATTCAATGGGGTCGGATGCAGAAAAGTTACTGCCAAAATTTGTAACCGGGAGGGAGCTGGCCATCTGCCGAAGCTCATCTTACCTGGGAAATTTGTGGCTTTGTTCTGCCTAAGATGCTCTAGGAACACATGCCTGTGTTGGAACCTTAATTGATTTTCGGTTATATACAGAGATATTGGAAGTTTTAACGGCTGATTTGATTGTTTGCGTGCTTGATGGTTAGAAAGGTCAACCTCTAGGTTATGCCCCTACGCTTTTCTATCTAGGAAGGAGGCGTTCCTATAATTTTCTAGGATTGAAATTTATGTTTATTAACGAAAAAATAGCGCGCTATAACGGCGCTCTACGTATTCAGAAGGAAACGCTATATTTTAGCAAATTCAGCCGCTATGGCGCTATTCACGTAATTAGCACGCTAAAGGGTGTTATAACGTTGTAGCGTGCAACGTTATAGCGTTCAAATGATGAAAAATATCAGAAAAATAGGGAAGCCCAGGTTTACTTTGTTGTTATTTCACGGTAATGTAGGCTAGGTGCTCAGTGTTCAGAGTTAATATATGTTAAATAGATTGACTGCAGTTTGACATTCAGTTTATAATTTGTGCTTTCTATCTGGCTAGATTATGTCTTTCTATCATGGTGTCTTAAGGTACTGAAATACTTTATTTGTGGATATATTTAGCATTTTTTGCAAACGCTATTTTAAAATATAGCACGCTATTAGCGTGCTATAACTTGTGTAGCATTTCGAGAAGAGGCTCGCTATATTTTGTAGCGCGCTATTTTTTTCGTTGTGTTTATATAATGATGCTGAACAGCCGGGGGACTGAATGCTATACAATGTTCATCATGTGTGTCTCGAGTCTCGACTGTTGGAATAATCCAAACATACCTATGTGTTAGTGCTAAAAGTGAGAAAGTTCATTGAGTCATGTTACAGTTAGTATAGGTAATTAGCGTTGCCGGATGATTAGTACTTACGGGTTCTAGTAGGTGTCCGAGTTGAGGTTGGCTAACATACGTGTGTAAGCTAGCTACTCCCTCCGTTCGGATTACTTGTCTCGGAAATAGATGTATCTAGAACTATTTAGTTCTAGATACATCCATTTCCGAGACAAGTAATTCCGAACGGAGGGAGTAGTATGGTAGGAGTCGAGATCGATCAGGGCGGTGTTAGCTTTCCTTGTACGAGTACTAGTCCGTATTGCTTAGAGAAAGGGAGTCTCGGTGGCATGAGTAAGATTCTGCACCTATATATAGATGGGCAGGGTGCGTAAGTTCTGTAACACCGTGAGTTGAGAAACAAGAAAATAAAGAGGAGAAAGAGGGCACGACAAGGGCCCTTGGCTATCAGTTTTGTGTGCACGTGTGTTTGTGCAATTTTATGTGATCGATCCTGAGGGTGGATTTCCAACAATTGGTATCTAGAGCAAGATCGAGGTGAAGCTGCGCTTGCCCAGGGGTGGCGACCCGACTAGCGCCTCGGGGCGGACGATACAGTCGTTGGTGTAGCGACAACGACGAGCAGGTGATATGGTCGCTGGGTGGTGCAGCGACGAGGAGGATAAGGCAATAGTTGTTCGCGGAGTGACGATAAGAAGGCATCGAGGTTGCCGTCGCAAGCGAGGAGACAAGTGATTGTTGTTCGGCGGAACGATCTGGAGGAGGGCGACACGGTTGACGTCCGCAAGGCGTTGGTGATCGTTGATGGTTATGGATGTGTCGAAGTTGCGACACCGAGGAGATCATCGAGATCAACGTTCGAGGGTGCAAGGTGGAGATGGCGAAGTTGCGAGCCGTCATCAAGGTGTGCACATGAGTTCTTGTAAGGTGCGTCCAAAAGCTCAGGTGTGTGAGTCTTCTGCTACAGTTGAGATGCGTCACTGACAGAGGAGAATTGAATGTGAGAGCGGATGGAAAAAGGAAATTGTGCCTTGCGTTTCCATTCGTGGTCGTGGAGTTCCGGCGAGTTCATATACGGTGAAGATGAGTTGCAAGTATATGGCGAGTTGTGTTACCGCTGGACAAGAGGTGTCGTTTGGTAAGTTGTGTCACCAATGACAAAGAAATAATTGAAGATGTGGCGGGTGAGAGATTTGACTCGCCGTGTGCGAGCAACCAATGAGGAGATGAAGATTAACGTGAAAATGGATGTGCACCGGTTTAGTTGAGTTCCTACATGAGGCTATGCGTTTAGTCTGCATGTAGCACGTGTGCATTTTAAAACCGAACCGAAAAACCATACCGAAAATTAGATACTTGTGTCTCGTCGAGTAAAAAATTAGATGTTTGTATTAGGGGGTGAATGTTGGAATAATCCAAACATACCTATGTGTTAGTGCTAAAAGTAGGAAAGTTCATTGAGTCATGTTACAGTTAGTATAGGTAATTAGCGTTGCCGGATGATTAGTACTTCCGGGTTCTAGTAGGTGTCCGAGTTGAGGTTGGCTATCATACGTGTGTAAGCTAGCTAGTATGGTAGGATGAGTTGAGATCGATCAGGGCGGTGTTAGCTTTCCTTGTACGAGTACTAGTCCGTATTGCTTAGAGAAAGGGAGTCTGGGTCGGTGGCGTGAGTCAGATTCTGCACCTATATATAGATGGGTGCGTAAGTTCTGTAACACCGTGAGTTGAGAAACAAGAAAATAAAGAGGAGAAAGAGGGCACGACAAGGGCCCTTGTCTATCAGTTTTGTGTGCACGTGTGTTTGTGCAATTTTATGTGATCGATCCTGAGGGTGGATTTCCAACATCGACTACTGCTCGAACATGCCACGTGTTGCCTACTTTGGTAACGTTTGAATTTACTGAAACGATATTGATTACACCCTTGTACAGATTCACAAGTAATTTTACTGACAATATCGTATTAGGCCGACTGCGGGGGGTACCCAGGTTCACCTACCCGGTTGCACATGACCGGGTGGAGGATTGTTTTCCCCTTCTAATTGTGTGACCCCCTACGTTTGGATGGAAAAAAAATGTATTTTTAACATATAGGACACTAGGTCATCTTCTTTCTGGGTCTGCCCTTAAGGACCTGAAAATAGTGTTGGCTTCTCGGCAGGATCCTAGTGTATACTGATTCTTAACCTGTTTTTTTGCTATCATGTCCGTTTGCTTACGCCGTCTGGGATGAAGTCAAGAGCTCCTTCGATGTGTTTTTTGAGAAGATATAATTTCCACTCGTCCCGACAGTTGTTATTCGATTTTCTCTCATGTGTCTGCAATAGTGAGGCTACAGTCATGGCTGTCACCGTGTGGCACATTTGGGATGCACGAAATTCTGTGAGAAATAATAGTGAGGCTCCTCAACTGTTAGGTACCAATTCTCTCTCAAGTCTATAACAATTAGAGTGGTAGTTCTCTCTCAGATACAACTTGCGAAAGGGGAAAGCAAAATGAAAAAGAAATCCGTCGTGACGTGCCTGATCCAGGGGATGCCAATCTCAAGTGTCCTTCCTTCCTTAAGTACGCGTCACGCACTCGGGACCAACAAACCTGCAATTTGATTATGCAATCCTTGCTGGCGTCCCGATATGTGGTTCTCTCTTTGACTGGTCCCCGTACTATGTTTGTCTACCATGGCAGCACTTTTCGCTACCATGGCTGCGTTTCCTAAAGGTGCCTCGCTGGTGGTCTGTTTCGCTGCCATGACAGCATTTTCAGCTGCTGCCATGGAAGCAGTTTTGTCTGTTGTAACCATGGCGTCAATTGGGATGCTGACATCCCTCCTCCTCCTTGAGGTGTGGCTTGACCCCAAACCGGCAGGTCGTGAAAGCGATGTTGCAGTGCAATGGCGTTTTCCCATGTAGCTTCCAGTGTAGCAAAATCTGACCAGTGAACGAGTAGTTGTTTGCGGCAATCGAAGGGTGTCTGATGCCATATGTTGTTGATGATCTCGACTTGAACCAAAGCAGCGCTGGATATAGCACGGGTACAGTGGTAGCAGGAGTACTTGGAGATAGAGTCTACCGCATCCGGTAGACATGAAAGACAGGGTGAATCTTTGATTTCTCGGGCAGAGCCAGTTCATACGATACTGGGTTGATGACGCGCAAAACGTTGAAGGGCCCAAAGTATTTGAATGCCAACTTGTGGTTGGCGTAGTGATCCACCAAACTTTGCACATATGGTTGCAACTTGATGTACACGGCATCACCTGGTTTGAATAAACGATCTATGCACTCCTTATCAGGTTGAACCTTCATAATATGGCGCACTCTGTGCAAGTGTTGCTTGAGAACTTGTTTCCTTGTTTTCCATTCCACGAGCCAGTCTTTCAGTGTTGGGATTCTACAGGGGGTGTTGCTTTGATGCCCTAGTACCATGGTCCATGGCCCTAAAGAGGTTGAAACGATGACGTGTCAGTGGTACCTTGAATTATACCAAAACTTTGCGAGGGAAAGGAATTGGCTCCAATGTTTTGGGCAGGCATCGATGAAGCAACACATATAAATCTCCAAGCACTAGTTCACACACTCCGGCTACCCTCTGTCTTGGGATGGTATGGTGTGCTCATGTTGAGTTTGGTCCCAACAAATTGGACCGGCCCATTTGCGGGGTTGGACACCCCTGTTTTTTAGTTTTTTAGTTTTTAATTTCTATTTTGTTTTAATCTGCATTAAAATAATTCATAGTTACAAAAGGGTTTCAAAATTCCAACAAATTGTGATATTGGAAAAAATGCTCAAGAAATCATTAAAATTCATGGATTCACAAAATGTTTGTGACTTTAAAAAACTAATCACATATTTAATATTTTCACAACTTCCAAAAAGAATTCGTGAATTCAAACATGTTCTTGAATTTGTACAAAATGTTCGCATATTCTAGAAAATATTCATAGTTTCATAAAGAATGTTCAGAAAAAGATCATGTATTAGAAAAATGTTTGTTAATTTGAATAAATGTTCATGAATTCAAAAAAATCATGATTTTCTTACTTCTCACAAGAGTAAAAATAAGATCATGAATTTCTAATTTGTTTCCCAAATTTCAAAAAATGTTAATCGATTCAAATAAAATTCCATGATTTTCATTCACAATTTCAGAAAATGTTCATTGATTCAAAAATGTTCACGATTATCAAATACAATTTCATAGTATCAAAAAGTGTTCGTGAATCTGTGAATTACTGGTCACGAATTTTAAAAATGTTCATGATTTCAAAAAAAAAACTTCATGAATTTGAAAACTATTCATGATTTCCAAATCAATTCGTAATTAAAAATTATCACGAATTTGAAAATTGTTCAGAAAATGATAGCTGAAAAAGGCAAAGAGAAAGAAAAAGCAAAAGAAAAAAAGAGTGTAAAAGGAGAAAAAACGAAAGAAAAAACTGTTTGGGAAGGAAACGGAGACGTGCCAGTTGGGTCGGCCCAAGCATATCAACTACTCATTGGCCTGCGAAAAATGCAGCGCCAAGCCAGGCCAATAAGGCGTCCCAAACAGGCAAGCACACATCCCAGAGAAGGCATGGAAAATCCCTATTTGAGGCTCCTCCTCTATTGATATATGGCAGGGCAAGGAAGAAACCTGAGGAGAATTACTAAAGGGTGGAGGAATAATATAGAAGCGGAACTTAGGAAGCTTAAGAAAGATATGATGGATGAATATGACACTCTAGATATCAAGGTTGAGACTGAGGAACTAACCACAGTCGAGGCACAAAGATTAAAGAAAATTAGAATAGAGATGACCAAAATTTGGCTTAAAGAGGAGACTAAAGCCAAACAAAGGTCTAGAGATAGGGATATTAAAGAGTATGACAAAACACTACATATTTTCAACTTGTTGCAAATCAAAGGAGGAGGAAAACCTAGTATTCATACCCTGTAGGGGCCGTTTGGACCAACCTCTGACAGCAAAGAAATGCTTGATATAGCTGCTAGCTTCTATAAAAAATTATTAGCGAGGAAGAACCCTCTGGCTTCACCTTAGCTGATAACTTCTTTAGTGATCAATATAAAGTTTCTTCTTCAGAAAATGAGATGCTCTCTGCTACTTTTTTTGAAAAAGTCAAGAATGCCATCGTCAATTCTTACTTAGATGGAGCCCTGGTCCAGATGGACTTCCTTTTTTTCTTTTATCCAAAAATTTTGGTTTGAATAAGAAGGTTCTTATGGCTATGTTTGTTGATATCCACCTTGGTAAGTTAGCTATTTTCATTTGAACTTTGCCATGATTACCCTCATTCCTGAGGAACCCGAGGCCTCTATCATGAAAAAATTCCAACCAATTAGCTTATTGAATTGTGTTTTCAAAAAAATTACTAAGGTACTCACTAATAGACTTGGAGTGATCATGCATAGACTAGTCTCCAAGAATCAATTTGCCTTTATTAAAGGCAGATATATCTTGGAGAGTGTGGTTACTGCCCATGAAGTAATACATTCTATTGTTAGGTCCAAAGGAAAGGTGTGGTTTTAAAACATGATTATTAAAAGGCTTTTGACAAAGTATATTTAAATTTCTTACTTGTCCTCTTAGAAGCTAAGGGTTGTGATGTTAAATGGGTCCAGTGGATCAAGATGATCACTCATCAAGGGTCTATTGGGATCAAAGTCAACAACATGGAAAGCAATTTCTTCTTGAGTGGCAAGGGATTGAGACAAGGGAACCCATCGTCGCCTTTGCTTTTCAAGTGGTAGATGCATTGACTAGGATTTTGCGAAAGCCTCTGATAAGCTTTTAATTAAAGGACTTGCTCATGACCTGTGTCCAGGAGGTGTCATCAACTTGCAGTATGCTGATGACACTATCCTCTTTGTAGATAGTGATCACTCCATGGCCACAAACCTGAAATGGATCTTGACCTATTTTGAGCAAGTATCAGAGATGAGGATCAATTACAACAAAAGTGAGATGATCCCCCTAAATTTAGAAGCAAACGAGTTTGATGCCTTTGTAGATATCTTTGGTTGTCCAATAGGCAAATTCCCTATAAAATACTTAGGGGTGCCTTTAGATTTTCATAAATTATCTAGAGAGGATATCCAACCTCTCATTGATAAAATCCTGAAGAGGATTGCAAGGTGGAGAGGCAAGTTAGTCTCCTATCATGCTAGACTTGTCTTGATTAAGGCTTGTCTTGCTAGCATCCCCAGTTATCTGCTTTCATTTTTCATATTCCCCAAATGGGCAGTAGACACGATTAACACCCAGATGGCAAACCATAGGAAGATACATTTGGCAAATTGGCCTTTAGTCACCATGAAAAAGGATTTTGGAGGTTTGGGCATTCACAACATTCATGATCTTAATATTTGTCTTTTGGGTGCCTGGGTGAATAGATGCATGTCTGATGAGGGGAAGATCTAGAAACCCATAGTTGATAATATCTATAAAGAAATATAAGAGTGTTTAGGTCACTAAAGTAGTGACCTAAATGATCTTATATTTTTTTTTGCCGGACGGAGTACAAACCAATGTCATTTTCTGTATCAAAGATAAAGATGCATCAACCTTCTAGAAAGGAGTAGTATGGTCCTCTAGGGCAGTCAAATTTGGATACAAATGGGCACTAGGAGATGGTAAAAAAATTATATGTTGGGAAGATTGCCGGTTTGGCTCATCACCTCTTCCCATTCAATTCTGTGACCTACATGTCTTGTGTAGAGAACAGGGGAAAACTATCAGACAATGGGAGATGGGGTAACCCTGAAACTCACTTTCAGAAGAGCTTTCTCACCTCCTATGATGTGTAATTGGCTTGAGTTAGAAGCTATTGCTAATAGTATCTCTTTTACTGAGGATACTGACTCTCTAGTATGGCAATACACAACTTCAGGGGTTTACTCCTCAAGCGCTCTTTATGCAGTTATCAATTATAGGGGGGCTCTCCTGTTTTTATTCCTATTGTCTGGAAAGCTTGTTGTACCTCCCAAGATACATATTTTCTTGTGGTTTGTTGCTTATAATAAGATTATGACAAGGGAAAACCTGTGGAGTGTGTTTTCTGCTTAGAGCGTGGAAGTGTGCAAAATCTCTTCTTTGACTGTTTAATAGCCAAGATTGTTTGGGAGGAAATTAGTTCCTTACTCTCCAAACAAATTGGCATCTCTGTGGAATGTATTTCTTCTTATTAGACTGCGAGCAAGAAAATGGATGCCCTTAACTCTGTTGCATCTGTTGTTTTTTATGGTCTATGTGGAAGCACAAGAACAACATGATTTTTAACAGTGTTGTTTGGCTTTCTTTAACCCAGATTTGCTCGATGGTTTTAAGAACTGACAAGAAATGGCGTCTCCTATTCAAGGACCACATGCTGGAATAGATGGACCAATTCATCCCCCACCTACAAGGCTTGCTGAGAAGACACACACAACTAGAGTGGGGGTGAAGGAGCAAGGAGCTGCCGGTGGTTACTCCGCTACCTTCGTGCTGGGTGGGCTAGGGCTGATGAGTCCTACATCTACATTGGAGATTGTCTATTCGCTGTTGCCCCCAACCCCTCAGCTGCTGGTGTAGCTTGCCTTGGGGGGTGTTCGTAGTTCTTCTGCACATTTATATTTTGGGGAACGTTGCATGGACAACAACAAAAAATCTACGCACATGCAAGATCTATCCATGGAGATGCATAGCTACAAGAGGGGGCGCAACTAGGGCAGGGGCCAAGGTGGGCGAGGAGGGGAGGCAGCCTAGGGCAACCCCAAGGGGGCCGGCGGCCACACTTGGCCCCTGCCCTAGTTGCGCTCCCCTTCCTTCTTGGGCGCGCTGGGGGAGGCAGGAGGGGGTGGCGCCCCCCTTTCCTTTCTCTTAGGTGGAGGGAAGGCAGGAGGGGCTAGACCTCCCCCCTTTACTTCCGTAGGGTCAGCGCCCTAGAGGTGGGGCGCGCCAGTGCCTTGTGGGCCGGTGTGCTCCCCTCTTTTGGCCCATATGACCCAATAACCTCCCGGGGCCTCCCGGAACCCCTTCCGGCGATCCAATGCCTACCCAATACATTTCTAAACCTTTCTGTGACCAAATATTATCGTCCTACATATCAATCTTTACCTTCGGACTACTCCGGAGCTCCTCGTCATGTCTGTGATCTCATACGGGACTCTGAACAACATTTGTTCATCAACTCACATAACTCGTATAATACTATATCGTTAACGAACGTTAAGCGTGCGGAACCTACGGGTTTGAGAGTGATGTAGACATGACCGAGACACCTCTCCGGTCAATTACCAATAGCGGGACCTGGATGCCCAAATTGGTTCCTACATATTCTACGAAGATCTTTATCGGTCGAACCTTATAACAACATACGTAATTCCCTTTGTCTGTCGGTATGTTACTTGCCCGAGATTCGATCGTCGGTATCTTCCTACCTAGTTCAATCTCGTTACCGGCAAGTCTTTTTACTCGTTCCGTAATACATCATCTTGTAACTAACTCCTTAGTCACTTTGCTTGTAACCTTCTTGTGATGTGTATTACCGAGAGGGCCCAGTGATACCCCTCCAATATGAAGGAAATATGCCCTAGAGGCAATAATAAAGTTATTATTTATTTCCTTATATCATGATAAATGTTTATTATTCATGCTAGAATTGTATTAACCGGAAACATAATACATGTGTGAATATATAGACAAACAGAATGTCACTAGTATGCCTCTACTTGACTAGCTTGTTAATCAAAGATGGTTATGTTTCCTAACCATGAACAAGGAGTTGTTATTTGATTAATGAGATCACATCATTAGTTGAATGATCTGATTGACATGACCCATTCCGTTATCTTAGCACCCGATCGTTTAGTATGTTGCTATTGCTTTCTTCATGACTTATACATGTTCCTATGACTATGAGATTATGCAACTCCCGTTTACCGGAGGAACACTTTGTGTGCTACCAAACGTCACAACGTAACTGGGTGATTATAAAGGTGCTCTACAGGTGTCTCCAAAGGTACTTGTTGGGTTGGCATCTTTCGAGATTAGGATTTGTCACTCCGAATGTTGGAGAGGTATCTCTGGGCCCTCTCGGTAATGCACATCACTTAAGCCTTGCAAGCATTGCAACTAATGAGTTAGTTGCGAGATGGTGTATTACGGAACGAGTAAAGAGACTTGCCGGTAACGAGATTGAACTAGGTATTGGATACCGACGATCGAATCTCGGGCAAGTAAAATACCGATGACAAAGGGAACAACGTATGTTGTTATGCGGTCTGACCGATAAAGATCTTCGAGAATATGTAGGAACCAATATGGGCATCCAGGTCCCGCTTATTGGTTATTGACCGAGACGGTCTCGGTCATGTCTACATTGTTCTCGAACCGTAGGGTCCGCACGCTTAAGGTTTCATGATGATTATATTATGAGTTTATGAGTTTTGATGTACCGAAGGAGTTCGGAGTCCCGGATGAGATCGGGTACATGACGAGGAGTCTCGAAATGGTCGAGACGTAAAGATCGATATATTGGACGACTATATTCGGAGTTCGGAAAGGTTCCGAGTGATTCGGTATTTTGGGAGTCTGGGAGAGTTACGGGAATTCGTATTGGGCCTCATTGGGCCATACGGGAAAGGAGAGAAAGGGCCAAAAGGGTGGCCGCACCCCTCCCCTTGGACTAGTCCGAATTGGACTAGGGAAAGGGGGGCGCCCCCTTCCTTCCTTCTCCTTCTCTCTTCCCTTTCCTTCTCTCCTACTCCTACTACATGGAAGGGTTCCTAGTTGGACTAGGAAAAGGGGAATCCTACTCCCGGTGGGAGTAGGACTCCCCTAGGGCGCGCCATAGAAGAGGGCCGGCCCTCCCCTCCTCCACTCCTTTATATACGGGGGTAGGGGCACCCCATGGACACACAAGTTGATCTTCGTGATCGTTCCTTAGCCGTGTGCGGTGCCCCCCTCCACGATATTACACCTCGGTCATATTGTAGCGGTGCTTAGGCAAAGCCCTGCGATAGTTGAACATCAAGATCGTCACCACGCCGTCGTGCTGACGGAACTCCTCCCCGAAGCTTTGCTGGATCGGAGCCCGGGGTGCGTCATCGAGTTGTACGTGTGTCAAGAACTCGGAGGTGCCGGAGTAACGGTGCTTGGATCGGTTGGACCGGAAGGCGTCGACTACTTCCTCTATGTTGCGTCAACGCTTCCGCTTGGTCACGAGGGTGCGAGACAACACTCTCCTCTCGTTGCTATGCATCACCATGATCTTGCGTGTGCGTAGGAATTTTTTGAAATTACTCGTTCCCCAACAATGGCATCCGATCCTAGGTTTTATGGTTTGATGTTATATGCACGAGTAGAACACAAAGGAGTTGTGGGCGATATTAGTCATCTTGCTTACCAAACATGTCATACTTTGGTTCGGCGGTATTGTTGGATGAAGCGGCCCGGACCGACATTACGCGTACGCTTACGCGAGACTGGTTCTACCGACGTGCTTTGCACACAGGTGGCTGGCGGGTGTCAGTTTCTCCAACTTTAGTTGAACCGAGTGTGGCTACGCCCGGTCCTTGCGAAGGTTAAAACAGCATCAACTTGACAAACTATCGTTGTGGTTTTGATCCGTAGGTGAGATTGGTTCTTGCTTAAGCCCGTAGCAGCCACGTAAAATTTGCAACAACAAAGTAGAGGACGTCTAACTTGTTTTTGCAGGGCATGTTGTGATGTGATATGGTCAAGACGTGATGCTATATTTTATTGTATGAGATGATCATGTTTTGTAACCGAAGTTATCGGCAACTGGCAGGAGCCATATGGTTGCCGCTTTATTGTATGAATTGCAAACGCCCTGTAATTGCTTTACTTTATCAATAAGCGGTAGCGATAGTCGTAGAAGCAATAGATGGCGTAACGACAACGATGCTACGATGGAGATCAAGGTGTCGCACCGGTGACGATGGTGATCACAACGGTGCTTCAGAGATGGAGATCACAAGCACAAGATGATGATGGCCATATCATATCACTTATATTGATTGCATGTGATGTTTATCTATTATACATCTTATTCTTGCTTTGATTGACGGTAGCATTTTAAGATGATCTCTCACTAATTATCAAGAAGTGTTCTCCCGAGTATGCACCGTTGCCAAAGTTAAATCGTGCCTGACACCACGTGATGATCGGGTGTGATAAGCTCTACATCCATCTACAACGGCGAAGCAAGCCGTTTTGCACACGCGAATACTCGGGTTAAACTTGACGAGCCTAGCATATGCGAGATATGGCCTCGAGCACGGAGACCGAAAGGTCGGCGTGAATCATATAGTAGATATGATCAACATAGTGATGTTCACCATTGAAAACTACTCCATCTCACGTGATGATCGGTTATGGTTTAGTTGATTTGGATCACGTGATCACTTAGATGACTAGAGAGATGTCATCTAAGTGGGAGTTTT
The DNA here is from genome assembly GCA_021437245.1 of Aegilops speltoides. Lineage (NCBI taxonomy): Eukaryota > Viridiplantae > Streptophyta > Magnoliopsida > Poales > Poaceae > Aegilops > Aegilops speltoides. The sequence goes on from CM038146.1 coordinate 55,039,019, forward strand.
TAAGTAATATGATTAATTGAACTTAAATTTATCATGAACTTAGTCCCGTAGTATTTTGCAAATTATGTTGTAAGATCAATAGCTTGCGTTGTTGCTTTCATATGTTTATTTTGATATGTTCCTAGAAAATTGTGTTGAAAAATGTTAGTAGCAATGATGCGGATTGGATCCGCGATCGAGGTTTATCCTCATTGCTGCCTGAAGAATTATGTCCTTAATGCACCGCTAGGTAGCGGACCTATTGCAGAGCGGATGCGAGGCGTTATGAGCGTTTGGCTAGCTCAATATGATGACTACTTGATAGTTTTGTGCACCATGCTTTATGGCTTAGAATCGGGACTTCAAAGATGTTACGAACATCATGGACCATATGAGATGTTCCAGAGTTGAAGTTAATATTTTAAGAAAATACCGAGTTGAGAGATATGAAGTCTCCAACAAGTTCTATGGCTAAAAGATGGAAGAGAATCGCTCAACTAGTGAGCATGTGCTCAGATTATGCAGGTACTACAATCGCTTGAATCAAGTGGGAGTTAAACTTCCAGATAAGATAGTGGTGATGAGTTCTCTAGTCACCATCACCAAGTTAGTAGAACTTTGTGATGAACTATAGTATGCAAGGGATGATGAAAATGATTCCCGAGCTCTTCATGATGTTGAAATCGATGAAGGTAGAAATCAAGAAAGAACATCAAGTGTTGATGGTTAACAAGACCACTAGTTTCAAGAAAAGGGCAAAGGGATAGAAGGGAACTTCAAGAAGAACGGCAAGCAAGTTGCTGCTCAAGTGAAGAAGCCCAAGTATGGACCTAAGCACGAGACTAAGTGCTTCTCTTGCAAAGGGACTGGTCCTTTGAAGCAGAACTACCCCAAGTATTTGGCGGATAAGAAGGATGGCAAAGTGAACAAAGGTATATTTGATATACATGTTATTGATGTGTACTTTACTAGTGTTTATAGCAACCCCTCGGTATTGATCTGGTTCGGTTGCTAAGAGTAGTAACTTCAAGCAGGAGTTGCGAGAATAAGCGAAACTAGTTAAGGGTGAAGTGACGATGTGTGTTGAAAGTAGTTTCAAGATTGATATGATCATCATCGCACACTCCCTATACTTTCGGGATTAGTGTTGAACCTAAATAAATGTTATTTGGTGTTTGCGTTGAGCATGAATATGATTTGATCGTGTTTATTGCAATACGGTTATTCATTTAAGTAAGAGAATAAACTGTTGTTACATTTACATGAATAAAACCTTATATGGTTACACACCCAATGAAAATGGTTCATTGGATCTCGATCATAGTGATACACATATTCATAATATTGAAACCAAAAGATGCAAAGTTAATAATGATAGTGCAACTTATTTGTGGCACTGCCGTTTAGGTCATATTGGTGTAAAGCGCATGAAGAAACTCCATGCTGATGGGATTCTGGAATCACTTGATTATGAATCACTTGATGCTTGCGAACCATGCCTCATGGGCAAAATGACTAAGACTCCGTTCTCCGGAACAATGGAGCGAGTAACAGATTTGTTGGAAATCATACATACTGATGTATGTGGTCCGATGAATATTAAGGCTCGCGACAAGTATCATTATTTTCTGACCTTCGCAGTTGATTTGAAGCAGATATGAGTATATCTACTTGATGAAACATAAGTCTGAAACATTTCAAAAGTTCAAAGAATTTCAGAGTGAAGTGGAAAATCATCGTGACAAAAAAATAAGGTTTCTACGATCTGATCGCGGAGACAAATATTTGAGTTACAAGTTTGGTCTTCAATTAAAACAATGTGGAATAGTTTCACAGCTCACGCCACCTGGAACACCACAACGTTATGGTGTGTCCGAACGTCGTGACCGCACTTTATTGGATATGGTGCGATCTATGATGTTTCTTACCGATTTACCAATATTGTTTTGGGATCATGCTTTAGAGACAGCTGCATTCACGTTAAATAGGGCACCATCTAAATCCGTTGAGACGACACTATATGAACTATGGTTTAGCAAGAAACCAAAGTTGTCGTTTCTTAAAGTTTGGGGTTGTAATGCTTATGTGAAAAAGTTCCATCCTGATAAGCTTGAACCCAAATCGGAGAAGTGCGTCTTCATAGAATACCCAAAGGAAATTGTTGGGTACACCTTCTATCACAGATCCGAAGGCAAGATATTCGTTGCTAAAAATGGATCCTTTCTAGAGAAGGGGTTTCTCTCGAAAGAAGTGAGTGGGAGGAAAGTAGAACTTGATGAGGTAACAGTACCTGCTCCCTTATTGGAAAGTAGTTCATCACAGAAATCGGTTCCTGTGACACCTACACCAATTAGTGAGGAAGTTAATGATGATGATCATGAAACTTCAGATCAAGTTACTACCGAACTTTGTAGATCTTCCAGATTAAGATCCGCACCAGAGTGGTACGCTAATCCTATTCTGGAACTCATGCTACTAGATCATGATGAACCTACAAACTATGAAGAAGCGATGGTGAGCCCAGATTCCGCAAAATGGCTTGAAGCCATGAAATCTGAGATGGGATCCATGTATGAGAACAAAGTATGGACTTTGGTTGACTTGCCCGATGGTCGGCAAGCAATTGAGAATAAATGGATCTTCAAGAAGAAGACTGACGCTGACGGTAATGTTGCTATCTACAAAGCTCGACTTGTTGCAAAAGGTTTTCGACAAGTTCAAGGGGTTGACTACGATGAGACCTTCTCACCCGTAGCGATGCTTAAGTCTGTCCGAATCATGTTAGCAATTGCCGCATTTTATGATTATGAAATTTGGCAAATGGATGTAAAACTGCATTCTGAATGGATTTCTGGAGGAAGAGTTGTATATGATGCAACCAGAAGGTTTTATCGATCCAAAGGAAGCTAACAAAGTGTGCAAGCTCCAGCGATCCATTTATGGACCGGTGCAAGCATCTCGGAGTTGGAATATACGCTTTGATAAGTTGATCAAAGCATATAGTTTTATACAGACTTGCGGTGAAGCTGTATTTACAAGAAAGTGAGTGGGAGCAATACAACATTTCTGATAAGTATATGTGAATGACATATTGTTGATCGGAAATAATGTAGAATTATTCTGTAAAGCATAAAGGAGTATTTGAAAGGAGTTTTTCAAAGAAAGACCTCAGTGAAGCTGCTTACATATTGAGCATCAAGATCTATAGAGATAGATCAAGGCGCTTGATAAGTTTTTCAATGAGTACATACCTTGACAAGATTTTGAAGTAGTTCAAAATGGAGCAGATCAAAGAAAGAGATCTTGCACGTGTTACAAGGTGTGAAATTGAGTAAGACTCAAAACCCGACCACGGCGAGAAGATAGAAAGAGAATGAAAGTCATTCCCTATGCCTTGGCCATAGGTTCTATAAAGTATGCCATCTTGTGTACCAAATCTATTGTATACCCTACATTGAGTTTAGCAAGGAGTACAATAGTGATCTAGGAGTAGATCATGGACAACGGTCAAAATTATCCTTAGTGGAATAAGGATATGTTTCTCGATTATGGAAGTGACAAAGGTTCATCGTAAAGGGTTACGTCGATGCAAGTTTTGACACGATCTGATGACTCTAAGTCTCGATCTAGATACATATTGAAAGTGGGAGCAATTAGCTAGAGTAGCTCCATGCAGAGCATTGTAGACATAGAAAATTGCAAAATACATAACGGATCTGAATGTGAAATACCCGTTGACTAAGATTCTCTCACAAGCAAAACATGATCACACCTTAGTACTCTTTGGGTGTTAATCCACTACAAGAAATATGTCAACTTATGATCACCACTATTGGTCACTGAAAGGTCACAAATTTCCATTTATGACCTTTTTCTGACCAAAAAAGAAGAAGGTCAGCTCGCCGTCAGAACCGACTATAGCGACCTTTCTTACGAAATGGTAAATAGCGTTTACGACCAAAATAAAGGTCGTAAATTTAACGACTAAATGTTTTGGTCACTAGCAATCCGACCACACCACGTCGGATCCACCGTGGCAAGCTGACGTGGCAGAATTACGACCAAATGAAAAGGTCGTAAAATAGAATCAACCGGTCCATTTCAGCCGTCTTGATGGGCCAAGCCCAATAATTCAGCCCATTTAATTTTTCTCTTTATTTTGCTTATCTGCATGGGCTGGCCCAATAATTTGGCCTTTTATTTTCGGGAATTGAGCCTTTTTCGATGATTTTTTATATTCCACTATTGTTTTGGGCCTGACCTTTTTAGTCTAGTTCGAATTTGGGCCTTGGCCTTTTTATTTTCTGTTATGCAGCCTTTTACAAATTTTTTTCTTACAGTCATTTCTTTTTTTAGGCCCAAGCCTTTTTGGTCTAATTCTTGTTTGGGCCTTGGCCTTTTTAGAGCCCAGGTTCTCATTTTGCATAACTATAAACAGAAAGGCCCAAGTGCACAAGTGATCCACAAGTGATCCACAAGCCCAGGTGCACAAGTGATCCACATAACTTCACAGAAAATGATCCACAAGTGATCACATAACTTCACAGGATCACAGGTTCACAGGTTCACAAGTGCTCTAGTTTAAACAGCAAAATGCAACAGCTCTCAGCTCAGCTCCTTAGCTCAAAGGTTCACAGCAAAATGCAACAGGTTCACAGGTTCAACTACCTTAGCTCAAAGGCAAAGAGGTTCACAGCACAGCCATCAAACTGCCTTAGCTCCAAAGAGAGCCATCAAGTGGGCTAACTTCTCTTCCTGTTCTTGAGACTTCTTGCAGCAGACTCAAGTTCCTTGTCGCGGCTGACTTGATTCTTCTACCTTCATCTTGATTGCCGCCAATTCTTCATGCACCAGTTCAGCTTGAAGCTCGGACCTCTCCGGCTTCGCTCAAGGTCACGAACATGAGCGACAACTTTGGCGAGTTGTTCCTAGATGATCGGGGCCAACATTCTGAGGAATGTGCTTTGTGACTTCGGTCTTGAGGACTTGTTCGACAATTTCAACAGAGACTTTGGCTCTTCACCTTACAGTACCGGCGCTTCCTTCATTTTTTCCATCTCAAGCTAGCATATGGAGGAAAATGATAGGCATTAGTGGGAGATCTATTTCACATTTTGCAAACCAAACCAAGCAAGAGAAACCAAACCAGCACACAAATGGATTATTTGAAGTAACCAAACCAGCACACAAAATCTATACAAGAAGATGATGACCTGGAGACATGCAATTGGAACAATATGATCACTTCATTAAGCCTAGAATGGTGGTTCTATATAAGATGGCTTCTTGAGTGAGCCGATCATCAAACTAACATTCAGATCAAATTTCATCATATCATAAAAAATGCATCAAATAGCTACAGCAAGTTCTGATCAAATTTCCTTCTCAAGCCTACAATTGGAACAATATAAAGTATCAAACAACATCAAAGCATGGAACATAGCATGTGTTCTTGGTAGCTCCGAGTCAAACAACATCAAATCATCAAAGCATCAAAGTGGCGATGAATCAAACAGGCAAAGCATGGAGTGACTTACTATAGCAGTCTTGGTAGCTCAAAACCCGTGCTTTGTCTTTGTTGTGGGTGGCCTTAAACAAGTCAATCGCAGACAGACTCCTCACCCTTACGCTCTTCTTTTCGAAATGTTTTTCAACAAAAATCAAAATGTTATTCAGCAAGAATCGAAATGTTATTCAATCAGAACCAAAGGTAAGGTCTCTAGAGAAGAGTTCTCACAAATGGCAAAACTGTGTGTTGTGTAGTGCACGAACCAGTTCTTTGGTTGTACCGACTTTTGTCGATTCATCTTGTTCAACAAACAGGTTTCCTACAAAAAGCATCTTGTCGGCATGATCTAGCACTAGCATATCATGTGCGAACATAAAGCATCAAACAAAGCGAGAGACAAACCTTGTGTCTTGGGGTAGACCACATCTCCACGAGCTTGCCATTCACCATCCGTTAGATCGTGCACCGGAGACTTAATCTGACTTTATTTGCGGTTACGGTATCAAAATACTTATTCTTGATCGATGGCGTCTGTTCTTTGAATATTTCTGCAGAATATCTTTGCACGAGGTCTTGATGGTCTCGAGTCCGTGTTCATCTCAAAATTTGCCTACCAAGATAGCAAACAGGTAGGAACAATATTAGTGATCATGCATAGGTGTAATGAGAAAATAGATAGCACATTAACTATGAAACAAGTAGCTTCAAAGAACTTTCCCAATGTAGTTCTCCAATAGACTAGCATTTTTTTGTATAGCTTGAAGTGAGGAAGAACCGGAAGATGGCTTTTTGCAACGAGTCCACACTCAGAAGCAAGCTTTGCTGCCTGCAAAGGCTTCTTTGGACGAATCATCCCTTCAGCAATTTGGATAGGCACCTTGCTACCAAGCGACTTGGTGATCCTCTCTAGCCCTCTGCCCTTTCTAAGTCTAGTCTTGGGAGTCATTGCATCTGAAAATGAAACTGAACTCATAAATTAGAATAGAAATCGACAAATGTAGGAATCAACAAAAGCATACATGATCATTCCATTTGGAAAATGCACTAGTAAAAGATAGCATTGCAAAGGTCAACTTGCCTGATTGAAGCACAAGCTCTTGTTCTTCTTCATTGATGACAGCGTTCTGTCAATAGAAGGTGCAACAGGCTGAGGTGCTGTGTGGACGATGCACGCTTCATCAATGCAGATGGTTCTGCTTCATCTAAGCGAGCAGTGCCATTTCCATCCATCCGAGAGTGGTTCCTTCATCCATGGGCGGCAACTCATCACCCGTTTGCACCGAGGTCTGAGAGTCCATGAGCAGCATACTTTCCTGATGGTCCGTCGCAGTCGCCATCCTTGCTTTCTGCCTTGTGACTCTATCAAGGGCAGGTTCATCAGGTTCCAGGATCCTCTTTTTTTGTCCTGGAGCTGGGGCCATCACCCTTCCTGGAGGCATTGCAGGAGATGTTTCTAAGCTCTTGTGCTTCTTGCTGACTGTCTTCTTAACACCAGGCCTCTTCGTCCTAGATTCCTTCAGTGCCTCGTATAAACAGCATGGAAAAAAGCATTAGATCACAAGAGAAATATGTGAGCACAAGGAATAACATAGATTAACAAAACCCCAACCCTCCAAGCAAGACAGAGTTTGCACCTTAACAATCCTGTTGACTACAACATCATCCACTTCCTCTCCATCAATAACTTCATCCTCTTTAGGATTGTACTCTGGGTCATCATTGATAACTCCACTACCCTCTTGAACCTCATCACTTCTACCTTCTTGTACACCCTTTGTTTTCCTAATCATCGACGCTATTGCACCGATGCCAAGGGATCGGAACACCTGATTGTTCCTCATGATATTTCTAGCCCTAACCTTCTCGTACTCGGTGAGAGGCTCTTCTTTGCATGATCAGAAACATAACTATTAGGTGAATGTTTGGAATGCATGGACAGCAGCCAAACATATCTTATGAAATTTTATTATCATTTAATCCTAGTTATTAGGTAAGGAAGACTAACAAAGACACAGGCACAATTAAGCCGACTTATTCAGATTGCAGACAATACATTTCACTTAGCATATTAAGACACAGATTTTATGAAGCGCCACAAGGAGCAAGTTGCATACCAGCAGTTGGCCTCATGCTTGACCTTGTCCTCCTTGCCATGGATGATCTTGAGGTGGTGCTTGCAAAATAGAATAAACAACAATCGAGATACAACAGGATAAAGTAAAATGATGCACTTGTATCAATAAAGGAAAGCATTTGGACCATCATGCACATACATGTAATACATGTGAAACAAACTTGATGGATAAACAATACAGTGATCTAGTGTTATTAATTAAGAAAACATGTAAGTGCACCAAACAAGCATGCATGTACACTAGGAGCAAGTAAGCAAAGTGCATAAGTGCTACTAATACAAGCAAGCAAGCAAAGTGCTCTTGATAGAAACAAGCAAGCAAAGTGCTACTGATAGAAACAAGCAAGCAATGAAGGAAAATGAAGAGAAGGAAGCAAGTACTATTGATACAAACCCTAATTAATAAGCAAGCAAGTAGATTCTTCTCCAAGTGCTAGTGATACAAGCAAGTAATGCTGATGGAAACCCTAATTAAGCATGTATGCCAGCAAGCAACATGTATGCTAGCAAGCAAGCAACATGAACTAGTGAATTGGTGTCATGTACACATGCTTAGACAGTCTGACAGGAAGCTAGACGAGTATATCATGAGGACCTTCAAAACAACTAGATGTTGCCACTGGTAAAGCATGAAACAACTATACTTGCAGCAGTACAAAAGAAGATGAAAAAACTATACTCAACTATTGATTATGCTGTCTCTACACACCAAAAATGGCTACAGACTAGATGACACAAGTTAAGACATTTTGACAATTAGAATCAACCTTGTATATTACAGCAATCAAAATTATCTAGCACCAATCTAGTATATATTAAAACTACTCATACTGCCTTAACACAGCAGGAATTCCAATACCACAATAAGTACTAAGCATTCCCGTGTTCAGTGGAAAGAAGAACACAAGCTTCATGCACATATCATGAAAGAAGAACGCTGCTACAAACCCCAGTAGTGCTACTGATAGCAAAGTGCTACAAGCAATCAAGTACATGTTCATACTAACCCAAGTTGCAAGCAAGCAAAGTGCATAATACAAGCAAGCAAGCATGGAAAGTGCTACTGATAGAAACAAGCATAGTGCTACTGACAGTAACAAGCAAACAAGGAAGGAAATTGAAGGGCAACAAACAAGAAAGTACTGTTGATACAAACAAGGAAGCAAGTAGCTTCTTTTTGAAGTGCTGTTGGAAACCTAATTCACCATCTATGCTAGCTGAGTAATTGAACCATACACAAGCAAGTACTGATACAAGCACCATCAACCAGACATCATCCACTTCCCCATCCATCCCCATCTGCAGCCTCGCCATGAGGGAGGGAGATCCGGCCGAAACCCCGACAGAATCACACCTTGCTTGTCTCCCCCGAAACCCCGACTGACCCCATGAACCCTAACCCTAACCCCATGAACTAGAGGGAGATCCTAACCCCAAGAACCCTAACCCCAAGAACCCTAACCCCACGCAACAATAAACATGAACCCTAACCCCAAGAACCACCAGAGGACCACCAGGAGATCCTAACCCTAGAATATCCTAACCCATGATCTACCCCGAGAGCGGGGATCTACTAGAGGGGAGATGGATCCACCAGAGGGGAGGTGGATCCACAAGAGGGGAGGTGGATCCACAAGAGGAGGGGAGATGGATCAAGGGGAGAAGTACCTAGGGGGAGATGATGTTGATGATGCAGCCGCCGTCGTCGTCGTCGTCGTCGTTCGCGCCGTCGTCGATGTAGCCGCCATCGTCGTTGATGTAGTCGATGTGGCCGCCGTCGTCGTCGATGTAGTCCGCGGCACGGAGGAGGGGAGGGAGTGGGAGCGGGCGGCGCTGTGAACAAGGAGGTGCGGCGGAGAGGAGGAGGAGGCGCTAGGGTGGGGAGGTGGGGGAGGCGGTCTTGGGGCGGAGCAGAGGAGGAGAAGCTAGGGTTAAATGCTGGGAGAGGGAGGGAATGGGGAAATTTTGGGAGGGGAGGGGAGGGGATCCCGCGTGTTAGTGGGAGAGGGAGTGGTGGGTCCTGCCTGGTAGTGGGAGAGGGAGTGGAGGGAAATTTTGGGAGAGGGAAATTTTGGTGTGGGAGGGAAATCCTTTTGGGTTTGGGTGTAGAAAAAAATAGGGTTTTTTTGTAAACTTTGTAGAAATCATGGTTAAAATCATACCGAGTAGCTCAAGAAAACGCCGGTATTGCAAGTTTAGTATTTTTTTCTAGTTGGTAGGCCACATTAGATGATGTGACGCGGAGGTCTCCCATTTTTTTGAATTTTTCTGAATTTTTTACGGTGTTTTCAAAAACCGGCCGATTTCGTCGCGGCGGCCGTCCGTGGCTAGGGTTTGAGCCATGCAAATCTGTTGTCGATTCTGTGATGAAATGCCTACCTGTGAAGATAAAAAGCATTTTTAGTGAAAATAACGGGCAAGCTATGGAGGACCCGCAGTTCAAATTCCAGTCGGTTCCAGCTGAATCGACCGAAGGTGGTCCGAATTGCCGGGAGTAGCTACGAGGGTCGGAAATGCATGCTTTTTGGCGATCGTCCGTAAAATAGGGCCTACTTTGAGATAGACATGGAATGGCGACGTTTGGGGTGCCCCTCCTTGTAGCCGCTTCACGAAAAACGCATGTCTTTTGCATTCAAAAAATGAAAAACGGTTTTTTTGTTAAACAAGTTGGAACCTCGCTTTGTCAGCATTGTTTGTCATCACAAGACGGAGGCATGCGCCCAATTTGGGCATATTATCATAAACTATTCAACGGATGCGGCCATATCATTGCTAGTTTGGCTTGAAAGGCATGAATCTTCGTTCATGGTAGGTCGTTTTTGAGAACACTTTTTCAAGAAAACGCCGGTATTGCAAGTTTAGTATTTTTGCTAGTTGGTAGGCCACATTAGATGATGTGACGCGGAGGTCTCCCATTTTTTGAATTTTTTTGAATTTTTTACGGTGTTTTCAAAAACCGGCCGATTTAAATCATGGTGTCCGTCCGTAGCTAGGGTTTGAGCCGTGCAAATCTGTTGTCGATTCGTGATGAAATGCCTACTGTGAAGATAAAAAGCATTTTAGTGAAAATAACGGGCAAGCTATGGAGGACCCGCATTCAGATTCGATCGGTTCAAATTGAATCGGCGAAGGTGGTCCGAATTGCGGGAGTAGCTACGAGGGTCGGAAATGCATGCTTTTGGCGACCGTCAGTAAAATAGGGCCTATTTTGAGATAGACATGGAATGGCGACGTTTGGGGTGCCCTCCTTGTAGCCGCTTCAAAAACGCATGTCTTTTGCATTCAAAAATGAAAACGGTTTTTTTTGTTAAACAAGTTGGAACCTCGCTTTGTCGGCATTTTTGCCATCACAAGGCGGAGGCATCGCCCAATTTGGGCATATTATCGAAACTATTCAGCGGATGCGGCCATATCATTGCTAGTTTGGCTTGAAAGGCATGAATCTTTGTTCATGGTAGGTCGTTTTTGAGAACACTTTTTCAAGAAAACGCCGGTATTGCAAGTTTAGTATTTTGCTAGTTGGTAGGCCACATTACACTACTAGGGAAAACCTTATACAGAGAATGTTACCAGTAGCGCTTGTCAAAATGAGGCGCTCTGCTATTTTGATGAGCGTTAAGCGAGAACCAGCGCTTCTGATTACAGATTAGCGATAGCGTTGTCCTCATGAAAGCGCTACTACTACAATTGCCACACCGTTCGGCGTGGTAGGTATAGTAATAGCGCCCTTGCGCGGACAGCGCTACTACTATGGTATTTAGCAGCGGCGTTTTGCTTCCCACACTACGATTAAAGCTACTTCACCTTACCGCCCGCCTACTTGATTCCCTCTCTCTGCTTCCTCCCCAATTCCCGACCCGCCTCGCCACCGCCGTCTCCCCGACCCGCCTCGCCGCCGTCTCCCCGACCCGCCTCTTGCGCGCCTCGGTCTTGCCGTCTCCCGACCCGCCTCGCCGCCGTCTCCCCGACCCGCCTGCCGCCGTCTCCCCGACCCGCCTCGCCGCCGTCTCCCCGACCCGGCCGCCTGCCGCCGTCTCCCCCTACCGGCCGCCTCGCCCGCACCTCGGTGCCGCCGTCTCCCCGACCCCATCTCTCTCCCGCCCTCTGTAAGCACTCTCCCTTCCGATCCCTCTCTCCCTTCCGATCCTCTTCTCGCTTAGTATGAACCCTAGGTATTTAGTGCTAGTTAGTATGAACCCTAGGCTATTTTTAGTGCTAGTTAGTTAATTACTTAGATGGTAATTAGGGCAGTAGTTCCTAGGTACTAATTAGTTAGTAAGAATTAGGTACTAATTAGGTACTAGAATATTTTTATTTATAGTATTATTTTTAGTAAGAACTAGTTGAATTAATAGAACTAGTTAGTAAGAACTTGTTTCTATTTTTTAGTTAAAAGCAATTTTCCCGCCTCGACGTGGGCGATGCCTATCCGCATCCTCGTCGTCGAGTCGGCGGAGGACTACACCTGCTTGACCAGATCGGCCATGTTGGGACCTGGCTCCGCTGGGTGGTACTTGAGGCGCTACCACCGGGGCGCAGGTTGGTGAGGAGCCAGCCTATCGTTGACCGAACCTTGCTTGGTGGCGGTCGCGTGGGCGATGGCGATCCGAGGCTCGAGGACTCAGCGGAGGTGGTGCGTCACCGTGTCGATGAGGAGGGCGCGACGTCCGTCGCTACTTGTTTGCGTTGGAGCACGGCCGTTCTCCAATACTGGCAGGTTCTCTGGGGATCTCTTTGGAGCTATGATCCCGTGATGGTGCCTTCTTTGTGGGTGTCCACCGCCGGCGCCGATACCGTCGTGTGCTAGAGTTTTAGTTGTATTAGTGATGTTATATGTATGACACTATTCGTGATGTATTAGTGACAATATTTTGAAATGCATGAGATGATCTACTTTTGCTTATTGAATGCATGCTAATTTGAGTCCTATAAGATATTTTGAAATGTATATCTTGTGTTGCTCAATATCCAAGTGGCGGTCATGTTTGCGAGTTACACCTCCGAGTGGCCTATGTTTTGCGGAGTGTTGATTCATTTCCGTTCCGGCAAATTTCAGCGCTTCGATATGTCCTATTTTAGCAAAGGTCATGCGGATTTTTCCGTGAATTTTGGCATGACTTGTGCTAGAATATATATGTAGGAAATATCGAGTGCCCCGGATTTGTGTGTTCGATATCTTGGTAGTTGTCTTCAATTAATGTTTTAACTATGAACATAGGAAATGTCCGACGACGAGAAGGATTTGGTATTTGCAAATCTGCGAAGACGAAGCGACTTTGTCTGACGGAATCTTCCTAGATGATGATAGGCGCTTCAAACATCAAGCTGGGACGAGAACTTGAAGTGGATCTGATGAAGTCACAACGACAAGTCTTTTTTCGTAATTAAGCATGACATCTGCTTTCATTTGCTTCAACTTATATTTTTTTTACTATTCTACTAGCGTATCCCCTGCCATGCAAGAGTTTTTGTATTGGTTATATTTTCCATGCGAAGTTATACAATTCAGACGACTACACCTATTTTGGATGCAAAACATGGCGAGCACTATGCAAGACTTATGCATTTGAGCCTGGTATGGTTATCACCTTTGATATTTGTCCGGAAGATGATATTGAAGGTAATACCGACATCTGGGTCAATGTGCAAATGCCTCCAGTTATACCATTATGTAAGTTTCTCAACCATATTTATGTCTTTGATATTGTTTATTCAAAAATAATTGACAACTAATTTGTATTGTCGACTTATTTCGTGCAAGCAAACATGTCCAGTAGCTTGGTAGACAGGACCATTATCTCGTCACGGGCTGAACTCAAGCTGCGAGGAGCTCGGTCATTATGTTTCATGGCTTGAGGATCTTGATCTTGTCAAGACAAATTTTCTTCGTGTATTTAGAAATCTTAGTACTGAAAATGTCGACCCATAGTGTTCATAATGAACTACGGTCACATCCATTTAGGAAGGATGGTAAGATTTTTACTTTTTATCCTCATTGCATCGTTTCCATACATTATTTTTGAAGCTAAACTTCATTGCTAAGTATGTTACCATCGATGTTCTTCAACAGGACTCCCGATGAATGTTGTGCCTTATGGGATCGAGACTAAAGGTGTCATGAGTATTGTCAACTTACGGCCAAGATATCCTACAGCTTACTTTAGTGCATTCAAGATTAGCGACGGATGCTTAATAGTGCAAAGCTGGACCAAATATGTGTTGGGGAGCGCAGAGAAGTACTAGGGAGCGGCAACAGAGACGCCTTCCACGATTAGGAGACAGGTTCATCTGCATGCTTCAACTTGATCAAGGAGGAGAGCTATACATGTTTTATGTTCTTTTACCTAAGAGAGAGCAAAGCAGGAGTGAGTAGCGGAGTGAGTAGGCGGCTAGAAATGAGTTTCGAGGATGATGATGTGCTACACTATTACTATGATGATAAAATAGCTAGTGTTCGTGGTAATGACTATGATGTTTATTATTAGCTAGTGTTAGTGGTGATTAAATATATAATGTTGATGGTAATGACCATGATGATGATTAAATATCTTGTCTTTGGCGGATTAGATTCAAGTGGAGGCAACATGTGGTGCACATCGAAAGTACTACTAATCCAAAGTAGATCAAGTTTGGATTAGTAGTATACTTTTGACATGCACCACATATTGCCTCCACTTGAACCTAATCCACCTTCATTTAATACACTGTTATGGACATAATGATGTAAACCTCATAACAGTGGTATTGTACCAATATTTGTATGATGGCGCATAAATACACTAAAAATAAAAAATTATAAAAAAATACTAGTAGCGATGGGTGGGAAACACGCTGCAAGTAGATAACTTAGCGAAGGGCTGTACTAAACAAGCGCCGCAGCTATTTGTACTAGCAAAGATGGCGTGATGGCAGCGTTCTTGCTAAGCATTAGTCAGAAGCGCCTTATTAGTAGCGCGGCTTACCGCGCTACTAGTAGGCACAAAACACGCGCTACTGCTAGGGTTTTCCCTAGTAGTGTTAGATGATGTGACGCGGAGGTCTCCCATTTTTTTGAATTTTTTTGAATTTTTTACGGTGTTTTCAAAAACCGGCCGATTTCGTCGCGGCGGCCGTCCGTGGCTAGGGTTTGAGCCGTGCAAATCTGTTGTCGATTCTGTGATGAAATGCCTACCTGTGAAGATAAAAAGCATTTTTAGTGAAAATAACGGGCAAGCTATGGAGGACCCGCAGTTCAAATTCAATCGGTTCAAATTGAATCGGTGAAGGTGGTCTGAATTGCCGGGAGTAGCTACGAGGGTCGGAAATGCATGCTTTTTGGCGACCGTCCGTAAAATAGGGCCTACTTTGAGATAGACATGGAATGGCGACGTTTGGGGTGCCCCTCCTTGTAGCCGCTTCACGAAAAACGCATGTCTTTTGCATTCAAAAATGAAAAACGGTTTTGAATTTTTAGGGTGTTTTCAAAAACGGCGGATTTAGTCACGGTGATGCGTCCATAGCTAGGGTTTGAGTCATGTTTTAGCATTCAAAAATGAAACTTATATTGTTTCATACAGGAGCATGCACAAAACCCATAATTTTATCTTTCATCCATGAGCATGCATTTTCAATTCCCATCAATTACCAAACTGAATATTCATTGTTAAAAACATGACTTGTTTAGATGACATTGTCATACTGACATCCATGAGCATGCACAAAATTAAACTGACATACTTAACATTGACATGTTCATATTACACTAACAAGCTTAAACCTAACATCTTGAACACCTTCTTAACATCTTCACTCCTTCTTCTCCTTCATCAACTGATGCGCTCAGAGTGGCGAATCCCAACGCGGATGTACTCCTCTACCACAATTGGCATGGTCCTGTCGCCAAGCTGTGGGATTGCAGGAGCCGCCACCATCGCGAGGTCGTCGTCCGCCACCACCATCGCGAGGTCGTCGTCCGCCACCACCATAGCAAGGTCGTCATCCGCCACAACCATAGCAATGTCGTCATCCGCCACCACCATAGCAGGGTCGTCGTCAGCCACCACCATGGCATGTTCGTCGTCAGCCAGAATAGGCTGCTCCTCGTCATCCCCGCTCTGCTCCTCGTCGTCATCCCCGCTCTGCTCCTCGTCGTCATCCCCGCTCTGCTCCTCGTCATCCCCGCTGCTCCCATTGCCTGGCCAAATGCAACAAAGTGTGAACATGGTGTTGTCATCGTGCAGGTAGAGGAAGCCAAAAGGACAGGAAGAAGAGAGGAAGAGAGCTTACTGGCATCGTCGTCGTGCTGGTAGTACATGCGGCACATGGTGTTGTCGAACATCTCCACGGTGAACATGGCGTTGCCGTCGTAGCGGAAGACAAGGAAGTACCCAAGCTGTAGCTCATGGGCGCGGGCGAAATGCTCCCAGCAGGGCCCTAGGTACATGTGGCCTTCACCATCAAACACCACCAACACTTCCCACAGCCTGTGAAGCCCGCTGCCGGCCTCCCGCAGCTTCACTTTGTGGGGCTCACGACCGGCGAGCATCTTCGCAAACTTGTCAGGCAGCCTCTGCAGCGAGGGTCAAGCAGTGGTTAATTGTGGCAATCAAGCACTAGACAGCAAAGTGATGATAAAGAAATGAGTGATGATAAACATACCTGCCTACTGCAAGATTTCTCAATTATGATCTCGAAGAACTCGAAACCGTCCAAGCCAACCATCTCACTTCTACTCTAAACAAGCAATAGAACAAGCAATAGTAAATTAAACAACATGACTGGACAGAAATAGGAAACTGGAACAGAATAACCACAACAGCATGTTCAACAAGACTTGTCAACAAGAATAACCACAACAGCATGTTCAACCACAACAGCATGTTCAACAAGACTTGTCAACAAGAATAACCACAACAGCATGTTCAACCACAGAATTCAACCGCAACAGAATTCAACAGCATGTTTCGCAGCGAATAAACATGTTCACCATAAATTCAACAGAAGCGAAATTCGGTTAATTGGTTAATTAACCATAGAATTCAACAAAGAACGAACAAACATGTCTACCAACAGAGCAACAGTTAATTGCTGTCAGGTGACTACCAACAGAGCATAGATCCACCAACCACACTACCTACCACAACAACATAGTAATCAAACAGCAATTCAACCACACTAGATCCACCAACAGAGCATACTAAATCCACCAAGAACAATATGCCTAAATCCACCAATAGATGCCTAGTATGCATAACAAATCCTAGATTCTCAAACCCTAGAGCAGAAGAGAAAGGAGAGAGGATATGAAGCGGATGGCTTACCGCGGCGGAGTCCGAGAAGAAGTGGTCGCCGGCGGCGTAGGGCAAGCTTCTGCGCGGAGGCGTCGGACCAGCAGAGGCGCCGGGAGGCATCGCCGTCACCCTAAAAACATCCTAATCAAACCCTAATCCGTGGCGGGAACCCTAGTCTATCATAACAGAGATAGGAAGAGGAAGAGGAAGCGGATTCATACCCACGATGACGGAGAGTCACGACGGAGAAAGTATCTTGTGGCGGTGGGAGAGGAAGAAGCCGGTGGCGGCGGAGAGGAGGAGCGGGTCGAGTGGATAGGAGGAGTGGAGAGGGGGAGTGGGGAAAAGAGTGGATAGGAGGAGGAGCGGTCCCAATTGTCAGCGAGTTGTTTGATATATTGAAAAGGCTGGGCATAGAGTACAAAACCAGCAACCTCTTCCTAGCCCAGTGGTAGAAACCAAGTGAACTAAGCGCACGGTCGTGGGTTCGAGTCCCTGCTCGCGCATATTTTTTGGGCAAATTAAGCGCATATTTTTTGGCCGCACGAAATAAGTGAAATAAGTATTTTCTGGGCAGAGTAGCAAACTGGTCCACTTGTCAGCGAGTGGGTCGAGTGGCCCACTTGTCAGCGAGGTATGTGTTAAATAGAAAAGAGATGGCATAGAGTAGATGATCAATAACCTCTTCCTAGCCCAGTGGTACAAACACAGTGAAGCGAGCGCACGGTCGTGGGTTTGAGTCCCCGCTCGTGCATATTTTTTTGCTCTGACCAAAACATCTTCAGTTCAAAAAAACATGAATTAAACATCTTCAGTTCTGAAACTTGAACTACTAAATGATGACAAAAACATCTTCAGTACAAAAATACTAAATGATGACAAAAACAACCAAAACTACATCTGCTACAACAAAACTTGAACTACTACAGCATATTTTTTTGCCATATTCTGTCTGATCATTTTGCAATGTTTTGCATCACAACCAAAAAAAGCATCTGCTACAGCATGTGCATCTTCAGTTCACCAAAAACAGCATCACATCACAACCAAAAACTACATCAGGATCATCTACTACAACCATTGATATCCAAAATGCACAACCATCAGGATCACATCCAAAATGTGTTTTGCATCCAAAATGCTTACAAAATACTACAACCATCAGGATCACATCAAATGCTTACACAAGGAAATCAAATGTTTTGCATTTTTCATCACCATTTTGTCACAGGATCACACCACTACAGCCATCGGGATCTTCAAGCATTTTGCTACACATAGATAATTGTAGTACATCGGGATCACCATGCATATGCACAAGAAGGATCACTCTGAGAGAGTTAGAAGGATCACCAAGGAGACCAAATTTACCTTCATGTCCATTCGCTACTCATAAATCGTCGATCTGAAAACAAGGAACTCTATGCCCCTCCTGTTTTCCTCATCATCACTCAAATATTGTAGCATAGTATGATCAGTCCGGTTTTCCTCATCCTCGCTTTCATGTCCATCCTCTACCACCTTTCTTCTTTTCTTGATGCCTTCAACTGTTGCAGCACCAACAATCACATCGTTCGGTCCCTTCAAGACTCTGCTTTGCACGGAACTTCCATAGAGTCATCATCACTTGCAACGGAACTTCCGTAGAGTCATCATCTTGGTATGTTAGTCCACCATCACGGGGCCCTTTTCCACTTCGTTTCAGTCACACTCCACAAGTGTACTGTCTTTGAAAGTTTTGCACAACTTCGCCATTTTACGTGCATAAGAGTGTCCGCGATAAAACACCATTGTTGCTTGTGTTGTTAGAATAAAGGATCACTCTTATACCAGCACCTTGCGGTGTTGATGCTTTTGAAGTGGCCATCATATTTGACAAAAGAGTCTCTCCTCTTCTTGCTACCAAGCTCAAACCAGTCACAGCAAAATAAGACAACCGAGCGATGGATGCCTCCACTAGAGTTGTATTTGCAACTCCACGATGCTTCGAACGACCATAGAAGTCAATGATCTCACCATCATGTGACCCCTCGGTGGCGATTCCACTATTTCATGTCTTCCTTTATTCCTCGCGGTCAACGGTGTGGTACGGACACGTCGGCAATGCATGCTGAATACACTCTCACCGCTTATCCAAGAAGCATGCCAAAGCAAATAGATCATCACCGACCTTCTTCTCCTCATGCAACTTTCCAATCTGCACAAATAAACCATTTAGCAAACAATGGTATTTAACAATGGGTGAATAACACAGAAAACATAAAACATGTGGCTAAAGGTCTCACATGATTCTTAAACCAATTAGCAAACACCTTGGCAACCCTTTTATCAACATTGATATTGCTTTCTTCCTGATTTAACTCTTCCTTGCATTTCCTACAATGCCAACAAAACATGTGAATTAAAACATTTGGCTGGTGCCAACCCAAGCAAAATATATATATATATATATAATGAGTGCACAAGATATAACGTACTCGATATATGGTAGAACCTCGGCACAATTGCTGAGCACAAATCAAACCATCTTGTCATACTCATCACCAGCCTCCAAGTATTGTGAGGCTCCAAGAAAGTTCACACCATGGTTGAAAACAGAGACATCACCACTTTGCGAATCAAACCGCTCTCTATTTTCGCCCGGCGGTTCCATCTTGTTTCCACATCACCAAAGTATCTAGAGCAAAAAGTCAAGCACTCGTCAGCGACATATGCTTCAAACAATAGAACCTTCAGGTCTTGTTTGTGTTTAGACATAACGCTTACAAGTAAGCAGCCTTCTTTCGATTGGGTACATCCAACCGTATTGCACAGGCCTCTAAGCATTGCCTCTTTGGGTAAGTGCACCGCCAAATGGACCATCACGGTGAAGAAAGTGGAGGGAAAATCTTCTCGAGCTTGCAAAGAATAATTGGGATTTCTTTTTCTAGTCTTTCCAAGACAGCTTAACTTGAGGGTTTTGCAAAGACAGTTCTCTAAAGAAATTTCCAAGCTCAAGAACCGCTTCATATATATCCTTGTGCATGATTCCTCGGAGGCCCTTGATAAAATCCTTTGGAGGAGGATGTGACAATCATGGGTTTTCGATCTTGAAAGCTTGAATCCATCGAAGTAACACACTTTGCTAGGTTAGCGGCATAACCATCTGGAAATTTCACCGCTCTTAGGAATTCACGAGAATGCAAGCTTTTGTTCTTTATTCATTGTATACCATGCTCGTGGAATTTCAAATGAATCTTCATCTTCATTGTCTTTGTAGATGCAAATCTTCTCTTATGCCCATGTCCTCCAAATCAAGCCTAGAACTAACCATGTCCTTTGTCTTCCCTTCAATGTTCAGAAACGTCCCTAGCAGATTCTCGCATATGTTTTTCTCAATGTGCATTACATCGAGATTATGCCTTAATTTTAGATCAGCCCAGTATGGCAGGTCCCACAAACAAGACCTCCGGTCCCAACATTGACCTTCCTCACGCTTTCTTTTCTTCGCCTTGACTTTCTGGTCTCACATCTTTCACCTTTTCAAGTTGTTGCTCTAGCTCTTCTTTAGTGAATTCAGCTGGCTTGTCACGGGTTTCATTCTCACCATTAAAATCTTTGCTTCTTCGCCAAATGATGGTTTGGGAAGAAAGCGGCGGTGCCAATATAGCATATCTTGCTCCTTATTTTCTTTGAGCAAGGGTCTTTGTCACAATGGACACAAGCTCGATAACCCATTGTGATCCTCCAGCACCAGTGTGCAGAGCCGGAAATCATGGATGGACCATATGATCGCAGCACGTAGATTGAACTTTTCTTCGGACTCAAGGCATCGTATGTAGGTACACCAGTCCGAGTGGAGCAGTTCTTCTCGAGGGCTCCATAAAGACATCAAAATCCTTTCTGGAGAATCTGGACCGGGATAAGCAATGACATCATGAAGTTGGACTGATCCATGCATGCCCATGGTGGCAGGTTATACGGCACCACAAAAACGGCCACATGCTATAAGGCGTGCTCATGTTCCCAAGCGGATTAAACCCATCTATGGCAATGCCAAGTTTTATGTTCCTTGGATCTGCAGCAAAATCAAAATGTATACGGTCAAACTCTTTCCATGCCTCTCCATCCATTTGGATGGCTCGACTCATTGTCCCACAGTTGCCGCTTGACTTGTGCCTTTGTACCTCCGCGATGATTTCTTGAGATGAACATCCGCTGCAGCCTTGGTATCAAGGAAAGTGCCTCGATACCTTCTCCGGTATTGACTTCTTCCCATCAACATCTTTCCACCTAGATGCATTGCATTTTGGACAGTTGTCATGCTTTGCTAAATCCTTCCGAAACAAGACACGCTTATTTGGGCACACATGTATTGACACATAACCTAACCTGACTGCGGATTATGCTCAATGCTTCATCATGAGATCCGGGAACACAACTATCGTGGAATTGCAAGCTCAAAAGACGGAGTATTGCATTGAATGCGGCATTGCTAATCCGGTAGAAAGACTTGATGTGGAGTAACTTCACGGTGAAGGTAAATCTTGAAAATTTACCCCCTTCATGAGCTGCGCGCCGCCTCCTCTAACACCTCAAAGCAAACAATGATTTTTGTCCATCAAGACGATCTTGACATCGTACAAATCCTTCAATAGGTCAGAATCCTATCATCTTCATGCCCATCCTCTTCCTCCAAAACAGCATTATCTCGCAAAACCTTTTCCATGAAATCAATGCCCGCATCACCACCACCCATCATATGAGGGGCCTCAGATCGCCTTCAAAATGTTGAGGTTATGCATCTAAAGGTTCTCCATGATATATCCATCTATCATATGTGCTGGACATCCCATTAAGAAGCAGATGATCCTCCACTCTTCCTTGAGCCATTCTTGGACGGTTGAGGCATTCACAACATGGGCAAAGAATGTGAGCATCGTTGGCAAAATTTGCCTGAACAAATGTCATGAAATCATCAACTCCTTTCATATGTTCTTTCAAAAACTTTCTAACTCCTTTTCTAATCCAGCTTCTGTCCATCCGCCAAAGACAACAAATTGTTGCAACTTAGCAAATCAATTTCAGTGCATCAAAATTAATTAATGAAAATGGATGGAAGTAATGGAAGCTAAAATTCCAGAAAATTTTATATGCTAATTGCCTAACCACAAGGCCTGAAGAATTCTTAACAAACAAGCTGAACAATTCCTAACAGCACATCAAGAAAATTCATCTATGCATTATCTACCAAACAAGCAAGCTATCTCCTAACTACTAATAGTGCATCAACAAAATTCATCTATGTTGAAGAACATCTGACTGAAATCCATCCCCCACTGCTCGGGTGAGTCCCCCATGCTCACGTCTGACTGAAATCCATCTCCCACTACTTAGAGAGGAGAGGGGGGAAGAGGTGAGGGTGCATCTGGGAGGTGTGCTGCTTGGCGGAGTCCCCATGCTTGGCGAGCCCCTACCACCGTCGGTCACCTACGCCCTGCCGCCCCCGCCTCCACGCCCTGCCTCGCCTCCGCCCCCTGCCGGCCCCGCCCCCGCCTCCGCCCCCTGCTGGTTGCTTCCGCCGCGAGGCCGTGGGCGATGTCACCTACGGCGAGGCCGTGGGCGAGGTCACTGCGGGCGAGGCCGTGGGCGAGGTCACCCGCCGCCGCCGCCCGCCGCCACTGGTCGGAAGACCTAGAAAACGCTAAGTGTTGATCATTCGATGCCACCGCCGCCACAGTCGGAAGGTCCCACTTGTCCTTTGGTACATGAGAGCCGTGGTTTTATATACTATATGGAAAACTACCCACACATTAGCAACAATCTCTCTCTAGCCCAGCGGTAATGAACGAACGAACCCAGCGCGAGGTCGTGGGTTCGACTCCCTGCTAGTGCATATTTTTTAGGGAATTAAACGCTCGCTCAACCACCTGTCAAATGGGTCCCGTCTGTCAGTGTTGCAAAGAGCCGTAGTTCTATATAATGTATAGATAAACTCCGATTCATGAAGCAAGCTGTCCCTCTCTAGCCCAGTGTAGCATGCGAGCCAACCAAGTGCGAGGTCGTGGGTTCGAGTCCGCCTCGTGCATCTTTTTGGGCGAATTAAGCGCCGGCCCCATCATCAAATGGGTCCCTTTGTCGGTGTGTCCCCGTCTATCTGTTGAATATTAAAACTCAAGCAAAAATGACACCTAGACAGAGACACATAAGCGAGGTTGCTGAGGTGGCTGCCTAATCATCCTAATTCATTCAAACTCAAGTGTAGTGACCATTTTATATTGGTCGTTATCAGCCACGCATGAGGCAGTGGACAGTGCTACTAGCTTTACGACCATTTCCTCTAATGAAATTATGACCTTTCTGACCAAAATGGTCGTTATGGTTTAGGGTTTAGAGCCCCCCAGACAGCTTTTGACCAATTGGTCTAAAATGGTCATAAATTTATGACCAATTCTTCGAGGGTCATTGATAGAAGGTCATAAGTTGACATATTTCTTGTAGTGATCACATAGCGATGTGAACTAGATTACTGAATCTAGTAAACCCTTTGGGTGTTGGTCACATGGCGATGTGAACTATGGGTGTTAATCACATGATGATATGAACTATCGATGTTAATCACATGGTGATGTGATCTAGATTATTGACTCTAGTGCAAGTGGGAAACTGAAGGAAATATGCCCTAGAGGCAATAATAAAGTTATTATTTATTTCCTTATATCATGATAAATGTTTATTATTCATGCTAGAATTGTATTAACCGGAAACATAATACATGTGTGAATATATAGACAAACGAGTGTCACTAGTATGCCTCTACTTGACTAGCTTGTTAATCAAAGATGGTTATGTTTCCTAACCATGAACAAGGAGTTGTTATTTGATTAATGAGATCACATCATTAGTTGAATGATCTGATTGACATGACCCATTCCGTTAGCTTAGCACCCGATCGTTTAGTATGTTGCTATTGCTTTCTTCATGACTTATACATGTTCCTATGACTATGAGATTATGCAACTCCGTTTACGGAGGAACACTTTATGTGCTACCAAACATCACAGCGTAATCTGGGTGATTATAAAGGTGCTCTGAGTGTCTCCAAAGGTACTTGTTGGGTTGGCATATTTGAGATTAGGATTTGTCCTCCGAATGTCGGAGAGGTATCTCTGGGCCCTCTCGGTAATGCACATCACTTAAGCCTTGCAAGCATTGCAACTAATGAGTTAGTTGCGAGATGATGTATTACGGAACGAGTAAAGAGACTTCGCCGATAGCGAGATTGAACTAGGTATTGGATACCGACGATCGAATCTCGGGCAAGTAACATACCGATGACAAAGGAACAACGTATGTTGTTATGCGGTCGACCGATAAAGATCTTCGTAGAATATGTAGGAACCAATATGGGCATCCAGGTCCGCTATTGGTTATTGACCGAGACGTGTCTCGGTCATGTCTACATTGTTCTCGAACCGTAGGGTCCGCACGCTTAAGGTTTCGATGATGCTTATATTATGAGTTTATGAGTTTTGATGTACCGAAGGAGTTGAGTCCCGGATGAGATCGGGGACATGACGAGGAGTCTCGAAATGGTCGAGGCGTAAAGATCGATATATTGGACGACTATATTCGGAGTTCGGAAAGGTTCGAATGATTGGGTATTTTTGAGTCTGGGAGAGTTACGGAATTCGTATTGGGCCTCATTGGGCCATACGGGAAAGGAGAGAAAGGGCCAAAGGGTGGCGCACCTCCCTTGGACTAGTCCGAATTGGACTAGGGAGGCGCCCTTCCTTCCTTCTCCTTCTCTCTTCCCTTTCCTTCTCTCCTACTCCTACTACATGGAAGGGTTCCTAGTTGGACTAGGAAGGGGAATCCTACTCCCGGTGGGAGTAGGACTCCCCTAGGGCGCGCCATAGAAGAGGGCCGGCCCTCCCCTCCTCCATTCCTTTATATACGGGGGTAGGGGGCACCCCATGGACACACAAGTTGATCTTCGTGATCGTTCCTTAGCCGTGTGCGGTGCCCCCTCCACGATATTACACCTCGGTCATATTGTAGCGGTGCTTAGGCGAAGCCCTGCGACAGTTGAACATCAAGATCGTCACCACGTCGTCGTGCTGACGGAATTCCTCCCCGAAGCTTTGCTGTATCGGAGCTCGGGGTTCGTCATCGAGCTGTACGTGTGTCAAGAACTTGGAGGTGCCGGAGTAACGGTGCTTGGATCGGTTGGACCGGGAAGACGTATGACTACTTCCTCTACGTTGCGTCAACGCTTCCGCTTCGGTCTCACGAGTGCGTAGACAACACTCTCCCCTCTCGTTGCTATGCATCACCATGATCTTGCGTGTGCGTAGGAATTTTTTTGAAATTACTACGCTCCCCAACACAATACTCGGAGTGACAAATCCCAATCTTGATTCATGCCAACTCAACAAACACCTTCGGAGATACTTGTAGAGCATCTTTATGATCACCCAGTTATGCTATGATGTTTGATATATAGCACACAAGGTATTCCTCCGATATCTGGGAGTTGCATGATCTGATGGTCAAAGGAACTTGTATTTGACATTAAGAAAGCAGTAGCAATAAACTGAACGATCATATGCTAAGCTAACGGATGGGTCTTGTCCATCACATCATTCTCCTAACGACGTGATCTCGTTATCAAGTACAACACATGTCCATGGCTAGGAAACCTTAACCATCTTTGATCAACCAGCTAGTCTAGCAGAGGCTCATTAGGGATACGATATTTGTTTATGTATCCACACATGTATTTAAGTTTCTGATCAATACAATTCTACCATGAATAATAAACCTTTATCATGAATAAGAAAATATAATAATAACAACTTTATTATTGCCTCCAGGGCATAATTTCATCATTATCGTAGCATGTTACCCTGTTTTTTTGGTGTTTTAGTTTTACTGACACTTTGTAGATAGCTTAAAACGTCGGAGTGTATGGTGCGCTTTTCGGTTTTCATTTTATCTCGGTAGTTATATCTCTACTGGACAAAACAATCAATTTTATTGGTGCTTCTATGGACTGGAGCCGGCAAAGCTGGCCAAACGGGTCGTGCCAGGTGGACCTACCCGCTAGCACAAACGCATAGCATGAGCTAAACGGGTCAAGCCCAGCATGTGACACGCTAGGGGTCATGCCTCAAGATGGCAATGGGGCCCCGAAACCCACATCCCCGCGGGTTTTTACCCTATTAGGGGACGGGGATGGGCGTCTTTTCATCCCCGTGGGGCTTTTGTTGGGCACATTATACAACCCGACACGTTTCGTGGGTTTGCACCCGTTTTGGTAGTCCCTGAACCCGAAACCCGGCAAACCCGGCAAAATACATTTTTTGCCAAGCACTGATCCGGCTTGGAGGCTTGGAGATGTGAAAGATGCCATGAAGATTTGAAGGTGTCCTTTTGGAGGCTTGGAGATGTGAAAGATGCCATGATGATTCCAACTTTAAATTGATTTGTGAACTATCAATTCTATTTCAGAACTTATGTATTGGACCATTTTGTCTCGTTTGTGCTCGTGATTTGTGAACCAAGAATTCTATTTTAGAACTTATGTAATATCACATCTTGTTGAACCATGTATGACTGAAATCTGATAATCTTTGTAGCTGAAATCTAATCATCTTTGTTGCCGAAATGTGGTATCATGCTGCTGAAATACACTCTATATAGCTGTTGAACCATCTACTATTGTTTTTTGTTGAAATTTGCTCAAGTTATGCTGCTGAAATGTGCTTGTTTTGCTGCTGAAATGTTATTCTTTGTCGCCACTATGTTTGTTTAAATATTTTGATTTTCTCGTGGGTTCCCCGTGGGTTCCCCGAAACCCGATGAGTTTAGGGGACGTGCGGAAAACTAGCGCCGCGCACGGTGATGGGCACGGGGACGGGTTTACGATTTTCTCGTGGGGATGGGGTTGAGAAGGCAAAACCCGATGTGTTTCGTCCCCGTTGCCTCGTTCCGGGACCTGGAGGCCGGGCACGCAAGTCGGCATGACACGACACAATTAGTTTTTTTTATTTTCCCCCGATTTAGAAAATACTTATAGGCTATAAAACTACTCAAATAGGGAAAAATTGCCAAAATATAGCCCAGCAGGCCGAAAGTACATGGCCCAACGGTGCCTTGTGCCGACGGGCCGGCCCGATTAGGTAAGCGGCCATGCCCGAAATCACTAATTAAGGACTACTCCTTTCAAAGATCACTCCCACCTCCTTAGGTTGCGACAAGTGGCGCACTGCATGCGCGCCACTTGTCGCAACCCGGGAGTTTTCTCTTTTTTCATACATCCATTTATTCAACACATTTTATCTCTTAAAACTATGCGTCCAAATCTCAAACCGTTTTCACCATTGGATTCCTCACGTCAAGATCTTCAAAACTAGATCCCATGTTGATAGATTTTAACAAAAATATTTCACAAAGAAAACCAGACAGAAAAACTGGAACAGAAAAGCGAACCGGGAGCACGCTTTTTTCCCTTTCCGGAAGTGGCACAGTCGTGCCTCTCGCGGAAGAAAAAAAATGCATTTTTTCTGTTGACGTGCTTCTCCCGGAAGCAAAACCATGCCTCTCGAGAAAAAAACAAAAAATACGTTTTTTTTCGTTTTCGAGAGGCACGTCCGTGCCTCTTGCGAAAGCATAACCGTGCCTCTCGCGGAATCAAAACTGTGCCTCTCGCGGAAGGAAAAAAATACAGAAAACACGTTTTTTTCATTTTCGAGAGGCGCGGCCATGTCTCTCGCGAAATCATAACCATGGCTCTCACGCAAGCAAAACTGTGCCTCTCGCGAAAGAAAAAAAAACAGAAAACACATTTTTTCCGTTTCCGAGAGGCACGACCGTGCCTCTCGCGAAAACACAACCATACCTCTCGCGGAAGCAAAACCATGCCTCTTGCGAAAGAAAAAAAATGTTTTTTTCATTTCCATGAGGCATGGCCCTGCCTCTCATGGAAGAAAAAAACGTGTTTTTCCGCGTAAATATTTTTTTAACTTTTTTGTCCAAAAGCTAAGGAAGAACGGTGAAAAACCAAAAAGTAAAAAAAAAACCCCAAAAACCCGTTTAAAAAGCGGAAAACACGTGCTAAAAAAGCAAAATCCGGAAGAAACGTCTAGAGCATGACACGTGGCGGTGGCTGAGAACGCGCCAAGTGATAGTTAAGAGGCTCCCGAAGGGGGAATTCCCTATCCGACGCATTTTGCGGCAAAATGCCGACCTGCCGCACACCCCTCGACCGTTCGTGGGCCGGCCCGTCTCGGATGCACCCTACAGAGAAAATCCCTAAAAAAGTGAAGAGAGCGAGGATTCGAACCTCAAACATCCCACTTATGGACATGCGAGTCTAGCCACTCGACCTTAACAACACTAGTGTTATATAAGTGCAAAGAGGTCTGCTATTATATGTTCTTTCTTTCACGTTTTTTCGTTTTTCGTTTTCCTGTTTCTTTCTTTCTTTCATTTTTGTTTTAGAAATATTGCAACTTCAAAAAAGTTCAATATATTCAGTACTTTATTCGGCTTTTTATAAAAAAAGTTCAATATATTCAGTACTTTGTTCAGGTTTCAAATAACATTCCGTTCTTTTCAAAAAATGTACAAAATTTGTTCGTGTTTCACGTTGTTTCAAAATTTATTCATGATTTTAAGAAAATATTCGTGTTATCAAATTTGTTCAGATTTTCAAAAAGTTTTGGAATTTCACATTTGTTCCCTTTTTCAAAATTTGCTCATGATTTTCAAAAAATGTTCGTGTTTTCAAATTTGTTCAAATTTTCAAAATAGTTTTGGAATTTCACATTTGTTCCCAATTTTCGAAAATTGTTCGTGTTTTAAAAAAATTATTTGCATTTTCAGAAAATGTTCACGTTTCAAAATTTTGATAGACATTTCAAAAATGTTCAAGAATTTTAAAAAATGTTTGTGGTTATAAACTTTTGTTCATACTTTCACGAAATTTTCCATTTTTAATTTTTTTGTTCACCAATTCAAAAAATGTTCGCTTTTAAGTTTTTGTTCGGAATATCACGAAATGTTCCATTTTCCAAATTTTTGTTCACAAATTCAAAAAATGTTCACCGTTTCAAATTTGTTTGGAATTTCATAATTTGTTCACAAATTCAAAAAAAATTACAGTTACAAATTTCTTTGGTATTTCATAATTTGTTCACACGGTTTCAAATTTTTCAGAATTTCATAATTTGTTCAAAAATTCAAAAAGTTGTTCACGTTATCACAAAAACAATTTCTGACTTTTCAATTTTTTTGTTCACATATTCGAAAAATGTTCTTGTCTCTATTTTTTCATGAATTCAAAAAATGTGCGCATTTTTTTAAAGCGACACATTCAAAGAAACTATACTTTAAAACAAATCAATACAACAAGTAATTTTGGGTTCACTGCAGTAATTGGTTCCTGTTTGCTTCAGTGCACAAGTCAGGTTTAGTTCTTTAACTCATGCGCTGCACTTTAACCAACTGTGCTAGTCTAGTCTGTTGGCGAAGTGTGCGCGGTCGCTAGCAGTTGGTCGCAAGTACAAATCCTTGTTGCTCTTGAGTTTTCTTTTTTGCCATTTTTTCGTCCCGCGGTGAAGCTTAATGGGCCGGCCCGGTCGAGCTGCCCCTGTGCGTCTGGCCACCAATTTAAAGACATTACAACTGAGCACTCTAGTAGCTCTCTCAGGCCATCACACTCCCCATCCGTCCATTTTCAAGATCTAGGCGTAGCTGGCCGTCGGATCCTTGTCTAGCCTCTACATGGCCCAGTTGGCGTAGGGCCGCTGCTCCCGTGACAATATCTGAGTCTCCTGGTTGCTTGAGCCTTTTCATTATGTTTTGGTCTGACTTTGCGTTGGCTGTTCGGTTGAGATTCCATGTGGGACGGCGGAGTAATGTTTTGCCGTCTCTCCTTCCGCACAGTTACTCATGGTGGAGGATATGTTACTAACCCGTTTGCCTCCTCTTCTTATATCTTGCGCCTCATCACCTACCTTCCTCCCATCATTCTGGCCTTCCTTTCTCTCTTCACAACACTTTATCCACTAGAAGGTGATCGGCGACACGATGGCGATGCTTTTTTCTTTTCCGAGTTCTCTTCCCAAATCGGAGGCGACAACGGCGATATTTCTCCGCTGCTCCTCCGCCTGAATCCTAGCTCACGTGCATGACTGATGACTTGACCAATTGTTCGAGATCTACAGCCTCAGCCTTTACTGCATCCCTGCCTTGCAAGGGTGCCATATACTTCATATTGCTGTAGCGCCTTGAAGCTGGCCTCCAACCCTGACGTTTTCCGGTCCGGTGGCACAAACATCAGGTGAGCCGTGTGACCATTGTTGCCTCCTTCCTTCCTTTCCAACCTTTAACCTCGCTCATGCCCAAATTATATTAT
The DNA here is from genome assembly GCA_021437245.1 of Aegilops speltoides. Taxonomy (NCBI): domain Eukaryota; kingdom Viridiplantae; phylum Streptophyta; class Magnoliopsida; order Poales; family Poaceae; genus Aegilops; species Aegilops speltoides. The sequence goes on from CM038146.1 coordinate 55,069,312, forward strand.
CTTGTCCGTGTTTCCTTTGTTTTTTGTGGGATTTCTTCTCATCATGTCCATGGCATGTTACATGTACAATAGCGCCATGATGCACTGCCACTCCTGAAGGGCCGAGGATAACACCTTCATGGTCCTTGTTTGTTCATTGATTTTCAGGCCAATTCTCCTGACATAAATCCATAAATTTGTGACTGATGCTGCTCCACCCCTCCCTGCAGCTCCTCCACCTCGGTGCAGATCTTTTCTTTCACCTGTCACAACAATTTAGTGTACTGATTGATCATGATTCATGACAATTACTCGTATTAGGAATAAAGGTAAAAACAAGATTCATATAGCATAGCTAAGATTCATATGGATACTTCTGCTCAAGTCTCTCTTGAAGTATCATTGCCATATGAATACTGTAGTTCATGCTAAATTCTCAACATTGTTTTGGCTAGCTGAGGGTCTTTCTGTCAGCTCTTTCAGATTAAAATGCACTAATCTGTCTGAATATATGCATGTTTTTTGGACAGTATACTATTATGTTACACTCTGTTTTCAGGGCTGGCATCCCACGGGTATTAATTCGTACATGAAGTTGAACCCACAGTGTTCAAGGAACTAACTTGGTTCTTGGTTCCTGGTTTCACTGCCTATTCTCTTTAGAAATGATGATAGATTGTGAACTGAACCCTATATTATGAATGAGAAGGAGGCTGTTTAGATCAACGTGTGGTGAAGAAACAAAATTAAATTGACGACAGAGGGAGGATAGGCACACAGGAACCCCACCAATATTCAACATTGCATGCCCGGCCATGCCAGTTTTATACACGGTTAGATTGAACAGTACGAAACAGGTTCAACCAGCCCAATCAATTTCAATGCTACGAAAAAACAACATGACCGGGATTTGGGGAACATTGAACAAAATATTTGCGGCCCAACTCAATTTAAACACTTCCCTTGCTAAAAAATATTAAACTTTATTGTTTCATCCTGTATAATATATTTATAGAAATTCATATTGTTCTAAATCAAAATAATGGCGCAGCAACGCGCGCGAGCCATGGTCTAGTTTGACACAAAGAGCATCCAAATAGGAGTTCTCCCGAAGGAGGAGGGAGCAACTAATTAACGAGCGCTCCTTCGGGAGCCTCGCAACGATCAGCGCCACTTGGCGCGCTCTCAGCCATTTGCCACGTGTTGCGCTCTGGACGCTCCTTTCGTATTTTGTTTTTTATTTCTCCGCACGCGTTTTTCGGATTTTTAAACGTTTTTTTAACGTTTTGGTTTTCCACCGGTCTTCCCTAGCTTTTCGGCCAAAAAAAAATTTCGAGATTTTTTTTTTGCGCAAAAAATGCATTTTTTTCGTGAGAGGCACGGTTGTGCTTTCGCGAGAGGCACAACCGTGCCTCTTGGAAACGAAAAAAAACGTGTTTTTTTTCTTTCACGAGAGGCACGGTTTTGCTTTCGCGAGAGGCACGGCCGTGCCTCCTCGGAAACAGAAAAAACACGTTTTCTGTTTTTTTTTCTTTCGTGAGAGGCACGGATTTGTTTCCGCGAGAGGCACGGTTGTGCTTTCGCGGCACTTGCGTGCCTCTTTCGGAAAGGGAAAAAACGCGTTTTCTATTTTTTCTTTCACGAGAGCGCGGTCTTGCTTCGCGAGAGGCGCGGTTGTACTTTCGCGAGAAACGCAGGCGTGCCTCTTTCGAAAAAAAAACACATTTTCTGTTTTTTCTTTTGTGAGAGGCGCGGTTTTGCTTCCATGAAAGGCATGGTTGTGATTTAAATCGAGGCGCAGGTGTGCCTCTTCGGAAAGAAAAAAACCCGTGTTCGGTTCGTTTTTTTCGTCGGTTTTTTTCGTCCGGTTTTTTCGTGGAAAAAAGTTCGTCAAAACCTATCAACATGGGATCTAGTTTTGAAGATCTCGACGCGAGGAATTCAACGGTGAAAGCGGTTCGAGATTTAGACGCACGGTTTAAGAGATAAAACATTTTGAATAAATGGATCTACGAAAAAAAGGAAAACTCCCATGTTGCAACAAGTGGCGCACACAGTGCGCCACTTGTCGCAACCTGGGGAAGTTGGACTGATCTCCGCAACGAGTACTCCTTAACTAGTGATTTCGCCGCGAATCAACCTGTGGTTGGATGGTTAGAAGGATTGTGGTATCCCCAGCTCACCAGGGTTCAAATCCCGGTGCTCGCATTTATTCCTGGATTTATTTCAGGATTTGCGGCGATGCGCATTCAGTGGGAGGAGACGTTCCCGTCGACGACGAGGCGCCTACGGTGACTTCGTAAATCTCAAGATAATATGCCGGCTCAGTCTTTCGAAGGCGCTCATAGGGGTAGGGTGTGCGTGTGTGCGTTCATAGGGGTGAGCGTATGCGCATGTATATGAGCGCTTGTGTCTGTACTGATGTTTAAAAAAAACTAGTGATTTCGCCCAAAGGAGCTCTCGCCAACTTTTTTTTTTGAGACAATCACGCGAAGCTTTTATTTAACTCGTCACAATGTTTACAGGGACGAAAGATAGATCACCTGGGTCGCCCAGCCACACACGGCGGAGAGCATGCTTCGCTAGATTGTGAGCCTCGAAATTCGAGCTCCTAAACTCATGGCCAAAAAGACAGGAAATAAAAAACTTTGATCGATCTACAATCTCTCTAATGATAGCACCATAAACAGCTGCACTCCCCTGCCTGATATCGCTGACAACTTCCTTGCAGTCTGAGGCAACTGAAACTCTGCGCTCGTAAAGATCATCCGCTAAGGCTAGGGATTCTCGTATTGCTAATGCCTCCAACGTCGCAGGGTCATCTATGCCGTGGAAAGTGATGGTGGACGCACCCAGGAAGATCCCATGCCTGTCCTGGCAAACTACTGCGACCGCGCCAACCGGCCTGGACTTCATAAGCGCGGCATCCATGTTGATCTTGCAATTCCCTTCTTGTGGCAGTATCCACCTCGCCGGATGAGGCTGAGCCACCCTGGGCCGGCCCTGCGGTTTCGCCACTACCTGCAGATCCCTGATGAAGGAAGCAATGAAGCTATTGGTTGAATATGGCGTTTGGTGTATCCCCTCATGGATCATTTTCCTCCTGGAGCTCCAGATTGCCCACAACGTAACCCCGAGTCTGGTAAAGTCCGCATGCGATAACGTGTTGTTCAAGGAAAACAGCCATGTTTTGGCACAGGCATTATCACATGTGCTCATTTGCTCAACCAGGCCTTCCGGTGCCAGGGACCAGACACTTCTTGACGGCGCGCACTCGAGCAAGGCGTGCCTCCATGAGTCCGTCGCCCCGCACAGCTGGCATGCTGGCGAAGTTGCCATATGGCGGCGGTGTAGGATGTCATATGTGTTGGGGAACGTTGCAGAAAATTAAAATTTTTCCTACGGCTTCACCAAGATCCATCTATGAGTTCATCTAAGCAACGAGTAATGGAAGAGAGATTGCATCTACATACCACTTGTAGATCGCGTGCGGAAGCTTGCAAGGTGATGATGGAGTCGTACTCGAGCGTGATTCAGATCACCGATGCCAAGTCTTGAGCAGACAGCACCTCCGCGTTCAACACACGTGACGGGACGGCGGCGTCTCCTCCTTCTTGATCCAGCAAGGGGAAGGAGAGGTTGAGGAAGACGGCACCACCGGCGAGCACGACGGCGTGGTGATGGTGGTGAAGCGATACTCGGCGAGGCTTCGCCGAGCTCACGGAGGAGGAGATGTGTTGGGGAGGGAGGGCTGCGCCTTGGGAGTTGTGTGCAGCAGCCCTCCCCCTTTATATAGGCCCCAGTGGCGGCCCCTGGAGATCCAATCTCCGAGGGGCGGCGACAAGGGTGGAGTGCCCCCAAGCCGGTGGGCGCCCCCCCCTAGGGTTTCAACCCTAGGCGCGAGGTGGGCCTGAGGCGCACCAGCCCCTTGTGGGCTGGTTCCTTCCCCTTTGGCCCATGGGGCCCTCCGGATGGGTGGCCCCACCGGTGGACCCCGGGACCCTTCCGGTGGTCCGTACTTTCTGAAACCCCGAAACTTTCCGATGGCGAAACACCACTTCCTATATATTATTCTTTACCTCCGGACCCTTCCGGAACTCCTCGTGACGTCCGGGATCTCATCCGGGACTCCGAACAACATTCGGTATTCACATACTAGTCTTCCTACTAACCCTAAGCGTCACCGAACCTTAAGTGTGTAGACCCTACGGGTTGGGAGACACGAGACATGACCGAGGCGACTCTCGGGCAATAACCAACAGCGGATCTGGATACCCATGTTGGCTCCCACATGCTCCTCGATGATTTCATCGGTTGAACCACGATGTCGAGGATTCTATCAAACCACGTATGCAATTCCCTTTGTCAATCGATGCGTTACTTGCGAGACTTCGATCGTCGGTATCCCAATACCTCGTTCGGTCTCGTTATCGGCAAGTCACTTTACTCGCATCCGTAATGCATGATCCCGTGGCCAACACCTTGGTCACTTTGAGCTCATTATGATGATGCATTACCGAGTGGGCCAGAGATACCTCTCCGTCATACGGAGTGACAAATCCGATCTCGATTAGTGTCAACCGCAGATACTTTCGGAGATACCGTAATGCACCTTTATAGTCACCCGATTCGTTGTGACGTTTGATACACCCAAGGCACTCCTACGGTAACGGGAGTTACGATCTCATGGTCGAAGGAATAGATACTTGACATTGGCAAAGCTTCTAGCAAGCGAACTATACGATCTTTTATGCTATGCTTATGATTGGGTCTTGTCCATCACATCATTCTCCTAATGATGTGATCCCGTTATCAACGACATCCAATGTCCATAGTCGAAACCATGACTATCTATTGATCAACGAGCTAGTCAACTAGAGGCTCACTAGGGACATATTGTGGTCTAAGTGTTCACACGTGTATTACGATTTCCGGATAACACGGTTTTAGCATGAACAAAAGACAATTATCATGAACATTGAAATATAATAATACTTTTATTATTGCCTCTAGGGCATATTTCCAACATCTCCCACTTGCACTAGAGTCACTAATCTAGTTACATTGTGATGAATCGAACACCCATAGAGTTACGGTGTTGATCATGTTTTGCACGCGAGAGAGGTTTAGTCAGCGGATCGCAACATTCAGATCCGTGTGCACTTTGCAAATCTCTATGTCTCCATCTTGAACATTTTCACGGATGGAGTTGAAGCGACGCTTGATGTGCTGGTCTTCTTGTGAAACACAGGCTCCTTGGCAAGGGCAATAGCTCCGGTGTTGTCACGAAGAGTTTGATCGGCCCGACGCATTGGGTATGACTCCTAGGTCGGTGATGAACTCCTTCACCCAAATCGCTTCATGCGCTGCCTCCGAGGCTGCCATGTACTCCGCTTCACACGTAGATCCCGCCACGACGCTCGCTTGCATTTGCACCACCATCTTGCTCCACCATTCAACATATACACGTATCCGGTTTGTGACTTAGAGTCATCGGATCTCGAGTCGAAGCTTAGCGTCGGCGTAACCCTTCTGACGAGCTCTTCGTCTCCTCCATAAACGAAACATGTCCTTTGTCCTTTTCGGTGCTTCGGGATATTCTTGACCGCTGTCCGGTGTTCCTTGCGGGATTACTTTGGTATCTTGCAACCAAACTTACGGCCGAGGTTTACATCGGTGCGGTACACAGCATGGCATACATAATAGATCCTATGGCTGAAGCATAGGGATGACACTCATCTCTTCTTTATCTTTTGCGTGGTCGCGGTCGAGTGAGCTCGATTTCACACCTTGTAACATAGGCAAGAACCCTTCTTGGACTGATCCATTTTGAACCTCTTCAAAATCTTATCAAGGTATGTGCTTTGTGAAAGACCTATGAGGCGTCTCGATCTATCCCTATAGATCTTGATGCCTAATATATAAGCAGCTTCTCCAAGGTCCTTCATTGAAAAACACTTGTTCAAGTAGGCCTTAATGCTGTCGAAGTTTTGTATCATTTCCCATCAAGAGTATGTCATCTACATATAATAAGAGAAATGCTACTGAGCTCCCACTCACTTTCTTATAAACGAGCTTCTCCATAAGTCTGCGTAAACCAAACGCTTTGATCATCTCATCAAAGCGAATGTTCTAACTCGAGATGCTTGCACCAGTCCATAAATGGATCATTGGAGCTTGCATACTTTGTTAGCGTTCGAGGATCGACAAAACCTTCCGGCTGCATCATATACAGCTCTTCCTTAAGATGTCCATTAAGAAATGCCGTTTTGGCGTCCATCGCCATATCTCATAATCATAGTATGCGGCAATTGCTAACATGATTGGACGGACTTAAGCTTTGCTACGGAGAGAATGTCTCGTCGTAGTCAATCCCTTGAACTTGTCGATAACCCTTAGCGACAAGTCGAGCTTTATAGATGGTAACATTACCATCGCGTCCGTCTTCTTCTTAAAAATCCATTTATTTTCTATTGCTCGCCGATCATCGGGCAAGTCATCAAAGTCCATACTTTGTTTTCATACATGGATTCTATCTCGGATTTCATGGCCTCAAGCCATTTGTTGGAATCTGGGCCGCCATTGCTTCTTCATAGTTCGAAGGTTCATTGTTGTCTAGCAACATGATTTCCATAACAGGTTGCCGTACCACTGCAGTGCGGGCGTGTCCTTGTGGACCTTGAAGTTCAGTGATAACTTGATCCAAGTATCTTGATCATCATCAATGATTTCCTCTTGGTTGGTGTGGGCATTACAGAACGGTTTCCTGCGCGCACCACTTTCCCGTTCGAGAGGTAGTACTTCATCGAGTTCTACTTTCCTCCCACTTACTTCTTTCGAGAGAAACTCTTTCTCTAGAAAGCATCCGTTCTTGGCAACAAAGACTTTTCCTTCGGATCTTAAGTAGAAGGTATACCCAACAGTTTCCTTAGGGTATCCTATGAATCGCATTTTTCCGACTTGGGTTCGAGCTTTTCGGGTTGAAGTTTCTTGACATAAGCATCGCATCCCCAAACTTTAGAAGCGATAGCTTAGGTTTCTTCCCAAACCATAATTCATACGGTGTCGTCTCAACGGATTTAGGCGGTGCCCTATTTAAAGTGAATGTAGCTGTCTCTAGGCGTATCCCCAAAATGATAGCGGTAAATCGGTAAGAGACATCATAGACCGCACCATATCCAATAGAGTGCGATTCGACGTTCGGACACACCGTTTATTTGAGGTGTTCGGTAGCGTGAGTTGTGAAACGATTCCACATTTCTTTAAGTGTGAGCCAAATTCGTGACTTAAGTATTCTCCTCCACGATCGATCGTAGGAACTTTATCTTTCGGTCACGTTGATTCTCCACCTCATTCTGAAACTCCTTGAACTTTTCAAAGGTCTCGGACTTGTGTTTCATTAAGTAGACATACCCATATCTACTCAAGTCATCGGAGAGTGAGAACATAACGATATCCTCCATGAGCCTCAACGCTCATTGGACCGCACACATCGGTATGTATGATTTCCAACAAGTTGGTTGCTCGCTCCATTGTTCCGGAGAAGCGGAGTCTTGGTCATTTTGCCTAAGAGGCATGGTTAGCATGTGTCAAGCGATTCATAATCAAGAGACTCTAAAGTCCATCGGCATGGAGCTTCTTCATGCGCTTGACACCAATGTGACCAAGGCGGCGATGCCACAAGTATGTGGGACTATCGTTATCAACTTTACATCTTTTGGCATCCACACTATGAACATGTGTAATATTACGCTCGAGATTCATTAAGAATAAACCATTGACCATCGGAGCATGACCATAAAACATATCTCTCATATAAATCGAACAACCATTATTCTCGAGACTTAAATGAGTAGCCATCTCGTATCAAGCGAGATCCGGATACAATGTTCATGCTCAAACTTGGCACTAAATAACAATTATTAAGGTTCAAAACTAATCCGTAGGTAAATGTAGAGGCAGCGTCGACGGCGATCACATCGACTGGAACCATTCCCGACGCGCGATCGTCACCTCGCCCTTCGCCATCTCCGTTTATTCCGCAGCTCTGCTGTGAGTTACAAATATGAGCAACGGCACCGGTATCAAATACCGGGAGTTACTACGAGTCTTGGTAAGGTACACATCAATTACATGTATATCAAATATACCTTTGGTGTTGCGGCCTTCTTATCCGCTAAGTATTTGGGGCGTTCCGCTTCGATGCCCTTTCCTTGCAATAAAAGCACTCGGTCTCGGGCTTGGGTCCATTCTTTGACTTCTTCCGGCAAGAATGGCTTACGGGCGGCGGCAACATCCTTGCCGTCCTTCTTGAAGTTCTTCTTCCCTTGCCCTTCTTGAACTTAGTGGTCTTATTGACCATCAACACTTGATGTTCTTTCTTGATTTCAGCCTCTGCTGACTTGACATCGAGAATACTTGAGAATGGTCTTTACCATCCCCGCATGTTGTAGTTCATCACAAAGCTCTTGTAGCTTGGTGGGAGCGATGGAGGATTCTGTCAATGACCGCCTCATCCGGGAGGTTAATGTTCATTTGGGTCATACGGTTGTGCAACCTGACATCTTGAGGATGTGCTCCTTGTGTAACTGTTTTCCTCCATCTTACAAGCTGTAGAACTTGTCGGAGACATCATATCTCTCGACCGGGCATGAGCTTGGAAAACTAGTTTCAGCTCTTGAACATCTCATATGCTCCGTGATGCTCAAAACGCTTTTGGAGCCCGGTTCTAAGCTGTAGAGCATGCCGCCTTGAACGAGGGAGTAATCATCGAACGAGTCCGCCAGACGTTCAAATCGTCTTTTGTTCTGGGAGAACAGTGGGTCACCTAACGGTGCTTCTAGGACATCTTGTTTCTTGGCAGCTATGAGGATGATCCTCGGGTTCGGACCCGATCCGTATAGTTCTTTGCCATCATCTTTCGACTTGGTTTTCTCTAGGAACGCGTTGAAGTTCATGTTGACATTAGCGTTGGCCATTGATCTACAAGACATATTTGCAAAGGTTTTAGACTAAGTTCATGATAATAAAGTTCTTAATCAAAATTATGAACTCCCACTTAGATTAGACATCCTCTAGTCATCTAAGTGTTACGATCCGAGTCGACTAGCCCGTGTCCGATCATCACGTGAGACGGACTAGTCATCGTCGGTGAACATCTTCATGTTGATCGTATCTTCCATACGACTCGTGTTCGACCTTTCGGTCTCCGTGTTCGAGGCCATGTCCGCACATGCTAGGCTCGTCAAGTTAACCCTAAGTGTTTTTTGTGTAAATCTGTCTTACACCCGTTGTATGTGAGCGTAAGGATCCATCACACCCGATCATCACGTGGTGCTTAGAAGCGATTTAACTGTAGCAACGGTGCACGTTAGGGAGAACACTTCTTGAAATTTTATAAGGGATCATCTTATTTACTACCGTCGTCCTAAGTAAACAAGATGTAAAAGCATAATAAACATCACATGCAATTATATAGTTGTGACATGATATGGCCAATATCATCAAGCTCCATTGATCTCCATCTTGGGGCTCCATGATCATCTTGTCACCGGCTTGACACCATGATCTCCATCATCATGATCTCCATCATCGTGTCTTCATGAAGTTGTCACGCCTAACGACTACTTCTACTTCTATGACTAACGCGTTTAGCAATGAAGTAAAGTAGTTTACATGGCGTTCTTCAATGACACGCAGGTCATACAAAAAATAAAGACAACTCCTATGGCTCCTGCGGTTGTCATACTCATCGACATGCAAGTCGTGAATCCTATTACAAGAACATGATCTCATACATCACAATTCAACATTCATCACAACTTCGGCCATATCACATCACATGATCAATCGCTGCAAAAACAAGTTAGGCGTCCTCTAGTTGTTGTTGCATCTTTTACGTGGCTGCGATTGGGTTCTAGCAAAACGTTTTCTTACCTACGAATCACCTGGCGTGATTTTGTCAACTTCTATTTACCCTTCATAAGGGCCCTTTTCATCGATTCCGCTCCAACTAAAGTGGGAGAGACAGACACCCGCCACCACCTTATGCAACTAGTGCATGTCGATCGGTGGAACCGGTCTCACGTAAGCGCGTGTAAGGTTGGTCGGGCCGCTTCATCCCACAATACCGTTGAGCAAGAAAAGACTAGTAGGGGCAAGTAAGATGACAAGATCAGCGCCCACAACAAATTTGTGTTCTACTCGTGCAATAGAGAACTACGCATAGACCTAGCTCATGATGCCAATGTTGGGGAGCGTTGCGAGAAAATTAAAATTTTTCCTACGGCTTCACCAAGATCCATCTATGAGTTCATCTAAGCAACGAGTAATGGAGAGAGATTGCATCTACATACCACTTGTAGATCGCGTGCGAAGCTTGCAAGGTGATGATGGAGTCGTACTCGAGCGTGATTCAGATCACCGATGCCAAGTCTTTGAGCGGACAGCACCTCCGCGTTCAACACACGTGACGGGACGGCGGCGTCTCCTCCTTCTTGATCCAGCAAGGGGAAGGAGAGGTTGAGGAAGACAACACCACCGGCGACGACGGCGTGGTGATGGTGGTGAAGCAATACTCGGCGAGGCTTCACGAGCTCTACGGAGGAGGAGATGTGTTGGGGAGGGAGGGCTGCGCCTTGGGAGTTGTGTGCAGCAGCCCCTCCCCCTTTATATAGGCCCCAGGTGGCGGCCCTGGAGATCCAATCTCCGGGGCGGCGGCCAAGGGGTGGAGTGCCCCCAAGCGGTGGGCGCCCCCACCCCTAGGGTTTCAACCCTAGGCGCGGGGTGGGCCTGGGGCGCACCAGCCCCTTGTGGGCTGGTTCCTTCCCCTTGGCCCATGGGGCCCTCGGGATGGGTGGCCCCACCGGTGGACCCAGGACCCTTCCGGTGGTCCGTGATTCTACCGAAACCCGAAACTTTCCCGATGGCGAAACACCACTTCCTATATATTATTCTTTACCTCCGGACCCTTCCGAACTCCTCGTGACGTCAGGGATCTCATCCGGACTCGAACAACATTCGTATTCACATACTAGTCTTCCTACTAACCCTAAGCGCCACCGAACCTTAAGTGTGTAGACCCTACGGGTTCGGAGACACGCAGACATGACCGAGGCGACTCTCGGGCAATAACCAACAGCGGGATCTGGATACCCATGTTGGCTCCCACATGCTCCTCGATGATTTCATCGGTTGAACCATGATGTCGAGGATTCTATCAAACCACGTATGCAATTCCTTTGTCAATCGATGCGTTACTTGCCCGAGACTCGATCGTCGGTATCCCAATACCTCGTTCGCCTCGTATCGGCAAGTCACTTTACTCGCATCCGTAATGCATGATCCGTGGCCAACACTTTGGTCACTTTGAGCTCATTATGATGATGCATTACCGAGTGGGCCAGAGATACCTCTCCGTCATACGGAGTGACAAATCCGATCTCGATTAGTGTCAACCAATGATACTTTCGGAGATACCGTAATGCACCTTTATAGTCACCCGATTCACGTTGTGGACGTTTGATACACCCAAGGCACTCCTACGGTAACCGGGAGTTACGATCTCATGGTCGAAGGAATAGATACTTGACATTGGCAAAGCTTCTAGCAAACGAACTATACGATCTTTTATGCTATGCTTATGATTGGGTCTTGTCCATCACATCATTCTCCTAATGATGTGATCCCGTTATCAACGACATCCAATGTCCATAGTCAGGAAACCATGACTATCTATTGATCACAACGAGCTAGTCAACTAGAGGCTCACTAGGGACATATTGTGGTCTAAGTGTTCACACGTGTATTACGATTTCCGGATAACACAGTTTTAGCATGAACAAAAGACAATTATCATGAACATTGAAATATAATAATACTTTTATTATTGCCTCTAGGGCATATTTCCAACAATATGAAGGAATAGACTCTCTCGCCAAAGGCCACAGGAACACACGTATCTTGTTCGGTACTTCTGTCTTCCAGAGAGACGACCAGCTGCTGCCTTCATCATGATCAGACGTGCCCTCGGTGCCATACAGCCAACTCTCTCGGTTTAACTTAGTGTTTTGTATCATGCGGTATGCAGATCTGACAGTAAAATTGCCTTTCTTCTCTCTACTCCAGGCCCAAAAATCCTCCACTCTCCTTGTGCACAAAGGTATCTTCAATATTGCCTCTGCATCTATCGGGATGAAGATGGACCGAACCGCCTCCTCCTTCCAGGTGGCTGTCGTCGCATCTATAAGTTCATGAACTCTGGTTGGCGGGTTGGCAACCAAGGAAGTGATTGACCGTGGTACCTCTTGCCTCGGGATCCAATTGTGTTCCCATATAAGCGTGTTCTCTCCTGTCCTAATCCTTCTAATGACCCCTTGCTTCATTATGTCCCTTCCGTCCAATATGGCCCGCCAGATCTGTGATGGGTGTGATCCCAGGTCGGCCTCCAATAGGCTTGTGTTAGGGAAGTATGCGGCCTTAGGAGCTCTCGCCAACTAGTTACTCTCCGTCGTGCGTGGGCTGCTAGGTGCAGCATGTGAGCCGACACGCACGGCCCGCTTACTAATGAGTGAAGTCTATTTTAAACCTTGAGGTCGTAGAGCTAGTCATAAATCAACCCCCACCTCTAAATCCCTGAATTATGTACCCTGTAGTCATTCATCCCGGTCAATCTCAACCCCGAACCTTTCTGGACCAGTTTGGCGCGCAGGGAAACCAGCTATCCCCGCCGGGATCGTACTCTAATCTCACTGACTGCATGGACCCACATGTCATATTCATCCCCAATCTCTCTCTCCCGAGAAACTGCGGCAGCTATGTCTTCGAGTATCGTACGGGCTAGCTGCAGGTCATACCGCGTGCATCTGCCCGTCGAGCCGCCGCGGTTGAGACGAGGCCCTCAGCGAGGAGCGCGTATAGGACCTCCTCGCAGCTGGCCGTAGTAGGTAATGCGGAGGACAAGCTCCAACGCGAAGCGCGCACGTCGGCCGGCGGCTCAACTGCTCCGGACAAGCTCCAATTGCGCACGTAGTAGGTAATGCGCCTGGATAAGTAGTAGCTAAACGATCTAGCACCGAATGCTCGTATATGTGGTAACCAACTTAATCGATCTTGGCCTGGTTGATTGATATGATCGAATCTGCGCAGATCTCAGGCACGCCGGAATTCATATGCGTTGTTTCTCAGTGGGGCACTCTGACGACTTGTAAGCCACCACCATCTGCGATGTGTGCTACGGGGACACCACAGAGACCAGCGCGTGGCCGCTCAAGATGGGCTGACCGTGTCCGTGGCGCTCTGCATCTGCAGCTTCCCGTCTGCGAGCGTGGCGGCCATGGACTACGGCCGCTCATGCGCAGAGGTTGAGGCCGCGGACAGCGAGGATGACGCTGAGGTACCTGCTGGGCCAGCAAGTGTGCGACTGCAAGCTTGTCTTCTCAGGGTACTCAGCTCGTCTTCGCGGGGCACTCGCTCGGCGCGCACACCGCGACACCCACGGCAGTGATGATGGTGACCGCCTGCCACGGCGCCCAGGGCGTGTGCGGGCACTACACGCCCCCGTCCGTCGAACACCCCCGAGGCACGCGTCGCTGCTCCGCCGCGTTGCTGGCGTCCAGGCACCTGCACTAATGTCAGGAAAGAGATTGGATGGGCTGTGGATGGAGGATGGATCTGACATGTGGGGTAGGGATGTAAGTGAGAGGTAGACTTTAATCCCGGGCGGGATGGAGTTTTTCCCGGTGCGCCAAACAGGACCAGGGTCAAGATTGACCGGGATAAATGAGTATAGGGTATAGACTTCAGGGATTTGAAGGTGGGGGTTCGTTTTCGACGAGATCTACAACTTCAAGGTTTAAAATAGACTTCACCCCTTACTAATTGTGCCCATGTCGACTGTGCCCTGCCGGGCCGGCGCGTTTGGCCAGCTCTGGGAGCCGCGGAACCTTGGCTGTTGATTAAGAGAAAAAACACGCAGCCCAGCTAGGCAGAGCCGAGCCCGACCCGTCAACCCTTCCCCTCCAGAACCCTCCTGGCCCCCCTCCCCTCTCCCTCCCCGCCAGCCGCCGCCGCCGCCGCCGCCGCCTCGCCTCGGAAACCACTAGCCTAGCCTTGCTGGAGCCGGGTGGAGAGGACGCGGCCAGCCGATGCACGCCCTCGCACGTGCCGCGTCCCTCCTGCGCCGAGCCGTGGCCTGCCCGCCTCAGCTCGGCGTCGCCGGCCGCGACACCACGCTCCTCGCCAAGGTTTGGCTCCTGCACCCCATCCTCCCCATTTCCGTCACGTTGGTTCTCCTTGAGGCTAGTGCGACGTGCTCGGCAAGTTCGAATACGTGATCTCGCATTTCGCTCGCTGGATGGGTAGGGTTTACGAGGACTTTAGGAACCATGGATTTGGGCGCGTCCGTCGGGATGGAACCAAGATCCCATCAATCAGTCAGGATTTGTGGAGCAATTGACAATGTTCTTTTTGGTGTGTTTGGGTCACATTCCTGATATATGGGAAGAAGAGATCGCGTATGCTGCTATCTACTCCAAGAAATTAGTTTCGGGGAATTTTTCTTCTGACTTCTCATTCACCACCTGAGAGGCATATATAACTGAACAGCTTCAATCAGTACAGTGGCAGAACAATAGAGTTAAATGGCTAAACAGAGTGCCTGTTTTAACTGAATTACAATCAACAGTAATTCACACATGATGCTAAATAATAGCTGCCGTTGGATATGGCCGTCAGGCTTGTGCGCCATGGATAACTGAACCTGTCCCTCACTTGTTTGGCCCAGATAGATGTATGTGCTGAAACTGCCCCTCCTTCTAGGACCTCACTGATGACCAGTTACCACTTTGTGAACAGATTTTGTGGTGGATTTTATACTTGGTCCCTTCTAGTTCTAGTTTGGAAATGTAGCATTTGATTGAGTGTGATTGGGTTTGGGTATCAGCTTGCTCAGGTACTTTCAGATCCAGATTGCAATCATTTACAAATATGGGCTTGCTCGAGTTCTATCTCAGTAAGGATTAGCAAATAGCAACCGTGTGCTATGTTCAAAAGTTTATTTTCTGTATGTTGTTATTGATTAACTATTAAGTGTCTTGGCTATATTTCATGGCATCTGATTCTCGTTCTGCCTTCTCAGTTAGCTTTCATCATTTGCAGATTTTGCCAAATGTCCACTCCAATGGGCATTCTACTCTTATGGCTCCAGCAAATGAAGTGCTGATTCCACCGGAACTTCTATCTAGCAAGACTGTCTGGACACCAGACCGAGAGCTTGGTGTGTTTCTAGTGTTTCTTATCCATCTGCTGCTATCACAATGTTGTTTCTCTTGAGTTAGATAAAAACAACACTTTTCATTGGCAATTTTTGGTTCAAGGCTTTTGTGCTACATTAAAGGCGAACCTGTTTTATGGTATCCACTTTAAGCATTGGTAGACCAAAACTACCATGCGTCTCACAGCGATGAATGTGTTTTGGGTTGCTGACGACACTCCCGAAGGAATTATTACTCCTGATCAGAAGAAAGCGTTTAGGGAGGCCACCAGTGTCTTTTTCGGAGCCGTTCTGAGTGTGATCGGAGACTTTTTTTTTGCAGGAAAAAAATTAAAAAAATTAGAACTTGTGGGATGCCCTCAAGGAAAAATTCGGTGGTATTAATGGTCGGAGTGACCTGTATGCCATTGAGTAGTTCCATGATTGCAGCATGGTTGAAAACTGTCCTGTGCTGGATGAGGCTCATGAGATAATAATACATCGCTAAGGAGCTTGAACTCTTGAAGTATTAGTTATCGGACAAGTTTGACTTCCCGCTGGTAACTCACACTTCAGGAGTTCGAGCTCCTAAACGATGCACTGTATCTCATGGCCTGGTCCAGTACAGGTCGGTTCAACCATCCTTTAGTCATGGAACTGCTCTATGGCAATACAACTCGCTCCCAGCATCAGTAGCGCCGAATTTTGCTTCGAACGCATCCCACAAGTTCTTGGCAACCCGCATATTGAGATATGCGTCAACTAACTTGTCTCCGATCACACTCAAAATGGCTCCAAGAAAGATGGTGCTGGCCTCCCTAAATGCCTAAAGATCAGGAGTAATCTTTCTTTCGGGAGTGCCACCAGCGACCCAGAACACATTCATCGCTATGAGCCACCAGGTAGTTTTGGTCTGCCAACACTTAAAGTGGACACCCGTAATCAGGTTTAGTTTTAATGTAGCAACAAAGCCTTGAATCGGAAACTGACTATAAAAATTAGGTTTTTGGATTAATGGTAAAGTGGCACTTTATGCTCTATTTTTATCTAACCAACAGAGATTTCTTAGTTGACTCTGCGCTCTTACTTTGATGGAAAATCTAGCTTCGCTGAACGAGATTTTCTATAATGGGACGGAACTTGATTTCACTTTTTATCTAGTTCAATTGTATCATAATTGGCTAATGAAAGCTATATATGTGATCTTCACATTATGCTGAGTTGTAAGTAATATTTTATTACAGGGCAGTATGAGGACCTAGTAGCTAGAGTAACAAACTTCCATAACGAGGACAAGGGATTCATGGTTTTGGATGGTGATGTTTTTGACGTTCCAATTAGGAAGGATATTGTTCACAGGGTAGTAAGGTGGCAGCTTGCGAAAAGGCAACAGGTGCACACTATGATATCTCATCTCTCTTGTTCTGTTTGTCTTCCGCTTACAAGCTCCCAAATCACGTGATCTACTGTATAATATGTTTGTGTAATATCAGTTACTTTCTTAAGTTTAGATATTTAAGTTCTATCCTTCTAATGCACCTTCTGATAATTGCATGCACCTGTCTTTCACAGGGGACACATTCAACTAAAACTATCAGTGAAGTGAGCGGCACAGGAAGAAAGCCTTATAAGCAAAAGGGAACCGGAAGAGCACGTCATGGAACATTGCGTGGTTGTCAGGTTATACTAACATTCCTCCATTCATATAAATGGTATCGAGTAGGCTCTGGAGATACTTCATCTTCTTTGGGCTCCAATTAAACTCAGATTCAAACTGAAACAGTTTCGAGGAGGTGCAACTATGCATGGCCCGAAACCACGAAGCCATGCATTCAAGTTGCAGAAGAAAGTACGACGTCTAGGACTTAAGATAGCTTTGTCTGCTAGAACAGCTGAGGGGAAGGTATCTGCTGCCTTACTAATTCATTTTGTATCTTCCTGGATGTTCTTGTGTGTAGTTTAGCTCCTGCCTTGTCCCAAGATAACAATTTGTGCTACGAAATGAATTCTGTATCGAATCAAGAACCTTGTTTAGTAGTATGCTTCAGGCCACAGTAATGATCATGTCTCTTATTGCTAGAACTATGCAAGAATTGCTGTGCTGTTGGCCTGTTGCACAAGCTGTTGATCAGCATGCCACTATGAGACGCCTGAGGAACTGTTTTGCTATGTTTACACTTTCTGGATCCTTTCACTATATTTTGTACTGCCTCTGATCCAAAAAAATAAGTGTCGTGGTTTTAGTTCAAATTTGAACTAAAACACTTATTTTGGATCAGAGTGTGTACTTCATAGATCCTTCCTGAAGTTCAGAGAACAGACCACTTACCTAGTTCTAATGGAGCATGGACTAGTTATATTTTTTGATCAATACTGTTTGTAGAATGGTTTCTATGACTGCCTTGTCTTCTTAGACGGTTTACAATCTTATTAGGGTTGTTGCTTATGAGATGTAACATTCAGCTGGTATTTTTTCCATGGCTTCTTGAAAGAATGAAAGCTATTGAAATCTATTAAGCAATGTGTAACAATACATTTGTTTATGCGATGTTTTTTTTTCTTCTGGTGCTGCTCCCAAAAATTCTCGAGCACACAAAGTGGCAAAGGAAACTTGACAGTCTGTTATCATGAATGCAAATATATGTATACAAGAGTCAGTCTGGATCTCTCCATTTGAAACCATTCTTCGCAGTAAATACGTATGCATGTAAAGTTCACTTGACCATGTTTTATTGTAGCTCTGCATCTTTGACGACTTAGAAGTCCCTAGCCACAAGACGAAAAACATTGTGCAGTACATAAAGCAGATGGACGATACGAAGAAGATTTTATTGGTGGATGGAGGTGACATTGATAAGAAGTTAAAGCTGGCTACTCAAAATCTTCACTACGTGAATGTCATTCCTTCGATTGTAAGTGTCTGGGTACCTCAGCACCTTAACAATGACGAATAGTCCCATTGTAGTTTTCCCAGCAGATATTTTGACCCAAGAAGATCGTGCTGATGTTTCACATCCTCAAATGCAGGGCCTCAATGTCTACAGCATCCTGCAGCATGACACCCTCGTGATGACTCGGGACGCCATCAACAGAATCGTTGAGCGGATGCACACCCCCATCAGCCGCTAGCAAGCAGGGCTTCAGAGAACCTTGCTATACATACTGCACCTTTTATCCGATTTTGGTACAACAGCTTTGATCAAGCTGCTCGTGAGTAGGCCAAAGTGCAGCCCAACCTTTTGATTATCTGTTTGTATGGAAATCATAGCACCAACTGTCGGTATGTGTAGTGGTTCCGGGCTTCAAATCCCAGTGTTTTGTTGCAGACGTGATTTAATCCCCTATAAGCTACCAGGCTCCCAGTTCACTCTGCTGGTGGAAGCAGGTTCATTTTTCTATTTGTCAAGATGCTACATTTATTATTTTGCGGCAACCTGAAATTCTGCTGAATGTAATGTGTCAAGAGTAGGGAACCAATGGGTTGTACTGATGCATGCCCACCCTAGGTTATTCAATAAAACATTTTTGTTTGATGCGATTTTATTCCTGTGATTTACAATTTTCTTTATGAAAATTCTTTTTTCTTTTACTGTTTTGAACAGAAAATACTTTGATAATTTTAGTTGCATAAATTTTATATAATTTTAGTTTCAATAATACTACAGGTTTTATAAAAGTTTATTTTGTTTTTACTTATTTATTAAAGTTTATTTTGTTTCTACTTACTTGTTTTCTTTTCTTTTTAATTCTTTTATTTATTTTATGAAAATTCTTTCTTTTTGCTTTATTTATTTTATTTTGTTTCTACCTGCTGTTGCTATTTTTATTTATTTTATTATAGTTTATTTATTTACATTATTAAAGTTTATTTTGTTTCTAATTATTTATTAAAGTTTTTTTGTTTCTAATTATTTATTTTATTTTGTTTCTACTTATTTATTTTCTTGTCTTTTTTTGCTTTTTAATTTATTTTATGAAATTTCTCTTTGCTTTTAATGTTTTACACACAAAAGCCCTCTCCCCTGGCTGGATTGGTACCGGTTTGTGGCCTGACCCGGCTCGAAAGACAACGCTTTGGTACCGGTTTAGGCAACAAACCGGTACTAGTGGTGGTGGGCTAGGAGTGGAGCCCATTGATCCCGATTCGTGCTGCCAACCGGGACCAAAGGGGCCAGACGAACCGGGACCAATGGCCCCACGAGGCCTGGCAGACCCCTGGCCTCATGAACCGGGACAAATGAGCCCATGGCTACCGGTTCGTGAGCGAACCGGGACTAATGGGCTTATCTGGCCAGGACGTATGCCCTGTTTTCTACTAGTATACTTCCTGGCCAATCGGGTTGCCTGGTACATGACACTCAAGCGGCACTACCGAAACTTCAAGTAGGAAGACCTACCGGTCGCTGAGCATGCTCATCACATGAAGCTCCTCACTGACGGCCTCGCTAACATGGACTCCCCCTGTCATGGAGGTGGATCTCACCATGTGGTTCTTGCATGGCCTTGACAAGCGCCTCAACACCATTCCATTTCTGCTCGATGACATTGTGCCTCTGCCACCGTTCAACACGGTCCTCTCTCGTGCCAAACTCGTGGAAGAGCTGCCGAGGAGAGCGCCCTACTACGCTTGCCCTCACCAGCGGGAATGGCTCCAGCAGTTGTGGCTTCGGTGCCCACGGTCGCTCGGGCGACCGTGCCGATTGACTAGCGGATCATCAGATCGTGGCTCTGACTGCAAATAGGGCGTGCCTCCATTTGGACGTGACTACGATAAGCGTTGAGGCGATGGTGGTGCGTGCTCGTGGCCGCAGTGACTCTATGGTCGCTGATGGAGCCAAATCCAGCAGACCTCGGGTAGGGAGTCCCAACTGGTAGTCTTGGCATGATAGTAACAAGGACACAAGAGTTTATCCAGGTTTAGGGCCTCTCAAGGAGGTAATACCCTACATCCTACTTTGATTGTGTTGATTTTGAGGCGGTACAGAGTACAGGTGATCTACTACAAGATCGTATGTGTATGAGTTGAGTTGTTATGAGATGATATATTGCCTAGCCTATCCCCGGCTTATGTAGGAGCACTGAAGACCTATGATAACAGGAGTCCTAGTCAGCTACATCGGTGGAGAGGAATCCTCATCTTGTATCCCAAGTCTTATGGAACCTCCCTTGTATGCGTCATGGGCTGCCCTGAAGTGGCCCAGGACAGAACCGACAAAGGGGGTCCTTGGCTCGGCCCACCAGCCCGAGAGTAGACATGGTAAGTACCCCCTGGTCCAGGACACCATCAGTAGCCCCTGAACCGGTCTTCAAGTCGGGGACGCTCCTCAGTTCTTCCGAACTGCTCCTCGTCTTCAGTCGTCGATCTTGAAAGCTGATTCAACAAATCCTCTCATCTTCTTTATGGATCGCCGTAGTACGTCTGAGGAGTATACACGTCGGGCATCCGAGGAGCCCCTTTAAGTTCTCGACCTTTATCAATGCCTTGTTATTTTCATGCCACACCTCGGGTTTGAAGTTTTTTCCTGCATAGTCGTGTCTTCTTGCAACCGACCTACAACGCCGGGGACTGCATCCGAGGTGACGCAGACCACCTCTATTTGGAAAAAGTGGAAGGAGTTTAGCCGAGCTTCACGTTGGAAAAGTATCCTGTGTAGCCAGCCGCTCGCAGCTGACTTCCATGCCGAACTTCTTCCGAAGTGGTGCACCACCTAGGTCTTAGGCTGATTTTTTGCAGATTTTTTCCCTATTGGTGCAATTTATTATTTGTCGATATGTATAGTCAGTAGCCCTCAAGGTGTGTGCCGGCCTAAAATCCGGTATGCACCTGAAGGATTACATAAAACTACTGATCCTAGTAGCCCCCGAGACTCAGGTTAATTAGCAAATCGGTCCGAGGATCAAATCCTTGCTTGGCAGCAGACTTTAGGAACAGAAGCGCGGTGTGCAGTAGCCCTCGAGACCCAGCTTGGGTGCGGCCAACCGACTCAAGAGGCTCACAATCTTCTCAGAAATCGTATTGCACTTAAATTTTCTGCATGGAATTTTCAAAGTAGTAGTCCATGAGACTAGGATTGGGAAACATGGACGACCCTAGGATCGCATATCCTCGGGAACAAGCTCGGCCAAATACCGGCATGTGCATTTCACCATCGCCGAGGTGCTACTTGGAAAGGAAGATGTCAAACTGTGGGTGGGAAAAGATCTTTCCCTAGCAAAATAACACACGGTACACCTCGGCCAAGAGGATGTCCCGCCTCCTGGGAAAAACATACAAATAGGTTAAAAGTGTCATAAGCTCGAAAGCCAAAAACTTATGTAAAATTTTTATGCTTGAATTAAATTAAGTTTTTTTGTGCCAATCCAAAATTGGTCTTAAAATTAATTTGTGCTTCCGTCGTGCTTTAAAATGTACATCCGATCTCCAAGCTTCAAGTGGGTCAGCATTCGGCTTCAACCTCCTTCTCCCGAAGGCGGAGTGCCTCTCACACAAATTTTGACAAACTAAACTCGAGCAGCATATAGAAAAAGGAGTAGTAGAAAAGACTATGCAACGACTAAGAAGAAAACACTTATTATAAAACAACACATATAAGTTTAAGAGCCCCCAGTTGACTTAGGTAAAGAAAAGTGTCTTAGAACAAAGTTTTTATTCTACACAAATATAATGCTTGACCGAGGCAGAGAATTTTTTTTGAGCATGAAAGTGACTTAGCTGTTTAATGTGCTCGGTGTTGATGATGCGACCCGGTCTTGTGGGGACAAGAAGACACCTGTTGATCTCTGGCAGATCCAACATGGTGCGTAGTCCTTGTCTTGGCCGAGGTCCCAACCCCAACATTTTCCCGATGCGGCGTGGTGAGGAGCTCGGCTTGATGAAGTGACGACACGACATGGTTGTCATGGCGAGGCGAAGCCCTTGATCCAGCTGTCATGACGAAGCACGTCGGCGGGGTGATGCCGGAGCTCTCGGAGAAGGCCGATGAAGCGAAAGGGAAGCCCCCAGGTCGAGGTGACGAAGCATGTCGGCGTAGTGACAAAGGATCCCCATGCCCGTCGATGTGACGAAGCAGTTCGGCATGGTGGACGCCGACTTGATGAAGATACGGTGCAACGATGATGAGGTAGGTCAGAATTTGTGACGAGATCGACGTCGACTTGAAGAAGTAACGGCTCGGAGATGCCGACATGACCAACCCACGCACTCTATGGGCCCATGATGGTCTTGGCGATGCCGAACTCCTAGTCGGCTATCCAAGGTGGTGACATGATGTGGTTGACATTGGCCCGATGAGGTGATGGCGTGGCTAGCGCAGGTCGACACCCGTGGAGCAACAAGGTCGGCCCGGTTTGACACCAGCACAACTCGTGAATTGCAGGCACATGTTTGAGATCAAAACACAATACCTTACAAAAAAAATTCCTCCAAAAAGGATGAACTTGAGTCAGATTAGTTTCCGCGCAGAAAATCGATTCAAAAATTGATGCACTTCTCAGGTATAGTCCAGAGTTTACACCGTCAGATCGAGTTGAAATTTTGAGGGCTTCTTTATATAAGAATTTCATAGGAAATGAACAGTTGGATATTCCGAAAGATGTCTAAGATGATGGCTAGACTCTTTGCCCTGAACTCGCACAGATTGCCATCTAGATCCGACAGGGCTCCGGTATATCAGTGGTTGCCAAAGATTCCTTCATCAAAACACGATGAAATTTTACAGTGTCGTTGTAGACTCAATTCCACACAATTTAAGTGAAGCAATCGGCAAAGCGACATCCGAGGGGGAGGGGACAATAGAAACAAATCCATTTTCCAGAAAAATATGCACTGACGAGCGAGTGCAATGTTGATGTTGAGCCCCCAAGATCCATGGACGAATTTCTCCATGATCTCGGTTGGACGAAAGTTGACCTTAATAAAGAAACCTGTCCGATCTTGATGATCCAACATGGGTTGTAGTCCTCTACCTAGTTGAGGTGATCAATCAACTCGGCGACAAAGATGCCGACGCCGAAGATAAAGATTCATTCTAGTGCATACATCATGCCAGAACCTATCTGAATTCCCATCATACCGTAGAGACTATGCGACTGGACCTATATTGGCCACCAATGATGGAGTCAAATCCAGAAGATCTCGGGTAGGGGGTCCAAAGCTGGTACTCTTGGCACAAAGGTAACAGGGACACAAGAGTTACCCAGATTCGGGCCCTCTCGAGGGGTAATACTGTATGTCCTTTGATTTATTGATTTTGAGGGGGTACAAAGTACATCTGATCTACCATGAGATCGTATGTGTATGAGTTGAGTTGTTATGAGATGATCTATTAACTAGCCTAGCCCTGGTTTATATAAGAGCATCAGAGGACTAGGATAACAAGAGTCCTAGTCGGCTACGTCGGTGGAGGGAAGTCCTCATCTTGTATGCCAAGTCTTGTGGAATCTCCCGTGTATGCGTCATGGCCTGTCCGAAGTGGCCCAGGACGAAGCCGACAAAGGGGTACTCGGCCTGGTCCACCTGGCTGGGAGTCGGCATGGTAAGTACCTGATACGTCTCCAACGTATCTATAATTTTTTATTGGTCCATGCTATTATATTATCAATCTTGAATGTTCTATATACACTTTCAAGCAATTATATATCATTTTTGGGGATTAACCTATTAACTTAGTGCCCAGTGTCAGTTGCTGCTTTTTTGCTTGTTTTTGGTTTCGCATAATATCAGTACCAAACGAAGTCCAAATGTAACGAAATGCTACTTCTTGAGCTTTGATGACCTGCAAGTATACGGGACAGTTGTAGCCTCTTTCGATAAGTAAGAGTGTCGAACCCAACGAGGAGCTAAAGGTAGAACAAATACTCTCTCAAGTCCTATCGACCACTGATATGACTCTACGCACGCTTGACGTTCGCTTTACCTAGAACAAGTATGAAACTAGATGTACTTTGTAGGTGTTGTTGGATAAGTTTGCAAGATAATAAAGAGCAAGTAAATAAAAAGTAGGGGCTGTTTAGATAAAGATGCAATAAAGTAAATATAGCGAGTGTGGAAAAGTGGTGGTATGAGTTGTGGAATTGTCCCTAAGCAATTGACTACATTACTAGAACGATAGCAAGTATTATGTTGGAGAGGCATAAGCTAACATACTTTCTCTTATTGGATCATATGCACTTATGATTGGAACTCTAGCAAGCGTCCGCAACTACTAAAGGTTCATTAAGGTAAAACCCAACCATAGCATTAAAGCATCAAGTCCCCTTTTATCCCGTACGCAACAATCCCCTTACTCGGGTTTATGCTTCTGTCACTCAAGCAACCCACCATAAAAGAATCATGAACGTATTGCAACACACTACAACGGGAATCCCTCACGCTTGCGCGACACGAAGGGCACAATAGGACAGCAACATAACCACAAGCAAATTAAACCAATCATAGCAATTCATCAATCACCGGTAGGACAACAAAAATCTACTCAAACATCATAGGATGGCAACACATCATTGAATAATAATATGAAGCATAAAGCACCATGTGCAA
Source organism: Aegilops speltoides (assembly GCA_021437245.1). NCBI lineage: Eukaryota > Viridiplantae > Streptophyta > Magnoliopsida > Poales > Poaceae > Aegilops > Aegilops speltoides. Next base: position 55,094,079 of record CM038146.1, read on the forward strand.
GTAAAGGGTACAGCAGGTTGCGGGAGAGTGAACCGCTGGATATAGATGGGGGAAGGTGATGGAGATGTTGGTGAAGTTGGCGGAGGTGTTGGTGAAGATCGCGGTGATGATGATGGCCCCTGGCGGTGTTCCGGCGCCACCGGAAGCAAGGGGGAGAGAGCCCCCCTTCTTCTTCTTATTCCTTGACCTTCTCCCTAGATGGGAGAAGGGTTTCCCCTCTGGTCCTTGGCTCCCATGGCGTGGGAGGGGCGAGAGCCCCTCCGAGATTGGATCTATCTCTCTGTTTCTGTGTTCTGGAGTTCTGCCCTGGCACCATTTACTTTATATCTGGAGATCCATAACTCCGATTGGATTGAAACCTTCGCCCAGATCGTTTTCCAGAAATTAGCTTTCTTGCGGCCAAAGAAGGGCATCAATCGCCTTACGGGTGGCCCACGAGAGTGGGGGCCGCACCCACATTAAGTGGGCGTGGGCCCCTATCTCGTGGCCACCTCGGGCATCGTGTCGCGTTGATTCTTCCTCCCAAAAATCACAAATATTCCAAAATAATTGTCCGTCCGTTTTTATCCCGTTTGGACTCCGTTTGATATGGGGTTTCTGCGAAACATAAAACATGCAACAGACAGGAACTGGCACTGGGCACTAGATCAATATGTTAGTCCCAAAAAATAGTATAAAAAGTTGCCAAAATAATATGAAAGTTGTAGAATATTGGCATGGAACAATAAAAAATTATAGATCTGACGGAGAGCGTATCAACATCTAAGCTTAATTCTGCTCGTCTTGAGTAGGTAAATGATAAAAAAGATAATTTTTGATGTGGAATGCTACCTAGCATAATCTTGATCATGTGTCTAATCATGGCATGAATATTAAGATACAAGTGATTCAAAACAATAGTCTATCATTTGACATAAAAACAATAATACTTCAAGCATACCAACCAAGCAATTATGTCTTATCAAAATAACATAGCCAACGAAAGCTCATCCCTACAAAATCATATAGTCTGGCTATGCTCCATCTTGATCACACAAAGCATTCAAATCATGCACAACCCCGATGACGAGCCGAGCAATTGGTTCATACTTTTTAATGCACTTCAACCTTTGCAACTCTTACGCAATACATGAGCGCAAGCCATGGACATAGCACTATAGGTGGAGTAGAATATGATGGTGAAGGTTTATGTGGAGAAGACAAAAAGGGAGAAAGTCTCACATCGACGCGACTAATCAACGGGCTATGGAGATGCCCATCAATAGATATCAATGTGAGTGAGTAGGGATTGCCATGCAACGGATGCACTAAGAGCTATAAGTGTATGAAAGCTCAAACTGGAAACTAAGTGGGTGTGCATCCAACTTGCTTGCTCATGAAGACCTCGGGCATTTGAGGAAGCCCATCATCGGAATATACAAGCCAAGTTCTATAATGAAAATTTCCACTAGTATATGAAAGTGATAACTCAAGAGACTCTCTATATGAAGAACATGATGCTACTCTGAAGCACAAGTGTGGTAAAAGGATAGTAACATTGCCCCTTCTCTCTTTTTCTCTCATTTTTTCTTTTATTTTTCATTTTTTCATTTTTTTCTTTCTTTTTGGTGGGCTTCTTTGGCCTCTTTTTTTTATTTGGGCTTCTTTGGCCTCTTTTATTTTTCATAAAGTCCGGAGTCTCATCCCGACTTGTAGGGGAATCATAGTCTCCAGCATCCTTTCCTCACTGGGGCAATGCTCTAATAATGATGATCATCACACTTTTATTTACTTACAACTCAATATTACAACTCGACATCTCGAACAAAGATATGACTCTATATGAATGCTTCCGGCGGTGTACCAGGATGTGCAATGATCTAGCATAGCAATGACATCAAAAAACAGACAAGCCATGAAAACATCATGCTAGCTATCTTACGATCATGCAAAGCAATATGACAATGACTGCTCAAGTCATGTATGTGATGATGATGGAAGTTGCATGGCAATATATCTCGGAATGGCTATGGAAATGCCATAATAGGTAGGTATGGTGGCTATTTTGAGGAAGATATAAGGAGGCTTATGTGTGATAGAGCGTATCATATCACGGGGTTTGGATGCACCGGCGGAGTTTGCACCAACTCTCGAGGTGAGAAAGGGCAATGCAGGGTACCGTAGAGGCTAGCAAAGTGGAAGAGTGAGTGTGCGTATATCCATGGACTCACATTAGTCATAAAGAACTCATATACTTATTGCAAAAGTCTACTTAGCCCTCGAAGCAAAGTACTACTACGCATGCCCCTAAAGGGATAGATTGGTAGGAAAAGACCATCGCTCGTCTCCGATTGCCACTCATAAGGAAGACAATCAAAAAACACCTCATGCTCCAACTTCGTTACATAACGGTTCACCATACGTGCATGCTACGGACTTGCAAACCTCAACACAAGTATTTCTCAATTTCACAATTACTCAACTAGCACAACTCTAATATCACCACCTTTATATCGCAAAACTATTGCAAGGAATCAAACATATCATATTCAGTGATCTACAAGTTTTATGTAGGATTTTATGACTAACCATGTGAATGACCAATTCCTATCATCTCTCTAAATAGATATAAGTGAAGCAAGAGAGTTTAATTCTTTCTACAAAAGATATTCCCACGCTCTAACAAATATAAGTGAAGCAAAAGAGCATTCTACAAATGGCGGTTGTATATATGAAGAGAAACAGGCAATCCAAACTTCAAATGATATAAGTGAAGCACATGAAGCATTCTAAAAAGCCATACTCAAAAGATTTAAGTGAGGTGCAATGAGAATTCTATAAATCAACCAAGGACTATCTCATACCAGCATGGTTCATAAAAGAAAAGTGAAAACTAAATGCAAAAGACGCTCCAAGACTTGCACATATCGCACGAACGAAATGAATATGAAAACATACTGATACTTGTTGAAGAAAGAGGGGATGCCTTCCGGGGCATCCCCAAGCTTAGACGCTTGAGTCTCCTTGAATATTTACTTGGGGTGCCTCGGGCATCCCCAAGCTTGAGCTCTTGCCTCTCTTCCTTTTCCTCATATCCAGACCTCCTCGTTTAGACACTTCATCCACACAAAACTTCAACAGAAAACTCGGTAAGATCCGTTAGTATAATAAAGCAAATCACCAATCTAAGTACTGTTGCAAACCAATTCATATTTTGTTTTTGCATTGTGTCTGCTGTAGTATAACTTTTCCATCGCTTAATCCACTAATATAAATTGATAGATTCATCAAAACATGCAAACTATGCATCAAAAACAGAATCTGTCAAAAACAGAACAGTCTGTGCAATCTGAACATCCACCATACTTCTGTTACCCCAAAAATTCTACCAAAATTAGGAAAAATAAAGAAGTTGTATAGCAAGACAGTGAAAAAGTAATCAGAGCCAATTGACATTCCAGTTAAAAATGTAAAATCACGCACTACAACCAAAGTTTCTGTCCTGCACCGTAGAAACCAACATGCATTGTAAACATCCTAAAGGCAAACCTTAGCACATTATTTTTATAATACAATGGAATTGTACAAGGGGATAATTATTTTTGATGAAAAGTTTCTGTAATTAAGATTCACAAAGTTTCCGTGAGCATGAACAAAGTTCAAGGAGCTCTCCCACTTCAACAATGCTTGCCTTTCTCACTTTCACTTTCCTTTTTGAAAAGTTTTATGTTCCCTCTTTATTTTTTTGTTTTTAAACTATATAAAAGCACCCAACAGAAATAAATGACTCTCTAAAACTTCCGGGTTGTCTCCCTGGCAGCGCTTTCTTTAAAGCCATTAAGCTAGGCATTTAGTGCTCAAGTAATGAATCCACCCGGATCCCAAGGTATATCAAAGCCAATTTTAATTAACAATGATTTGTAATTTAGTAGTGAGCACAAAGTAACATATATCAAGTAATGACGAAGTCTAACTCTTTTCCTATGCATCGGCATGTCATAAAAGAACAATTCATGCACACCAAGTAAAGGCCAATGCATAGTATAAGCAGTTTCTTGCAATTCTATCATATTGGAAACATAGAGAGGTGGAGATATAGTTCCTCTCTCATAATAATTGCAAGTAGGAGCAGCAAGCACATGCAGATTATATCTATCAAAATCATCATGTGTAGTAGTAAAATGCAACCCATCAATATAATCCTTAATAAGCACAAACTTCTCCGATATAGTGTAGTTTGGAGAATTCAAAAAGATAATAGGACTATCATGCGTGGATGCAATAGCAACAATTTCATGTTTAACATAAGGAACTATAGCAAGTTCATCTCCATAAGCATAATTCATATTGGCATCTTGTCCACCAGCATAGCAAGTATCATCAAAAAGGGATATTTCAAGAGAATCAACGGGATCATAGCAATCATCATAGTAATCATCCTTCGGTAAGCACGAAGGGGAATTAAACAATGTATGAGTTGAAGAGTTACTCTCATTAGAAGGTGGGCACGGGTGATCAATCCGCTCTTCCTCCTTTTGTTCTTCGCTCTCCTCATCATCTTTTTCATCTAATGAGCTCAAAGTTTCATCAATTTCTTCTTCCATAGCTTCCTGCAAAATATTAGTCTCTTCTTGGACAGCGGAGAATTCCTCAATATATAGTTTAACATAGGCATTAGAATCATAATTATTATAACAATATTCAAGTATGGCAAAATTTTCAGATTTGTAGAGAGTAGCATCATACTTTTCAATCAAAGAAGCAATTTCATAAGCACCCTTAAAACCAACAAATTCTTCAATTTGTTGAACATCATAGTAATTATAAACACCCTTAGCATATGAAGATACAATTCCATTATAAATTAATTCACATTGGTAGGGAAGGTGTTTCTTAGGGTTTTCAGAACAACAAGTAACATCATATATTTCACATAAATTCCGAGCATAGCATTGCAAACGATGAATTTGATCCAGTAAAAGTTTCCCTTTTTCAGATATACGGTGTCGCACATAACAAGCATGATCATCTAAAGATTTGCTCTCAACTAAGCTAGTTGGAGTTTCAGCACAAGCACAAAGGGATCGAAGATGATCCAAGTAAAAAGCTTCAGGAGTGTGATAGATTTTGAGTGGTTCTTCAACCATTGGTTCAGTAGGTACAACTAATTTTTTTTGGTATTTTGCATTTCCTACCCATAACTAAAGATAGAAAACAACTAAGAACAGCAAATAAAAATTACTTAGTGATAAAGCAAACAAGCACACACAAGAATATTCACCCCACGCTATGACTCCCCGGCAACGGCACCAGAAAAAGGTCTTGATGACCCGCAAGTATACGGGATAGTTGTAGCCTCTTTCGATAAGTAAGAGTGTCGAACCCAAGGAGGAGCTAAAGGTAGAACAAATACTGTCTCAAGTCCTATCGGCCACTAATACGACTCTACGCACGCTTGACGTTCGCTTTACCTAGAACAAGTATGAAACTAGAAGTACTTTGTAGGTGTTGTTGGATAAGTTTGCAAGATAATAAAGAGCAAGTAAATAAAAAGTAGGGGATGTTTAGATAAAGATGCAATAAAGTAAATATAGCGAGTGTGGAAAAGTGGTGGTAGGAGTTGTGGAATTGTCCCTAAGCAATTGACTACGTTACTAGACCGATAGCAAGTATTATGTGGGAGAGGCATAAGCTAACATACTTTCTCTTCTTGGATCATATGCACTTATGATTGGAACTCTAGCAAGCGTCCGCAACTACTAAAGATTCATTAAGGTAAAACCCAACCATAGCATTAAAGCATCAAGTCCCATTTTTTACCGTATGCAACAATCCCCTTAGTCGGGTTTATGCTTCTGTCAATCAAGCAACCCACCATAAAAGAATCGTGAACGTATTGCAACACCCTACAACGGGAATCCCTGACGCTTGCGCGACAAGGAGGGCACAATAGGACAGCAACATAACCACAAGCAAATTAAACCAATCATAGCAATTCATCAATCACCGGTAGGACAACGAAAATCTACTCAGACATCATAGGATGGAAACACATCATTGGATAATAATATGAAGCATAAAGCACCATGTGCAAGTAAAGGGTACAACGGTTTGCGGGAGAGTGGACCGCTGGATATAGATGGGGGAAGGTGATGGAGATGTTGGCGATAAAAAAGATGGCGGAGGTGTTGGTGAAGATCGCGGTGATGATGATGGCCCCCGGCGGCATTCCGGCGCCACCGGAAGCAAGGGGGAGAGAGCTCCCCTTCTTCTTCTTCTTCCTTGGCCTTCTCCCTAGATGGGAGAAGGGTTTCCCCTCTGGTCCTTGGCTCCCATGGTGTGGGAGGGGCGAGAGACCCTCCGAGATTGGATCAATCTCTCTGTTTCTGCATTCTTGAATTTTGCCCTGGCACCGTTTCTTTTATATGTGGAGATCCGTAACTCCGATTGGATTGAAACCTTCGCGCATATCGTTTTCCAAAAATTAGCTTTCTTGCAGCCAAAGAAGGGCATCAACCGCCTTACGGGTGGCCCACGAGAGTGGGGGGCGCGCCCACTTTAAGTGGGTGTTGGCCCCTATCTCGTGGCCACCTCGGGCATCGTCTCGTGCTGAATCTCCCTCCTAAAAATCACAAATATTCCAAAATAATTCTCCGTCCATTTTTATCCCGTTTGGACTCCGTTTGATATGGGATTTCTTCGAAACATAAAACATGCAATAGACAAGAACTGGGACTGGGCACTGGATCAATATGTTAGTCCCAAAAAATAGTATAAAAAGTTGCCAAAAGAATATGAAAGTTGTAGAATATTGGCATGGAACAATCAAAAATTATAGATACGACGGAGACGTATCAAGCTTGCGTTGGTTTTTTCCTTGAAGATGAAAGGGTGATGTAGCAAAGTAGAGATACGTATTTCCCTCAGTTTGAGAACCAAGGTATCAATCCAGTAGGAGGTACAAACAAGTCTCCAATCTATGCACCTGCACAAACAATCAAACACTTGCACCCAACGCGATAAAGGGGTTGTCAATCCCTTCACAGTCACTTGCAAGGATGAGATCTAATAGAGATATACATAAAAGATTACTAAAACGTAAAACAAAAGAAAAGTAAATAAATTGCAGTAAGGTATTTTTGGGTTTTTTGGTTTATAGATCTGAAAATATATGATGAAAAATAGACCCGGGGGCCATAGGTTTCACTAGAGGCTTCTCTCTTGAAACAAAATATATGGTGGGTGAACAAATTACTGTCAAGCAATTGATAGAAAAGCGCAAAGTTATGACGATATCCAAGGCAATGATTATGAATATAGGCATCACACCTGTGTCAAGTAGACCGACTCCTGCCTGCATCTACTACTATTACTCCACACATCGACCGCTATCCAGCATGCATCTAGAGTATTAAGTTCATAAGTATGGAGTAACACCTTAAGTAAGATGACATGATGTAGAAGGATAAACTCAAGCAATATGATGAAAACCCCATCTTATTATCCTTGATGGCAATAATACAATACGTGCCTCGCTACCCCTACTTTTCACTGGGTGAGGACACTGCAAGATTGAACCCAAAACTATGCACCTCTCCCATTGCAAGAAGAACCAATCTAGTTGGCCAAACCAAACCGATAATTCGAACAGAAATACAAAGATATCAAATCATGCATATAAGAATTCAAAAAAGAGTCAAATAATATTCATAGATAATCTGGTCATAAATCCACAATTCATCGGATCTCGACAAACACACCGCAAAAGAATATTACATCGGATAGATCTCCAAGAACATCGAGGAGAACATTGTATTGAAGATCAAAGAGAGAGAAGAAGCCATCTAGCTACTAGCTGTGGACCCGTAGGTCTGTGGTAATCTACTCATGCTTCATCGGAAGGGAAATATGGTTGATGTAGGAGCCCTTCGTGATCGAATACCCCTCCGGCAGGGTGCCGGAAAAGGCCCCAAGATGGGATCTCACGGGTACAGAAGGTTACGGAGGTGGAAAAGTATTTTGGTGGACGCTTCTGGTCGTTTGGGAATATTTGGGAGTTTATAGGCCAAGAATTATGGTTAGGGGACCCCCGAAGGGCCCACAAGCCCTCAGGGCGCCCCCTAGGGCGCGCCCCTGAGGCTTGTCATCGCCTCGGGACTCCTCTGACTTCATCTCCAAGTCCTACATGTGTCTTCTGGTCCAAGAAATATCATCGTAAAGTTTTATTCCGTTTGGACTCCATTTGATATTCCTTTTTTGTAAAACTGAAAAACAAGGAAAAAAACCCAGAAACTTGTACTTTGCTCTAGGTTAATAATTTAGTCCCAAAAATAATATAAATAGCATATTAATGCATATAAAACATCCAAAACAGATAATATAATAGCATGGAACAATAAAAAATTATAGATCCATTGGAGACATATCAAGCATCCCCAAGCTTAATTCCTACTCGTCATCAAGTAGGTAAATGAAAAAACAGATTTTTTTGATGTGGAATGCTACCTAACATATTTATCGATGTAATCTTCTTTATAGTGGCATGAATATTCAGATACATAAGATTCAAAACAAAATTTTAGACAAAAAAAATAATACTTCAAGCATACTAATAAAACAATCATGTCTCCTCAAAATTACATGGCCAAAGGAAGTTATCCCTACAAAATCACATAGTCTGGCTATGGTCCATCTTCATCACACAAAGTATTAAATCATGCACAACCCCGATGACAAGCCAAGCAATTGTTTCATAATTTTGATGTTCTCAAACCATTTCAACTTCCAAGCAATACATGAGCGTGAGCCATGGATATAACACTATATATAGGTGGAATAGAATATGGTGGTTGTGGAGAAGACAAAAAGAAGGAGAAACTCTCACATAACCTAGGCGTATTAATGGGATGTGGAGATGCCCATCAAAGATATCAATGTAAGTGAGTAGGGATTGCCATGCAACAGATGCACTAGAGCTATTAGTGTATGAAAGCTCAAAAAGAAACTAAGTGGGTGTGCATCCAATTCGCTTTGCTCACGAAGACCTAGGGCAATTTGAGGAAGCCCATCATTGGAATATACAAGCTAAATTCTATAATGAAAAGTTCCCACTAGTATATGAAAGTGACAACATAGGAGACTCTCTATCATGAAGATCATGGTGCTACTTTGAAGCACAAGTGTGGTAAAAGGATAGTAGCATTACCCCTTCTCTCTTTTCTCTATTTTTTGGCCTTCTTTTGGCCTCTTTTATTTTTCGTAAGTCCGGAGACTCATCCCAACTTGTGAGGGAGTCATAGCTTCCATCATCCTTTCCTCACATGGGACAATGCTTTAATAATGATGATCATCACACTTTTATTTACTTAACTCAAGAATTACAATTCGATTCTAGAACAAAATATGACTCTATATGAATGCCTCTGGTAGAGTACCGGGATGTGCAATGATCAAGAGTGACATGTATAAAAAATATGAACAGTGGCCTTGCCACAAATACTATTCCACATGATCATGCAAAGCAATATGACAATGATGAAGCGTGTCATAATAAACGAAACGGTGGAAGTTGCATGGCAATATATCTCGGAATGGCTATGGAAATTCCATAATAGGTAGGTATGTTGGCTGTTTTGAGGAAGGTATATGTGGGCTTAATGCATCGGCAAGAATTGCACAGTACTAGAGAGGCTAGCAATGATGGAAGGGTGAGAGTGTATATAATCCATGGACTAAACATTAGTCATAAAGAACTCACATACTTGTTGCAAAAAAAATTTAGTTATCAAAACAAAGTACTACACGCATGCTTCTAGCGGGATAGATTGGTAGGAAAAGACCATCGCTCGTCCCTGACCGCCACTTATAAGGAAGACAATCAATAAACAAATCATGCTCTGACTTCATCACATAATGGATCACCATACGTGCATGCTACGAGAATCACAAACTTTAACACAAGTATTTCTACCAATCCACAATTACTCACTAGCATGACTCTAATATCACCATCTTTATATCTCAAACAAATGCAAGGAATCAAACTTCTCATAGTATTCAAAGCCCTTCATATGAAAGTTTTTATTATATCCCTCTTGGATGCCCGTCATATTAGGACTAAATTCATAACCTAAGAAAATTTCCATGCTATTTAGAGACTCTCAAAATAATATAATTGAAGCATGAGAGTTCAACAATTTTTATAAAATGAAGCCACCGCCGTGCTCTAAAAAGATATAAGTGAAGCACTAGACCAAATTGCCTAGCTCAAAAGATATAAGTGAAGCACTTTGAGTATTCTAATAAATTCACGATTCATGTGTGTCTCTCTCAAAAGGTGTGTACAACAAGGATGATTGTGGCAAACTAAAAAGCAAAGAATCATACCATACAAGACGCTCCAAGCAAAACACATATCATGCGGTGAATAAAAATATAGCCTCCAGTAAATTTACCGATGGATCGAAGACAAAAGAGGGGATGCCATCCGGGGCATCTCCAAGCTTAGATGCTTTTTTGTCCTTGAATATTACCTTGGGGTGCCTTGGGCATCCCCAAGCTTAGGATCTTGCCACTCTTATTCCATAGTGATGGCATCCCCAAGCTTAGATGCTTTTTTGTCCTTGCATATTACCTTGGGGTGCCTTGGGAATTCGAACCTTAGGCTCTTGACACTCCTTATTCCATAGTCCATCATACCTCTACCCAAAACTTGAAAACTTCACAACACAACACCGGACAGAAAACTCATGAGATCCGTTAGTATAAGAAAATAAATCACCACTTTTGGTACTGTTGTGAACTCATTCTTTATTTATATTGCTGTAATATCTACTGTATTCCAACTTCTCCATGGTTCATACCCCCTGATACTACCCATAGATTCATCAAAATAAGCAAACAACACATAGAAAACAAAATCTGTCAAAAACAGAACAGTGTGTAGCAATCTGTAAACTTCGTATACTTCTGTAACTCCAAAATTCCGAAAATTTAGGAAAACCTAGGAAATTTGTATATCAATCTTTTGTAGAAAATTCAGCTCAAAAGGATGTTTATACGATTTTTTGAATTTTTTTACTGAGCACAAAAGTTTCAGTTTTTCAGCAAGATCAAATCAACTATCACCGTAAGCCATCCCAAAGGTCTTACTTGGCTCAAACACTAATTAAAACACCAAAACACAATTACTACAGAGGTAATAATGTGCATTCTCATAAAAACAGAAATGAAAAATTATTGGGTTGTCTCCCAACAAGCGCTTTTCTTTAAAGCCTTTTAGCTAGGCTTGAGAATTCAATGATGCTCACTTAAAAGATAGTAATTGAAACACAAAGAGAGCATCGTAAAATATGTGACAACTAAATTTAAGTCTAACATGCTTCCTATGCATAGGAATTTTATAAGCAAGCGAATTATCAAGACAAGCAAAACCTGGCATATGCAAGGAAGGAGAAAGAAACAATAGCAATCTCAACATGAAGAGAGGTAATTTAACAACATGAAAATTTCTACAACCATATTTTCCTCTCTCATAATAGTTACATGTGGGATCATATTCAAATTCAACAATATAGCTATCACATAAAATATTCTCTTCATGATCCACATGCATGCAAAGTTGACACTCTCCCAAATAGTGGGGTAATCATCAAGTAAAGTAATGACCTCTCCAAACCCACTTTTATCAAAAATTTCATGAGATTGATCATTCCCCAAAGTAGTGGGATCATTATTACCTAGAGTTGACACTCTTCCAAACCCACATTCAATATAATTGCAAACACTATTATCATGAGGCTTAAATAAATTTTCAACATCATAAGAAGCATTATCACCCCAATCATGATCATTGCAATAAGTAGTGGACATAACAAAATCAGCATCCCCAAGCTTAGGGTTTTGCATATTATTAGCACAATTGACATTAATAGAATTTATAATAACATCATTGAAATCATGCTTTTCATTCAAGGAGCTATCGCGAATCACTTAATAAATTTCACCACAATTTTCAGATTCACGAATTTCAAGCAAAACTTCATAAAGATAATCTAGTGCACGCAACTCACTAGCAATTGATTCATCATAATTGAATCTCCTATAAAGATTAGCAAGTGGATGAGGATCCATAAAGTCTCTTCTTTCTGATTTTCAATTAATACACAATTATTCCAAGCAAACAAGCAAAAACAAACCAAGTAAGACATAGAGAAAAACGAAAAGAAGGCAAATAAAAAGGCAAATATTTTTCTGTTTTTCCGAAAAAATATAGAAGCAAGGAGAGGAAAACAATAGGCAAATAACAAATAATGTAATGCAAGAGATGAGAGTTTATGATGTTTACTTGGTAGGCTTGATGTAGAACCTCAGCAACGGCGCCAAAAATTCTTCCTCCTTCTTGAGCTTGCGTTGGTTTTTTCCTTAAAGAGGAAAGGGTGGTGCAGCAAAGTAGAGATAAGTATTTCCCTTAGTTTGAGAACCATGGTATCAATCCAGTAGGAGGTACAAGAAAGTCTCCAATCTATGCACCTACACAAACAAACAAACACTTGCACCCAACGCGATAAAGGGGTTGTCAATCGCTTCGCGGTCACTTGCAAGGATGAGATCTGATAGATATAGATATAAAAGATTACTAAAACATAAAATAAAAGAAAAGTAAATAAATTGCTGCAAGTTTTTTTGGGATTTTTGGTTTATAGATATGAGAATATATGATGAAAAATAGACCCCGGGGGCCATAGGTTTCACTAGAGGCTTCTCTTTTGAAAGAAAACATACGGTGGGTGAACAAAATTACTGTCGAGCAATTGATAGAAGAGTGCAAAGTTATGACGATATCCAAGGCAATGATTATGAATATAGTCATCACGTCCGTGTGAAGTAGACCAAATCTACTGCATCTACTACTATTACTGCACACATCGACCGCTATCCAGCATGCATCTAGAGTATTAAGTTCATAAGAATGGAGTAACACCTTAAGTAAGATGACATGATGTAGAGGGATAAACTCAAGCAATATGATGAAAACCCCATCTTTTTATCCTTGATGGCAGCAATGCAATATGTGCCTCGCTACCCCTACTTTGTCACTAAGTGAGGACACCGCAAGATTGAACCCAAAACTAAGCACCTCTCCCATTGTAAGAAGAACCAATCTAGTTGGCCAAACCAAACCGATAACCCGAAGAGAAATATAAAGATATCAAATCATGCATATAAGAATTCAGAAAAGACTCAAATAATATTCATAGATAATCTGATCATAAATCCACAATTCATCAGATCTCAACAAACACACCGCAAAAGAATATTACATCAGATAGATCTCCAAGAACATCGAGGAGAACATTGAAGATCAAAGAGAGAGAAGAAGCCATCTAGCTACTAGCTATGGACCCGTAGGTCTGTGGTGAACTACTCACGCTTCATCAGAAGGCAATATGGTTGATGTAGAAGCCCTCCATGACCGAATCCCCCTCCGACAGGGTGCCGGAAAAATCCCCAAGATGGGATCTCACAGGTACAGAAGGTTACGGTGGCGGAAAAGTATTTTGGTGGACGCTTCTGGTCGTTTGGGAATATTTGGGAATTTATAGGCCAAGAATTAGGGTTAGGGGACTCCCGAGGGGGCACAAGCCCTCACTACAAAAAAAAGACACATCCGTGACATTTTTGGCCGAACGAATTTTTTTCTGTCATACATATGACACTTCTATGACGATAATTGTGACAAAACCCGGTATCATCATAGATGTGGTGGGCTCTTACTTCTATGACAAAAAATCATGACAGAAAATGGGCTTTTCGTCCTGGGCGGGCCGGAGACGCAGCTGCATGACATTCTTTGGTCCGTCCATGACGGAAAAAACCGTGGTAGAAGCGAGTGGGAGGAAAATTTCGGGGAATTTCCAGTTATGGTGGGAGGTCGGGGGCCGAGCGATGCGCATTTCTCTCGTACACGTACGCGCGTGTGTGCGAGGCGTTGGCTCTAACTGAACTCGAGTGAGGCGTTGGGCTCTCACTACTAGGGAAAAGCCTAGCAGCAGTAGCTGGGTTTGGGCCTATCGATGGCGGGCACAAGCGCTCTCGATAAGGCGCCATGACTAATGCTTAGCAATAGCGCGGCTTGACGACGCCATCTTGCTAAATTGACTTACTAGCAGTGGTTCTTTATAAGATCGCTATGTTAATTAGTAGTAGCGCTTCTCTAACCCGCGCTACTACTACTATTTAGTATTTTATTTCTTTTCTATTTCATGTTGTATTCATACACCTTTACACAAGTTTTCATACAACAGAATTTAGAGATTGTTTTACATCATAATGAGTTATTACATCATGGGGTGAAAGAATGGTGGACTAGTTTCAAGTGGATGTCCATCCACTTGAAACTAATCATGATTCTTTCACCCAATGATATAATAATATCATCATCATCATCATATCATTAACAACTTAGCATCATAATACATCATTGTCATATAACACCTCCTCAATATCATCGTTTTCATCATTGACATCACATAACACCTCCTTAAGATCATCATTATCAACTCTAACACATTACCACATAATAAACATATTGTACCTCATAGGACCTATTACATTCGATTAAGACCTACTACATTTTCTATGGTAAAATAACAAAAACAAGATAGCCCCGACTCTCCATTATGGAGAATGGAGATTAGCCTGTCTTCCATTCTTGCCTTTCACTGAATGTTACTTCCAAGAACCTCCTTGCGAATGTCCATACATTTCTTCCATTCTCTCGATGATCATGTGTTCACAGTTTTTAGAAATCCGATATGCAGGTGAGCTCCTAGATTTACTGGCGGTATGTTCGAATCGAGAGGCGACCATGCAGACACATCGATGAGGCACACAATCCATCGGGAGTTTCATTGAAAAACATAATAATAACTTTGTAGTTAGCAATGATGTACTAGTTTTAGAAGTATGCAAAAATGCACGAATGTCGTAATAGTAAAAAATCTTACCAGGTATCTCCGGAGAAGTTATCGTTGTTCAACACATGCACTAGTGGCACGTATTCACCATAATTTGGAGGAGTTCGATAATAGGCATTGTAATTCTCAAGAAGAGTACAAAATGAATTGAGATGATTTTCTCCTTATATGTTAATTGGGTGCCTTGATTGTAGTGGGTTTTATCTACCATCTTCCGCACAGTCTTTGAAGAATCAAAATAAGTGTCAATGGAAATAAGCTATCAACTATTTTGAAATAAAGAATATAAATTAGTTAATAACTATGTTTGATAAACTCACATAGTGGTACAATCGGCAGCGTATCAACAAGGACCCAAATGTCCATATTGTCTTCCTCATTGTCGGGATCACCAAGATCCATGGTGATAATCATACCCTCATCAAAACCATACATTTTGCAAAGTGCTTCCCAATTTTGGCAACCAAAATGGGTTACGCTCTGAGCATTATATAGATTTACTTCAAAATCCATATCATGATGGGTCCTTAGGTGTATTTTCTTTGTTTCAAAATTTTCATGGTCTTCAAAACCCATCCTCTCCAAGACATAGCGTCTTGCATGGCATGGGATAAGCTAGTCGAATTGTAAAATATGAAAATTAGACGTTGAAATAGTTGAAGTCATGCTTAATGGAGAAAAAACTATTGTAAATGCTATGCATCGTATGAACATCGCAGTCTCCTCGAGCTTAATCTTTGAAGCGGCGATCGTCGCCCAACCGAACGTAACTGTCGCACATACCTCGATTGTCGTGGCACCAGCTACACTCCCGGAGACCGTCGTCGTCCGAAAGTACGACATTTCCTACAATCATAATTCAAAGATTAAACTTGTACATATGCTAGCACAAGTCATGTCGAATTCACGACAAAATCCGGCATGACCTTTGCTAAAAAGGACATATCGGCGCTGAAATTTGCGGAACGGAAATTAATCAACACTCCGACAAAACATAGGCCACTCGGAGATGTAAACTGAACATGAACGGCCACTTGGGCAACCACATATCCTATTTGAGCAACAACACAAAATATACAAGGATATTTGGCTGGTCTCACCTCGATGTCGCAGGGGGTACGTCGGTGACTGGGATGACGGCGGGGTTGTCGGAGGGGGTCGGTGACGGGGACGACGGAGGTCACCTCAAACCTTATAAGTTATCACTAGCAACAAAACATGTTCAACTAGTTTTATTAATTCAACTAGTTCTTACTAAATATAAACTTACTATAAATAGAAAAAAACTAGTTCTTTCTAAAAATAAAGTAGTTCAACTAGTTATATTAATTATCTTACTAAAAATAGATTAGTTACATTAATTCAACTAGTTCAACTAGTTTATTAATTTACTTACTAAACTAGTTCAACTACAACTAAAGTAGTTCAACTACCACTACTACTACTAAAAATCTAGTACTAACTAAGCTAAATTAACATCTACTACTACTAAATTAACATCTAGTACTAGCTAACCCTAAATTAACATCTACTACTAAATCTAGTACTAACTAGTGGTGGGGTGGGGGCAGACGGAGAGGTAGCTAGGGGCGAGGTCGAGGGCGGTGGGAGGCGGGCTGCGGAGGAGGAGGAGGGGCGGCAGCAGCGGATGGAGGAGGGCGGTGGCGGAGGAGGAGGGCGGCTGCAGAGGAGGGGAGGTGCGAGGAGGATGGAGGAGGGACGGAAGGAGGGGAGTACCTCGGCGGCGATTTAACGGCGGCGGCGGCGACGACGACGACGGTTGTCATGTAGAGTGAGAGTGTGAGTGAGAGGGCGGTCCTCCGTGGGGATAAGGTAGGTATAGTTGTAGCGCGTTTGGCAAAAGCGCCACAGCTAACGCAAATAGCGATGGCGCTCTACAAGATAACGCGCCATCGCTATAGCTAGCGGGGGCCAAGGTCATGGCAACTATAGCAAGATGGCCAGATGCCTCAAAGCGCCATCGCTACTTCTAAGTCGATGCGCGTTTGGCGGAACCGTTGCTGCTAAGTAGCAGTAGCGTGGTATTTTGAAGCGCGCTGCAAATAAGATTCTGTGGATAGGCTTTTCCCTAGTAGTGTCTAACTGAACCTGAGTGATTGCACCGCAGGCTACACGTTACTGAACCCGAGCGATCGATCGATGGCTGTTAACTGAACCCGATCGAGCGATTCCTTCGCTACTGCTGCTAACTGAAGCCAATGATGCTGCCTCTGGGATGAACAATGAGCATTGCGGGGGGTGGGGGGGGGGGTTGGATGAACAGTGAGTGGTGGCGTTGCCTCTGGATGAACAAGACCCCATGGTGTGGAGGGCTGGATGAACAATAGACGATGGAGGGGTGGCCATGGAGGGGTGGTTGAACAGGACCCCGTGGTGTGGAGGGCTGGATGAACAGTAGACGGTGGAGGCGTGCCCGTGGAGGGGTGGTTGAACAGTAGCCGGTGGAGTAGCGCGCGGTGGAGGCTGGATGAACAGGAGCCCGTGGAGGGTGGAGGAGGTCGACGGTAGCCCATGGAGGCTGGAGGAGGTCGACGGTGGAGATGAACAGTATCCCGTGGAGTCTCGTTTTGCGGCACGCCACACCCTCCCGGCGAACAGGACCCCGTTTGACCGTAGCGCTCCAACACAAGTCCGTTTCGTCCATTTTGCGGTAAGCCACACCCCTCCCGATCAACAGGAACCCCGTTTCGACCGTAGGAGGTCCGTTTCGTCCGTTTTGCGGTATGCCACACCCCTCCCGATCAACAGGACCCCCATTTCGACCGTAGGAGGTCCGTTTCCTTCGTTTTGCGGTACGCCACGCCCCTCCCAATCAACAGGACCCCGTTCCGAATGTAGGAGGTCCTTTTCCTCCGTTGTGCGGTATGCCAGGCCTCGTTTCCATCGCCTGTTCCGTCCAAGCCCTCCCGATGAACACAACCACGCATTCCGTTCCAACCCAGCCAGTTGGCTCCCACGCGTTCCATTGCCTCCCGATGAACACGGCGCATTCCGTTGCCTCCCCATGAACACGACGCATTCCGTTGCCTCCCCATGAACACGACGACGATGCTATTTCTCCGTTCAGACCCAGCCATGTACGTATGCGTGAGTAGGCGTTCGAGACCCTACCCGTATGTACATACGTGGCCGTATTTTCTTTCTTGCACCCTCGCCGTTGTACGTACATGTACGTGCTACATGGGCGCCTCTACTACGACACGTGCGCGCCTCTACATCGACCAGTATGTACGCATTACGTTCGCGACCAGAATGACAACGCCACGACGCTTCGACCAGGTGGGTCGGTATCGAGCACTTCCTTGCCTGCGAATATGTAGCTGGTGGGTCCCAACAGTCAGGGGGGCAAATTGTTTTGTTTTTTTTGCCCGGACGCACTTCCTTGCGTGCGAAGATGTAGCTGGTGGGTCCCAGCAGTTAGGGGGGCAAATCATTTTTTTTGCCTGGACGCACTTCCTTGCGTGCGAAGGTGTAGCTGGTGGGTCCCAGTAGTCAGGAGGGAAACATTTTTTTTGTGAAATACGGTGCCCTGTCCGATGGGTCCCTGCTGTCAGGTGGAGGAATCATTATTTTCCGCGTAATAAGGAGGCACTTCCTTGCTGCGGCCGTGGACCCAGCTGTCAGCCTCTCGACGTATAGTCCATGTCCGATGGAAGTCGTTCCTTGACCACGTTGAGCACGCCGCGCCGAGAGCACCAGTGCGGTGGACGATGGCGAGGCCTAGGAAGGGGACGACGGGGAGCCGGTGAAGACACGACAGTGGATGCCCATGCGGAGAGGAGTATGAGTATTCACTCGTTCGGCTGTGGTGTGAGGCTGCCGTCGCCGCAGGGCTTGGCTAGCGGTGGGAATAGTAGGTGGCGGTGAGGCCTCCACGGTAGCACACCCGGCCACGGGAGGCAGGAGCAGGCGGCACGACCGGCGGTGCTTTGCGTGGCTGGAGCAAGAAGACCAGAGGTTGAAGAAGCACTACGGCCATTGGATGGACATCGTACGGTCACTGGAGCTAGAATCGTTCATATTGACTAAGTTGACAAAGCCCTCCGTCCCCGTCAACTTAGTAGGCCCACAAGTCAGCCTCCCACCAAGGTGAGTCCCAGCTAGCAGGGGGAGTATTCATTTTTTTGTGCGTAATAAAGAGGCACTTCCTGTTGCTCCGAGCTGACAGCGGGGGGAACATTTTTTTCGTGAAATACGTTGGCCCGTCCGGTGGGTCCCAGCAGTAAGAGGGGAAACATTTTTTTTCGCGAAATAACATGGCCCATTCAGTGGGTCCCTGCTGTCAGGTGGAGGAATAATTATTTTGCGCGTAATAAGGAGGCACTTCCTTGCGGCCGCCGTGGACCCAGCTGTCAGCCTCTCCATGTACAGTACTCTTCCGATGGAAGTCGGTCGTTGACCACGTTGACCACGCTGCGCCGAGAGCACCAGGGCGGTGGACGACGGCGACGCCTAGGAAGGGGATGACACAGAGCCGGGGAAGACGCATCAGTGGAAGCCCGCGCGGAGAGGAGTACAAGGGTTCACTGGTTTGGTTGCGGTGTGAGGCTGCCGTCGCCGCAGAATAACAGGGGGTGTGGGTGAGTGGAGGGATGGCCTGGCCAGCGGTGGGAGTAGTATGGGGCGGTGAGGCCTCCGCGGCAGCACAGCCGACCACGGGAGGCAGGAGCAGGTGGCATGACCGGCGCTGCTTTGGGTGGCTGGACCAAGAAGACCAGAGGTTGAAGAAGCACTACGTCCGTTGGATGGACATCGTACGATCACTGAAGCTAGAATCGTTTATATTGACTAAGTTGACAAAGCCCTTGGTATGCTCCAACTTAGTAGGCCCACAGGTCAGCCTCCGAAACGGTGCGCCCCAGATGTCAGGGGGAGGAATCATTTTTTGGGCGGCCGAAGCTAAGAATATCCGAGATTGAAGAATAAGCACGACATCCGTTGGATAGACATCCAACGGCCACTGCTGCTAGAACCGTGTGTTGACTATAATAAGTTGACAAAGCCTTGCATACGCGTCAACTTTTTTTTAGGGGATGCATCACTTAGTAGGCCCACAAGTGTGTGGGAGAGAACTTATAGCCCATTTGCATTTTGTAAGAATGTACAACCCATTTTTGAATTCTAATGGAATTTACAACAGCCCATTTACAGTTTGTTAAAAGTACAACCCATTTTATAACTAGGACAACGATTAGTAATTTCAACCAACCGTTGAAGACATAATTCAATAAAATTTCCCACATTTTGATGGGATCAAAAATATTTTTATCCTGAAATTTCTTGTCAGATTAAATATAAATTTGTATTACGTAAAAATCCAACGAAACATTGCGCGCGCAACAATGAAAATTTAAGATTTTCAAAATCCACAAATAATATTTTATAAACTAATTTCATGTTTGGTGCATTTTTTTATGGTTACTGCCCAGTTTTTATAATTACATCCCATTTATTATTTTTAAAGCCCATTTTCCTGTTAAGCCTAATGCATCCCTCCTAGGAAAGATTTGCAGCTCAGCGGGGCGGAGAATAACAAGTTGACCTTGCCTGGGTATTCCTCAAAAAGACGTATAGCTGGGCTAGCCATTTTCATCTTGAAAAAAGTAGTATCTGGGCTGGATATGTGGCCTGGGCTAGACGGGCCATAGCCCCCCAATTAATACCCTGCTCTCCTCTGAACAACAACAAAATCATTGCCAAGAAAAACTCTGTAGTGCTCACGCCTCAAAAACACAAATACTGCTCGAGCTGCTTGGTCCCAGCTGTCGGCCGCACCTTGTGCAATTCTATCGTTTATATTGACTACATAGGTTGACAATGGTGTGGGACCGTGATGTCAGGAAACCAGGAGAAAGCAAAAAAATATAGTTATACATAATAAGGAGGCACTTGCGTACGTACGTCTATGGCCCTAGTGGATCCCTAGTGTCATCCAGTGAAAATAAAGTCATCTCCTGAATCCTCATGTTCGTTGACCATGTTAACAATGCTCGGCGCCACGGCGAGCGCAACAACTCGACGGACAACGGAGAGGGCCTTGCGGGCCCTACGGAGGTCTGATACAGCGCCCGCTGCTCATTCAGGAAGCCAGGATCATCGGACACCTATGAGCACCTTCGAGAAACTGAGATGGCATGAAACGGTAAGGCCGCGCTTTCAAACCTTTATTAACATACAAGTGTAATTTACTCGTCATTGGAAGGCCCAAGGTCTGTAAGTAAAACCGGCGGGTTACGCGTGTAATTTGAGAGACCAGTGTATATTTTACGAGCACTGCTATATGGACGACATTACCAGACGATACATGCACGACGTGCGTATCATGCCATCCATGGGCAAGGCTGAAACAACAGCTAACGGCTGGATTAGCAATCGTCCGAGTGTCGTTCAGCGTTTTCATCGTGTGTGAAGTACTTCCGATATTTTACTAGTCGAAATCGACCAACCAAGCGCCTTTGCCCGAGACCATCTGCTTTAATTTACAAGCGTCAGTTTTACAAGCGGTTTTGGTTGGAAAACGACGATCCAATCACGGGCTAATATCATGAGTTGGTCGGAAGATCATATGGTTTCACGTCTAACCTACCCGACATGTCGTATAGGCTATGAATGAAACATCAGACGATGAACTTCTTACGCATGGAAACAACAGAAGAGGATGATCTTCTTAACAAGCAAATCACTGGCATTAGATCGACATGCAAAGCAATACGAAGCATTATTCTCAAGAGGCACGGTGAACAGCTCGTGATGCCGCATGCCACAACATTCCAAGCTCAACTTTGCAATCAAACACAAGGCCTGGCATTACATAGACAATATTTAGAACAAACTCTTAACACAGGAATATCTCAGCAGAGTAACTATTTACTTCTAAACTGAACACAAGAATAGGAAAAAACACTCGACGCTGCTCACAGCAAGGGGGTCCCACTCAAAAACATCAAATGCATGTCTTCTGGCTAACATCAATGAGCAAATTTTGACAAGGTTTTCCAATTCCAATATATTAAACTAACGTCTTCTTACTAACATCAATGATTAAACTTTGACAAGCTTTTCCCATTCAAATTATGTAATGCCTATGATCGTGTCATATCGTAGCTTCTTGTACTTGTTTGGGCACTTTTTGCCCAAGGCACTCCATGTGTTGTTAAATTGCCAATGGTCTCTGCAGACTAGTCATGTCACGGGTGTCTAATAACACTCTGTAAAGCTTCTTGGTCATTCCTTCTGTAATGTACCGCAACTAGTGACTGCTTCTTTCTGCAAAGTGGAATGACCAACTGGACCCAGTAACGCAGCAGTTTGCCTTGGACACATTGGCTCCTTTTGTGCAGTTCAACTAAAATCAAAGTCGGAATAAAACCGAGCTTTAATTTTGATATCCCTGTAAGCAACAATAGGTATAAGGGAAACAATTACTGAGAAATAATGGTTGATGACTTGTCTTAATGGGAAAGAAAGCAGGAGAGTAGCAATTCTCCATCAGTGTGATTCATTCATATTGACTGGACATTATCTTAACAATGCTTTGTTTCAACATTTATAAAGAACGAGAAAGCAGAAAAGTACCATTCCTAAAACAATGCAACTGATTCATTTTTAAAGAGACATTATCTTGACAATACCTTGGTTAAACAAGTAGAAAGAACTACAAAGCAGGATAGTACCATTCCTAACAAGTGTTGCAGTTTTGAACTAAGATTTGGTAGTTAATTAATTCTGAGAGTGGCATTGCCTAATTTTACCAGCGGCATTAGATTAACGAAAAGCATACCAGTTCCAGGGGAGAATGGGCACAACAACAATATGTGCTTCCATCTACTTATAAAGGGGGTGATGCAGAGTTTGTTGTAACAAAGCAACAAGCATCATGTCTGGGTTGGTCCCATTTTGTTCACTACTTAATGGGAAAAGACAGCAATACAATAGCTTCAATTCAACATTTATTTAAAACAGTACCAATACAAGTAGCACAACATCTCAAAGCACACTGCACAATCATGTGGATGAAGGCCTGTACTGACCTTTCATGAGAACACCAGGATAAAATACGAATCTGCTAACACGAATAGGAAATCCAATCTCGTTTTGTGCAGTTGCACTGAAATCAAGCAAAGTGTTTCGCGTAGCAAAGCAAAATGTCGCAATAGCAACAAGTTGAATAGATATCCCTGTTTAAACAGAGGCAAAAGAGGAATCAATTACTGGCTAATAAAGGAGGATGAAACATGCGGCCACAAAAATGGTAATCCCGCCAATCCCTAATAAGTGTTGCAGTTTTGAAATAAGATTCAGTAGTTAATTCTGAGAGCGGCATCAATTACTGGCTTATAAAGTGGGTGATGCTGAATTTGTTATAACAAAGCAACAAGCATCATGACTGGGTTGGTCCCATTTTTGTTCACTACTTAATGGGAAAAGACAGCAATACAATTGCTTCAATTCAACATTTATTTAAAACAGTGCCAAAACAAGTAGCACAACATCTCAAAGCACACTGCACATCATGTGGTTGAGACTAAGATTTGAAACAACTCACCCAGAACACTGGACACAAATCTCGATCTCCTTTTGTGCAGTTCCACCAAAATTAAGCAAAGTCACCGGTGTGACATTCAAGTTGAACTGCACAAAACACTCTTAAAACATAAGTGTTTTGAGTAGCGAAGCAAAATGTCGCAATAACAACAAGTTGAATCGATACCCCTGTTTTAAAAGAGGCAAAAAAGGAAACAATTACTTGCCGATAAAGGAGGATGAAACAAACGGTGACAGAAAGAAGCATTTAACTTATCTTGGATGGAAAACAAAGTAGGATAGTAGCATTTCTAAAACGGTTGCATTGATTTATATTAACAGAGACACTCTCTTGAAACAACATTCGTTAAAAATGTAATTTACATTTAACAGTGGCATTGCTTCAGTTTTCCGGCGGCATTCTTAGATTAACAACAGCAAAATAGCTATATGGGACATGCTAGCACCATGTGCGTCCACACGTATAAATGGGTGATGCAGAGTATGTAGCCAAGCAGCATATCTGTGTTGGTCCCATATTTGTTCTCTTTGAACTTTTTCCTATGTGAGGGAAGCAAATCTAGTCCTGCACAAACTACCTAACCCCCCCCTTTTCTTTCCCTTTTCAACAGAGAGATCGGTTCCTTACAGATGTGTGTACTGGGTTACCCCCTTTTTCCCTTTTCGACCAACAAAGCGGCTGGATAGCTAGTCCATACTACTTTTCCTCCCTCCTTTCCTCATTGAACCACGTCCTAGATTCATGATCCACCCCACCGCACCTTTCTTTCCTCTTTGAACCAAGACCTAGATTCGACTACAGATCGAAAAAGATCCACATGCAACTAGAGCAACGACGATTTCAAAGAAACTTATACCTTAGGGTCGTCAGGATGTGGAAAGGCGTCCGGCGGGAGACCGGATCTGCCCACACTACGTACGGCAATGAGGAAGAAGGGGTCGGTGGCCGTCCTGCACAGACGCTGGGTGAAAGAGAACAGTGCAGCCGGCAGTGGATTGCCTCCCTCGCCGAAGGCGATAGAGTTAACGCTGCACCTCCTCCTCTTCCCGCTACGACGGGATACAGACGCCTCCTTCACCAGCTGTGAGGGGGGAGAGAGAGACAAGAGGCCGACGCAGTCTTGTTTAGATCTGGTGAAGAGAGGGTGTGTGACGCCACCGATTCAATCGTACACTAATCATGCACGCAAACGTGTATGATCAAGATCAGGGACTCATGGGAAGATATCACAACACAACTCTAAAACATAAGTAAGTCATACAAGCATCATAATACAAGCCAGGGGCCTCGAGGGCTCGAATACAAGTGCTCGATCATAGACGAGTCAGCGGAAGGAACAATATCTGAGTACAGACATAAGTTAAACAAGTTTGCCTTAAGAAGGCTAGCACAAACTAGGATCAGATCGAAGAGGCGCAGGCCTCCTGCACAGGATCCTCCTAAACTACTCTGGTCGTCGTAAAGTGACGCACGTAGTAGTAGGCACCTCCAAAGTAGTAGTCATAAATCGACGGTGGCGTCGGCTCCTGGACTCAAAGATCTGGTTGTGACAACCGTAAAGAAAGGAAAGGGGGGAAAAGGGGGAGAAAGCAACCGTGAGTACTCATCCAAAGTACTGCAAGCAAGGAGCTACACTACATATGCATGGGTATATGTGTAAAGGGCCATATCGGTGGGTGAGCTGCAGAATGCCGAATAAGAGGGGATAGCTAATCATGTAGAAGACTACACTTCTAGCAGCCTCCGTCTTGCAGCATGTAGAAGAGAGTAGATTGAAGTCCTCCAAGTAGCATCTCCAAGTAGCATCTCCAGTAGCATCGCATAGCATAATCCTACCCGGCGATCCTCCCCTCGTCGCCCTGTGGAAAAGCGATCACCGGGTTGTCTGTGGAACTTGGAAGGGTGTGTTTTATTAAGTATCTGGTTCTAGTTGTCATAAGGTCAAGGTACAACTCCGGGTCGTCCTTTTACCGAGGGACATGGCTATTCGAATAGATAAACTTCCCTGCAGGGGTGCACCACATAACCCAACACGCTCGATCCCATTTGGCCGGACACACTTTCCTGGGTCATGCCCGGTCTCGGAAGATCTACACGTCGAAGCCCCACCTAGGCGCAACAGAGAGGTCAACACGCCGGTCTAAATCCTATGCGCGCAGGGGTCCGGGCCCATCACCCATTGCACACCTGCACGTTGCGAGGGCGGCCGGAAGCAGACCTAGCCTCCCTTATAAAAGAGTAGGCGTTCTAGTCCAATCCGGCGCGCGCCGCTCCGTCGCTGACGTCAAGAAGGCTTCGGCAGATACCACGACGCTGGGATACCCATAACTACTCCCGCGTAGATGGTTAGTGCGTATAGACCAAATGGCCAGACTTAGATCAAATACCAAGATCTCGTTAAGCGTGTTATTAAGAAGCAACCGCGGACGCCGACCAGGGCCAGGCCCACCTCTCGCCTAGGTGGTCTCAACCTGCCCTGTCGCTCCGCCACAAAGATCCACACAGAGGGCCGTCGGGACAAAGGTCCTTTCAGCCCCCAATCCATGAATCACTCATGGTACTCTTGAGCGGACCCGACTTTAGTCACCATCGTAGTATGTATGTATGTATAGTATATACCGTGATCACCTCCCGAGTGATCACGGCCCAATAGTATAGCAAGGCAACTGACAAGAATGTAGGGCCAATGGTGATAAAATAGCATCCTATACTAAGCATTTAGGATTGCGGGTAAGGTATCAATATTTGTAGCAACAATGACAAAGCTATGCAGCAGAATAGGAGTAACCGGTAACATGCTACACTACTCTAATGCAAGCGATAGAGGAGAATAGGCGATATCCGTGATCAAGGGGGCTTGCTTGGTTGCTCTGGCAAGAAGGAGGGGTCCTCAACTCCGTAGTCGAACTGGGCAGCAGCAACGTCGGTCTCGTAGTCTATCGGAGAGAAGAGGGGGAAGAAACAATAAATATAATGCAAACATAAGCATGACGATGCAAGACATGACAAGGAGCGGTGCTAGGTGTGCCCTAACGTGGTAATAGGTGGTACCGGCGAAAGGGGGAAACATCCGGGAAAGTATCCTTGATGTTTTGCGTTTTCGGACAGATGAACCGGAGGGGGAAAGTTGCGTGTTTGCTATGCTAGGGATGTGTGATGGACGAACGGGCTGCGTATTCGGATTCGTCTCGTCGTTCTGAGCAACTTTCATGTACAAAGTATTTTCATCCGAGTTACGAATTAATTTATATGATTTTCCAAATATTTAAACAATTTCTGCATTTTATTTAATTCGAAAATAAAAGGATAAAAAGCTAAGTGCATCCAGCATAGTGCACACAAAAATACACTAAGGGGCTGACAGTGGGTCCAGGGGGTCCCAGATGACCAGTCAACGTTTGACTGGTCAACAGGGGGTGGGGCCCCCTGTCATTCTCTGGTTTACTAATTAATAGTTTTAGTTAGCTAATTAGCAAGTTATTTAGTGTTAAGTTAATTAAGCAAACTTAATTAATTCTATACTTATTTAATTAATGGTTATATATATACATATATTATAGTCTTTTATTTTTATTTCTAATTTTCGTTTTAACAAGGGTGTGGGTCCTGCTCATCGCTGGCTCAGCCGGTTTTGGCGTGGGCTATGAGGCAAGGCAGACCCGGAGTGCGGCTTGTAAGGACGGGGCGAGCTGCGCCCGGCAGCGATGGCGGGAGAGTGGCGAGATAGCGAGGAGCTAGAAGTAGGGGCGTCGAACCGGCGGCGGCGGACCGCGTCTGGGCTGAGGATGCATTCTTTGGGGAGGGGCGCAGGAAGCAGGCGAGGCGAGCGGCGTTAGCGCGGGCGTAGGTGGACGTGGGTCGCGGCGAGCGCGACCAAGGCATGAGTGGGGACAGGAAGAGGCTCACATTGAGCCTGTCGTTGTGCAATCGCGTGCTCGAGGAGGGCCTGAGGTAGATGGACGGCGGCGACGGGGTCGGGGTCGTCCGGCGAGGCAGCACCGGCGACGGCGTTGGCACCACGGCGTTGAGGCGAGGAGGCGGACGGGGATGGCGCTCCGTCGAGGAGAGAGATGAGGAGGCGAGGAGGCAGGCCAGCGGGGAGGAGGCGCCGGTGAGGTCGTGCTCCGGGTGGCGACAAACGACGTTGGGCAGCGGGTGGTGTCGAGGCGGTGGGGTTGGTTGACGGGGTCGGGGCGTAGTTGCCCCCGATCCAGATCCAGACGGGACGGGGCCGGCGGCCGTGCAAGTTACGCGAGGGGTGAGCCCCCCTGTGGGCGTCGCGTGTGTGCTGTGGGGGGAGGCGGCGCTAGGAGGAGACGAGGAGAGGGGATCGATCCGATCCAGGAAATCGGGGAGGGTGGGGCGAGTGGGGGGTTAGGGTTACGGGTGGGAGTTAGTAGGGAGGTGGACGGGGTGGGCGGCCTGTTTGGGCAGTCTGAGCCAGGTGGGCCACGAGGCCCAGCCTGTGGGGTCTGTTGCTCTTTTCTGTTTTATTTTAGTTACATTTTTTTAGTTTTAGTAAAAAATTATCACTAACACCTAACTTGGTACTTTTAAATAAACTACTGCCACAAAAAGTTTTACCCCAGAACGAAATAGTTTAGTATTTTATAAAATTTAGAAGGCACTTATTAATTGTTTTAGCTACTGTTTATTCATTTTAGATTATTTAACATTTTATAGAAGTGTGGTCTCTCCACCATAATTACCTATGCATTATTAGGCTCCACCCGAACATTTAGTTTTAATATTTGAAAATCTTAATTGTTTGCCTTTATTTTAGTATTGATATTTGAACAGGTTTCGAACTAACACGAGATTAGTAACAGTAATCAAGGTGACGTGGCATCATTAGCAGAGGTTCACTGTAGCTTGATTACCCGGGCGTCACAATTCTCCTCCACTACAAGAAATGTCGTCCCGAGATTTAAGAGGGGTGCAAGGGGGAAAGGTCTGGTTACGATATTCAATGAATCTTCTCGGTCTTGGTTGCCCTTCTCGAAAAAGTTGAACCCTCTTGTTGATGTCTTCATTTCTCTGCTTTAGGTCATCATGATGAAGTCTTCATCCTTTCTTCGGGGGTCTCATCGTACTTATGAAAAATGATCAAGGTTATCTTCAGAGGAACTGACCTCTACAAGGTCACGTATCTGGTAGAGAACATCAGGGAGGGTGACGAATAGTAACTCTCGAATTGAAACTTAAGAAATTATCGGGAGCAAATTAAGGAGGTGCAAAATACAAGTTTCAAGCTCTTAGGCAATCGTTCGTTGCCTAAAACGAAGTGTGAAAGAGGGTTCAAAGCATGAGAATAAGTATTGCGTCTGATACCATAATAGATCACTAGGTAGGTGGCCCATGAATTACATACGAAGTCAAGCGTGGGGAATAACTTTGACCATAGGTTGTACAGGAGAGTCAGGTTTCGATCCTATGGAACTGTGGGTTATGGGCCCACCATGTGGGTTAAAAGTAGGAAGAGCGATGACATCTTGCACGATCATGTGAGCAAGGCATGTCAGAGGATAGTCTGTCGGTTATGTTGGCAACAACATCGGTACCAAGGGCGAGGGACGAAGAGAACCAATTCTTGCTCATTGAACGAGGCGGACCAATAGGCAACTTATCCATCGATGGTTACCGGAATGTTTTCAACAATAGCAACAGGGTCACACTGAAAGAGTTGTAAACCGAGGTGTTTACCTAAGCAGGAGAATATTACTGCTTAGATCATATAGATCACAAGAAACGTTATCCCAACAAATGGAAAGAAAAATATGATTATCAGATTAGACAGAACAATGGAAAGGAAAATGTGTTAAAACACATATTTCAGGAGTATTTCCTTCCCAAGGACAAACAGAGCATGATATCCATGACAGGATATAACGTAGAAAACCATTTAGGTTAGGAGAGAAACAACGATGTTTGGATAATTGATAGAGAAAATTTAGCATTGTGCTTCAAATATTCTTATTGAAAATCGGAGTACCACAGACATGCTTCGAGATAGCATTGGAATGGTCTTTAAGCAAAGAGCAGATTTTGGATACACAAAGGATTCATCAGGAACAACTCATGGAATAAGTCTTACAATTTCCTCATGGAAGAATGGTTAACCTTGCTAGAGAGGATACTATAAGAATAGGTCCTCCGGCCAGGTGTGCTAGGCATGACATCATATTACCGGGTCATCAAAGGACCAACATTATAACTCCTGGAAAGTTGTCCCAACCATCATATCTGACCGAGATTCAAATCCGATTGGTGCCATGATACCTCAGACTCAGGATGTCCGAGAAGAAAAGGTGCGACACAAGTCGACGAAATGACATCAAAGATTCTCGGGAAAAGAACTATGGAAGCGAGTTCTGAAACAAGGGTTCATCATTAAATCAAGAAGAGGATGAGGTGGCTGATGGACTCAGCGATTTATTCACAAGGTATCCAAAAAGATAGATCTCCACAATTATGTGGATAAGGAGATAACATTTGTCAGATCAAATGATACAAGGAAGTATGCCCGAGGAAGACATACACAATTAAACATTGGTTGAAAGGTGCGCCCGAAATATGGGTTGTGTTGCACGACCAATGTCATAATGATGATTCAATAATCAATAGTCTAAGAATGAACGGCCGACCATTAACTTGAAAGCAATAGGGTTGCTAGAAGGTAAGAATCCAAACAACACCGTTCACTTGTTGGAATCAACACGGGGACCAAGAAAGAATGGTGATGGTGAGAAGTATCACTTGTATTAAGAGTTCTCAAGAGGTAGTGAAATTTCCCATGACATCTTGTCATAAAAGGTGGTAATATTCCAAGGTAAAGAAGAACAATGTTGGATAGCAAGGAACTCAAGGTATAACACAAAACACAATCAAGTTTGTGTTGGAAGGAAGGCAATAAAGTGGCCGATGATAACACAAATCATCGAGGGCAAGGATGGTATTTCCCATCATGAATTCGATTGAAATCATGGAAGAGCTCATAAGGTTGATGATGATCACGACACATTTGTCGAGAGGTTTCAAGAAGATGTAATCAACCAGCGATGACATCAAGTCAAAGGAATGATGAAGCGAAAGGTTATTGGAACCATGGGTACGACACAACTCGAAATCAAGTTTGTTGTTCAAGGCAAAATGATATGATGAGGAAAATCGACGTAAGCATAGCTCATCGTCAAAAATTGTGCTCCAGGAAGAAGGACCAGGTAGCACAGTTAAAAAGTTGTACGATAATGATATAGCCGACCAGGCTAGGATCGACTTGAAGGATTAATAAACTCATAAGCAAAAAGATTACTTAGAGTTATTGAACCGAAAAGTGCACTCGGTTCACATATCGGTGTTCTCGGTTAACAACAACCCGTAACCTAGGAAAATTGGAATCGTGAGAAATAATAGTTGATGAAGAACCCATAAAAGTTATGCAGTTCAATGATATTTTCGAGATACCGAGTGTAATACTCGATGGTAGATCAAAGTAAAGGTTGGACAGTGCAAGGATCTCGCGAAGACAAGTACTTCAACTTGTCCGAGAATTGGTATTTAAAGGAGAACATGGCGGAACAATGATTGCAAATGCCGATCCCGGATATAAGATAAACTTATACCAATGAAATATTTATTTGAAGAGAAGCTTTAATGATACGATCTACATTGTTTCCATGGGCATGAACACAAAGGTTCAAGGTCGACTCCACTTCCTCAATGCATAATCTTACATTGACCTCTCAGATTTGAAAATGACATTAGTTGTGGAAAGTTTTACGGTGCAATACCAAATAAGTATGACCCGTGAAATCTTTCGGTTTGTACATATTAGGGAAGGCATTGGTTCAACCCATCGGGCTTTTAGGAACATATACCACAAGCTTCAAGAGTAAATATCACCAGCTCGAAAGCAAAGGCATGGTTGACAAAGGAGAGGATACCATTTACCAATGGCATTATGTATCGTAGAAAGAACTCAGAAGGTGATTAATTATGAAGGACATTGTCGGATAATAATCCAGCAGTGGATATGGCGATCCACAATGGAGCTGATGTGAGTATCGATACCCAATCAGAGGAAGAAAGAAATGCAATGCATCGGTTTATAGAACATCTGAATAATTCAATGTTTAATTAGCAAAGGAATTATGATTTTCAAATCAAGGGATCAGGAGCAAATGCTCTGATCAAGGATGGATAAGTTGAATAGACTTAGGGGTACAATCGATGGCAATCTGATTGGCCGAGAACCAGCCCATGTTCGAAAGACGTCTGAGCCGGGAAGGTAATTTATCAGGATCAACTGATGATTGCGTGCATTCGCACACATATAGAATCAACGGACTTAAAATGATAGTGACAAAGGATGCCAATAATATTACTAGACTTATGGGATTAACCATAATGCAAGCAAGCAAGAATTGCAAGAGCAATAGGCTACTCAGGATTTTCGGAAGATCAAATATTATTTTGAAGAACTTAGTGAAACACACAGACAACTAGGGATGGGCGGATACTCGGTAAGTGCGAGAAATTATCCATAGCGGTGTATATGTGGATAATGGACTGCAAGGCAGTAGGTATAAAGTATTCTCGGAATAATGGAGAGAATTTCCGAGGTATCTTGTAATAACAAGATCAACTGGGAATGAAGTTATGGACGACAAGTGTATGTAGCTTTCCATAGGGATTTATCGGTGGTATGGAATTGCAACGGCGAAGGGCACAATGGTCTCGGGGAAACATCGAAGAGTATTGTCAGAATCTTCTATTGAAGCGGTCGATCATCTGTAATGAAGGGGCTCTCCGGCAGGAAGTGATAACGAGAACCTAAACTTAGATTTCAGCAAAATCATTTAACCCGAATAGAAGAGAGATTAGAATCCCAGAGTATGGACGAGGAATAAAAGATCCTAATACCACCCAATGGCGACGTGGGCCCAGGGGCCGCACAGCCAAGTTAGTAAAACATTTTTCGGCTTCTAGACTCAACTTCGGCCAAGGAGTTGGAAGGGGATTCTACAGCGACCGCTCGATACCAACTTCAGACGCCCCGATTCAATCGTACACTAATCATGCACGCAAACGCGTACGATCAAGATCGAGGACTCACGGAAGATATCACAACACAACTCTAAAACATAAGTAAGTCATACAAGCATCATAATACAAGCCGGGGCCTCGAGGGCTCGAATACAAGTGCTCGATCATAGACGAGTCAGCGGAAGCAACAATATCTCGAGTACGACATAAGTTAAACAAGTTTGCCTTAAGAAGGCTAGCACAAACTGGGATACAGATCGAAGAGGCGCAGCCTCCCGCCAGGATCCTCCTAAACTACTCCTAGTCGCCGTCGTGAGCACCGCACGTAGTAGTAGGCACCTCCAAAGTAGTAGTCGCCATCGACGGTGGCGTCTGCCTCTGGACTCCAGCATCTGGTTGCGACAATCGTAAAGAAAGGGAAGGGGGAAAAGGGGGAGAAAGCAACCGTGAGTACTCATCCAAAGTACTCGCGAGCAAGGAGCTACACTACATATGCATGGGTATATGTGTAAAGGGCCATATTAGTGGGTGAACTGCAGTAATGCCGTAATAAGAGGGGGATAGCTAATCCTGTCGAAGACTATGCTTCTAGCAGCCTCCGTCTTGCAGCATGTAGAAGAGAGTAGATTGAAGTCCTCCAAGTAGCATCTCCAAGTAGCATCTCCAGTAGCATCTCGTAGCATAATCCTACCCGGCGATCCTCCCCTCGTCACCCTGTGGAAAAGCGATCACCGGGTTGTCTGTGGAACTTGGAAGGGTGTGTTTTATTAAGTATCCGGTTCTAGTTGTCATAAGGTCAAGGTACAACTCCGGGTCGTCCTTTAACCGAGGGACACGACTATTCGAATAGATAAACTTCCCTGCAGGGTGCACCACATAACCCAACACGCCGATCCCATTTGGCCAGACACACTTTCCTGGGTCATGCCCGGCCTCGGAAGATCAACACATCGCAGCCCCACCTAGGCACAACAGAGAGGTCAACACGCCGGTCTAAATCCTATGCGCGCAGGGGTCCGGGCCCATCGCCCATTGCACACCTACACGTTGCGAGGGCGGCCGGAAGCAGACCTAGCCTCCCTTATACAAGAGTAGGCGTTCAGTCCAATCCGCACGCCGCCGCCCGTCCGACGCCAAGAAGGCCGGCTGATACCACGACGCCGGGATACCCATAACTACTCCCGCGTAGATGGTTAGTGCGTATAGACCAAATGGCCAGACTCAGATCAAATACCAAGATCTCGTTAAGCGTGTTATTAAGAAGCAACCACGGACGCCGACCAGGGCCAGGCCCACCTCTCGCCTAGGTGGTCTCAACCTGCCCTGTCGCTCCGCCACAAAGATCCACACAGAGGGCCGTCGAGACAAAGGTTCTTTCAGCCCCCAATCCGTGAATCACTCGCGGGTACTCTTCGAGCGGACCCGACTTTAGTCACCATCTATAGTATGTATGCATGTATAGTATATACCCGTGATCACCTCCCGAGTGATCACGGCCCAATAGTATAGCAAGGCAGACTGACAAGAATGTAGGGCCAATGGTGATAAACTAGCATCCTATACTAAGCATTTAGGATTGCGGGAAAGTATCAATGACTGTAGCAATAATGGCAGGCTATGCAACAGAATAGGAGTAACCGAACAGTAACATGCTACACTACTCTAATGCAAGCAGTATAGAGGAGAATAGGCGATATCTGGTGATCAAGGGGGCTTGCCGGTTGCTCGGCAAGAAGGAGGGGTCGTCAACTCCGTAGTCGAACTGGGCAGCAGCAACGTCGGTCTCGTAGTCTATCAGAGAGAAGAGGGGGAAGAAACAATAAATATAATGCAAACATAAGCATGACGATGCAAGACATGACAAGGAGCGGTGCTAGGTGTGCCCTAACGTGGTAATAGGTGGTACCGGCGAAAGGGGGAAACATCTGGGAAAGTATCCCCGGTGTTTCGCGTTTTCGGACAGATGAACCGGAGGGGAAAAGTTGCGTGTTTGCTATGCTAGGGATGTGTGGCGGACGAACGGGCTGCGTATCCGGATTCGTCTCATCGATCTGAGCAACTTTCATGTACAAAGTATTTTCATCCGAGTTACGAATTAATTTATATGATTTTCCAAATATTTAAACAATTTCTGCATTTTATTTAATTCGAAAATAAATGGATAAAAAGCTAAGTGCACCCAGCATAGTGCACACCAAAATACACTAAGGGGCTGACAGTGGGTCCAGGGGGTCCCAGATGACCAGTCAACGTTTGACTGGTCAACAGGGGGTGGGGCCCCCTGTCATTCTCTAGTTTACTAATTAATAGTTTTGGTTAGCTAATTAGCAAGTTATTTAGTGTTAAGTTAATTAAGCAAACTTAATTAATTCTAAACTTATTTAATTAATGGTTATATATATACATATATTATAATCTTTTATTTTTATTTCTAATTTTCGTTTTAACAAGGGTGTGGGTCCCGTTCATCAGTGGCTCAGGCCGGTTGCGGGCGTGGGCTAACGGGCAAGGCTGACCGGCGCCGCTGTAAGGACGGGCGAGCCGCGCCAGCGGGCAGCGATGGCGGAGAGTGGCTCTGTCAGGCGCGAAGACAGCGAGGAGCGGTAGCGGACGGGCGTCGGACCCGGGCGGCGGGACCGCGCGTCGGGGCTGAGGATGCATCGCTGGGGGGGGGGGCGCAGAAGCAGCAGGGCGAGCCGAGCGGCGTTGGCGCGGGCGTAGGTGGACGTGGGTCGCGGCGAGCGCGACCAAGGCATGAGAGGGGACAGGAAGAGGCTCACATTGAGCGCTGTCAGTAATCGTCAGCTCGAGGAGGGCCTGAGGTAGACGGACGGCGGCGACGAGGTCGGGGTCGTCCGGCGAGGCAGCACCGGTGACGGCGTCGACACCGTGGCGTTGAGGCGAGGAGGCGGACGGGGATGGCGCTCCTTCGAGGAGAGAGATGAGGAGGCGAGGAGGCAGGCCGGCGGGGAGGAGGCGCCGGCGAGGTCGTGCTCCGGGTGGCGACGAACGACGTTGGGCAGCGGGTGGTGTCGAGGCGGCGGGGTTGGTTGACGGGGTCGGGGCGTAGTTGCCCCCGATCCAGATCCAGACAGGACAGAGCCGGCGGCCGTGCAAGTCACGCGAGGGGTGAGCCCCCTTGTGGGCGTCGCGTGTGTGTTGTGGGGGGAGGCGGCGCTAGGAGGGAGACGAGGGGAGAGGGGATCGATCCCGATCCAGGGGAATCGGGGGAGGGAGTGGGGCGAGTGGGGGGGTTAGGGTTACGAGGTGGGGAGTTAGTAGGGGAGGTGGACCGGGGTGGGCCGGCCCGTTCGGGCGGTACAGGCCAGCTGGGCCACGAGGCCCATCGCGAGGGGGGGGGGTCTGTTGCTCTTTTCTGTTTTATTTTAGTTACATTTTATTTTAGTTTTAGTAAAAAATTATCACTAACACCTAACTTGGTACTTTTGAATAAACTACTGCCACAAAAAGTTTTACCCCAGAATGAATTAGTTTAGTATTTTATAAAATTCAGAAGGCACTTATTAATTGTTTTAGCTACTGTTTATTCATTTTAGATTATTTAACATTTTATAGAAGTGTGGTCTCTCCACCATAATTACCTATGCATTATTAGGCTCCACCCGAACATTTAGTTTTAATATTTGAAAACCTTTATTGTTTGTCTTTATTTTAATATTGAAATTTGAACAGGTTTCGAACTAACGCAAGATTAGTAACATTAATCAAGGTGATGTGGTATCATTAGCAGAGGTTCATTGTAGCTTGATTACCCGGGCGTCACAGGGTGAGAGACTGTGAATATAGCAAACCCTAGCAAATGAACGCTAAGCCTCCAAAGATGTAACATATATGTATTGCGGCGGCGTGTGGAGAGTGCAAACCCTAGCGAACAAGCTACCGAGGCTCCCCGAGGAGTCTCGACTAGGGGTGTCAGGACAGCGGACTATCATCGTCCACGGACTCCAAGACTACGAAGATACAAGATTGAAGACTCCATCCCGTGTCCGGATGGGACTTTCCATGGCGTGGAAGGCAAGCTTGGCGATACGGATATGTAGATCTCCTACCATTGTAACCGACTCTGTGTAACCCTAGCCTTCTCCGGTGTCTATATAAACCGGAGGGCTTTAGTCCGTAGGACACAACATACATTACAACAATCATACCATAGGCTAGCTTTAGGGTTTAGCCTCCTTGATCTCGTGGTAGATCCACTCTTGTACTACCCATATCATATATATTAATCAAGCAGGACATAGGGTTTTACCTCCATCAAGAGGGCCCGAACCTGGGTAAAACATCGTGTCCCTTGTATCCTGTTACCATCCGCCTAGACGCACAGTTCGGGACCCCCTACCCGAGATCCACCGGTTTTGACACCGATATTGGTGCTTTCATTGAGAGTTCCTCTGTGTCGTCACCGATAGGCTCGATGGCATCTTCAACCAACAACGTTGTCCAGGGTGAGACTTTTCTCCCCGGACAGATCTTCGTATTCGGCGGCTTCGCACTTCGGGCTAATCTACTTGGCCATCTAGAGCAGATCGAAAGCTACGCCCCCGGCCATCAGGTCAGATTCAGAAGCCTAAACTTCACGGCCGACGTCCGCGGAGACTTGATCTTCGACGGGCTCGAGCCACAGCCAAGCACGCCAGATGTTACAATGGGCACGATCTAGCTCGCCGCCAACAAGGCCTTGGTGGCGCGACAAGAATCCGCCCGCCCTTAGACCGAGCCGATCGCCAGATCAAGGACCGTGGTTGGACACGCCCGGGGCTCCAACTTCCACGGCGATGGAGCCGAACACTACCTTGTCCTCGAAGCTCAGGACTGAGGTGCCGGACTCCTTGCCGACTCCGGACTTCCGCTACCGCTAATCGAATCTGATTGGGCGCCGGTTATGGAATTCACCGCCACGGACATCCTCCAACACTCGCCCTTTGGCGACATCCTAAATCCGCTAAAGCATCTCTCGCTATCCGGAGAGTCCTGGCCGGATTATGGCCAGGATGGTTGGGATACGGACGACGAAGAAATTCAGAGTCCACCCACCACCCACTTTGTAGCCACTGTCGACGATCTAACCGACATGCTAGACTACGACTCCGAAGACATCGATGCTATGGACGACGATGCCGAGACTTAACAGAACCAGCGCCTACAGGCATTGAAGACCACCTCGCCATACGACATATACATGGTGGACACCCAAAAAGACGGGACGGCGAAGAAGCGCGGAGGCAGATTCCTTAAAGAAACAGCCCAAGCGCGGCGGCGCCGGGCGCCGCCTAAATCCCGCCACAACAAGAATGGAGATTCCGCACAGAGATAATAACACCCCTGAGAGTGCCGATGACAATCCCTCAAGCAAGACCCAGTAGCAGGAGGATGCAGAAGCAAGCCCTCACGAGAGGGCGGCAGACGAAGAGGTCGAGGACTATAATTATACACCTCCCTCCGAAGACGAGGCAAGCCTGCCCGAGGATCCCGTCGAACAAGAGCGTTTCAAACGCAGGCTTATCGCCACGGCAAATAGCCTAAAGAAAAAGCAGCAGCAGCTTCAAGCTGATCAGGACCATCTGGCCGATCGATGGACCGAGGTCCTCGCGGCCGAAGAGTATAAACTCGAACGCCCCTCCAAAAGCTACCCAAGACGCAAGTTGCTCCCCCGACTAGAGGAGGAAGCGTACATACCTTCATCACCAGCAAGACGATACGGCGGCGATCGACCACCACGTGGTCGCGACGAGAGGCATCCGGGCCCTCAACCAAGACCGCACCTCGACATCGCTCCAAAAGTACGGCCAAAAGGGAACGCGGCCGGACTTGCGACACGTATTGAGGACAAAGCAAGGCAATCCAGATCCATCTACGGATCACGAGGGCGCCCATGACCCATGACGAATACCGTCGCGCCGGATACAATAACCCCGCCGGTCGAACACAGAGACAACGCCTCTCGAGCTGCGCCGTGATATTGCTCAATACAGAGGCGCCGACACCCGCTTATGCTTCACCGACGAAGTAATGGATCATCAAATCTCAAGGGTTTAAACCCGTAAACATCGAATCCTACGATGGCACAACAGACCCCGCGGTTTGGATCAAAGATTATCTTCTTCACATCCATATGGCCCGCGACGACCATCTCCATGCCATCAAGTATCTCCCACTCAAGCTTAAAGGACCAGCTCGGCATTGGCTTAACAGCTTGCCCGCAGAGTCAATTGGTGTTGGGAAGACACGAAGCCGCATTCCTCGACAACTTCCAGGCACGACAAAGCGGCCACCAGACGCCGATGACCTCAGCCACATAATTCAGCAGCCAGACAAATCGGCCAGACAATTCTGGACACGGTTCTTGACAAAGAAAAACCAAATCGTCGACGAATGGCTAGCCTTCAAACATAACATCCGCGACAAATGGCTAGCTCGACACCTGGGACAGGAAAAGCCGAAATCCATGGCAGCCCTCACATCATTAATGACCCTCTTTTGCGCGGGAGAGGATAGCTGGCTAGCTCGCAGAAACAACCTCAGTAAAAATTCTGACAGTCCGGATACTAAGGACAACAATGGCAGGTCAAGTGAAGCAAAAATAAATGCCGCATTAACGGGGACGACAAGGAGGATACGACAGTCAACGCCGGATTCCGAGGCTCTAAACCCGGTCAACGGAAGAAGCCATTCAAAAGAAACACCCCGGGTCCGTCCAATTTGGACCGAATACTTGACCGCTTATGCCAGATACATGGCACCCTTGAAAAGCCAGCTAATCACACCAACAGAGATTGCTGGGTGTTCAAGCAGGCAGGCAAGTTAATTGCCAAAAATAATGACAAGGGGCTAAACAGCGACGACGAGGAGGAGACCCGACCGCCGAACAATAGAAGACAGAAGGGTTTCCCCCCACAAGTGCGGACGGTGAACATGATTTACGCAACCCATATACCCAATTGGGAGCGGAAGCGCGCACTAAGGGACGTCTACACGATGGAGCCAGTCGCCCCGAAGTTCAATCCATGGTCCTCTTGTCCAATCACTTTCGATCGAAGAGACCATCCGACCAGCATACGCCATGGCGGATTTACCGCATTGGTTTTAGACCCAATCGTCGATGGATTTCACCTCATGAGAGTCCTGATGGACGGCGGCAGTAGCCTGAACCTGCTTTATCAGGATACAGTGCGCAAGATGGGCATAGACCCCTCAAGGATTAAACCTACAAAGACAACCTTCAAAGGTGTCATACCAGGTGTGGAAGCCAATTGTATAGGCTCAGTCACACTGGAAGTGGTCTTCGGATCCCTGGAAAATTTCCGGAGCGAGGAGTTAATCTTCGACATAGTCCCTTTCCGCAGCGGCTATCACGCTCTGCTCGGACGAATCGCGTTTGCAAAGTTCAACGCGGTGCCGCATTATGCATACCTCAAGCTCAAGATGCCAGGCCCTCGTGGAGTCATCACGGTCAACGGAAATACGGAACGCCCTCCGAACGGAGGAACATACAGGGCGCCATGGCGGTACAGAGCAGCCTTTTAATGCATTTTCAAGTCCGCCGTTAAACGGCCGGATATAGCAAAACGCTACCAAGCAATACCAACCAAGACCACCGGCACGATCGAGCACGCGAGCAATGCGGCCCTAACCCCGCCCCGCATGATGGCAAGAACAACCTCCGCAGACATCATTACGCTTTGGAGATACCATGGGCGGGGAAGGGCACGATCATAATGGACCACAAGGCGGCTCGACCACACCAGGGGTTCGCAAGTGTGCCACTCTTTTTATTATTTTCCTTCTTTGTATACACAGGACTCGCTAACAGAGGGCCTGTCCGGCGGTGAACTCCGCCAACTCACGATGCAACAGCCTCGGCAAAAAGAAGGCTGCGACGAACACTCGTGTGGTCTTAATTACGTAACATTAAATTCGATTATATACACAAAGTCCGCAGCTCATCCTCGAGGGGGACATGTTTAATTAGTCCAAATCCCTTGCTTATCAAGACTATTTGTATCAGTCCGCACTCATAGCGCATTTCCTTTAATAAATAATGCATCACTTTTCATTGCAATTACATTACTTTATATATATATATGTTCATTACATGACATCTTGCACCAGATATTTTGGTACGGCCTAATACACTGTGGGCTTATGTTCCCTATATTATGGTGTGATAAGTCCTAACACTTTCATAAGTGCGGCACCCGAACTTATAGCATTATATGAATCGGCTCAATCATGTCTTGGGTCAATAGTTGGGTTTGCCCGGCTCCCACGTTTTGGTGCCTTACGCCCGCTCGTCGGCTAAGGTGGCTCGGGAGAACCATCGCGATTGCGCCCGGTTGAGCAGGCGGCGCCTCAAAGGAGAAAGATAAACTGACCGGCATGATAAGGCGAGAGATCGGTTGCTGTTCGAGAGGTCTTTTCGGTCCTTAAAGACTCACGCCGCTCGAGCGAAGTTCGGATAATGTCCGAAGGCTTGATAGCGCCGGATTCGGTCTTCCGAATACCAGGGGCTTCACCAAATTTAAAATTATAGAATTCTATGGCTAAGGAGAGTGTTCAAGCATTATAAGTCTGGTTGCCTTGTTCGCTGTGTTGAGCGCCTCCTAGATTGACCCAAAATGGGAACAAGAGTGCTCAAGTTTATCCCGAACACCCCAAAGACTCATGCTCGGGGTCAAGCCAACGACTTGCCATCTCTCGACTTTATAAACGGCCGCACAGAAGGTAATATTTTAAACTAAACAAGCGTTGCTTAAGGCGCATATGAACAAAGTTTTCAGCGCATAGGATAATACATAGTGAGTTTACTCAAAAATAACATCTCTAGGGCATTCATCCGCAATATCGCGGGCTCCCTTCAGGACAGTTTTATAATACATTTCGGGCATGCGATACTCCTTGCCCAGCGGCAGTGGGTCAGTGAGAAGCTTCTCCGCATCCAGCCTGCCCCAATGCACCTTTGTGCGGGCAAGGGCCCGACGAGCACCTTCAATACAGGCGGAGCGCTTGATGACCTCCACCCAGGGGCATGCATCCACCAGCCGCCGAGATGAGGTCAAGTAACTCCTGTGCATGGCCTGTCCAGCCACAACCGACTATAAGGCCCTTCATGGCCTCCTCAGCTACCTTGTGGAGTTCGACTAGCTGCTTCAACCGGTCGCTGGGGGCACGGATGGATGGCCTCAGCGCATCGAGACCGAAAACCTTCTCCGCTGAGCTCCCTCCTCGCCACGGTAGAATGCGGCGCATCGGACACACCGCACGGCAGATCCGCAAACGCCTCGAGAGCTCCGAATGCGGTAAGTGTCGTAGTTTACATTAACATGCTTGCTTTGTATGAAAAATGCCTTACCCGCCGCTATCTTCTTTACATCTTCAACCTCCGAAGGGCCTTACGGGCCTCGGCCTTGGCGGATTTGGCACTTTCGAGAGCCGAGGCAAGCTCGACTCGAGTCTTGAGTCACGCCCAAGCTCTCATGCTTCTCCATGAGAGCCCGGAGCTCTTGCCGCATTTCCACCACCGTGCCTCCCGCTTTTCTCGCTCTGCCCATTCCAAGGTCAAGATGCTGCTCGTCGCGGACACAGCCTCCTTCAGGGCTGCCACCTCGTTCGTGGCCCATGCAATACCCATATTATCCTTGTTAATTTTATTGCAACCAAAATCCTTTTATGTAAGGTAATTATTCAAAGTGGTGTTACTCACCTTCTTTGTCCTCGAGCTACTTCTTGGCATGGCCGAGCTCTTGCTCGGACCGCTCGAGATCCTGCTTCAACGCACCGACCTCCGCAGTCAGTGCGGCAGAGGTCAGCAGCGCAGCCTGCAAACCCATATTGACATATTTAAAGCAACCCTGTGTATATCTTCTTAGATCCTCAGTCCGGGTTTTCTTTCCGAACACCGAACTGAGCATCAGGGGCTACTGTCTATGCGGTATTACATTACATAATTATAACTTCTTACCTCAAAGCCTATTAGAAGGCTGCTGCAGCTTCGGTCAGCCCGCCTTGGCGAGCTGAATTTTCAATCACCGCACTCATGATAGTGCGGTGTTCTTCCTGATGGAAGCGCTTTGAGCGCCCAAAGAAGTTGTCTAGCGCCTCCGGTTGGACGGAGGCCGCCGGCGTCACGGTCTTGCCCTTCTTTCGAAGGGGCCGCCTGCCGGACTCCGGAACCATTGCAGGTTCCGACGTAGA
This sequence comes from Aegilops speltoides, assembly GCA_021437245.1. Taxonomy (NCBI): domain Eukaryota; kingdom Viridiplantae; phylum Streptophyta; class Magnoliopsida; order Poales; family Poaceae; genus Aegilops; species Aegilops speltoides. Next base: position 55,136,859 of record CM038146.1, read on the forward strand.
GTCCGGCGCAAAGTCCGGGAGGCTGCCTTGCGGTGCCTCCGGAGCCTCCTCCTGATGGGTCCCTCTCTGGGATCCCACCTCGGCGTCCTCATCGGCGCGGGGGGTGGAGGCAGTCGGAAGTGAATCCACATCCGACGGGGCCAACGACCCTCTCGATGAAGCGGGGAGATCATCATCGGCCGGACTGCAGATAGTATGCGGCATTAGTAGGACACTATGTGACACGAAAGAAATTGCATATCAGGGATCCGGATACTTACGATCTCGCCGGAGGCCTGGCCCTTGAAGGCCACTCCTCCTCGCCAACGTCGGTGTTGGCGGAGCTGTCCGGGGGAATAGTTCTCCCCCTCTTGGACCCTTCGGCCTCCCCTATTGGGGAAGCTTTCCTCTTTCTCTCTCCCTCCTCCGGGAGAGAGTCTTCCTCCTCCTCGTCTTCGGGGGAGGATTCCGCCTCGTCGTCGGACACCTGATTACGGGAACTCTTTCGAGTGCCCGTGGCCACCTTCTTGGTTTCTTCTCCGCACCACGCGGCGGTGCCGAACCAGCAGCCCCGCTTAGACGGGCGCTCACCGGGTCTTCGGCATGGGAGCCGGGCGATGAGCTGCTCGGCCTTCTCCATCCACTCGCCAAAGGAAAAGAGAGATTGAAACCCTCTTAGAATCAATCTATTTACCACAAGTGTCCCGTAAAGGGTTGAATCACTTACCTCGTCACCTGGATGCTGCGAGCGAACTCCGTGATCTTCCGTCATGATGCGGGGCTTCGCGCCCTTAAACAGCACCTCCAGCGCCTTCAGATGTCGTGTCGAAGAGCCCGCTTAGCGCTGGTGCTGTTCCGGATTGAACTCCCACGCATTGAATGCCCGTTTGGCATGGGAGAATCCGCGGATGAGCATGACTTGACCACGCCAACGAGCCTGAGCTTATTGTTCACCAGCTTCTGGATACAGGCTCGGAGTCCCGTCAGCTCCTTCGGATTGCCCCACAACAAGCCCTTCTCTTTCCAGGAGGTGAGCTGGGTGGGGATGCCAGATCTGAACTCGGGGCCGCCCCACGGGTTCGCTGCTCGGTGATGTAGAACCACCCCGATTGGCACCCCTTAACAGAGTCCACGACGGCCCCTTCGAGCCAAAGAACATTGGGCATCTTGCCCAGCATGGCGCCCAAGATTTCGCTTATGCGTTCTTCACAACCTTCGCTTGACGTTGAAGGTCTTGAGCCACAGGCCGAAGTGGGGCCGGATGCAGAGGAAGGCCTCACACACGACGATAAACGCCGAGATGTTGAGGATGAAGTTCGGCGCCAGATCATGGAAATCCAGGCCGTAGTAGAACATGAGCCCCCGGACAAAAGGGTGAAGTGGAAAGCCCAGTCCGTGGAGGAAGTGGGGGAGGAAAACGACCCTCTCATGGGGCCCGGGGGTAGGGATGAGCTGCCCCTCATCGGGCAGCCGATGCGCGATGTCGCCGGAAAGGTATCCGGCGCTGCGCAGCTTGGTGATGTGCTCCTCCTTAACGGTGGAGGCCAACCATTTGCCTCCCGCTCCGGACATGGTCGGAAAGGGTCGAGGCGAGATGCGCGAGCTTGGGCGTTGGAGCTTGAGTGCGCGGAGATGGATAAGCAAAGGAGGAAGAAGGCGTAGGTGAGAAGGTGAATCCTTATCTCTTCTATATAGGCGGGCGAAGATTGTGCGTCCCCCACCAGCCTGGTAAAACTCGCTTATCTCCCAAGCGCCAGCATCAATGGCGCGGTTGGGTTACCCACGTCCGTATTGATGAGAATCCCGGAATAAGGGGAACACGATCTCTGCTTCGACAGGACGTGCCAAGGAAACCGCCTCGCTAAACGTGTTGAGGTGGTATAATAAAAAATGATTCAAGTAAAGGCTTGATAGTGGTGTGACGTTACGCCACAAAATACGTCAGCAGATTGAACTTGTGTTCATTTTATTCTCTCTACGGTGGAATGTGGAATTTATTTTGCAGAGCCAGACACTATCCTGGTGTTCATGATCTTCTCTGGATTGTTCAAAGAAGGAACCCGCCTTGCAATGCCGAACATTATGCGCGCCGGACTTATCGTCATTGAAGCCTGGTTCAGGGCTACCGAGGAGTCTCGACTAGGGGTGTCCGGACAGCCGACTATCATCGTCCACGGACTCCAAGACTACGAAGATACAAGATTGAAGACTCCGTCCCGTGTCCGGATGGGACTTTCCTTGGCGTGGAAGGCAAGCTTGGCGATACGGATATGTAGATCTCCTACCATTGTAACCGACTCTGTGTAACCCTAGCCTTGTCCGGTGTCTATATAAACCGGAGGGCTTTAGTCCATAGGACACAACATACATTACAACAATCATACCATTGGCTAGCTTTAGGGTTTAGCCTCCTTGATCTCGTGGTAGATCCACTCTTGTACTACCCATATCATCAATATTAATCAAGCAAGACGTAGGGTTTTACCTCCATCAAGAGGGCCCGAACCTGGGTAAAACATCGTGTCCCTTGTCTCCTGTTACCATCCGCCTAGACGCACAGTTCGGGACCCCCTACCCGAGATCCGCCGGTTTTGACACCGACACTCCCGCTTATATATATACGAATGTAGTACGGACTGAGCTCCGTGCCTTTCATCAGATTTTGCTATTGTATGACATGTGAGCTAGCCACATTTTGGGCCCACATCATAAACCCAAAGGCAGTGCACTAAGTCAATGAAGCTGCGTCCATATAGTACTCTCGTGTGTATACGACTAATATATAGTGGAGTGGTTTTCTTATTCTCTCCATAACAATCGTTTTAAATTGTGTAAGTACAAAGCAAAACTCTTTATTTAATGTACAGTGAAGAAAACTAGTACTACTTCCGATGAACTAACGATCCACGCCCACGCGTCCTGGTCACACTTCCTGTCCTTCACGTGTGGTACACTACCCTCCCTTAAGTGAACAACCACACATGCGCCAAATTATCGGAAACGTGTGAGAGTGTGTACAAATAAAGAATTTTAATTTCAACTATCGAAAGATTTGAGAGTATTACAAAGGTTGACTTCAGTCAAATCTAATATGCGGAGTAAATAAAAATGGAGGGCTACTACGTCCATTCGGGTTTTTAGTCCACACCATTTTTTAAATCAAAGTTAATGCTGGGCAAATAAAATTACAGGGGAGCTGGAGACAAAGTTGTGAGAAGGCTTAGAAATCAATACACAACTTATGCTCTTAGTACCAATGTCAATCCTTCTTCGAGGAGACATTTGGTTCATAGCCAATTGTGTGATAAAATTGCACCAACGTGAAAGACGACTGCGTCTCCAACACAACCAAGGTGAGCTGACGAAGCATATCATATTTGTGCGTAACAAGCAAAGAGCACTGATGGAAGACAGCTTGTTTTTCATTGAAAATCGATCAGCTTCACCAGCCGACGCAACCATGAGGCGCAACCATGAGCATCGATAGGTCATCGTGGTGATGCATCATCCATTTGGCATCAAGTTTGGGTGAGGCACCTATGAAGTTCGACAAATCCTCACTGTGGTCTGTTTCTTCTCAGTAATCAATCTCGAGGAAGGAAGAACCATGTGGCAGAGGACAGTGAGGCAGAACAACAATGGCCATCGAATTTTGTGCAGTTCCACTAAAATTGAGGAAGACATGCCTGGGTATGGAGACACGCATCGCTGTTTCCAAAAATATAAAAAAGGGTTAATGAAAAGTACAGCAACAAACAGAAGCATCATGATTATATCTTGATGGGAAATAAACCAGGATACCCGAGAAAAAAAAGCATTTCTTCATTTAACCAGTGATAGTACTACCACCATATGGACAATGACCGCACAACCACCATGTACTTTTTGTCGAAACAACATGTATACCTCCACCAAGGCATAAATCAGGATAACTTTTCGAGTGGCATTTCCTCTATAATAGTACTAGTAGGTCATGTTGGACCAGCCGACGAACCCTAGCTACTATGCATGGGGAGCTGGGGAGTAGTCGCATAGAAGAAAACCCGCATGCAGCGACCTGGGGAGCTGGACCAGTACTAGAAGTTATACCTCAGCTGGGCAGATGTCGTTTAGGCGGGCGGGCGGGATCTGCCCACACGACGGTAGCGAACAAGGGCACGGAGGATCTTCGTCCGCGCCAGCGCCGGCTCCGAGAAGATGGTGCGCATCGTTTCCCTCCGTCGCCGATGGCGACAACGTCAACGCTGCACCTCCTCACCTCCCGCAGCGTACGGGATTCGGCCGGATCTGTGACCACCGATGAGGAGAGAGATAGAGTGGACATTGTCATCTTGTTTTGATATGAAGAGGGTGAGAGAGCGAGACGCGAGAAACTCTATCAAACAAGAGGCTATAATGGAGTAAAAAAATCTCTCCATAGCAGTGGTTTTAAATAGAATACGCGCGTTCCCGGAAAAAAGAAACAAAAACTGGCGGACAATTTTTTATGGGTCTATCTAGGACACATCTAGATGTGACATAGTTATGTCACATCTAAGTTGATGTCCACTCTGTTTGTGGTCTTTTTTTTTGTCCTAGTTTTTTTCTTGTTGCTACATTATATACTTGTGGGAGCTTCGATGTGATATCGTTATATAACATCTAGATGTGAATTAAACAAACTGATTTTCTAACGTACCAAGAAAGAAAACTCGATCAAAAACACGCCCCCGCTTCCAGGTCGCGAGAGTCGTCGCGCACACACATATAGACATAGACATGCATATCCGTGTTTACGTAAAATTCCATTTCCATCTCCATCTCCAATCATATTTGTCCAACTGGCACGTTATTTACGTTGTTAATTATATATGCAACAATATTAACGTACAACATCTCTTGTTTGCGCACGTCCGGACCGCTGCCACGGCCGGTCCTGACCAACCCGAACCCTTTTCATCACCCGCGCGTGCTTACCGCCCGAACGGTCGATGCCAGATTCATGCCCGGCCAGAGCGGACGCGACCTCTCACTGGCGCCGGCATTGAAGCGGCGTGCCGGCCGAGAGAGCGTCGCCCGCGCCGCTTCCGGGTGCAGGCGGCTGCTCCACATTCAGCGGTCGCAATAGCCGGCTATAACATGCATGTAAAAAGTTCTTGGGAGTCCGTGCTACAGCTAGCTGTCCTCCCCCAACTCGTCAATCTCTTCCAGTAGTGCTAGTAGTACTCCATGGCGCGATCCATCGACAAGCAGGCGGGAAAGTTATCGTATACTCGATTTGCGGTGAGTGGCATGCCGAGCGACCGTGTGGGGTCGAGCCATGGAGGAGGGTGAGACACGAACACGACATACGTGATTTAAACGTTGGTTTTGCTCGATGGCACGATCCAACAAAACAAAACGTTGGTTTCTCCGCGTTTCCATTTTTTCTCCGGAAAAACGAAAACTTTCCACTCCATTTTCATTCCTATTCCAAGGTTGCCCCATTACAACATTCCATCAAATACAAAGGAAAACTAACAGGCATGCTGATGCATCTCAATGATTCACAGATCATAGCCAATATTTACTTCACAACTAAGAAAAAAGTTGTGAGAGCGTGTACGAAAGAAAAACTACTGATGGGGTCACTACGACTTAAACCCTAAACCCTAAACATGATTTAATTCCCTGGCGAGGTAGAACATGTCAAAGGAAATATGGCTAGCACCCTCGAATCATACGATGCTTTTGTGCAGTTCCACTAAAATCGACCTGAGCATCCCTGATGGCAAAGATATTGAAGAAGTGTGATTAGAATAATAGTACTGGCACTAGTTCATGAGACATAAACTCATCACAAGTAGAAGCCGGTAGAAGTAGAGAAAGATCGACATGGAGATGGAGCTACTGCAGTGGAGCAAGCCGGCTCCAAAAGGAATATGGACTACCTGGGACGTCGGCTGTAGCTAGAAGGGCGGTTGGGACGCGGCATCGGCCCATACCGCGATGACCCACCAATTGGGACGCACCGACTATGGGTTTTCTCCCTCGCCGATGTCGATCAAGGCTACACAGTAACATTGTTCCTTCCCCACCAAGGGATCGGGCCCGTCGTTCTATGCTTGTGAAGAGAGCAACCTTAGCAAGGTGCTTGTAGCTTAGGCTCCTGCTAGTGTATATATAGTGGTTTTATTTTTCTCTCCATATCAACCATTTTATATTGCGTACGTGTCATTCAAGAGTGAAATGATGGTTGCTTCTTCCGACTAACTTACTACGTGATTTGACTGCTCCTTAGTGGCCCCTCCACGTACTCCCCCTACGTGTATGCAACAGTCACACATACACATGGACGCAAAAACGCGCGTGACGCCCTAATGCATGCATGTCCGAGCACACGACGGAACACACATGGTCACGCTAAGTGCTCAACCTACACGTGCATGCACACACATACTCAGTCAGGGTGAGCTAGTGACCGTATAAACACCGGAAAATATATATATTGAGCGCAATGAGCGTATTATGAAGTCCACGGACCGTATTTTTACAAATATATAGTGACAGCCAGTGTATTTATCTCGTTTGAAATTAATCCATATTAGCCGGAGAGGAGGCAGTATGGACTAGCATTAATTTGGCCTTGTTTGGATACTCTAACTCAGTTAGAGGTTAGAGTTAGATTCTAACCCTGAACTAACCGTGAACTAACTCTAGCCAAAGAGGTGTTTAGATGACAGGGTCAGATGGAGCGCGGATACGGCGAGGCGCCTTCACGGGCATTGCGAGAGGGAGGGAGGAAGAGGACGAGAAGCTTCGAGGAAGTGGCGAGGGATTTGCTGTGGTGAGAGCGAGAGAAAAATGTGTTGTTTAGTGCTCCAGAGAAGAACTAACCCAAATAAGCACCACTTGGGTGGGTTAGATTTTTTGGATGGGTTAGATGCTTCTAACCCAAACTAACCCTCCTGTTTGGATACTTTTGGGTTAGTTGGGTACAAACTAACCCAAAATAACTCTAACCCATGGATCCAAACAGGGAGAAGCTTGCGCACGGTGGCTCGCAGGACAAGGAGAAACTTTTGACTAATGTAAGCTCTCCCTCGCTCAGGCGGTGGACGTGCAACAGTTAAAACGGTGTCAGATTGCCAGAAGCATACACTATACTACTAGTGCTACTATTGTTTGACTTCCCGAATAGGCGAACAGGCAAGCGCAAAGTTTACTAGTACGAGTACTACTAATATAGTCTATAAAGGTACGTACTATACTAGTAGTAGGAACCAGATGGAGGAGCGTCTGCACTCTTATTATAATTTTAAAATGTGGTAAAGCAATCTTCAACACATTTGGTTCTCTTCGAGGGTTCTCGCATGTGATAATGGAAGTTGATTGCATGGAACACTCGCCACAATTCTTGCTTAATTCTGGCTCATATCCTGTTACAAATAGTAGCGCTCGGTAATATTTTCTCTTTTTTTGTTATTCAGCATGTAAACTGGTCAGCAAACCTTGCGGCGCATCTTCGTGCGACCGTGCTTGCTGCACTTTGAATGTGGCCGAGAGCTCACTTGATGAAACACCTCGCTTCCTACTTTTTTTTTGCGGGGTACCTCGCTTCCTAGTGACTAGTGTCTTGGGTGATCGTCCTAAGAATGCTTATATATGAATAAAGCTCTCTCATTTACCCGCAAAAAAGATTAAGCCATATTAACCGGAAAGGAGGGAGTATGGACTAGCACTACTTTTTGGTGTGTCCCATCAACTCGTAGAACGAGGAGAAGCTTGCAGGACAAGGTGAAGCTCGCTTACGCCTTTTGACTAATGCAACCTACCCTCGATGGACATGCATCAGTCCATTCAGTGTTAGATTGTCAGAGGCATACACTGTAGTACCCAACATGCAGAGTACCATCATTGTTCGACTTCACCAAGAGGCGAAGAGCCAAGCGCAGTAGTACGAGTAGTACTACTACTAGAACCGCATGGTGGAGCGTCTGTACTCTTATATTTTTTTATCTCTGAAAAAGTACACGTTTATTCCGGAGAAGGGCGGAAAACGGCAGCCCAACATGTAATGAATGATATTGATCAACCAACCATGCTCGAATATATCTTGGCCTCCATGCGAGCCCGTCTGTGTGTTCTCGCTCCTCGTCTCTCTCAAGTAATGGCGGGTTGGCTCTTTGCCGTCAATTGAGATCGGTTTGCTCACACTCATGTCCCACATGTCAGTGATATGCCAAGAGGAGGTGCGTTGACCGACTGGCCATACAAGTACTTGGTTTTGAACCTTCATACTACTCCTCCCTCCGTCACAGTTTACGGGGCGCGCTTCATTATGATGCATTTCTCTCAATGCATTTCCACCACCAGAGAGACTTTAGACGCGTTTGGTTTAATGCTCAATTAATTAGGGCGTGGTAACCGCAGTCAAGTCCATAATTTTCTCTCCATGTAATCTGTACAACTACGGAGTGGAGTAAGTGCATGCATGTGTGTACCCGGGGTGGAAGCACTGCATGCATGTGTGTACGCATTAGTCCCTCTAGTAATAGATGCCATGCTATAACTATCAATGCTATTTTTCAGGCCGATCGCTAGTCGCACTACTAGGGAAAAGGCTAGCAGCAGCGCGGGTTTTAGATGTATCAGTAGCGCTGGTACAGGCGCTACTAATAAGGCGCCATGACTAACGATAGCAAGAGCATCGTGCACACCGGGCGCCATCGCTACACAAGTGTAGCAGCAGCGCGGTTAGAGGAAGCTCACATCGCTAGTAGCGCTTAGCGTGCTTTGCCTCGGACGCGCCATCGCCATTGAGGCGCTGCCGCTAACTTTTATACACTCGCCATCGCTAATTTAAGTAGTTTTTTGGCATATTTGTTTTGTATTTGAACAGGCTTTGTAGAAGAATCTTTAGCACATAGAAATGTCATCATGATACAGATACAAATGCATGCGAGACCACAAATGTAATCATAGCATGTACATACAAATAGTCTCATCATAATCATCATCCAACACAAAGTGATATCTTATCATCATCTCGAAAATAGCGATACATGCAAGTCTCAATACTTGCAACTACAACAACGCTATCCATCTAAACAAAGGTATACGCAAGAAGTGCTATCACTATGAGTGAGAGCGAACTATGCAAGACATGAGGTGGCGGTTACGAGTCCTCTCTCACGCTAGTATGAACCTCAAGTAACTAGCTTCTCCTTCTTGTCTGCCTTTTGAAGTTTTATGGCTGGCGCCGTGAACCCATTCACTTGCGCCGACACTCATGCCACTCGTTGTACACCCCGAACCTTCCCTTTGTACACGACATAGCATTTCCATCTCGCCATCAAGAAACTAGGTACCTGTTAGAGATGCATGTTCATGAAGAGGATGTGCAATCATATATATGCAACAAAATATACTAGAGCAACACCGAAAAAGAAAGGGTTAGCAACTAGATGCAACATATACAGTATGCAAATTAATTAACTAGAGGTACGCATGTCATCGTACGCAAACTAACAAAGTAGCATTACGCAAGTTCGGCAGGGACCGTGGACATCACAAAGTTTCATCGCTACAAAAAGTATACAAGTTCAACCGACACATATCATCATCATCGGCATCATAAATCACTAGAAGTTCCATCCTTCCATATCATCGAGGATGAACCCTAGCTTCTTGAACGACGTGAGGTCTAGACATTGCATGCCTATGCGAGTTCGGACGTCAGCTCGCGATATAGGGCCATGGTGGAACATCCCCTTCTCATCGACGACTTCTTTCATGATGATCGTCGCAATGTCGCTTTGGATGCAAAAGAAGTCATCTCTAAGTTTATAATTCGCTTCTCCATGAGATTCTAGCCACTTGTGGATATGATCATCATTTCTGCTGTTAATGCGAAGCTTTTGGTGATCCGTGTTGAACTGAATCATGAGATGGACGATGTAGAATCCATCCTTCTTGCTTGGTTTTGGGACATGGATGCAGGAGAAGTTAGTTTTATGCGCGAAACCCATCTTCTTGTTCCTTTGTTTCTTGATCTGCACGTGGCCACCTCTAAAGCTGAAGCCTTGGAGAGCATTGTCGGTGTCAAAACCTGTGGATCTCGAGTAGGGGGTCCCGAACTGTGCGTCTAGGCGGATGGTAACAGGAGACAAGGGACACGATGTTTTTACCCAGGTTCGGGCCCTCTCGATGGAGGTAAAACCCTACTCCTGCTTGATTGATATTGATGATATGGGTAGTACAAGAGTGGATCTACCACGAGATCAAGGAGGCTAAACCCTAGAAGCTAGCCTATGGTATGATTGTTGTAATGGTTGTTCGTCCTATGGACTAAAACCCTCCGGTTTATATAGACACCGGAGAGGGCTAGGGTTACACAGAGTCGGTTACAATGGTAGGAGATCTACATATCCATATCGCCAAGCTTGCCTTCCACGCCAAGGAAAGTCCCATCCGGACACGGGACGAAGTCTTCAATCTTGTGTCTTCATAGTCTTGGAGTCCGGCTGACGATGATAGTCCGGCTGTCCGGACACCCCCTAGTCCAGACTCCTCAAGAGCTCTTTAACCAGGCCTCAATGACGATAAGTCTAGCGCGTATGTAGTCTTCAGCGTTGCAAGGCGGGTTCTCCTTTAAGTTCCACGCACTGCCGAGCAGTGTCCGCTTCCTTATCAATGTCGCGCTTCTTGGCTTCCACGCCCAATAATGGCCTTCTTCCACGCGCCGCATTTAATGCGAAAAGCCGTGGTATCTTTTATGTTTTACCCCCTAACTGTGCAAATAATCTGCCTATAAGAGAGGCAAGAATCCAGATCCAAATCACACCATCTTCCTTCCGCGAGTACTCATCGGAGCGCTTCTGACCAAGAATCCATTCCATCATGGACCGTCGACGCGGCTCCTCTTCTCGCGCTCCCAGCCCTCTGCCAGGAGATTGGAGGAGATGTTTTGTCCCACACAACGAGATGGTGATGCTCCAAGCGGAGGGATATCTCCCTCCGGCCTTCATGGTTCCGGTTCGAGCCGGGTTGGCCACCTACAAAGGTGGGAAGCAAGCGGAGGCTACCCCAAGTCCCAACAAAGGGGAGCGGGTATGCTTCGTCCCCTATCTGATAAGGGGGCTCGAATTTCCTATACATCCGTTCCTCCGCGGCCTCCTGGAGTTCTACGGACTCCAGCTCCATCACCTCATGCCCGCCTCTATCCTGCATATCGTGGGTTACGTAGCTCTTTTCGAGCTATTCCTGGGCATTGAGCCCCATTTTGCGCTGTGGAAGAGGTTGTTTTGCCTTGTGCCCCGCTCTCACGAGGGGTCCATATATCAAGTGGGCGGTGCCGAAATATGGCGCATCGCCGGGACCGGATATCCATTCGGAACCCCTAAGAAGGCGTCCGAAGACCGGCCTTCGTAATGGTTTACATAGAAGACGCCGCTGCCGGACCTGCTCGATAGGCCTCCCGAGTTCAAGAATGCTCCTTTGAAGAACGCCACCGGGCGCCCACGGAGCCCCACCGAGGAAGACAAGAGCGCCCATTATTTGATGGGCCGGATAAGGTTATCGCCCATTCGGGTTGACCATGATTGGAGTCATGGCAACGTGCATTGTGCCGGGGGTGCAGCCGCTGCAGTACAGGGGCCACCTATGTGGGATTTCAATGGGGAGGACGATGCCACCCGTCATGGCCGCAAAGGGCCGGATTGGCCAAGACTCGCGAAGATCCCGTCCGCCTGCATAAGGGGAGAAGGAGGATTTCCTCCAGACGAGCCCGTTGAATGGGTTCTCCATGAATAACCCTCGTCGTTGGGTAAGCGAACACTTTGTGTGCCCGACCCATGCTTTCAAAGTTTAAGTCTCTTATATTATGCTTCCGGCGTAGGAGCTGCGTCGGGTTGTGGAGGGTATGCTTAGTCCAGCTCCACAACCCGAGGATCCGGAGAGATCCCAGGATCCGGCCCTGAAGAGGACCCGGACATAAAGGTGGAGCTAATCGACGGGGTGTTCCACCAGCTCAGCATGGATAACGCCTTAGTCGCCATTACGGCTGACTACCCCGGACTATATCCGGCTTCCCAGGTGATTGTGACCGAAGTCCTGACACCATTATTTCTTCCTTGCTCATTTTCGACCATCGATACGATGGTGCCTTGCGTGAAGCGCCTTTAAGGCGGAAAAGCTCATGTGGCTGACCAACAAGGGTCAGTCCGGCCCAGTAGGCGGAAGAGGAGCGCGGCGCGGATTGAGACATCGCCGCAAAAGTATAGCTCACAGTTCGTTATTCAGAGCAACATTCCTAGGAAGCGTTTGAATGCTCATGACTTTTGTAGGAGAAAAAGCGCCCACCGAACTGCGGGCGTAGAGGTTGCCAATCCAACCTCTACCAGCCAGGCTCCAGCACCTGGTCTGGAGGGGGAGGCGCGCGCAAGGCGCGAGCCGGATACTCCTCCAACAGAGGATGCCGACAGACTGTCCGCCACCAAGTCTGAGGTGGAGAGCGCCATGAACCACAGGCGCCGCCGGACAGTTTTTTGTGACGCGTGCTTCTCCCCTGAGGCGTTGAATGCCTTTAACGCGGGGGACGTGCACCTCCGTGCTGCTCAAGATGGTTTGGCCAAAGCCATGGAGCAGTATGTAAAAGACATACGGGTAAAAGAATTTAATAGTTGTATATGCCAGTAGCCCTAAGGATGGCAATTTTACCCATGGGTACGGATACCCGCGGATACCGTACCCGCATGGGCAGGGTATGGGCATAATTTTATACCCGCGGGTAGTACCCAAACCCTACCCGTAAAGTCATGGGTAGGGCACGGGTATAGCCTTTTACCTGTGATTATACCCATACCCTACCCGTTTATACAGCTGACATGTGAAACTTACCCGTGATTCACATGTGTAACTATGTTAAAATTGTGTCGTGACCTTGTGAACCTATGTTAAAGTTGTCACCAATTGTCAATTTGAATTGACATATTTTTCATGTACTCAACTATCTATTCTTGAGTTGAGATCATGTTTTTTCGTCAAATGTGTTATAGATGAATATAAAATTGCGAATAACTCGTGTAATGTTTCATCTACCCGTTGGGTATCCAATGGTATGCGTATCCATCGGGTATGGGTATGGGTAAAGTTTCATACCCATGGGTACGAGTATGGGTAGAATTTTGTACCCATTGACTACACGGGTATGGGTATGGTATTGCTCCATCCGCCCCATACCCTACCCATTTCCATCCTTAAGTAGCTCCCGAGACTTAAAGTAGTTATATTAACTAATTTAAGGATTATTTGAAACACAGGATCTTACAGAGAAGAATACCCAACTGTCTCAGGAGCTGCAAGAGTGCAAGGCCCAACTCGAGGTCGCACTTGCACGCCGCAGGAGGAAACATGAGACCCCTCCCGGTAACACATTATTTTAAAAGATAAGTGGTGTGCGGCGTGCGGCGCAAGTCTAATAATGAGATTGCAGTGCTTTGTCGGACAAGATCCGAGACAGTGCAAGAACTACTATGCCGCTTGAAGGTCGGCGAGAGGGTGCTGAATAAGGTGCAGCAGAAAGGAACAAGCCCAGATGCCCACGCCCAGCTCGAGAGAAGAGCTGAAAGGTGTTCGGCCGAGCTGTCAGCTCCGTTAAGGAGAATCAGCGGCTTTGTCGCTGCATCTATAGTAAGTGCTTGAGCGAACTCCTTTGAAAAGAAGAGTTCAGAGAGGAAGTCAATTGACAAAATATGTCTCAGAGGTATACTCACAGTCGCCTGGAGGAGATGCCCGTATCAATGGGTGATCAACTTCCCGAAGTTGTTGCAGCTGCTCGAACGAAGTTCGGCAGCAATGAGCGGGCGGCGTCTGTGTTTTATGGCCAGCCCTCTCCCTACCCGAGGGCCTTGGGGAGCTTGCGGAGAAGCTTCAGGGAGTGCGGCAGCGCTTTTGTTTATGGAAGATTTCGGCTTGCCGCCAAGGTGCCAGGGAGGCCTGGTCCATGGTGAAGACGCGGTACAAGAAGGCGGATCCCAACCACATGGCCGAGGTCGGACCTGTGGGGCCCGATGGGAAGGAGATCCCTGTGAGTTTAGTATACGGCCAAGTAGAGTTGGCCGCTAAATTTTCCCAACGGGACTATAAATTAGACAGCCTGTTAGACGGGATTGAGGAGGAATACAGTTAGTCGATTTGACAATGTATTTCAAAATGACATGTGAAATGCCTTCTAGCCGGATTGTAGATCGTTTGTATTTGCCGACCTTTTCGCTTCAACCTCGGGACCCTAGAGTCCGGAGTGTGTCCGAATACCTTCTCGGTTAAAAAACAACCGGGGCATGCGTGGAGACCAGGCATAGGGGTCATTAGTGCTTTATCAGACAAGTGCCCAACTAGTTATGTTATATTACATGGTTAGTAAGAAACATCTTCCAGGGAGAATAGTTCCTTTAAGGGTTCCTTTCCCTGGGAGGCATGCCCTAAAGTGCATGTCCGGACTGCGAAAAGAGTAGAAAAACATCTGGGGGCAGATAAATAAGTAGGTGAAAAAATCATTTTTCAAGTCACCGACCGAATATTCCCTTAAGAACGCTAGCTTTCGGCTTCACCCAGTCCGAGGTACACATCCGGCTGACCCAACAGTAACAATCGCAGAGGTGCTCCCTTTACCTCCTAGCCGAACAATCGGGAATGTAGGGGTAAGCACAGGAGCCAGGCAACCGAGCTTGGCCAAAACTTAAGTCATATCGATGCATATAATGGTGAATAAAAGGTACATGTGGAAGTTTGACACATGTGCTGGGTATGAAGCCCTTATAATTAAGCTTCTGGTAAAGAAGCCCCCAGGTATAATGAGTGCGGATGGCACGTCAAGTGTGTGCGAGCAATGCGCAAGTGGGCCTTTAAGGGCTTTTTAGGAAAAGGGGTGAGAGAAGAAAGAGAAACAAAAGACAGCTAAAGTGTAATTATTTGGACGGGGGAAGGGGACGAACTCTTAGTCCGGCGCTAGGCATAGAATCTTCGAAGGCGGGCTGCGTTCCATGGGTTCGGCTCGAGTCGGTTGTCCGATGCATTTCGTAGACGGTACGCTCCGCCGGTCAAGACTTGATCGATAATGAAGGGGCCTTCCCATTTGGGTTTGAGCTTGTCCTTTTTCTTGTCTGGCAGGCGTAGAACTAGTTCGCCAACGTTGTAAGTCTTGGCCCGTACTTCTCTGCTTTGATATCTTCAAGCCTGCTGCTGATAGAATGTGGAACGAGCCTTGGCGACGTCGCGTTCTTCCTCCAATGCGCCCAAGCTGTCCGCCGATCCAGCTCGGCCTCTCTTTCTTCGTACATGCGCACTCGAGGTGAGTCATGAATGATGTCGCAGGCGAACTCGCTTCGCTACCGTATACCATAAAAATGGTGTGAATCGGTAGTACGGTTGGGCGTTGTCCGCAACCCCGTAGTCTGAGTCGAGCTCCTCTACCCAAAGGCGTGTCGATTTCGTAAGTGACCGCACTAGTGCGGGTTTGATGCCGCCATTATTAGACCATTTGCTCGTTCCACTTGACCGTTGGTTTGAGGATGATAGACTGAAGCGTAATCGAGCTTAATGCACATATTTTTGCACCATGATTTAACCTCGTCGGCCGTAAAGTTCGTGCCGTTATCGGTGATGATGCTGTGGGGGACACCATAACGGTGTACTACCCTGGATATGAAGTCTATCACTGGTCCGGACTCTGCCGTTTTAACTGGCTTGGCCTCTATCCATTTGGTGAATTTATCCACCTTGACCAATAGGTACCTTTGCTTGTGGGTTCCCCCTTTAAGGGGTCCAACCATGTCAAGCCCCCAGACCGCGAACGGCCAGGTAATGGGTATAGTTTTGAGGGCGGTGTGTGGCATATGGCTCTGATTAGCAAAGAGCTCACAACCGACGCATCTTTGGACTAAGTCCTGAGCATCTGCCCGGGCCGTCGGCCAATAAAATCCTGTACGGAATGCCTTTCCTACAAGGGCCCGTGCTGCGGCGTGGTGTCCGCCTAGTCCGGCATGAATTTCAGCCAGAAGGTTTCGCCCTTCCTCTTTGGAGATACACCTTTGAAGGACTCCGGTTGTGCTTTTCTTATACAGTTCTCCCTCATGGACCTTTTAGGCTTTGGATTGCCGAACTATGCAGCGGGCCTCATTTTGGTCTCCGGGAAGTTCCTGCCTAAGCAAGTGGGCTAGGAATGGCTCTGTCCACGGGGTGATTACTGCCATTATGTCGTGGGCTGAAGGTGTTGTGTCATCGGCTAAATCGCCGATTATGTCAGATTGCTCTGTGTCGGTTGGTGCGGCTGGTTCCGGTTTGTTATTTCCGGACTCCTCTTCCCATAGTACGGATGGCTTAAACAGCCATTCCAGGAAGATGTTTGGAGGGACAGCGTCACGTTTTGCGCCGATCCGTGCCAATACGTCGGCCTCTTGGTTATTATCCCTGGCTACGTGGTGGAATTCAAGTCCTTCGAACCGAGCTGACATTTTAAGGACAGCGTTACGATAGGCTGCCATTTTCGGATCCTTGGTGTCAAAGTCTCCATTTACTTGGGATATTGCGAGGTTTGAGTCCCCGCGCACCTCTAGGCGTCGAATGCCCATGGAGATTGCCATCCGGAGGCCATGTAAAAGGGCCTCGTACTCGGCCGCGTTGTTGGAGTCCGTGTACATTATCTGAAGTATGTATTGGACTGTGTCCCTGGTTGGGGATGTCAATACAACGCCAGCCCCCAATCCGGCCAACATTTTGGAGCCGTCGAAGTGCATAATCCAATTGGAGTATGTGCCGTACTCTTTAGGGAGTTCGGATTCAGTCCACTTCGCGACAAAGTCAGCCAAAACTTGCGACTTTATAGCTCGCCGAGGTTTGTAAGTTATATCGAATGGTAAGAGCTCAATGGCCCATTTTGCAATCCTGCCCGTCGCGTCGCGGTTTTTTATAATGTCATTTAGGGGTACTTCGGAGGCTACTGTTATCGAACACTCTTGAAAGTAGTGTCGGAGCTTCCGGGATGCCATAAACACCGCATACGCTATCTTTTGATAGTGCGGGTAACGGGACTTGCAGGGAGTTAACATAGTGGATACGTAGTACACTGATTTTTGCAAAGGGAATTTATGTCCTTCTGTCTCTCGTTCCACGACGAGTACCGCGCTTACAACTTGATGTGTTGCCGCGATGTATAACAACATTGGTTCGCCCAGGTTAGGCGCAGCCAGGACCGGATTTGTTGCCAATATGGCTTTTATTCCTTCGAGTCCGGCGGTGGCGGCATCCATCCACTCGAAGTGTTCGGTGCGTCTGAGAAGTGTTCGGTACGGCTTCCGAGGCGATGCTTCCTCGTGTTCCTTTGCTGAAGGCTTTTGAATTTCGCAGCCTTAGCCTTGGCTGCCTCGGTAGCGCAAGTGTCCTTGAACTTTTCGAACTCCTCTTCCGTAAGTCTCGGATTTTCCTCCAGAATCTTGGACAGGGGTTCATCAGCCTCAATAGCTCGTTTCACCCTCCCTTTCCAGGAGGCCAAATCATTGATGAACATGCCCATGGCGTGATTGTTAATCTTTTTCATCTTCAGATCATCCCACAGTTGTTCTATGTTATCATCCCGGTCGGGGAACTTGAATCTCTTGTGCAACTTCGTTAGGAGCAACTACGTCAAATGTTCTTTACTCCTTAAGTCATCGTCGTTGATGCTCGTGCATTCCCGTAGGATGCATCCTAGTTGGTTCCCATAGCACTTGCGAGGTTCTTCCGGCTCTAACAGCTCAAACTTGCTAGGTGCCATCTTTGTGATCACAAGTCGTCCAATCCCTAGTTTGTTAGGTTTTCGTATCCTCTGCTTCTCATGCTTCCTCTTTTCGGTAGCGGCATCAGGGCCGGTACCTTCCCCACCGGTCTCGGTGCCGCCATCGGTGCCGGAGCTGTCGGTGTCGATGTCGGGGTCATTACCATCATCGAGGCCGACCGGCAACTTGCTTAGCAGTCAAATAGTCGAGGTACTCTTGTTCACCCTCATAATCCATCTCGTCTGCATCTTGGTCAGAAGGCCCTGTTTGTTCGTTGTTCGACATGTTTCCTATGATTAAGTGTCCTCATTTATTTCTAAAAGTATGAATAAATGAGAAATGACATAAAAAGAAATCTATGTGCCAGCACTCGATATGCCAACTATGTAGCACAAATCATGCCTTTATTCACGGGAAATTTCGGCATGACCTTTGCTAAAAAATGGACATATCGAGCACCTGAAATTCATCGGAACGGAAATGAATCAACATTCCGGCGTAACATAGGCCACTCGGATCATTTTCCAAACATGACATGTCCAAAACATGACATATGCACACATCACATGTCCAGTTCAAATTTGCATATAAATTCAGCTAATTTTGAAACCTAGCTAAATTCATAACTAATAGATAACCTAATTAACATAACGAAGAACCTTAGCAGAGAGAGGGGGGGTTCAGAGGGTGCAGGGACGAGGAGGCAGGCCCGACGATGGCCGGGAGGGAGAGGAGGGAGGCGAGGGCCGACTGGTCGGGGCGAAGCGCCGGCGCCGAGTCGGGCGACCCAGGTTCGGGGGGGCTAGCGCCGACGCCGGGTCGGGTCGAGGGCCGGTCGGGGCGCCTTGGCCTTGGCCATGAGTCGGGGCGAGCGCCGGGGCCGGGTCGGGCGCGGCGGTGCGACGGGGGAAGAGAGAGTGGGGATTTGGGGGGAAAAGGCGGGATGAAGCAGGGCGAGTGAGAATTTTGGGTTAAGTGGACGTAGCAGTAGCGCGTTATGTCAAAACGCGCTGCTACTAACTTCAGTAGCTGTAGCGGTTTAGGCAAAATTCGCTACTACTAAATTCAGTAGCTGCAGCGGTTTATGCAAAACGCGCTGCTACTACTGTCGCTACTGCCAGTTTTCCTTTTTCTTTTCCTTTATTTTATCCCACTTTTATTTCCCGAGGGCAGTGAACGAAGGGAGGGCGATATATATTGCATCATTTGACGGTTAAATATGTATGCAAAATAGGAACATATATATTACACATCATTGGACCCATGCATAATAATGGCTAAGTGTGTATACAAAATAGGAACATATATATATATTACACATCATTGGACCGATAACATACATTTCCTCGGTCTTGACGTTTTGCTTTTGAGTCAGCTTCTTTCCCTTCTTGTTCGTCAAGAATAATTGAGCCCCTCATTGTGACTTTGCCTTCTCCATGGAGTACGATTTTTCTTAGGTAATGTAGTATTGATTCTTCTTTTGATGTATACTTCATCATCATCGTCATCTTCCTCATTGGGTTGCCAGATCGATCATAGTCTTCCTCGTTGGCGACTCCATCCATTCCAATGATGTTCCTTTTGCCTCTCCTCACGACAACACGACTGGGATTGCGCGGGTCAGTTATGAAGAAGCATTGTGTCACGTGCTTAGCGTGTACCCATGGCTCGTTTTTTGCGATAGCATTCACGGTAGCGCTATTGGCGTCGGGTATAGTCATGGTAGTGAACATTCGGCTTTCTCTTTCGACATTCTTAGCCCATCTGACACGGAACATCGTCGTGTTGTGCAGTCCAGAGTAGTCAAGCTCCCAGATCTCCTCGACCCTTCCATAAAATCATCCAGTTGCGCCATTGTCGCTGCCGGTCATGCATTCCATCGTCACCCCTGAGTTCTGATCATCACTGTCCATATCTTTGGCCTCCGTGTAGAATGTGTATCCGTTGATATCATATGCCTGATAGGTTACGAGGTTGGGCGAGGGGCCATGTGCTAAGGCGTATATGAGCAATCCGTCCTTAGAGCCCTCCTCCGGGGGATTAGCAATAATATGCTCTTTGAACTAATGCAGGAAAGTGGAGTTGTGATCTCTAGTAACTTCGGCGTTTGTCCTGCATACCCCCTGGTCACGGTACTTCTTTGCGATAATTTCTTTGTGCAGTGCCACGAAAGGATCTACCTCGTCTAGGTGTTGTAGCACTACCAAGTTTGCTCTATCAAAGTCACTGCGTCGATCTGAGTATGCCACGTGCAGTTCCCTACGACCGTTGCAGTGACCATCTCCTTCGAGCCTCCTATCGTGCTTGTTAACGGGCAAACCAACACTAACACCAGGCGGCTGGTCTGCACCATATAGAAAATTCTCACAGAAAGAGATGCACTCTTGTGCCAAATAGCCCTGGACAATGCTTCCATCCGGAGAGGACATGTTACGAACAAATCCTTTGATGATCCCATTCATCCTCTCAAACGGCATCATGTTGTGCAGGAATGACGGCCCCAGGTCTATTATGTCATCCACAATATGGACACACAGATGCACCATCACGTCGAAGAACGCGGGTGGGAAGTACATCTCAAGCTCATTCAGTATCACAACGATATCTTCCTGTAGCCTTTGGAGCTGCTTCACACTGATCGACTTTCGAGAGATGACGTCGAAAAAGTTGCAGAGACCAATAAGCGTGTCACCGATGTGCTTGTCCATTATCCCTCTAAGGGCAACGGGTAGTATCTGTGTCATCACCACATGACAGTCATGAGACTTCATCCCGCTGAACCTTTTCTTGTCCGTGTCTAGATATCTGCTTATCTTGCCATAGTAACCGGAACTAACTTTGACTCCAGAAAGGCACTTAAAGAATTGATTGATCTCAGCCTGACTTAAGGTGAAGCAAGAAGGGGGGCAATAATCCTCTTTCTTTATTTTCTTACCCTTCTTCTCCCGTGCCTCTGTCTCCGTCTCTGTCTCATCTGACATTTTACGGGGCGGCATGTGCAGATCTTCCCTGATTTTCAAATCTTTCAATTCTTTTCTTGCCTTCGGCACATCCTTGGTCTTATCCGGCAGGTTCATTAGTGTTGCGAGCAAGGTCTCAAGGACATTCTTACAGATATGCATTTGATTAAGGCAATGAGGTGTATCGAGTTTGTGCCAGTACTCCAAGTCCCAGAACACAGACCTCGTCTTCCATACCTTCAGCAGAGGCTCCGGCGCCTTTCTCATCGTCTTTCCCGGCGCGGGGCACTCCTTCCAGTTTTTCAATAGCTCATCGATTTCGGCACCGCTCCGCTTACGTGGAGGTCCCCGATGCTCAGCGTGACCATTGAATAGATCTCCACGGTTTCTCCACGGGTCGTCCTGTTCAAGCCATCTTCGATGCCCCATGTACACGATTTTCCCAGACCCGCCATCTTTCCTTGACGTTAGCTGCTGAGACGTTGTATCATCCATGCACCGCGTGCATCCGCAATATCCATGGCACACCTGGCCTGCCACATATCCGTAACCGAGATAGTCCTACACTGTCGTGATCAGCGTGGCTCTCATGTTGAAATACTCACCTTTGCTGGTGTCCCATGTCTTGGCTGGTGTTTTCCATAACGTGTCTAACTCCTCTTGAAGTAGCCCCAGATACAAATTAATATTATTTCCTGGTTGTTTCGGCCCTTGAATAAGCATGCTCATGTGAATGTACTTAGATTTCATGCACAACCAGGGGGGAGGTTGTACATCCATACAAACACGGGCCATGTGCTATGGTTGGTGTTCTGGTTGCCAAACAGATTCATGCCATCGGTACACACGCGGAGCACGATATTCCTTGCATCACATTCAAAATACCGATAGAAGCTGTTCAACGCTCTCCACTGGCTTCCGTCCTTCATGTGTCTCAGCTTCGGATCATCTCCATCGTCGGGCTTCTTCCTCTCCACGTGCCAGCGGATTAGCTTAGCTTCCTTGGGATCTACAAAATACCTCTCGAGACGGGGAGTGATCGGTAAGTACCATACAACTTTCTGGGGACATTTCTTCCCGGCCTTATTGTATCAAGAAGCATTGCACACCGGACAGCTTGTTTTTTCCGCGTGCTCCTTCCGATAAATTATGCAATCGTTGATGCATGCAGGGTATCTAACGTGTGGCAGATCAAGAGGGCACATGATCTTCTTGGCCTCATCAACACTAGTAGGACATAGATTACCCGCGGGAAGAACATCCTTTAGGAACTTGAGATGCTCATCGAGGCTAGTGTCAGTCCATTTGTTTTTAGCCTTCGTCTTCAGGAGTTGGAGTGTGAAACTCAAGCGGGTCACCTCAGGATTGCAACCATCATACAATGGAGTGTTCGAGTCTACCTCCAGTTGCTCCAGCTTAGCCTCCTCTCTAGAAGCAGCTCTCTCAGTACTCGTCTCCTTGCAAAGCAATGCTTGAACATGAGGGTCCCGCACAATTGAACTTAGTACCGACGAACTCTGCTGCATGGATTCCATGTCGTTCTCTCCGCCACCATGTCCGGCCCCTTCTCCTCGGCCATGTCCGGCCCCTTCTCCGCCGCCATGTCCGGCCTCTTCCCCGCCACCATTATCGATCATCTCTTCGTCTTGCCCCGTGTCATCATTGCCTGCCCCGTCGGCATCCTCAACATCGTCATCCTCATCTTTAATTATCCACCGAGTATAGCCATCCATGAAACCAGTCATGAGCAAGTGCGCTTCAACATGACCATCGTCATGGGGGTTGAGCCAAACTATTCCTTTGCATTTTCGACATGGACATAAAACCTCTGTCCGGTTAATTTTCTTTCATGTCCTGCACCACCAACCGCAACCACCTGTCCACCATCGTTCCACTGACCATCGTCAACTCTGTACGGTAATAATAAGCAAATTGATTATAAAAATGCATGCATGCATCAAAGTCATAAAAAAATTTGGCATGACCTTCCCTAAAAATAGGACATATATGGATCTAGAGTTTGCCCGGAATTCGCGGAAACGGAAATAAATCGACATTTCGGCAAAACATAGGCAACTCAAAAGCACAATTTGGCGTCAACTCATGCCACACACACAATTTCCACAAACATATCACACACACATAAACATATTTCCATTTTGCAAAAGCATGAAATTTTCATCACCTCTATCTCGATCGAGATCGAGCACACGGTGGAGATGATGTTGTAGGGAGATAAAAAGTTCACAAAGCTCTTCTTGACAAAGATAGATCTAGTTAGGGAGCAAATAGGTCACTTAACTAAATCCTACATCTACCTAGCTACCTAATTTGGGAGGAGACAACTTCAACTAGTGGAGGGGGAAGGAAAAAGAGAAAGGAGATGCATTAATGGAGGTGGTGTAGTTAGGTAGGAGTAATGAAGAGAAAGAAAGGTGGATAGAAGAGAGAGAGTAATGGGGGAGAAGTATTGAGGAAGAAGAAGAGTGAGAGTGGGAGCATGTGGGGGAGGTAGGGGGAAGGGAAGAGAGGAGGGGGAGGGGGAGGTAGGGGGAAGGGAAAGAGAGGAGGGGGAGGGGAGGGACGGGTGGGGAAAGGTGGTGGATTGGTGCGGGTTAGCAGTAGCGCGGGATCTAAAACGCGCTGCTGCTAAGGAATTAGCAGCAGCGTGCTTTGGGATACGGCACTACTGCTAACTGGGACAAAAAGTGTGGCAATTTGAAATTTAGCAGCAGCGATCTCAGAAAAAGCGCGCTACTACTACATCCTTAGCAGTAGCACGGTTCGCGCGACCGCGCTACTGCTAATTAGAGTTAGGTGAACACCGCCGGTCGATATTTGTAGCAGCGCGTTTTACGCCGAGCGCGCTACTGCTAAATCCTTATCAGCAGCGAGTTTCCCGGACACGCGCTACTACTAGTTAGCAGCAGCGCTCCTTTTTGAGCCGCGTTGCTGCTAAGATTCTGTGTATAGGCTTTTCCCTAGTAGTGTAGCCTTGGTCCCACAGATCTTTTTTCTTTTTTCTGAAGCGCGCTGTATAAACAGTGACGGATGGAGTAGTATGAGCGGATTCAAAGAAGAGCGTATTGATGGTTGCTTCTTTGAGCAACTTACGAAGGGGAAAGGTGGGGCTTACGATTTGACTGCTCATTACTCACTATTAATTCGGCGCAACGACCGGGCCGAGTCTCCCATGCGGTTGTGCACTACCCCCTCGGTTCTTAAATTTACTCCAGAGTATATTTGTCTTTCTAGAGATTTCAACGAGTGACTACTCACATATTTGTCTTTTTAGAGGTTTCAAATGGACTGGCACATACGGATGTATATACATATTTTAGAGTGTAGATTCACTCATTTTGCTCCGTATGTAGTCACTTGTTCAAATCTCTAGAAAGACGAATAGAATATTTAGGAACAGAGGGAGTACACATATGAAGCAAAATGAGTGAATCTACACTCTAAAATATGCCCGTTTGAAATTTGTAAAAAGACAAATATTTAGGAACGAAGGAGTATAATTTTGTGCATGGCACATGGACACGGATGATTAAGAGGCTTCTGGCAATGCTATCAAGCTTCCATCATTTGTTTACACAATTGACATACTATACAAATAATTTTCCAGCGAGATATGAAATTGTACAATGGTGTGAGCTTTCATCTTCTGTTTCGCGTGTCTTACCATCGATGCTCTTTCGGAAACAATAAAAAACTAACTTCCTTGCCAATGCATGTCAATTATTAGCAGATCAGAGCTAATAATTACATCACAACTGAAGGCAGAGTTGTGAGAAGGTGTTAAATTAAAATTTATCCATGCTTTCATTGGCAGCAACGTCCCCAGCTCTGTCTAAATCAACAAGGCATGTTGGGAAAAAAGTAGCTGCTGGAGGATACAACATTCCGATCATTTTGTGCAGTTCCACTAAAATAGAGCTGAGCGTCCCTGTTCCAAAGATATTAAGTGTGATCACGATAATAGAGGACTGCTGATGAAACAATAAACACATAAATAGAAGCCGGTCACCTTTGCAGTCTCTCTTAAGACTAACTAGTTGGAGAAGATTAGGCTCGGAGTTGGATGAGGAGGATAGAGCAAAACCAATCTCCCTTTGTGCAGTCGCACTAGTACATGTAGAGACGTTGCCCATGTGACATTTTAGTACAACTGCACAAAACACTCTTAGGAAAAAAGTGATTTGTGCAGTTCACCCAAAGGTTGCAATAGCAACAAGGTGAAATGGATAGCCCTGTTTGCAAAAAAGAGGTAGAAAGGAAATAATTACTGGCCAATAACAGTTGATGACACATGCGACGACAAAAAAGAAGCATATTCCTTGCCCTATGGGAAGATAACAACACGGTTGTGTTTGTCTAAAACGGTGTGAGGACGAGAATGCAATATGGAAAGTACGCTGGACGAGCTACATTTTCGGTAAAGAACTATGGAAGATCCACATGCAGCGATGTGGGAAGACGGGCAGTGGAGCAAGGCCGGAGGGGATATCTGGAGGTTGTCGGGATGTAACTAGGTGAGCGGCGGTGGGCGGAATCTTCGAGCAGGTGGCGTAGGCCCTGCCGCGCCGGAGCTTGGTCAGAGAGAACGGCGTGTACCACAGATCGGGACGTGCTGCCTCGACGCCGTCGAACGGAGAAACGATGTACTTCCTCCCTTTCCCCCGGCGGACGGGATGCGGCCGAATCAGTGACCAACGGTGAGAGAGAGAGGCCACTACACTCCCTTTCCCCCAGCGGACGGGATGCGGCCGGAGCAGTGACCAATGGTGAGAGAGAGAGAGGCCACCGCAGCCTTGTGTGAGATACTCTGAAGAGCGACAAACCAGGCACGCAAGGCTCCATTGTATATAGTGAGCGGACTACCTTTTTCTCCATAAAAATTGATTTATATTCTGTGTACGTGCCATTGAGCGCTATAACTTCATTTAAAAATAACGCAGCAACGCGTCAAGTCGAACTTTGTTTCGTGCAGGCATGGTACACGACCTCCCTAGGTAAACAACCGCTACATGCGTTCAAATTAGCACGTGGGCTGCCATTTCGTAAAGAAATGAGCTCCACCATGTACCCGCGCGAGTGTGGCTGGGCACGAAGCGTGAGTACATGCACGGTGCACCTATTCTCTTCTTGTATACGTACACCACCTACGTGGGGTTGTGTGAGAGAGATACAAACCTAGAGGGATATAGTGTGTGGGTTCTTGAGAGTTTTTTTGGGGGGTCAATCAAAAATGTAACATATGCAATGTGTGTGAAATAGAGTCCTGGATATAACATATATATAGAGGGGGCGATCCACGAGAAGAGAGTGGAGGTATCACCGGCTTGAGGTGTCCATAGAATTAAAAAGAGGGATGATGTGTGTGTGTGTGTGTGTGCGCGATCGATAAAGAGTGCCATCGAATTTTTGTGTGCCCACGTCAAAGATATAGAGTGGCTGGCCTACTGGAATGTGAGAGGGGACATGTGCAGTTTGTCTCTGTGGCATGGATACCTACCTGCAGCGCTCGACTATCAGTGTGTGGCGGGGGAAGAGGGAGGCCCAATTAACTAGAGGTACAATGGCTGGTATATGTGTGGAGGAGGAGAGAGGCCTACCTCATGTATAAAGGAGATCGATCTGCCTCATGTATTAAGGGAGATCGATCGACATCCATGCATATGTGCAGGAGAGGAATAAGGTTGGGAGAGAGACAGAGCTAGAGTGTTGGAGGGGGTGGTAGTGGAGTTGCTTCTAACAAATGGTGGGATAGGCTTGCTAGACAAACGGAGGGCACACCCGGAATATCAATATGAGAGGAGATGGCTGCTTGTTGTCTGTGCACGTGCGTGTGAGAGACGGGTCAGGAGACATGCATGAATGATGAGGGGGGACGCTTTGGCTGTGGTAAGCAGACATAACTACATAGGAAGATCAATCACCCTTTGTTAGAGAAAGGAGAGACATAACTTGTGAGGTACGTCGATCGATGGGGGGGTAGTTAAAGTCGATCTTGGTATATGTTGGGAGATTGATCGGTATACATGCATGTGTGTGTTAGAAGCAAACGAGGCACGAGGAGAAGGATAGAGAGAGAGAGAGGGATGCATGTAGGAGGTGGTACGAGAGGCATACTATATCGAGCGGGGAGGAGTGTGCGAGTACGAGAACGATGAAAAGAGTGGTGGGAGTGAGGCATGGACAGTGACAAGAGAAGAGGGGAAGCTTGTGTTTGTGCTAGGCACACCTGGCTAGAGAGGCATATCGATCAATACGTAAATAAGGAGCTGGGGGCCTACACACACCGTGGGTGAACGACCTAAAGTGAAAAGACGAATTTGTGCGATGGAGCTAGAGAATGCTGAGGGAGGGTGAGAGGGAGGCGGGCGTGTGCATGCACAAGAGAAAGTTAGCGCTAGCTACAAAGATAAGAGGGTTGTGTGGGTGTAAAAGACGAATAGAGATCATATATACTTCATTATAAAAAGCGAATTCAGATATTTGAAGAATTTATCATAGTGTTTTAAACCGACGCATGTGTGAATATATATAACGGTGATACACATGGTGTGTTTATGAACATGTTATACTAAATTTAATATATTTTATCTCCACTATTATAAAAAAAACAGAGTTGTTGATGATGGTGTGCCTGCCATCCTGCATTATAGGACATCCGATTTATATCTGGCGGATAGCAAGGAAACTATGATGGTTGAAGTTGGCAACAATCATGTTTGTAGATTCTTATTGAAATAGAGAAACAAATTCAAATTTAGTTCGAATTGCAGCGGTAGTATAGACACTTGGAATGCACTAAAATGTTGGTATGAGTAGGTTACATGCATTATACAGCAAGCGAAAAAATTTAATCGGACATAACATGGATTCATACTTCCTCCTTCCATCTATATAGGGCGTAATGAGATTTTTAAGACCGCCTTTGACTATTGACAAGATTAATAGTACATGACATGCACAATGTGAAAATTATATCATTGAAAGAACCTTTCACAGACGAAGTTAACGGTGTGCTTTTGAAAGTGCAACTATCCCTAGGTGGTTTTGGTAATTCATAACAACATATAGCTCATTGAGCTAATGCTATTCCAAGACAAATATTTCAGGAAAGCTCAATGAATGGCATGGCATGGATGATGAAAGTGGATCCCTCAAAATATTACGGACAAAGGATTGGCTCAAGCTCAGAAGCTCAAGACTCTCCATTTTACATTTTAGTGATCCAAGATCACATTGAGTCTATAGGAAAAGCCAATACTATCAAGGAGGGATGAGGTGTTGCTTAATGAGCCTCTTGCTTCAAGTGCTTAGTGATATGCTCCAAGAACCCTCAACTACTTTCTCACATCCACATATGACCTAAGCTCAAAGTCAAAATCGGTCCCACCGATTCTTTCTACCCGGCTCCACCGAGTTCAAATGTCATAGCCACTGCCACAAACCCTAGGCAAATCGGTCTTACCAATAGGGATCTCGGTCTCACCGAGATGGGGTTGCAATCTCTCTGTTTCCCTTTGTAACGTTTCGGTCTAACCGAAGTGAGCGATCGGTCCCACCGAGATTGCAATGTAAACTCTCTGTTTCCCTTTCGTAACATTTCGTTCTGACCGAAAAGAGCGAATCGGTCCCACCGAGTTTACCTGACCAACTCTCTGGTTAGCTAATTACCAAAATCGGTCTCACCGAGATTACGTTATGCCCTAACCCTAACCATATCGGTCCTACCGAGTTGCATGTCGGTCCCATCGAAAATCCTAACGGTCACTAGATTTGCTAAATCGGTCGGACCGAGTTTGTTGATTCGGTCCCACCGAGTTTGGTAAATTGTGTGTAACGGTTAGATTGTGTGTCGAGGCTATATATACCCCTCCACCTCCTCTTCATTCGTGGAGAGAGCCATCAGAAGAAACCTACACTTCCAACTTACCAGTTCTGAGAGAGAACCACCTACTCATGTGTTGAGGCCAAGATATTCCATTCCTACCATATGAATCTTGATCTCTAGCCTTCCCCAAGTTGCTTTCCACTCAAATCTTCTTTCCACCAGATCCAAATCCTATGAGAGAGAGTTGAGTGTTGGGGAGACTATCATTTGAAGCACAAGAGCAAGGAATTCATCATCAACGCACCATTTGTTACTTCTTGGAGAGTGGTGTCTCCTAGATTGGCTAGGTGTCACTTGGGAGCCTCCAACAAGATTGTGGAGTTGAACCAAGGAGTTTGTAAGGGCAAGGAGATCGCCTACTTCGTGAAGATCTACCACTAGTGAGGCAAGTCCTTCATGGGCGACGGCCATGGTGGGATAGACAAGGTTGCTTCTTGGTGGACCCTTCATGGGTGGAGCCCTCCCTGGACTCGCACAACTGTTAGCCTTTGTGGGTTGAAGTCTCCATCAACGTGGATCTACGATAGCACCACCTATCGGAACCACGACAAAAACATTCGTGTCTCCAATTGCGTTTGAATCCTCCAAACCCTTCCCTTTACATTCTTGCAAGTTGCTTGCTTTGATTTCCGCTGCTCATATACTCTTTGCATGCTTGCTTGAATTGTGTGAAGATTGCTTGACTTGTCCAAAGATAGCTAAAATCTGCCAAACTCTAAAATTGGGAAAAGATTAAGTTTTTAATTGGTCAAGTAGCCTAATCACCCCCCTCTAGACATACTTCAAGGTCCTACAAGTGGTATCAGAGCTTTGGTCTCCATTTGCTTTGATTTCCATAGCTTTTGGTGGTCATAGCCTTGGTTTCACCACCTAGGAGAGTATGGCGTCTAGCGAGGGAAATTATCACCGTAGAGGTCCTTACTTTGATGGTACTAATTTTGCTAGTTGGAAGCATAAGATGAAAATGTATATTCTCGGACATAACCCCGCCATTTGGGCTATTGTGTGTATTGGCTTGCAAGGTGAGTTCTTTGATGGGAGAGAGCCGAACCGTGAAGCTAGCGCGGAAGAATTGAAGATGCGGCAATACAACGCTCAAGCTTGTGATATCCTCTTCAATGGCTTGTGCCCAGAAGAATTCAACAAAATCAGCCGTCTTGAGAATGCAAAGGAAATTTGGGATACTTTGATTGATATGCATGAAGGTACCGACTCCGTCAAGGAATCCAAGTTGGATGTGCTCCAAAGTCAGCTTGACAAGTTCAAAATCAAGGATGGTGAAGGTGTCGCTGAAATGTACTCTAGGATTGCTCTTATCACAAATGATATTGCCGGCTTAGGAAGTGAAGAGATGACCGACAGATTCATCATCAAGAAGATCTTAAGAGCATTGGATGGAAAGTATGATACCGTATGCACATTGATCCAAATGATGCCATTACAAAGATCTCAAGCCAACGGAAGTCATTGGAAGAATTGTTGCTCATGAAATGTCACTCAAGGATAAGGAGGAACTTCACAACAAGTCAAGTGGTGCTTACAAAGCCTCATGTGAAGCCCCCACATCATCAAGTGAGAAACAAACCTTCAATGAAGAATTGAGCTTAGTGGTGAAGAACTTCAACAAATTCTACAAGACTAGAAGCAAAGAAAGAAGCTAAGTCAAGGTCCTACAATGACAAAAGATCTTCTAGTCGAGAGTGCAATTGCTACAATTGTGGGAGACCCGGACTATTCCAATG
This sequence comes from Aegilops speltoides, assembly GCA_021437245.1. Classification (NCBI taxonomy): domain Eukaryota; kingdom Viridiplantae; phylum Streptophyta; class Magnoliopsida; order Poales; family Poaceae; genus Aegilops; species Aegilops speltoides. The sequence goes on from CM038146.1 coordinate 55,167,217, forward strand.
AGTGTACGGCACCCTACAAAAGAAGGGAAGATTCTTCAAAAAGAGGAAGTAGAAGAGAAGAATCACCTCCAAGAGAGAGAAGGAGTAGAGATGATCGTTATGAACGAAGACCCTCACGGAGAAGCAAGGATTCGGAAAGGAAGGACAAGTCATCAAAGATCTACACAAAACAAAGACATGAAGCTCATGTTGGTGAATGGGTATCTGGCTTCGACTCCGACAATCACTCTGAGAGAAGCTATCACTCCGACTCCGAATATACTCAAGATGAAGATGTTGCCAGTCTAGCACTTGTGTCAACCAACTCCTACGACATATTTGATTCACCAAATGAAGGAATTGGAAGATGCTTCATGGCCAAAGGTCCAAAGGTAACACACCCCGAGTATGTTGATTTCAATAGTGATGAAGATGACTTGCTAGGTGATGATGATTTACTTGTTGACATCTCTAGCGATGAATACTATGATGAAACGTCAATTAATCATGCTAATCAAGATAAAACGAATGACAATGATAAGGAGAAGATTGAGCTTCTAACTAAAGAACTAAACACTCTTAAGTTAGCTCATGAAACTATCTTCGAAGATCATCGAGAACTTTTAAGGGCTCATGAGAAGTTAAGCTTTGAAAAGCTCAATCTTGAGCAAGAGCATGAGTTCTTAAAGGCAATCAATGATGATCTCCTTAAGAAAAGTTCTTACATTGCCAAGCGTTTACCCTTATCTACTTACATGCCTCAAGTCAAGTCTAGTAACAAGTACAAGAAAGATCCTTCCTCTAGTAGTAACAATAATAATGCAAAATCCAATATTGTTGCTTCTAGTAGTTCTCTTGATTCCACTAATGATTCTCTTAGCCAAGTTACACTTGAGCAAGAAAATAGCTTATTGAAGGGAATTATAGAGAAAGGTGTATACAAGAGCCTTGCCGGGAGTAAGCAATTCGAGGAAATTATACGCAAGCAAGGAAGGCACCGAAAGAATCAAGATGTTGGTTTTGAACAAAATTTCAATGCCAATGGAGTTGAGTGGGAAGAAGATCAATACCGCAAGATGAAGTTTGTTCCTCAACAAGAGAAGTATGATCCTACTTCCGTCAAGGGAACACAAGCACAAGATGATCTTCCACCACAAGACCACAAGAACAAAGGCAAGTGCAAGCTTCAAGAGGAGATTGATGCATTTGAAGAAGCACCTAAGGCCTTGGTCAAGTGGGTTCCCAAGACTACGTCAAGTTCTACTTCATCAACTACAAATAGAAGTCCAAGGATTCCCATCAAGATGATGTATATCCCGAAGAAGAAGAACTAGAGTGTTCTTGAGGGTGACTCCGCCAACATTCTTCACTCATATCATTATGGCAAGGACAAGTGCAATCAACTTCCATATCTTGCACTAGTTCAAGGAGTCACAAACCCTCATGTTGTTAAGGCAAGGGACAAGGTAACCTAATGTTTTCATGGACATCATCTTCTGTGTGCATCACTCTATGTCTATGGATATTCTTGTTTGTTCCTTGTGGGACTAACCCATGTAGGTATTGAAAGTGCAACTCACTCCAAAGGATTGCTCCAAATGATCTACATCAACATTGAGCATCCACATCTTCGACACCTACATGAAGTCATCATCGACAAAACCCAAGGTTAGTTCATCCCTCTAAGGGGGGATCTCACATCTAGGGGGAGCTTAACTCTAAGAATTGAGTCAAAGCAACTCTAATGATGTGAACACATCAATGCATTATGTAAAAGTGGTAACCCCACTTGAGCTTAAACGATGAGTATGACCTATGATCAAATGTTCTCATTTGACTCCTAAGTCAATATACTTATATATAGATGACCTAGTCATCGCCAATTGTTTGATAGATGCTAGAATTGGTTGTGCATGCTTTGCCACATATTTCATTTGCCATTTTAAGCATGTTGGTAGCACATTTTACTCATTCGAGGACATCCACTTGTTGTTTTGGTTGATTGGTTTCTTTTTCTTTTGCCAAGTGGATGGACAAGAATGCCTAAGAACCTTCTCTAGCTATCTATGCTTTTCTCGTCTCAAACTCTATTCATGCTACATCACAAAATTTGATCAAGTTAGATTCGAATCACTCTGTGTGAGGAGCACTCGGAGTCCCCGATTCGTCATAGACTTAAACTTCCAAAACTTCTTTGTGCTTTTCGGTCTGACCGATTCCTCCATTTCGGTCATACCGAGATCACTAAGTCGATCTAGGTATTCAATCTCGGTGCAACCGGTTTGAACTTTTCGGTCACACCGAGTTGCTGTAACTGTCAATAGTTATGCATCTCGGTGCCACCAAGTCGTTCCACTCGGTCACACCGACAGTGACGGGCTATATATTCTCACGGGCAAAAATTTGGAAAACTTTCTCCAAACCTCTTCGCCCGCGCATATCTCGCTCTGCCTTCTAGGTCTCTGGATCGTCGACTTCGTCACCAGCCGCCTCCTGTCGCTGGTCTCCGCCGCCGTCAACGGATTTCAACTCCATCATTGCCGCCGTAGCGAGTTCATCGCCGAACTAGGGTATGAACTCGATCACAGTGCTATCCTCGTCTGATTCTCAGCACATTGTGTTCATTATGATTCTTGCCACGATTGAAACACCTCTATCCAGTCAAAACAATCCTTAGAATAGATGCGATTTGAAAATTTAGGGTTAGGTTTCCGCCGAAACCATCTCGGACCCACCGAGTTGAAAAACTCGGTCCCACCGATTCGGCTAACGCCATTGCACTAGTAACTCTCGGTCTGACCGAGAATTGCTAATCGGTGTGGCCAATTTTAGAACTTTGTGAAACCCTAGCAGTCACGGTGCCACCGAACTGTGACTCAGTCTGACCGAGTTCACTAGTTTAGGTTCCAAAACTGCTTCAGTGTCACCAAGTTAAAAATCGGTTGATCCGAAATGCTTTCCGTGGAAAACTAAAACTAAGTTTTTGAATCATTCTTTTGCAAAAATCTCTGCATTTTGTTTGATGCTCATCCACTCTATCTCATCTATAACTATTCACAGTGGTGATCAAGTGTTTTCAGCATGTCGGACCAAAGTGATAGTCGAGACAGGAAGAAGAGCAGATTCACATGAGTGAGGGCACTAGTCCCTCTAGCACTTCAGATGATGGCAGCAGGAGCACCCCAAGCAATCTGCCTAAGGCTGCCACCAGGACAAGGAAGAAAGGAACCTCAGAATCTGAGGATGAGGACTATGTGGCTGCTGAAGATGAGGCCACTTCCAAGAAGAAGGTGCTCAAAAAGGAGTTTGTCACAGCTGCATCCATTAAGCCTGGAATGAAGATCAAAGTGCCTGAAAAGAGAACTCCTATGTCTAAAGCCAGAGCTTCTACTCAAGTTCCTTTGAAATCTCAACCCAAAGAGGCTGCTGGAGAAGGGCAGAAGGCGAGAAAGAGAGGAAGATGGTGCAAGAAAGTTGATCCCATGGCAGAATTTGAGAAGCATTCCTCTGATGAGGAAGAGGAAGAAGAGGTTGCTGCACCAGCACCCAAGGCACAAAAGCTGATGGGTGATGCTATTAAGTCAGGGGCTACATCATCAAAGCCCAAGGAAGCACACAAAGCTGTCCCCAAGACCAAGAATGCACCAAAGAGGAATACCAGGAGTATACCAGCTGCTGAGAAGAACAAGGCCCCAGTGCCTAAAGTTGCTGCTGAGGAAGATGATGAAGGACAAGTCCTGAGGAAACTGAAGCCTTCGTCCGAGGAGCCATCTCTACACCACCACCTGAAGACCAAGCCTGAGAGACGATCTAGTACTATGCATTTTCTATGAACTTTTTGGTAACTTGTTGCCAAAGGGGGAGAAAAATGTATAGATCATACGCTTCGAGAGAGAGAGAGAGTGTGTGTGTTGCTTTTTGTTCTCTCTTGCTTTGGTGGTTAAACTTTGTTTGCTTTTGATTGCTTGAGATACTATGCTATTATCTGTGAGACATTGATGATCATGTGTTTGATCATAAGCTACACTTATGCTTGTTAGATGATATTATCTTACTTATCCTTATATGATCATTCACTTTGCTTGGTGATGAGTGCATGTATTCAATCTTTATTATTTTGAGCGCTCCACCAAGATGTATGTGACATAGAAGAGTAACCCATGAGCCTAATTCCTTGTGCATTTGCAGTCCAAAGCAAATATTAAACTATGCACAAATTTAGGGGGAGCTCTTGCTTATCACATACTTCTCAAAGCGACGATGTTTTTCAATCTTATTATCACTTGTCGACGCTTTGATCTATATATTGTCATCAATTACCAAAAAGGGGGAGATTGAAAGTGCAACTATCCCTAGGTGGTTTTGGTAATTCATAACAATATGTAGCTCATTGAGCTAATGCTATTCCAACACAAATATTTCAGGAAAGCTCAATGAATGGCATGGCATGGATGATGAAAGTGGATCCCTCAAAATATGAAGGACAAAGGATTGGCTCAAGCTCAAAAGCTCAAGACTCTACATTTTACATTTTAGTGATCCAAGATCACATTGAGTCTATAGGAAAAGCCAATACTATCAAGGAGGGATGAGGTGTTGCTTAATGAGCCTCTTGCTTCAAGTGCTTAGTGATATGCTCCAAAAACCCTCAACTACTTTCTCACATCCACATATGACCTAAGCTCAAAGTCAAAATCGGTCCCACCGATTCTTTCTATCCAGCTCCACCGAGTTCAAATGTCATAGCCACTGCCACAAACCCTAGGCAAATCGGTCTTACCGATAGGGATCTCGGTCTCACCGAGATGGGATTGTAATATCTTTGTTTCCCTTCGTAACGTTTCGGTCTAACCGAAGTGAGCAATCGGTCCCACCGAGATTGTAATGTAAACTCTCTGTTTCCCTTTCGTAACATTTCGGTCTCACCGAAAAGAGCAAATTGGTCCCACCGAGTTTACCTGACCAACTCTCTGGTTAGCTAATTACCAAAATCGGTCTCACCGAGTTTGTGTAATCCGTCTCACCGAGATTACGTTATGCCCTAACCCTAACCATATCGGTCCTACCGAGTTGCATGTCGGTCCCACCGAAAATCCTAACGGTCACTAGATTTTCTAAATTGGTCCGACCAAGTTTGTTGATTCGGTCCCACCGAGTTTGGTAAATTGTGTGTAACGGTTAGATTTTGTGTCGAGGCTATATATACCCCTCCACCTCCTCTTCATTCATGGAGAGAGCCATCAGAAGAAACCTACACTTCCAACTTACCAGTTCTGAGAGAGAACCACCTACTCATGTGTTGAGGCCAAGATATTCCATTCCTACCATATGAATCTTGATCTCTAGCCTTCCCCAAGTTGCTTTCCACTCAAATATTCTTTCCACCAGATCCAAATCCTATGAGAGAGAGTTGAGTGTTGGGGAGACTATCATTTGAAGCACAAGAGCAAGGAGTTCATCATCAACGCACCATTTGTTACTTCTTGGAGAGTGGTGTCTCCTAGATTGGATAGGTGTCAATTGGGAGCCTCCGACAAGATTCTGGAGTTGAACCAAGGAGTTTGTAAGGGAAAGGAGATTGCCTACTTCGTGAAGATCTACCGCTAGTGAGGCAAGTCCTTCGTGGGCGACGGCCATGGTGGGATAGACAAGGTTGCTTCTTCGTGGACCCTTCGTGGGTGGAGCCCTCCGTGGACTCGCGCAACCGTTACCCTTCATGGGTTGAAGTCTCCATCAACGTGGATGTACGATAGCACCACCTATCGGAACCACGACAAAAACATCCGTGTCTCCAATTGCGTTTGAATCCTCCAAACCCTTCCCTTTACATTTTTGCAAGTTGCATGCTTTAATTTCTGCTACTCATATACTCTTTGCATGCTTCCTTGAATTGTGTGAAGATTGCTTGACTTGTCCAAAGATAGCTAAAATCTGCCAAACTCTAAAATTGGGAAAAGGTTAAGTTTTTAATTGGTCAAGTAGTCTAATCACCCCCCTCTAGACATACTTCAAGGTCCTACAGCTTTGTGTAAGTTGCATGTCATATATCATTGCTCTAATATTTGGTCAAAGTAGCATCGAAAAACGCATTAGGCCCTATTTAGATGGAAGGAGGGAGTAGCTTTGAATAGCATTTGTATAGTAAAACGGGGCAAGCCTCTCTCTTTGTGTGGTGTGAATAGTTTTATTTTTTTGTTTTCTTTTTGGTTGAGGGAAGTGCGAATTGATTTGGTACGTACAAGTACAATATTACTACACGTTAGGCTTGTCCTTAAAATTCAACCCGCGTCTTGTTATATCTCGAAAATTGTGATATCGTGTTCCCAAAACTGGCGCCTTCACAACCCGCGCCTTGCTATCCCGAAACTACAACGCACGCGAAAACTCCCTCCAGCTGCCAAATCCCGACACACGAAATCCCCCTTCTAACCCTGAGCCGAAAGGGCCGCTAGTTCAAATCGGTGGGGGGTACTTTTGTAACACACCCTACATTTTGGACAAGTGCGTCCCTAAGTCATGCTTCACCCCCTCCCATCGCCCCCTTTTCGCCATTCGAAATCCCAGGCCGCCATAACCTCTCTGCTCCAGCCACGAAACCCCACCTTCCTTCGTCCGCCATGTCATCGCTGCCCAGCCAGAGCCTCTTCCACGACGACGTCGTCCACCACAACAGCTCGACGTCCCTCGTCCACCTCCCCGGATGAGGATCTGTCGTCCATCTCGCTGTCCCGCCGGTTCAGCCACCCCGTCCTCCACCTCCAAGGAGCTACTCCGACGATCGCCTCGTCTATCGCGGCTGCTCCATCCCCATAGCGTTGCCTTAACCTGCTCCACCGGAACCGTAGCATACTCACCGACTCCTCGGACGAAGCCGAGGCCTACTCGGCGCCACCAAAGAGGTTGTACACTCATCGCATCGCACCTTCTCCTTAACTCGACCTCCCAGCGCCGACGGTGCTCCATCCCGCACCGCCATGGAGCGGCTACCTTCAAACCGGCGCCGCGGGCGACATCTCCATGGCGGCTCTCCCCCAGTGCGAGGCCCCTTCGGCGGCGGCGTCCATACCAGCCGGATCTGCTGCTGCTGCTCCGGCTCTTGCTCGCTCGCTCGCGCTGCTGCTGCTGCTCCGGCATTCACTCGATCGCTCGCTCGCCCAGCTGCTGCTCCTGCTCTCCCCCTCGCTCGTGATGTTGCTCTGCTCCGATTAAGCCACACTTCACTCGACTGAATCGACTTTTGGGTCAGTCAATTTTTAGGGGTTGGGGGCGGGGGGCTCACCGGAGTTAAGGAAGAACCACCCGCAGCGGGGACGGGAGCTCGCCGGAGAGGTACCCCACTATCTATCTTAGGGTTCAGGGTTGGGGGGCGGGGGCCTAGAGGGCTGGCCGGGGCGGCGGTGGCGAGTTGTTTTGGGGCGGTGAGGCGGCGCTGGGGCCGGCGGTTCGACCGGTGGTGGCTGGCGGCTCAGGGGGGTGCAGGTTGAAGATGAACTGCAGGCCCTCCCTAAACTACATGTCAAGTGCCTCTCTGCTACCATTGCGTTCAGTTTCGACAGTAGCATTCAGATTCCACAGTAAATTTCAGTTTCGAGAGTTAAGTTCAGAGTCAACAGTTTTTACCTAATCTGTTGTAGTCAGGTGGTTTTTGGTGATGTTAATTTTACATCCATTTTACATCATCTATTGGAGATGCTATTAGAATCCCACTTGAGATTGACGATGTCTGTCTTGTGCTGCTTTAGCCTTGAGCTGCTCCAACGACAGAACAATCCATCACAACAAAGCAGTGCCCTGGACGCCGTCTACAAATTCCTCAGATCTTCCTCCACACCTCCGACAGCCACCTCTGCCTCAACTGCTTCAGCAACCAACCCAATGATGCTGAGGTCGACACGGCTACGGCAAAGAGGTTGTACATTTGTTGCATCACTTATTACTATACATTCACGTCGATCCATTAGGGCTATTTTGGTTCAACGGAAAAACGTCGATCCACTGGTTGTTACCATCACTCTAAATTTCTGCATGCTCTCCTTACATAATCTCACCATATTTTTTTCGTATGCATGTCAGATATTGTCCACAGTCATGCTGAACATGTAGAGAAAAAGAGAAGAGTTTTGCACGGCAATACAATGTCATGCAGACATCGCTCCATGGTGGGTTCAATGGCAAACCCTCCCCACCCCTCTCTTGATTGTAATTCAGAGGAATATATCTGTTCTGAGGTGTATTCAGACAGCGCTGACCACTCCTATTTACCCCCCAAGGTGTTTTCTCTACCTTGGCATGATGATGTTAGTCATATCATGCATATGTTGCCTTGCAGTGCCTACTTTTGACATCATATATGTCATCTTCTTAGTTTAGACATGTTCTGTAATGCCACCTGTTTAGTTTCTATATCATATATGGGAATTATGCAGTCTCATGTCTTTTAGCCAGCCATAATATATGTGAAATGCGCAATGCCATCCTGCTTAACCATGCATCATATATTTGAATGATATCTTGCCCATCCTTTTCTTCATTACATTTCCATTTGTCGACAATGTTTGTACATTAAACTACTCTTCCTGTGAATCAGCCATTTGGGTGGGAGATGGAAATATCTGGAGTGAAAACAAGGCCTTGAGCGAGCAGTGCTACACCGTCAAGCAAATCTCTTGTTGGGTCCGGATAGCTCCTCAGAGATGGATTCAGAGACAGATGACCAGTCCTATTCCCCCACTTAGGTGTATTGATGTAGGGCGGTGCCCTATGTGGACGATCTTTCACATTTGGAGTGGATCCTACGGGGAACACGATGAACGAGCGGAAAAACACATGGAAAAACACGGGGAGGAACGAGAGAAACTCTAAACCGATAAGTAATCAATCACACAAGGGCTAGATCATCGAACACATAAGGTAGCACAAGATTCAAAATCAACAAAGGAAAGATACAAAGGTAGCCGTTCTTCTCCGTGAGGAGGTCTTGATTGTCTTCCCTTGAAGGGGTCTTGAATCCACTTGGGGGATCTTCTCCGAAGAGGTCGTGAGCTCCGAGGAGAAGTAACCAAGTGGATGAGCAAGGCTCTCACACAAAATATGAGCTAAACCAATGCTAACCCTAATACGAAGCTAGGAGACGAGTATATATAGTGCTAAGCCACGAAGGGGTAAGTGGGAGAGGGTACATGGGGCAAAAACCCCTTGCACTGCGCGCAGGCAGGCCGGTAGTTCCGCTGAGAGCTCATGTGGGGCAGTAGTTCCAGACGAGGAAGGCGGTACTACCGCTGGGAGGTCAGGCGCTGGCTTCTGGAGATGGACGTCGAAGGGCCGAGCGGTTGTACCGGATGTCGAGGCGGTTGTTCCGGTCTTTGGGGCAGAAACCGGTAAAACCGGTGCAGCACCGGCCTTGTTCCGCTCGATCACAAAAGGTGGGCCGGTTGTTGGGCGGTAGCTGGCCGGTTGTTCTGCCCGGGCGGTGGTTGGGCGGTTGTTCCGGTCCTTCTGGCCTAGGCAGATCGTCTACATGCTCTCGATGTTCATCTTGCATCGTAACTTCTCCTTGGTTACTTTCTTGGTACCTAAGAACACAAAGCATCTCCGTTTGAGGTAGTAGCCATGTCTCAAGTGGGTCAAAGGGAAGTTCAACAAGGAGAGAGTTAACCTCGGATTGAATAGCACGTGCTCGAGCTCTCGTCATGGGTCCACTTGGAGCTTGAGTAGTCGAACTAGTATCCATGGGGATGACCGTAGTATTCTCAACATCATCTCCCCTCCCTTGGGAAATATCCGGCCTCGGATCGAAATTCTCATCACCATGGTACGGGGAGAGATTTGAGACGTTGAAGATGTCGCTCATGTTGTACTTGTCGCGTGGGAGGTCGATCTTGTAAGCGTTGTTGTTGTAGCATGCTAGCACCTTGAAGGGTTCGTTGGCTCGAGGGAGAAGCTTGGACTTGCGTTCGTTGGGGAAGCGGTCCTTGCGAAGGTGTAGCGACACGAGGTCTCAAATGTTGAATGTCTTGGGTTGCTTGTTGACGTTGACTTGGGCGTTAGTCGTTGTACTTGGCGCTCGATGGTGTGCCTTGTATCGTCATGCATCTTCTTGATGTAGCTTGCCCATGCACTCGCATCCATGTTGGTGCGCTCTTGTAGAAGGAGAGGTAGAATGTCCACTGGTGACAACGGGTTGAAGCCGTAGACGACCTCGAAGGGGGACTTGCCGGTAGTCGAATGTCTTGCACGGTTGTAGGCGTACTCGGTGATGGGTAGACACGCCTCCCACTCCTTGGTGTTCTTCTTGATCAACACAAGAAGTAGAGTGGAGAGCGTCCTGTTCGTCACCTCCATTTAGCCGTCGGTTTGAGGATGGTATGCGGATGAGAACAAGAGCTTGATTCCGAGCTTGGCGCATAGCGTCTTCCAAAAGTAACTCAAGAACTTGACGTCACGGTCGGAGACAATTGTCTTTGGTACTCCATGGAGGCGCAAGATTTCCCTACAAAAGAGATTTGCAACGTGTGAAGCATCGTCTATCTTGTTGCAAGGAATGAAATGTGCCATCTTAGAAAATCGGTCCACAACAACAAACACGGAATCCTTTCCATTTTGAGTTCTAGGCAAACCAAGTACAAAATCCATGCTAACGTCTTCCCAAGGTTGATAAGGAATAGGAAGAGGCATGTAAAGGCCATGTGATTGAGCTTTAGACTTAGCTTTGCGACATGTAGAGCATCGGGTGGTGAAGCGTGAGACGTCTCGAAACATCTTGGGCCAAAAGTAGTTCTTGGAGTGCGTGGCGAATGTCTTGTCTCGTCCAAAGTGTCCCATGAGTCTGCCTCCATGAGACTCTTGCAAAAGTAGCAAACGAAGGGAAGACTCGGGAATGCAAAGTTTGTTAGCTTTCATAAGATAAGCATCCTTGATATAATATTGTTCCCAAGAAGTATGCGTCAAACACTTAGCATAAGGAATAGCAAAAGGTGGATCATTAGCATACAAGTCTTTGTGCTCAAAACCAATAACATTCAACTCGAGTTTAGTGACAAGCATACATATGCGTGAAAGCGCATCCGAAACTACATTTTACTTACCCTTAATGTACTTGATCACATAGGGGAAAGATTCAATAAATTCACTCCATTTGGCATGACGCTTGTTCAACTTAGTTTGACCTTTTAAGTACTTAAGCGTTTCATGATCGGTATGGATGGCAAACTCATGAGGTCTAAGATAATGTTCTCAAACATGTAGCACACGCACTAAAGCATACAATTCTTTGTCATATATGGGATAGTTAAGTTGAGCACCGGAGAGTTTTTCACTAAAATATGCAATGGCTCGTTTTTCTTACATCAAAACTCCGCCAATTCCGGTACCACTTGCATCACAATGAACCTCAAAAGTTTTGTCAAAATTGGGCAAAGCAAGAATCGGAGCATGAGTAAGCAAAGACTTGAGCTCATCAAAAGAAGTGGATTGCAAAGATCCCCAAACAAAAGGAGCATTCTTCGTACTCAAGCCATGTAAAGGAGCGGCAATTGTGCTAAAATCTTTCACAAAGCGATGATAAAAACCCGCAAGACCAAGAAAACTACGCACTTGTTGCAAATTGGTGGGTTGGGGCCAAGTTTTAATTGCTTCAATTTTAGTTTCATCAACAGGGACACCCTTGGAAGATACAACGAAACCCAAGAAAACCACTTTGTCAACACCGAATGTGCATTTTTTCATGTTGGCATAAAGACTTTCCTTGCGAAGTGTTTGTAGAACAGCCCTAACATGATCAAGATGCTCTTTCATGGTTTTGCTAAACACAAGAATATCATCGGAGTAAACCACAACAAAGACTCCAATATAAGGTCGAAGTACATGATGCATGAGATGCACAAAAGTACCAGGAGCCTCCGATAAACCCATAGGCATAACTAACCACTCATATAAGCCAAATTTGGTTTTTAAAGCAGTTTTCCATTCATCACCCTCTTGTATGCGGATTTGATAATAGCCACTTTTAAGATCAATTTTTGAGAAGAAGTTGGCTCCACTAAGTTCATCAAGCATATCATCTAAGCGAGGAATGGGATGGCTATAGCAAACGGTGATAGCATTTATGGGTCTACAATCGGAACACAAGCGGAAACTTCCATCGGGCTTGGGCACAAGTATAACGGGAACGGCACAAGGGCTTAAGCTTTCACGTACATGACCGTTGTCAATTAGTTGTTGTACTTGCTGTTGAATCTCCTTGGTTTCTTTGGGATTGACATGGTATGGAGCTTTGTTTGGAAGTGGCGCTCCTGGGATGAGGTCGATTCGATGTTCAATGCCTCGTAGAGGAGGTAGACCCGGAGGTAGCTCATCGGGGAAAACATCTTGAAATTCCTGCAAAAGAGATTGAAACACTAAAGGTAGCTCGTTAGGGGTGTTAGTGTTAGGTTCCCCATCCTTGCACACTAGGACAAAGTGCATCACACTTGATGGGTTCTCACACACTTCCCTCATCTCACTTTATGTGGCAAATAGTATGAGGTTTTTCTCTCTAGGCGAAGACGCGCTCAAGTTTGGCTTGTGGCTCTCACTCACTTTTTGGTGGATGTCTTTTTGACTCTTCTCTCTATGGTGGTTGGCTTGCTTGTCGGCTATCACTTGACTAGGAGACATAGGTCGTAGCACATATTCCTTCCCTTTCATCTTGAAGCTATAGTGGTTGGAACGCCCGTTGTGGAAGACACCACGGTCGAATTGCCATGGTCGACCAAGAAGGAGGTGGCAAATGGTCATTGGGACCACATCACACTCCAAAGTGTCCTCATATGCACCAATTTTGAAGGATACTTGGACCGTATGCTCAACTCGTATAGTGCCGGAGTCACTTAGCCATTGAACCTTGTAGGGGTGCGGGTGCTTCCTCTTTACCAAGTGAAGCTTGGAGCATAGTTCTTCACTTTCCAAGTTGTGGCAACTACCTCCATCGATGATGACCTTGATGGATCGTCCATTGATGCCGGCCTTGGTGTGGAAGATATGGCATCGTTGGTCTTCTTCTTGTTGATGTTGAAGAGTCAAGACCTTGGAGACAACAAGAGCGGGGCTCGTATCTTCATCACAAAAGACTTGATCATCTTCATCCTCGTTCACACGCCGGTGCATGGCCACTTGGTCAATAGCTTCCATTTCATCTTCACTCATTGATTCGTAGGTGCCATCGTCGTTAAGGATCATAGTGCGCTTGTTGGTGCATTCATAGGACTTGTGGTCTCGTCCGCCGCAAGTGAAACACTTGAAGGATCTTGTCTTGACGGTCCCATCGATCAGAGTAGATGAAGAAGCACGCGGCTTGGAGTTGCTTGTAGTAGGCGGAGGACGACTTGAACTGGACGAATGTTTCTTGTAACTTGACTTGTCGTCGTTGCTTGGAGAAGGCTTGGTTGATGTCGAAGTTGGAGTAGTTGTTGAATCTTGGTTATTGGAGAAGCCGTAGGTCTTGGATGAATACTTGGCGTACTTGAAGTCATCTTGGACTTGACGTTCCGCCTTTGTAGCTTGATGCACGAGCTCAATGAGGTGGGAGTAGGGTTGGAAGTCGGCGATCTTCTTGATGGGATGATTGAGTCCATTCAATAATCGTGCCATTGTTTGCTCATCATCTTCCGTGACATTGGCTCGAATCATGGCTATCTCCATTTCCTTGTAGTATTCTTCAACACTCTTTGTTCCTTGCTTGAGGAGTTGTAGCTTCTTGAAGAGATCACGGTTGTAGTAGGTTGGTACAAAACGTGCTCGCATGAGATCCTTCATTTGAGCCCAAGTGGTGATTGGAGGTTCACCTCTTGCTTGTCGGTGCTCAAGGACTTGTTCCCACCATATGAGCACATAGTCTTGGAACTCAAGTGATGCCATAGCGATCTTCTTCTCTTCCTCATAGTTGTGCAAACAAAAGATTTTGTCGACCTTCAATGCCCATGAGAGGTATTTCGGGATCATTGCTTCCATTGAACTTGGGCATTGTGAATTTGAGCTTGCCATTGCGTTGCTCTTCGTTGTGTTGTTGGCGATGGTGATGCTGACGCCCTTGACATGGAGGGTAATCATCCTCATGATGATCTTGTCATGGAGGAAGTCCATGATCAACTTGCTCTTGTTGAACTTAAGGTTGAGGTGGAGCTTGACGAGCTTGTGGAGGAGCTTGAGGAACTTGATGTTGCACGCGTGGTTGGTAGTTCCTCTCTTGGATTTCTTCTCGAAGGGCTTCCTCTTGATTGCGCCGTTCATGATTGCAGTTTGCGATGGCTCGACTTGATTCTTGAAGGGCACGTTCCTCCTCAAGAGCTTGTGCTTCTCGTTGTTGTTGTTGAAGACGTTGAGCCTCGACGTCTTGTTGCTCTTTGTGTAGACGCGCTCGCTCTTCTTCTTCTTGGTGACGAAGACGTTGTCGTTCTTGAGCTTGAGCAAAAGTGACTTGGTTTGAGTGAGGACGAGGGACTTGCTCATCGACTTGCTCTTGTGAATGCTTGACGTGTAGCGGGTTGCGAGATGCATTATGGTCTTGACGCGCGGCTCGTCGAAGAGTGTTTGATGACGGTGTACTTGAGCCGGAGAAGGAGTCGTCAGAGTGTCAACTTGAGTGACTCCGTCTTGAGTATGAAGAAGTTGAAGGAGGCCGGTTCACCAACAAGGCGCAGATCTCGTCCATTCTTGCATCGTTCTCTTGCTTGTGCGTGTCGATCTTGTTGTCGAAGTTGTCTCGTGTACGTTGCTCAGAGAGTCGCAAGTCGGTGGTGAGGTTGTCGATGCGGTCGTTCATTGCTTGTTGCTCTTGATGTAACGCTCGTTGTGCACCAAAGAGGTGGCTCTTGGTGACGTATGATGACATGTCGTCGTCTTGCTCGATGAAGAGTGGGTTGGTAGAAGTACTTGGCCTATCCATCATTCCAAGCAAAATGTGAGTGGTAGAAGGAGAAGAACTTATACCAATGTACCTTGACCGATGTTGATGATGAATCAAGTTCACTCAAATGCGGACAATGAAATAGCACTATTGGTACCAATCCTTGTCGGTTCTCACACCTACACAAGTAAAAGCTTATATTGGAGCTTGGTTAGGATGGTGGCACAAAATTGATTGCAATCATTAGTTTGACTCAAAGATGTTGAAAAAGATTCGCAAATTCGCAAATGCAACAAGTAGACCAAGCAATTAGTGGTACACGGAAACACACACGCAAATGCATAAGTGGGATTGTGCAAACAAAAAATGAGCCAAAATGTGGAGTCCACGAAAATGCTCTTGTTGCACAATACTAGAGAGACGCTAGCACGATTGCACACTAGGCGGACACGGAGCTTGTGCACGACCTACTAGGCGAAAATGCAACGATCTCTATGCCAAGTATGCTATATGTATGGTATTTCGGTGCTATGATCCAAGATGATCTTATATGACAATCTTAATGTAGTATGATGCTATGGTTCTTGCTTATAAGCTCTTTGCTTATCTTTCTTGTTTGCTTAAAAGCTTGGGTGGCTCTTTCACTTTTGAGCTCTTTTCTCATGCAAAACTTCACGAACCAAGATAGCAATTGTGTATGCGATGACAACTTTGTGACACACAAGTTGATGCCAAGATATGCACCACTTTGGTATGGTATGTATGCTATGGAGTATGATCACTAATGTGCACAAGTCACGTTGCCGACAATACTCAATGGCCAGTCTCGATGGGTAAGCAACGCAAAAGATGGGCTATGATGGTTATCAATGCAATTGCGAGAGATGACAAAGGTGTCGTCGAGGTTACCGTCCTTGGCGATGATGAGTCCTTGGCGAAGATGAGCGGTGGTGATGTTGATGTCGAACCGTACCTATATAGCCGAAACACAATAGGACACGGGAACCACAACTCAAATTCTCAAAGACCAAAAGCAACAATGGTGGTAGCGGAAAACGGAGTTGGTATAGCGGATGATGTGGTGAAAGACTTAGGAAAAGATGCCAATGTTCGGAAAATTATATGGTGTCCAATGATGTTGCAGCCTATCTAGGTGGATGGGGGATGTCAATAGCTTCTCAACGAGCTAAAGAACGCGAAAATCGGACTCCGGATGTGGAAGTTATGATGAAAATGGTGAAACTCTGAATGCTGAAATTGGCATGGGCGGTAGTACCGCTCGGACGGGTGGTAGTACCGCTTGTGGTACTCAGCGGTGGTGACGCTTGGAGGGGCGGTTGTACCGCTCGTGTCGGGATTCATCACAGATCGAACCAGGGCGCGATTTTGGGGCGGAAATGGATGATTTCGGGGGCAAAATTGGATGGATTTTGTGGATGGGAAGAGGGGAAACTTGGGGGAATGCTAGATCCACTTGAAACCAAGCAAATCCACGGATCAAAATCCACAAAACATCATCAAACCAACAAATCACAAAAAAATTTGGGGGCTATTTTTGGTGGGGATTTTCGGATTTAGGACGAAAACAACAAAATCAAGCTAGAAAACACGGGGTAGGGGCTCCAAAAACGTGATCAACGTGGCTCATGATACCAAGATGATGTAGGGTGGTTCCCTATGTGGACGATCTTTCACGTTTGGAGTGGATCCTACGGGGAACACGATGAACGAGCGAAAAACACATGGAAAAACACGGGGAGGAACGAGAGAAACTCTAAACCGACAAGTAATCAATCACACAAGGGCTAGATAATCGAACACATAAGGTAGCACAAGATTCAAAATCAACAAAGGAAAGATACAAAGGTAGCCGTTCTTCTCCGTGAGGAGGTCTTGGTTGTCTTCCCTTGAAGGGGTCTTGAATCCACTTGGGGGATCTTCTCCGAAGAGGTTGTGATCTCCGAGGAGAAGTAACCAAGTGGATGAGCAAGGCTCTCACACAAAATATGAGCTAAACCAATGCTAACCCTAATCTGAAGCTAGGAGGCAGTATATATAGTGCTAAGCCACGAAGGGGTAAGTGGGAGAGGGTACATGGGCGAAAACCCTTGCATCTGCGTGCGAGCAGGCGGTAGTACCGGTCATGGGGCGTAGTTCCGCTGAGAGCTCATGCTTGCGGTAGTTACGGGCGAGGAAGGCGGTACTACCGCTGGGAGGTCAGGCGCTGGCTTCTGGAGATGGACGTCGAAGGGCCCGGCAGTTGTACCGAATGTCGAGGCGGTTGTTCCGGTCTTTGGGCAGAAACCAGTAAAACCGGTGCAGCACCGGCCTTGTTCCGCTCGATCACAGAAGGTGGGCCGGTTGTTGGGCGGTAGCTGGCCGGTTGTTCCGCCCGGGCGGTGGTTGGGCGGTTGTTCCGGTCCTTCTGGGCTGGGCAGATCGTCTACATGCTCTCGATGTTCATCTTGCATCGTAACTTCTCCTTGGTTACTTTCTTGGTACCTAAGCACACAAAGCATATCCGTTTGAGGTAGTAGCCGTGTCTCAAGTGGGTCAAAGGGAAGTTCAACAAGGAGAGAGTTAACCTCGGATTGAAAAGCACGTGCTCGAGCTCTCGTCATGGGTCCACTTGGAGCTTGTGTAGTCGAAGTAGTATCCATGGGGATGACCGTAGGATGCTCCGCATCATGTATGCTCTAACTTGGCACGTTTATACTGCTCATATCATGCATACGGTGTCTTGCATTGCATAGTTTAGACATCATATACACAATATTCAACACCATGTTCTTAGTTCAAACATCATATCGAATGCCCTCTGTTTAGCATATAAATCACATATGTGAATTAAATGATGCGATCCTGATTACTTAGATAACATGTAGGTGAATTATGTCATGCGATCTTGTTTAGTTATTCATCATATCTTCGAGTTATGTTATGCTATGCTATGCAGTTTAGATAGACATCATATATGTGAAATTATGTCATGCTATCCGCTTTAGTTAAACAATATACATGTCAACTATTTCATGCCCTCTTTTTTCCACACTATCTATTGCGTTTGTCTCTCATACAATGTGTATACATTCAACTATGTTTCCTGTTTATCAGCCATTTGAATTGGAGCGGGTGATGCCAGTATCTAGCATAATAAAAACACGGTCTTCAAATAAAACAGTGCTACCTCTTGGTGGAGATAGCACCCCGGTTGTACATGCACAAGAACCAGCCCTACCACACATAACCCAAAATCTCGCAGATTGTACCCCTACTGCGATGGACAGAGAACCAACTTCACCCAATCTAACCCCAACCCCAGCCGATAGTAACCCTGTTCCTGTTGACACAACACCATCTCCACCACAGAGCTAAACAAGAGCAGTTAGTAAGGAAGCTCCAGTGCCCAAAGGGCCAGTACTATCACGGCGAACCCCAACTCCATTAGTTAGTACGCCTATTCCTGTGGAGGAAGCACAACCAGCCAGTCGTAGTTTAGCATCTATCGCATTTGATGTTGTTAAATCGTATGTGCGTATCTTCCCATCTTGGAAATATTATACTAAAGATGAAGGAAAATGCCAGTTGCAGGTGTTTGTCCAGGAGTTATGTGTAAGTAATGTTATTCATGGCAATTACTTTGCTTCGTCCCATACATCCTACCTCCATGCTGGTTATAATACAACAAATTTTCCCATTTTTCTCTATAGAGAAGCACCGATTTGGAAACTCAGGATGAGGTTGTTGGGGAACGTTGCAGAAAACTAAAATTTTTCCTACGGTTTCACCAAGATCCATCTATGAGTTCATCTAAGCAACAAGTAACGGGAGAGAGTTTGCATCTACATACCACTTGTAGATCGCGTGCGGAAGCTTGCAAGGTGATGATGTAGTCGTACTCGACGTGATTCGAATCACCGATGACCAAGTGCTGAACGGACAGCACCTCCGCGTTCAACACACATATGGCACGGGTGACGTCCCCTCCATCTTGATCCAGCAAGGAGGAAGGAGAGGTTGAGGAAGACAGCTCCACCGGCAGCACGACGGCGTGGTGATGATGGAGAGGCAGTACTCCGACAGGGCTTTGCCGAGCGCTTGCGGAGGAGGAGAGGTGTTGGGGAGGGGAGGGGCTGCGCCTTGGAGATGGGTACAGCAGCCCCCCTCCCTCCCCCCTTTATATAGGCCCCCAGGGGGGCGCCGGCCCCTGGAGATCCAATCTCCAAGGGGCGGCGGCCAAGGGGTGGAGTGCCCCAAGCCAGTGGGCGCCCCACCCCTAGGGTTTCAACCCTAGGCGCAGGGGGTGGGCCTAGGGGGGCGCACCAGCCCACTATGGGCTGGTTCCCCTCCCACTTCAGCCCATGGGGCCCTCCGGGATGGGTGGCCCCACCCGGTGGACCCCCGGGACCCTTCCGGTGGTCGGTACATTACCGGGAGACCCCGAAACCTTCCCGATGGCCGAAATACCACTTCCCATATATTATTCTTTACCTCCGGACCATTCCGAAACTCCTCGTGGCGTCAGGGATCTCATCCGGACTCGAATAACATTCGGTATTCACATACTAGTCTTCCTACTAACCCTAAGCGTCACCGAACCTTAAGTGTGTAGACCCTACGGGTTCGGGAGACATGAACATGACCGAGGCGACTCTCGGGCAATAACCAACAGCGGGTCGGGATACCCATGTTGGCTCCCTACATGCTCCTCGATGATTTCATCGGTTGAACCACGATGTCGAGGATTCAATCAAACCCTGTATGCAATTCCCTTTGTCAATCGATGCGTTACTTGCCCGAGACTCGATCGTCGGTATCCCAATACCTTGTTCGGTCTCGTTACGCAAGTCACTTTACTCGCACCGTAATGCATGATCCCGTGACCAACACCTTGGTCACATTGAGCTCATTATGATGATGCATTACCGAGTGGGCCCAGAGATACCTCTCCGTCATACGGAGTGACAAATCCCAGTCTCGATCCGTGTCAACCCAACAGATACTTTCGGAGATACCTGTAATGCACCTTTATAGTCACCCGATTCGTTGTGGCGTTTGATACACCCAAGGCACTCCTACAAGATCCGGGAGTTACACGATCTCATGGTCGAAGGAAGAGATACTTGACATTGGCAAAGCTCTAGCAAACGAACTACACAATCTTTGTGCTATGCTTAGGATTGGGTCTTGTCCATCACATCATTCTCCCAATGATGTGATCCCGTTATCAACGACATCTAATGTCCATAGTCAGGAAACCATGACCATCCGTTGATCACAACGAGCTAGTCAACTAGAGGCTCACTAGGGACATATTGTGGTCTATGTGTTCACACGTGTATTACGATTTCCGGATAATACAGTTATAGCATGAACAAAAGACAATTATCATGAACAATGAAATATAATAATACTTTTATTATTGCCTCTAGGGCATATTTCCAACAGAGGTAACCTGTGCTAATACCTCTGCTATCTTCAACAATGCTTGGTGGCAGTATCAGAATTACCTGAAGAAAACGTACTTCACCGGCAAAGAAACTCATCAAATTCCCTTACGTTCTCCGAGACACATTTTTGGACGATGTCGGGAACGCCTTTGTTCATCTTGGTCCCGAACCAAGAATGTGGTAAGGTCTATGAGCTCATTTTCTATTTTTAAGTATTTTATTCTTGTGTCTCACTATACTCTGTTCATGTAGAACAAGTGCCTAAACCTGAAGAACAACTGTTCTAATTTAAGATTCCATTGCTATCATAGTTCAAAAAAGCGCTAGGCGTTAATTGTGCGTTTTGCCACCGCCTTGCGCTTTACTGAGCAAAGCGCATGCTTATGCGCAGTTATGCACAGATTATGCATAGTTATGCGCAATGCATTTTGCCAACGCCTAGAGCCTAGGCGCGCTTAAGCGCTCGCTTAGGCGCGCCTTTTTTAATTATGATTGCTTTGCTCTTGTATCACTGTATTTACTCATACAAACTTATTATTAAATTGAAGGATCCATTAAAAACTCCAATGGCACAGCAGGTATGTTCACGCATGTTTCTTTAACAGGTTTGCTCTTCTCAATAGCTCTGTTGATTTCAATTTCAATTGTGTATACAGTTGACTTTCATATAATGCACATTACTAGCATCACAACAGAGCCAATAGTGTTGTTGTACATGTAGACCCGTGGTACCCATCTGAAATCTTGTTGTGCCGTGTAGTTTCCGACGCTTTATATTCTTTCACTGCTGCTTTGTCTTGAACTGATATGATTTGAACCGTGTCTCTATTTTGATTTGGCAAGACAATGCAGAGACCATAGGACATAGATATATGTTTGTTTGATGTTTTATTATGTACTAGTACTTGGCAATAGAAGACTTGGTAGTTTAATCCTGTCCACCTTACTAATGAACTGGTTCACCGAAATGAGTTTCATATACTAATACATGCTAAACTTGTTATGTGTCTGCTTATTTCTTCTTTTAGAACTAGAAGTGCGACCCGCGCATTTGCGCGGCTAGATTTGTTATGTTTGGTTATATATTACTTCTATTTAATTCCAATTTCCAGTTTGTTGGCTCAATCCATGTATTTTTATAAACATCACTAATGGTCAAGAGTTTAAAATGTGGACTACGTAGAAAGGAACAAACTTTTAAGTAGATTTTTTCTTTTTTGGTTAATACAAATTTAACCCATATAAGTACTAAAATTGTTTTATGTAACATTTTATTTATAAAATAAAATAGTGGGAAGTGACATAGCAATCAATTATCAATTTCCATGACATAATAATCACTAACATTCGAAAGTGTTTCTAACTTCCACTAAATTACCAAAAACATATTGCCATTATAGCACACGAGAGTGCCATTATAGCACATGGGAGTGGCATCGATACTCAATATGCATACACGGGCTTATGTTAAACTGAAATTATGCTGAAGGCAACATACCATCAAGATTGTTCTCGCACATATTTAATGAAGCCAGCTTAGGTTGTTCACTTAATTTTTTTGAATCAATAGGGGAAAATATATATTAGTGATAAAGCACTAAGTTAATCATATACATTGTGTTATAATTTTTTTTGTTCAACTCTAAGTTTATTGATCCTCCTTGTTAGAATATCATCAAACAGAGCATGAGAAGACCAAATGTGTCAGAACAATATGCACAACATAGAAGTTCAAACAAAAAAATTATGTTGTCTGCTTATTGGATGATACAGACTACATTGAATGTCCACAGAGATAATGGCTTATTAATATGGTAGTTTTTGTTCATATACAGGAACTTGTGAACCTTTTGTTTTTGTCCTTTCAAGAACAGTATAATGAGAAACTTCACATTGTGTTGTCACATTGGCTGGAAAATACTATCATATATATTAAACAACTACACTTAGTAACATTGTTAAGTTTAATAAAATATACAAAAATAAAATTTGGTCAGTGCTCCAACAATCAGATGCTCACTGAAATGAAGGACAAAGACATCCTCAAATAAATATAGTGATCCAATCTGCATCGTACTATTCTGACTCATTGCTAGCATAACAAAATATATGGAGCATTTTCTATTACCTACGAAATTTCATCAAAAGTAATAACTAACTAAACCTACATGGCTTTACATGGCAATTGTCATACCACAATTCTTTCATACCATGATATCCGGTGGAAAATACCACATGATGATATTCATCCAATAAGAAATATTGGGCAAGGAGAGATCGTGCAGTCATCATGATAAATTAAGTAAACCTGGGAGTAGGGCTTGTAATGCATATGGGCCGCTTCGAGCTTATGAGGGTATTTAATCCAACATCAATTATAATAATCTTTATCTGTAACCTAAAATTTACAGCACATGGAAATGGAGAGGTTCCCGAATGTATTATCTAAATGGTTAGTTTGAGTTGTACACACATATAGTATATTGATAATACGCAGTGACCTCTCTCCCCTAGAAACCAAATCAAAGTTAAATTAATTTCACCATAGTCTTTTGACCAGAGTCTAAAAAGGTCAATTAGTAACCAATATTTGGCATAGGTTGGATAATTTATCATGCAAAGAATTAAAGGAGTGCATGGTACAACCTTAGAATAAAGGTACATGACTTTAATATATAATTTTGAGTAGCAGACAAAAATAGCGACTCAAACTCTTGAAGGGATGAATGGAGAAACAAAACATGAATAACCAAGATTTCTCGAAGACAATCTAGGACGTATTTAAAATGCATCGAGTTGGTGGAGACAGCATTAGAAGCGAGTCATCCTCATTGCCTACCGATTGTGTAAACCACTATCCACTGAATAATTCATATAAGCTCTTTATTTTTATTTGTCTGCTTCTTGTTGTTTATAATAACCCCACAAATTTCTATAGTTCAGTAGAACTACTCACCACCTCGTATAATTATTAAAAAAAATGGTCAGTTGAACTGCTGATGAATCTAATACTGTATATAAGTCAACAGAGTTGAAATATTTCTTTGAATACTCATATTACAAATAAAATACATATGGGGCTCCATAAGAAACTGGTATAAAAGAACATCAACTACCATACCGAACTTGCCATGGTTCTAATGTGGAATTGGCACTATTTAATCTGGCGGTACCAATATGATAATGACACAGTATCCTCTGAATGCTCGTGGTAGATAAAAATCAGAATCCTTTATCTTTGTTGTTTCCTTAGCAAATAAAGAACCAATTAGAGAAGTAGGAATAGTTCAGTACATTTCAGTAGTGCATTCAGAGAAATACATACCACATTGTTCTTCCATCTATCATATGTGATGATCACGTATGTTAGTTGAGAACCTTTATGTGCTCTACATAAGCACTGAAACATTATGTAATTCAATGGTAGGTATTGACAGCCGCATGCATTTCCTAGAGAACCTAATTAACAACCAAATCAGAATAGAACCGAGAACACATCAATTTGATATTAGACCTCTGAATCAAGTCATCCGGGTAGTCAGAAACATTGTAATCTGAAAGAAGGAACATCAATCATGATAAGAATGGAATAGCTCTGAACATGTATATCACCCGGAGACACGCTGCACATCAGCTCCTATATTAAACAGCTGAGGGTGCATAAAGACCGGCAAAAAGAATATGTATTTATTTTATGTAGAGGTCACAAATGCATTTTCTAAAAGCAAAGTTGAAAAAAACCGACTTGATATATAACCACCATCGAATACCCGGAGATCACTAAATAAATTCTTCACTGAGTTTGCTTCTTGATGCTAAATGCACAATCAAAATGTCGAATCAGAAATGAAACGAGAGTACGTCACCTTCGTGGATAACATGCATAACAGTGATTACATGTGGTCGTAGCTTGGAGCGATGAAAATGGTGGATCTGTCTGCAAGATCACCACCTCAGCTTCACGTCCGGAGATGGTTCACCTTCACCATACAATAAAAGAACCATGTGGACGGAAATTGTACAACTCAAGTACTCGTTCATCAAGATGTCGAAAACTATATATGTATAGGAAGCTATCATAATACATAAGTCTAGTCATTGTATATCTTTGTTTATTAGTAAAATGCCAAATAATTTGGATATATAGTACAATGCATAAAATTATGAGTTTTGAAATATTAAAAATCTATATAGCATCCAAATCCTCTAGATAGGAAAACAGTAATCCTAGACAAAAAAGGTTCACCCTATACTCTTCCAGCACGACACGCCGCTGGATTTGGCTTGAGGCTGCACGCACACCATATTGCTTTGGTTAAGCTACATTAAGTATTCGGTGTTGCTGGCTTTCTGCTTGATAGGATCAAGACCATCCTAGCTGAACCTGCTCTGTTCCACTTCCACTACAATATAATCGCGGCTCTAGAGAAGTATGCTCATGGATAGGCATGTTAATTTCATAGAATTTTTTTTCTTGATATCACGGCAGGTATGAAGATAATTTATGGACACATTCAATGAATTTCAGGAAAGGTTATTTGCCAGTGGATTTTGAGAACCGAGGACAAACTCAGTAACATCGGAGAGGTAAATCACTGTGCTTTGCGTCCTCTCCATTTCTTCAATGGGAAATGCACCAATGTTATGGAAGCATGACAGTCTATTTAAAAGACCATCTGAACACCTCACCGGCTCGTCCTAGGCTGCATCAACCATCACCATCGGAACACCTCGCTGGCTCGTCCTAGATTGCAGTCATCACCACGGCAGTGTCACGTTGGACTCCTTTCCCATGGGGCTCTGCACATCCTCTTTGCTCTACATAGGTGGAGGGTAGGGCCATGATAAGGTGATGGAGATGATCCGCCCTACCACTTGCATCAACTATCATGCCTAGGTAGATTCATCTGTTGTGCCAACAATAGATGATGGATTCTCGTGGCGAGAACTTTAAAGATGATGATATTGAAGATTTCCATGGTATTGGAGAGAAATATGATCACAGCTACAGAAAACGGATTGGATCATACCTTGTTTCCTATATCAATTCCAGCATGAGGAACAGTTTTGGCGCTGAAGGCATGAAGAAAAGAAGCGGCAGCCTGCAGTAGCACCAAATCCCCGTCGTATTGTTTCAATACTTCTTCTCTCACGGAATCAACCAAACTGCTCCTCGTATGAGCTGTGGTGAGAAGAACATGTATAGGGGGTGAAGGGCACCTTCAGGACATAGAAGATGGCAACGCCAGACAGCCATTGATGGCACGGAGAAGGGATATATCAATGGGAGATGCGGAGATGGCAGATTGGATCGATTGGAAGATTTTTAGTTTCTTTTTCCTGAATAACGGGGCGAGATGCCGAGATGGTCGCAAAACAGGAGAGGCTCCGGAGACATACGCATGGGGAGGGTAGAACGCTGCAAGGCTACGGATCGACGGCAATCAGATCAGGATTACTTTCTCTCATGTCATTGCCTTATTTGAATCAACCTCCTATAGAAACACAATTTGTTTCCGTTACGAATTCTAGTGTACTACCTTAATTGGAGATAGTCAACCCTTTTCTTTTTTACATCAGAGATGGTCAACCTTTAATTTTCCTTGCATTGCACGTACATGCATTGTGGCTGTACTTGACTATGTTTTTTATTTTTTCTGAAACTATACGTGTCTATGTTTGAGTCGGTCACAGCTTTTACATGTGACCATAGACCACGAAGTCACATGATTTTCCTCTATTCTTTCCAACTTTATTCACGCACCTTGTACGTGTCAATTCAATATAGATAAGTTTGTAACTTTTTCCATGTAACGTAATATCTTTAAATCTCGGCCGTAAATATTAGCGATCAACGATGTATATTATTTCAGATTATGTGGAAGGACGTGGTGTCTTTTTTTACTTGTGTTTTAATTATATAATAGATAGATAGATAGATAGATAGATAGAAGATAGATGCTAACAGAATATTGGGGAATAGTGCCTTATTAAGCAATGGTAAAGGAAGTAATGCAGATAAGGTTCAGGATAGTGACACATCCTTGTTGGTCTCCAACAAAGCTGATAAAACAGCTAAGGAAGACTATCTTTAAGACAGCGAGACAACCCCAAAGTCCTGTCTTGGTTTAGTGTTCGAGTTACTGGCCACTACCGCATGCACAAGCTATTCAAACTCCTTTATGCGAATCAGTTCGGTTTTTTGAGTCTCAACTACAAGCTGAAAGACATCGATCAGCTGTGCTGCGACAAGAAGCGGAAGGACTGCGGAAGTCCCTGGAGCATTCAGATGCATACTTTCTGGTGCAACAGCAAGCGTTGGAGGATTTTAGCGCCAAACAGGACAAAGCTAATCAGCTTACTAAGCTTATTGCCAGCATGGTGGATACCCAAGATAACGTTTCTTGAGCTCTTCTGAAGTTGTTTCAGTTATGCTCTTGTTTTGCACTGGTGGCCAATTTTGACGGCCAGTGTATGTAATATGCTGCTTTGTTCCCTATATTTGCACTGGTGGCAAACTTTGATGCCCAGTGGATGTAATATGTGTAATAGCGGTAATAGGCTAGCCTTAATTTCTTGCTTATTTATTTCCTTATTGTCTTGTTTAGTTGTTTGCTTGTAGTCACTGCAGTTCTTTTTCTGTGTTTTTCTAGTGGCCACAATAGCTTATTTTTGGTAACTAGGCCAAAATAATCATGGCAACACACGGACTGTTGTAACCATGGACCTGCAGGCCGTATGATCCATGGGCCTTCATCCGGCCGTAGGATCCATTGGCCTTCTATACGGGTCATAGGATCCATCGGCCTTCTATACGGGCCGTAGGATCCATCGGCCTTCTATACGGGCCTTAGGGTCCATGGGCCTTCTACGGGCCGTAGGGTCCATGTGTCTTCTATGGGCCGTACGATTCATGGGCCTTCTACGGGCCGTACTATCCATGGGCCTCATACGGGCCGTAGGATCCATGGGCCTTCTACGGGGCGTATCATCATTTCGCCAATCATGGGTCGTACTATTCGTGGACCATAACGGGCCGTTAATAGGCCGTATTTGATAACTCTATGAAAACAGCCCAACGGGTTTTTTTTGACATGAAAATGGCCCAACGTATTAACGGTCCGCAAACGGGCCGACTATAACGACGGGCTGAATTTGTCCCACAAGCAGAAAATGACAGTAACGGGCCGTATTTAACCGAATGCTGCAAATGAGCCCAAGAATCAATGGGCCCTGAGAAGGCCAAAAGATAACTTGGGCTGGAAATGGCCCAATGGAATAACAAGCCGTTAATGGGTATAAAGTCATACACCGTACATTACGGTCCAGTTTCACCACGCACTACTAGGGAAAAGCCTATACACAGAATCTTATCAGCAGCGCGGCTCAAAATAACTCGCTGCTGCTAACTAGCGAGAGCGGTCAACAACAACCGCCGCTTTGGTAAAAATATAGCGATGGCGCGTCCGGCGAGAGACGCGCTGCTGCTATAATTCCTACGAGGCCGCCCGCGAGGCTAGTTATAGCAGCAACGCGTTAGCACGACGCAGCGCTCTGCTACTTAGCATAGTAGCAGCGCCTTTCCACGACAAGCGCCATCGCTAAGTTTCCTACAAAAATTTAGTCCCACCTCGCTCCGTGAAGAGAGTTTATACCACCTTAAATATGTTACTTCCACACTTTGACAAGCACTTGATCTTCATTGAACTCTATGTGTAGAATTTGTGGCTGCAATATGAGTCTTCACCTGTTCCTAAACCGGTGAGGACTCATATTGTCGAATCAGATTGTACACAAAAGATCGTTGATGATCAATGTGTATTTTGCATCTTGACATATATCGATGGCGCTTTATCTTGAAAAGCGCTGCTGCTAGGTAGCCTAACAAGATGGCGCGTTTTTCAAGAGCGCCATTGCTGCCATCTATCTCCTCCTTCGACCGGATCCACTCACACACACAGCCACAACTTCTCTGCGCCGCGCGCCCCCGGCCGTCGCCCCTCTCCTCCGCGCGTCTGCGCCGCGCGCCCGTCGCCGCTCCTCCGTCTGCGCCGCGCGCCGTCACCTCCTCCTCCTTGCTGGACTCGGTACCGGCCTCCTCCTCCGTCCTCCCTCTCCACTCGCCGCTGGCCGGCCCCTCCTCGCTCCGCCTTCCTCCTGATCCGTTCTCCCTCAACTGGCCGCGCCGGCCGGCCCCTCCGCGCTCCGCCTTCCTCCTCCATCCTACTCTCTTCTCCCTCCTCGAGTCGCCCTCCTTCTCCCTCCTGCTCATATGCAACATTTGATTTAGTTGATTTAGTTGACTTAGTAGAACATTTTGATTTAGTTGATTTAGTAGGCTAGTTGATTTAGTTGCCTTAGAATATTTTGATTTAGTTGACTTAGTAGGTTAGTTTATTTAGTTGACTTAGAACATTTTGATTTAGTTGATTTAGTTGACTTAGAACATATTGCTTTAGTTTATTTAGTAGGTTAGTTTATTTAGTTGACTTAGAACATTTTGATTTAGTTGATGTAGTAGGTTAGTTTATTTAGTTGACTTAGAACATTTTGATTTAGTTGATTTAGTAGGCTAGTTGATTTAGTTGACTTAGAACATTTTGATTTAGTTGATTTAGTAATCCTTTGCTCATATTGCTTTAGGAAGAATGGCGCCACCACCACCACTATGTCAATCTGTGCAAGTCAAGATGCGCCTTGACAGCCTTGGCCCGGCAAGCTGTTCGGCATCTACTTCCGCCGAGTTTTAAGTCATGCGGTGTAAGAAATTAGATGAAATGTAATAACTATTTTATTTTTAGTGTTGCCATTATCTGCATTGTGTCATTTTGCTTAGTTTACAGATCGTCCCATGCAATGTGAGGTTGAAATTCAACAAGTGACAGAGACTTTGTGACATTTGAGGCTCTGGGGCCGTACACTATGGAGGTCGAGAAAGGACGCAATATGTCGCAGATTGGAGGAGATGGATGGGCCCATTTCGTCGCTCGCATGCATCTTACTGGTGGTGAGTTGATCAGCTTCAACTTCCGAGTAGAAAGACCCAAACTAGCTGTCATTTATCTCAACCTGGTGGAAGATGATGAAGATGACGAAGATGATGAAGATGATGAAGATGATGAAGATGATGAGGACCCACTTCATGAAGCCATCGTAGCTCAAAGAACAAGGCTGAGTGAGGAGGAGGTGTCCAACCTGTCGTGGATTTGTCACGGCAGATGTCCTAGCATAAGGACTTAGTCGTGGAGCCATCGCTACGGGTTTACTTGTAGGGGTTAAAACGGACACAAAGACACGAGGGTTTTATACTAGTTCGGCCCCTTCGATGAAGGTAAAAGCCTACGTCTAGTTGTGATGGAATTGATGTAGTCTCGATGGCTAGGGAGCAAACAAGCTTCGCCTAGGCTCGAGTTGTGGTTGTCTCCTCGAACCGCCGGTCGCCCCTTATATACACAGTGACACCTGTCGGTTTGCGAGTCCCAACGGTTCATATTCAGATCCCGGTTGGTTTCTCTCTATTCCTAACTTACAATACAAGTTTATACATCAGGCGGTTTACGGCTACAGGTTCTAAGCCAACTACAGGCTTTGGGCCTTTCCATGATTACACTATCAGCAGAGCTAACCCGGCCCAAATGCGGCCGGTTTATACCTAGTGGTAACATCCCCAACATTAGGCCCCAGATTGATTTGAACTGGTTCATGTCAATCCTTCATAAAACCTGCATCTTGGATATCTTCTTTGTGTAATAAATAAATCACGTTTCATCGCTTCGATCCTTTGTAAACCGCATGACATCATTGCTTCTGGTCACTGTAAACCGGCATGACGTCATCTTGAAGTTTATCCTTTATAACGCCTTCTTTAATGACCGTCCCTAGATTTACGCGCTTGACCTAGTTTTACTGCCTTATAAATAGGACCGAAGGGTCATTCTGTTTTCTCCCTTCGCTTCCTCTTCTTCTTCCTCGCGCGCTGCCCTCGGAGCTCCGTCGTCACCATCAATCGCTCGCTTCGACCTTGGCGCTGCATCGACCTGTTCGGACGAATCTGCGTATTTCTCCGCATCTCCTCCGTTTCGGTAAATCTCCTGCCCTTCTTGATCATTCGTCATCTTAGATCTGTTTCTAGGGCTCAAGCTTCATACCACGTTCTTCGTATGCTCTCATCTTTCTAGCTTCGCACCATGCTATGAATCCTTTTACGTACCAAACGAAGGCTCACGCTTATCCGCCGCACTTTCTTATCCGAACTCCATAGATTTTCGCATATATATATCTTTACGGCACATCCTGTTTCTTCTTTGCTTTCACGACGCTTTTCCTGTTTTTCTGAAAACTCACGTTTGATCCATAATAAACATGAACTCTTGTGAAACCTGTTTCTGTCGATTTCCTCTGAAGCCAAGATTAGGCGGTTTAACTCACCATAGAAACAAAATTGCTAAACCGGCATCGGCACACCATTAGTCCCCGTGTTGAACCGCCAACATATATCTGACATCATATCGTATCGAACAGATTCATCGGAACATCCTCCGGTTTATCATATCTTGGATCAATTACTCTGTAATGAGTATTTTCTTAAACCGGATTCTTCTCCTTGTAGACCTCATGATGGCCAAGCAGTGTATGAATGCAAGCTGGGTCCCTTCCGCGTCTCGAGACACAACTGAATGAGTTAGTGTCAATTGGCGCTTTGGATAACCAAACACCATCCATTGGAGGGTTCTGGTGAGAATGTCCTCCCACTCCCGGGAAGGTGAAGTTGTAGTTTTCGCAGATCACTTGTTCGGGGTTTCAAACCGCCCGGATCAAAGTTTTACCGGGACGTAATGGCCAACTTTCAACTCCGCCCCCAAGATATCGGCCCCAATTCTGTTACCAACTTGTGCCATTTTCAAGTGTTGTCGAAGCTTATCGCAAGAGGAGCCTTCATTGAGCTGTTCGGGATCTCTTCCACCTAAACCGTCGTGTCGAATTCACCGATGGCCCCAATACGAATTGGGCGGTATGGCTATCCGAAGAGGAAAGAGATCACTTATCCCCACGTGAAGCTCCACTCTCATCCCAAAGAGTGGAGCATAACTTGGTTCTCTCTGCGAGACACCTCCCGAAGGTGAAAATCCTTTACGGTTTCCGCCCAGAGCGGCTCAGCAACACACATCCCTTTCCGCAACGATTGACCGCAAAAGAGAGAAGCAAATCGCTCCCCAACTATCAAGCTCCGGCCCTTTATGGCCAACGGTTTATTGGAATCGATCCGCACGCTGCTGGTTATCTTGGGGCATATTGCCTCTGAGCGGCGTTCGGTTTGATGTGCGATATACCGGCGATGTCGATGACCCACTCCGACACACCAAACTGGAATTGTTCAAGATGAAGTCACAGATTCAGTGAGGAAGATGCTGAATGAACCGGAGCACCTCTGTGCCCAAACCGGCTTAGCTCCTTACTGCACCTTCAACGCACCTCCTGCGGTAAGCCTCTGACTGTGCCATTTAAATTTTACCATTACTTTCATACTTGCAATTCTCAGTTATTTCCGATCCAGGGTGATGATCCGTTTTGGAGCAAGAAACTCTCGCAAGATAAAGCGGACAAAGCTGGGCGGCAAAACCGGCCCAAAACAAAAGTTGTCAAGAAATCCGCCCACAAGAGGAAAACCACGGCTTCGTCTGATCCGGCCATCGATGATGATGTGGGTAATCCGGAACTTGATTCTCTTGGCTTGTTTTTTACATGTCTTATTGATGACGATGCTTGTCGGGGATGACGCTGAAGCCAAGAACGCTGGATTTGCCGAGGTAACCATTCTCTTCCGATTCAACAAGCTTACCTTCACCAAAATTTCGCCGGCAAACCGGAAAGTTAACTTTTCTCATCCTCTTGCTCACTTGGATCCCAAACTTCTTATGAAGACACAGCAGCACGAGGCCCGCCAAGACAACCCGCAAGCACAGCGGACGGTAGTTACCTCTGCGGTTTACCAAACAGCCCGGCTCGAAAACGCCGCACCGAGGTTTCCAACCATTTTATTACCTTGAATTCCAAAGCGGGTTTATTCCGTCAACCTCTTAATCCGTCCAACTCCGATTATCAGGTCACCTCTCACTCGTCCTCTGGCGAATCGTCAGCCACTCAGCTACCGCCACTGAAGATAGCTGTCGGGTAAATCAATATGACCACATACTTGTCAATTTCTTCTGTAACGTATGTGCCTTATCTCTGAATCCTTTTGTTTCTTCAGGACCAAACCGAAACCCAGCAAGAAAGCTCGTTTGGAGAAAACAACTGAAGAGGCTGCCGCTTCTGATCATGAGCAGGCGCCGGATCATGAAAATGTGGCCTTTGAAGATATTCCAAGTGATCCCCCGGTTCAAGAAGATGTGATTCCGAAGGAGAGGCCTGCAATCGTTTGAAGTCGGTGACCCGGCCTTCGTGCCGTCGGTTTGAAGATCCTCATAGCCCGGCTGAAGCAGAAGTACCCCCACGATCCGTCGAATCGAAAGATGATGACGTTGTAATCACTGGAACGGGCCACTCTGACCCGGGAATGCTGCAACTCTAACCTGGCATACTGTGAAGGAGGACTCTTCTACTCTTAAGAAAGGAAAGTGGAATGTAGAGCTGGAAACATATGCGCTATGGCGCCCAAGACCTTCATTCCGGATATCTGAACCGGCTTCTGATGAGCCGTGATTATGAAGCTGGCTTGGTAAAAGCGATGAGAGATAAGTTTGAGGTAACGCCCTTTCCTTATTACCGATATAGTAATCCTTGTAGCCCCCAAGGGCGGTTTGCAATCTTTGATCAAACTGGTACTTGATAATTTTCTTTGATAGACTTTGCAATCTTCCTCCGACCACCAAGGCGGTTTAAGTATGTAAACCTAAACCGGTACTCCAAAAACTGCTTGTCAACACTTTAGTAAAATCAAATAGCCATTAGCCCCCAAGTGCCGAGTTGAATCTGGCGTATTGAACTTGGGACTTTTCCATGTATTTGTAGTAGAAAAATTGAAGGTACATTAGCCCCCAAGTGTCAAGCATATAACGATGTTGTGTGGTTGAGACTTGCACTTTAATTGCTGGCTGATGATGCTGTCAATATGCAGGCTGAGGTAGCGATCAAGGATGATCGGATTGCCGATTTACAGGCAGCATTGGTGACCCAGCAGGCCGAGACAGACAAGGCAAAGAAGGAGCTAACTATTGCCCTGACTGCTGCAGAAGAAGCAAAGGATAACATGAAGAAGGAACAGCCGTATGCGGGGCCTTTGAAAAGGCCGACTTGCTCAAACGGGCAGAAAACGCTGAAGCCGCCCTTAAACCGGTGGTAGATGATCTGACAGCCGTGAAGCGGCAAGTGCATTCTATGACGGCAGCCATCTTCGGTAAGTCCCCTGTGAATAAGTGCAATTTACTTTTCTTGTTGCTCCAGTATTCCGGTTTAAAACTGTCCTGTTATGAAATGCAGGCACACGCGTTGGGCACTTGGGGAACGACGTGCGGAAAAAACTAAAGGTTGTCTACACCTTAGTGGAGCAGCTGTATACCGGAGCCCAGCGTGTGATTACCACAATGTCACATAACAACCCGGCGCCGTCCCTGATCCAAGACACCTTGAACCGGCTATCCATCCTGCCTTCCCGGATTGAGGAGGTAAAGAAGTCTGCTGCACGAACCGGTGCTATCAACGCCTTGATCCGGGCCAAAGCCTAGGTGCCAGATTTTGATCCAGTGGAAGCAGCCGGGGCTATCCGGTGTGAAGGAAGACGGCTCGGACTTTAATGAAGAGGACTTGCGTGCAATAAACCGTGCAGTACGCCCGCTTGCTTGTCAATTGGCGGAAGAAGCCGATTTGGAGCACTACCAAGCCCAATACAACGATCAAAACAAGCGTGTGTCCGCTCCAACTTTTGAACCGGAAAACTTGATCCCTCCAATCCGTAAGCACACTTACGCTCCTGACATTGAGCCGTCATCTTTGATTCATGAAGAAGCTGTTTTCAAGCCGATGGGCATCGACCGGACTTCTGTGGATTTCCAGCCAATGGGTAGAGAGGAGGATGCTGAAGCGGCGGAGGATGAAGAACAGTCGTGAACCGGTAGCCGGTTTAGAAAACACTGATCATTTGGGCACTGTGTTGCCTTGTAATAGCTTTAGTCAAACTTTGTTGCCTGGGTATGCCTTCGTGCATCGAGTAAACTTTTGTTTGATTCACAGTTCCTGCAACCAAAAGATTGAACTTCGGCGGCGGTGATACCGCCCGCCGGTTTATGGCATCCAATATATCTTATGTATTGAAAATCAATTAGTATGTGATACAAATACCTGCCATATCCGGGCATAAAACTGGCGTAGCCAATCTTGAAGCGGAGGCTTTCTTGTTAAAAACCATAACAGTCTGGGGAAACAATAGCCCCCACATAGGCGTGCTGAATCAGCACAAGCCCCCAAGTTTCTTCATAAAGATGAACCGGAAGATGGTAAACCGAAAAAGAAAAACTTGGTAATACCAAACCGTGCACTATCAGCTTGTTCTTGATAGCTAAACCGACAAAACATTAAATCGAGTTGGAAACGCAACAAAAATCGAATACCAAATATGGCAACAAAGGCAATAACTCTTTGTAAAAGGAAAGCTGCATGGAGCTGGTCGATGGCATTACCATGGTCGACGCAACCAAGCCCCGAAGGTGTAGCGATGGTGCTAGTCGGCCAGTCCCCAAAAGACTCGTGGCGAGTACGCCGCCAAGTGGCGTGACATTGGTTCGGGTTCGACCAAGCCCCAAGTGGCGCTGGCCCTATTGGCCGACCAAGAGGCGTGACGGTTCAGACGTGACCGTGTCCCCAAATGATCTAGTGGCTTTCGCCTATCAAGAGGTGTGGCATTGGTTCGGATCGACCAAGCCCCCAAGTGATAAATATAAGCGTCAAGGGTAAACCGGAGGCCGTTTTTTTTAAAAAACAGAAACACTCCATGTAACCACGCATGAAAAGAAAGACAGAGACCCCGCTTTGGCTGAGGCCCTGATTTTTATTATATCAAAGACAATATATACATTGTTATGCAATGTACATAAACTGAGCCGATTACTCATGTGTAGTAAGGTCGAAGATGAGCTATATTCCACGGCCTGTTGGTCTCCTCCTCTGATGTACGTGAGTCTTTATGCTCTCGAATATCAACCAGATAATAGGAACCGTTGTGCAGATTCTTGCTGACCACAAAGGGCCCTTCCCAAGGTGGGGATAGCTTGTGCATGTCTGTCTGGTCTTGGATGAGACGAAGCACCAAATCTCCTTCCTGAAAGGCTCTGGTTCTAACCCGGCGGCTGTGATAACGACGAAGATCTTGCTGGTAAATCGCCGACCGAGCGGCTGCCATATCACGCTCCTCATCCAAGAGGTCCAAAGCGTCTGTCGTGCCGCTTCATTGTCCGCTTCAACATAAGCCGCTACACGGGGCGAATCGTGCCGGATATCACTGGGGAGAACTGCTTCCGCTCCATAAACCATGAAGAAAGGCGTGTAGCCAGTAGACCGGTTTGGCGTAGTATTGATACTCCATAGCACCGATGGGAGCTCTTCAACCCAGCACCCTGGTGTTCTCTGTAATGGGACCAGAAGTCGTGGTTTGATGCCTCGCAAGATTTCCTGATTAGCACGCTCCGCCTGCCCGTTGGACTGGGGGTGCGCCACTGATGATACATCAAGCCGGATATGCTCGCGTTCACAAAATTCTTTCATAGCTCCCTTGGACAGATTGGTGCCATTGTCAGTGATGATACTGTGTGGAAAGCCAAACCGGAAAATCACCTTTTTGATGAACTGTACGCTGTTGCGCATCACACTTCTCGACAGCTCGCTTCAACCCACTTGGTGAACTTGTCCCTTGCCACTAACGGTGGGTCTTCTTATCTTTGGATCTCTTAAAAGGCCCGACCATATCCAGCCCCCATGTCGCAAACGGCCACATTATTGGGATCATCCTCAACTCCTGTGCCGGTACATGGGCACGCCTGGAGAATTTCTGACACCAATCACAATGTTTGACCAAGTCCTCCGCATCAGCATGAGCAGTTAACCAGTAGAATCCATGATGGAATGCCTTTGCCACGGGGACTTTGAACCGGCATGATGCCCGCAATCCCTTCATGGATTTTCGTAAAATTCGCCACCTTCCTCGGAAACACAGCGTTGAAACGCCTACAAACGCCTGCGATGATGCAACTCACCATTAATAATCGTCATGGACTTGGGCGCGGATTACTGCTGGCGTAACCTCATCGTCGCAATTCTCCTCGAGTCATATATGCAAGATAAGGCACCGTCCAATCCGGAATAGCATGTAATGCTGCCACCAACCGGGCCTCCGGGTCGAGAATTGCCAAATCCGCTTCACCGGGGAGCTGAACCGACGGGTTGTGCAAGATGTCGAGGAAGACATTAGGGGAACGGTTCTGTTGAGAACCCAAACGGCTTAAAGCGTCGCCGCTTCGTTCTTCCGGCGATCCACATGATCTACTTGATATCCCTTGAAGCACCCTGCAATATTATCCACCTCTCGTCGATATGCAGCCATGAGGGGGTCCGTAGAGTCCCAAGTGCCAGATACTTGCTGCGCCACCAGGTCCGAATCACCAAAGCAATTAATCCGGCTTAAGCTCATCTCCTTAGCTATCCGGAGACCATGAAGCAAGGCTTCATACTCAGCTGCATTATTAGTACAAGGGAACATTAGACGGAGAACGTAACAAAACTTATCACCTCATGGGGAAGTTAACACGACTCCGCCCCGAGCCTTCAACTGCTGGATCCATCAAGTGGATAGTCCAATTATGTATTATCCGGCTTCTCCTCTGGCGCTTGTAACTCCGTCCAATCATTAATGAAGTCAACAAGCGCTTGTGACTTCCTTTGCTGTGCGTGGTGTGTACTTGAGCCCATGTGGCCCAAGTTCAATGGCCCATTGGCAATCGACCGATCGCTTCCTGTTTTGTATGATATCACCCAAAGGAGCTGAACTAACCACTGTAATAGGATGCCCTTGGAAATACTGTTTCAGCTTCCGGCTGGCCATAAAAACACCATAGACTAGCTACTGCCAATGCGGATACCTCTGCTTGGACTCAATAAGTACCTCACTGATATAGTAAACCGGCCGCTGAACCGGATATTCCTTCCCTGCCTCCTTGCGCTCTACCACAATGGCTACGCTTACCGCTCATGCATTGGCTGCAACATATAATAACAGCGGTTCCTTGTCAACTGGAGCTGCAAGGACAGGCGGGTTGGCCAATTGCCGCTTTACGTCCTCGAAAGCTTCGTCAGCAGCTGGACTCCAGACGAAATGATCTGTCTTCCTCAGCATCTGGTATAAAGGAATAGCCTTCTCTCCAAGGCGGCTGATAAACCGGCTTAATGCCGCAATCCGGCCCGCCAAGCGTTGAACATCGTTGATACACTTCGGTTTAGCCAAGGAGGTGATCGCTTTAATTTTCTCCGGATTAGCCTCGATTCCCCTGTTAGACACCAGGAACCCCAATAGCTTGCCAGCCGGAACACCAAAAACACACTTGGCCGGATTAAGCATCATCTTGTAAATGCGCAGGTTGTCGAAGGTTTCCTTCAAATCATCCACCAGCGTCTCCTTCTGTCGTGATTTCACCACAATGTCATCTACATAAGCATGCACATTGCGGCCGATCTGTGTATGCAAGCAATTCTGTACACACCGCTGATAAGTAGCTTGGGCGCTCTTGAGCCCAAAAGGCATAGATACATAGCAGAAGGCTCCAAAGGGAGTTATAAACGCCGTTTTCTCCTGGTCCTTGACCGCCATCTTGATCTGATGATATCCAGAGTATGCGTCCAAAAAGCTTAAACGCTCACATCCTGCCGTGGCATCAATAATCTGATCAATGCGGGGGAGAGCAAAAGGATCTGCTGGACAAGCTTTGTTAAGATCTGTGTAGTCCACACACATACGCCAGGTGCCGTTTTTCTTAAGGACCAGCACCGGATTAGCGAGCCACTCTGGATGAAACACCTCGATGATAAAACCAGCTGCGGAAGCTTTGGCTACTTCTTCTCAATGGCCTTGCGTCTTTCTTCATTAAACCGCGGAGGAACTGTTTCACGGTTTATACTTAGGATCCACATTAAGTGTGTGCTCAGCGAGTTCCTCGGTACACGGCATGTCGATGGCTTCCATGCAAAAATGTCGGTTCGCACGGATGAACTTCGATGGAGCGCCTTCCTATTTAGGATCCAGGTTGGCACTGACAGTAAACTGCTTGGACGAATCGCCTGGTACGAAGTCAACAAGCTTGGTTTCAGCTGCCGATTTGAATTTCAAATCCGATTCATGCTCTGTAGTAGGCTTCTTCAGAGGGGTCATATCTGCCGGATCAACGTTGTCCTTATAGAATTTCAACTCTTTTGTGGCACAGACCGCCTCTGCATAAGCTGCATCTCCTTCCTCACATTCCAAAGCGACTCGGCGGCTTCCATGCACCGTTATTGTTCCTTTGTAACCCGGCATTTTGAGCTGCAAGTAGATATAACAAGGTCGTGCCATGAACTTAGCATAAGCCGGCCGTCCAAACAGGGCATGATATGGGCTCCGGATTTTTACCACTTCAAAGGTTAGCTTTTCGGACCGGGAATCATGCTCATCTCCAAAAGCCACATCTAAGGCTATCTTGCCAATAGGATAAGCAGATTTGCCTGGCACTACACCATGGAACACCGTATTGGACGGTCTGAGATCTTTATCTGTGAGACCCATGCGACGGAAAGTGTCATAATACAATATATTGATGCTGCTTCCTCCATCCATAAGCACCTTAGTAAATTTATAGCCCCCAACTTGGGGGTCTACCACCAAAGCCAGTGACCGGATTATCAACCCGGGGATGGTCCTCTCGCTCCATAGGATAGGCTGCTCGACCAGCATAAATACCGTGGCAAAGCCGGTTCAACAGAATTTACCGCCCGTTTGTGAAGCTTCCGATCCCGCTTGTCCAAACTGGTTGTGAAAACATGATACTGCCCGCCGTTCAACTGCTTTGGCTGGCTTTGGTAGCCTGACGGCTGCTGCTGCTGCTGCTGGCTACCTTGATTACTCTGGTTGTTGAAATTGCCCTGGTTGTGCCCTGAACCGGAAGCTCCGTCCTGACCCGGCCCATGAAAACCGGATCCTGAACCGCCACCTGATCCCTGGTCATATCGGAAAGCATCGGAATTTTTGAACTCTTGCATAATAGAACAGTCTTTCCAAAGATGATTCGATGGGTTTTCTTCGTCCGTGTTTGGGACAAGGCTGATTCAACAAGTAATTCAAGCGGCTTGCACCAGCATTTGGACCCCGATTCGCCTTGCCTCTACGCGCGGGCCTCATCCTGCGCATTAGTGTTAGCTACGAAATCATCGACCTTGCGCTTGCCCCGTTCCATGACCTGCGGTTTGAAATCTGCTGCTTGGAGTTGCCACTCTTCTTTCCCTTCCTGCTTCGTCATCATCGCTTCAGGATCCTTGGTGCCGCTCGAATCGGCATATTTTACCAGCGGTCATGAGGGTTCCGTATCATTGCAGAACCGCTTCATCGCCCCGGCTTAAGTTTGAGGCTCAAACCGGCAGTTGCTTTCCAATGTGATGATCGCCGAGTCGGCATTGATCCGATCCGAGGAGTGCAAAATCTCGGACACACGGCGTACCCAGCGGGTTGTTGACTCCTTCTTCACGAACACAAGCCGCCGGTCTACTATGGACTTGGGCTGCTTACATGTATCCTTAAAATTCTGGATAAGCTGGGCCCTTAATCAATTCTACTAATCGATAGAGTTGGGCGGCAAGCTTTTCAACCAAGTACGGGCTGTGCCCTCCATCATCATGGTGAAGTATTTTGCACACGCCGCTTCATCAACATCAAGCATCTCCATGGCCATCTCGTAACTCTCAACCCCGCCTCGGGGATAGATCTGCAGTGTAATTTGGCACCTTCCGCGGGCCTTTAAAATCCTTAGGCAGACGCACATTGCGCAAAGCGGGGGTTAAACAGGGCACTCCCAAAGCGGAGGTGACTCCTGGCCCGATGAAGGAGGTAGGGCGAACCGGCGTGTGTTGACCCACATCACCTTGTGCTGCTAACTCGGCCTCCCTGCGTGCCCGGGCCCGATCCACCACCTCCTGAGCATTACGAGCGCTGCCTATCTGGTGATTGCCTCGGGCCGCTTCACGGTCCCGCGCGTTACTCGATAGGGCCGGTTCATCCATGCGCCTGCTGTAGCTCCGGCTTGGACGGGGCGTAGAGTGAATCCGGTCGCGGTATGCGAATCGCCTCTGCTGGATTAGTGCAGTCCGGAGAAGCTCCTTAACCCGGCGTGTTTCAACTGCTTGTGGGGAATCTCCTTCGACTGGAATCGCCTCCAATCGTGCGGCAGCTGCGACAAGGTTGTCCATAGGGTTAGAGTAATGCCCCGGGGGCGTCTGTACCGGCGGAGGAACCACCGTATTCTGCTGTGGGGGCTCCATCTGGCGTGGCTGGACCGTCGCTCCCGCTCCTGGTGCCTCAATCCGGTTTACCTCCTGTCTTTGGGGCGGGTTTTGGGTCCGCTCGGGTGTCTGAAAAGAGGTTTCTAGGTCAAACCGGATGGCGAGCACGATCTGTACTTCCGCCTTAACACCTCTCGCGGCGCGCACGGTCAAGCATGAGTCAGTAGGCTTGTGCATCTAAAGCGGCCGCTCTGCGCCATGCGCTCCTTCTTCGCCGCTAGATCCGCTTTGGCTTGCGTGATCTGCTCTCTCACCTTTGCAATCTCTGCGTTATGAGCCTCTGATCTGCTGGGTTATCCTCCGCCATGAGCGCTGCTAGCGCATCAAACAGATCTGACAAAACTTGAACCGGCGGTCGCACCGGGCCTTCTGCTCCTGCTGCCGCGGCTGAACCGGAAAGTATCGCCGCTGCGGCTGAAGAGAGGTTTGCGGCCTGAGTACCGGCCATGAATACACCGATCCGGTTCAGCTGACCTGGGGGGTCCGGAATACTGTCACCATCGGAACAGCCCCCGATCATACCATCCTGCAGCTGGTACAATGACTCGATCTCTCCTTCTAAAGATTCATCGCCGGAGTAGACGACGGTCTCGCCACCGTACTACGAACCGCATCGTACTCCCTCCATGGGTAGCTCCAACGAAGACATGCTTCACAGCCGGTTTAGCGGGCGGTTCTTGCGCTGAGCCGTCTCGGCGAGGTCGGTGCAGATGTCCGCCAGCCCTCCGATCTTGCCGATGAAGGCGTGTATGCGCGAAGGGACCCGGTATCCATACTCGATTGAATCGGCCTCGGGACCCCATCCGGTATTGTCGATGTAGATCCGCCACGACGACTCTTGGTCATCCGCCCACGACGTAGCCTTCGAGTCCTTTGAGCTTGCCCTCCAAGATCGTCAAACCATCGTGCGATAGCCCGGCGGTGGCGCCAAGCGTAAATGGATTTGTCACGGCGGATGTCCTAGCATAAGGACTTAGTCGTGGAGCCATCGCTACGGGTTTACTTGTAGGGGTTAAAGCGGACACAAAGACACGAGGGTTTTATACTAGTTCGGCCCTTCGATGAAGGTAAAAGCCTACGTCTAGTTGTGATGGAATTGATGTAGTCTCGATGGCTAGGGAGCAAACAAGCCGCCTAGGCTCGAGTTGTGGTTGTCTCCTCGAACCGCCGCCGGTCGCCCCTTATATACACAGTGGCGCCCGTCGGTTTATAGAGTCCCAACCGTTCATATTCGTATCCCGGTTGGTTTCTCTCTATTCTAACTTACAATACAAGTTTATACATCAGGCGGTTTACGGCTCATGTGTTCTAAGCCAACTACAGGCTTTGGGCCTTTCCATGATTACACTATCCGCAGAGCTAACCCGGCCCAAATGCGGCCGGTTTATACCTAGTGGTAACATCCCCAACACAACCTGTGGGACATAATTCCGCCACATGCTGACTTTGTCGGGGTGCCATTCGTGACCCGCTTGACAAATACCATGGTTGATCGACATGATATGGTATGTTATACTTACAAATGCAAATTAATAGTGTGAATTACTTAGTGTACAGTCCAATGATATGGTATTTGTTGTGTGGAATCTAGTCGATGATATATATGTTTTAGTGTAGAGTTTGATCACATGCTTATTAATTGATATGTTTTTCTTATTCAGAAATTGGCAAAGAGCATATCTGTGAGTTATGGTATCGAGCCCGATGAAGAAGGCTCAGCTGGACTACGCCTTCTTGCAAGGGGCTCCGTCACAACCTGTACTTACAGCGTGGACACGGACGGTCGCACACACTTAAGCTCGGTTGGGTGGAAGAAATTCCTCGATGGCAAGAATCTTCGTGTTGGACAGGCTATCCTAATTACTATCAGAACACCAACCGCCCGAGCTTGAGGATGATGATTGTCTTGATATCATCTAGAACTACATGTGTGTGTGGCTATATCATCTAGAACTACATATGTGTGTGTGGCTATATCATCTAGAACTACATATGATGATCGTCGTCGATATCATCTAAAACTACATATGATGATGGCCGTTGATATGACCATGCATGTCTTTGCTTGAGGATACATTTTGGCTGTGCATGAAATTGTTATCTTAGTATTTTTCGTTCCAAATTACTCGTCGTGGTTTGAACTAAAACCACGACGAGTAATTTGAATGAAGGAGTACTACCGCATCTAGTAATGGTTTATGAATTTGATGAAAGATAGTACCTAGTTTCTAGCATCTGAAGGAGAAATGAAATGGAAAATGATGAAAGAGATAGCAGATGGCGTTGGATGAGGAAATCGCCATCGCTAGCTAATAGTAGCGTTCTAAAAGTCTGCTGATATCGTTCAACAAGAGTAGCGCTGGTTCGGGCCGCGCTACTACTATGAGTTAGCTGTAGCGCCTTATTAGTAGCGCGGCCACCCGCGCTGCTGCTAGCCTGAAAACCCGCGCTGCTGCTAGCCTTTTCCCTAGTAGTGACGGGCCGTTAATGGGCCAAGAGTTATAAAGGGCCTAATATGGGCCGAAAGAAGTCATGGGCCACACATGAGCCGGAAGTTCAAACGGGCTGGAATCATATTGGAAGGCCCAGATGACGCTACTGGGCCTAATTCGGATATGGCGTAACGGGCCCTGGGTTAGCGGGCTGTGAATGGGCTATATGCGAACAGTCCGTTAACAGGATTTCCATGGGCCAGCCCGCCACCTTTTGACCAAGTCAAACGGGCCGGCCTTTTCACAGGAATGGGCCTCTGTTGGGCCGTGCCATGTGTCGCCGTATCGTAAGCGCCTTCGATCCAATGAGCGGATGACATCTGTCCCAACGGTGAGCCGACACGTGTTTCCTCCAGCCAATGATGATTTTACACGTGGAAAATCCCCATTGGTCGGGGCTGTTAACGGGTTATCGGATCTAAAACCCAACCTGATAGCTTAACGGCGTTCCGTTACGGTGGATGCCACGTGTCGGTCACCCTTGACGAAAGCACTTCTGTGACGCGCGATTTATCGTCATGGAAGTGGACACTTCCGTGATGATAATTTTGGTAATGTCATGGAACACTTCTATGATAGCACAGGTATGACTATCTTGATTCTGTCATAAATTTGTCATGGATGTACATGCAGGACAAAAACGCGACCTACTATGACAAACACGTATCATCACGAACGTTTATTTTTTTGTACTGCCTGAGGGCGCCCCCTAGGACGCGCCCCTGAGGCTTGTCGTCACCTCGAGACTCCTCTGACTTCATCTCCAAGTCCTATAGGTGTCTTCTGGTCCAAGAAAAATCACCGTAAAGTTTTATTCCTTTTGGACTCTATTTGATATTCCTTTTCTGTAAAACTCTAAAACAAGGAAAAAACATAAACTAGCACTGGGCTCTAGGTTAATAACTTAGTCCCAAAAATAGTATAAAATAGCACATTAATGCGTACAAAACATCCAAAACAGATAATATAATAGAATGGAACAATAAAAAATTATAGATACATTTGGAGACGTATCACGAAACTTTTTGGAGAATTTTTACTGGACAAAAGAGACACTAGAAGCTTCGGGAGAAGACTAGGCGATGAACCATGGGCCACAAGGCAGCAGGGCGTTCCTAGGGGCTAGGCGCCCCTTGATGTGTTGTGGGGCCCATGTGGCTCCGTGTGACCTAACTCCTCCTCCATAAATTCTCTAAAATTGTGAAACCAACATGGGAGCCCACAAAATACTTTTTCCGCCGCTACAAGTTCCAAAACCACCAGATCCCATCTGGAGGCCTTTTACGCCACTCTGCTGGAGGGGGATTCGATCACGGAGGGGGCTCTTCATCATCCTTGCTGCCCTCTGATGATGCGTGAGTAGTTTACCACGGACCTATGGGTCCATATTTAGTAGCTAGATGGCTTCTCTCTATTTGATCTTCAATACAATGTTCTCCTCGGTGATCTTGGAGATCTATTTGATGTAATGAATTTTTGCTGTGTGTTTGTTGGGATCCGATGAATTGTGATTTTATGATCAGATCTATCCATGAATATTATTTGAGTTTTCTCTGAACTCTTTTATGCATGATTACTATAGCCTCATATTT
The DNA here is from genome assembly GCA_021437245.1 of Aegilops speltoides. NCBI lineage: Eukaryota > Viridiplantae > Streptophyta > Magnoliopsida > Poales > Poaceae > Aegilops > Aegilops speltoides. The sequence goes on from CM038146.1 coordinate 55,212,176, forward strand.
CTTCTCCGATTTATTGGTTTGGTTTTCCCAACTAGATTGATTTATCTTTCCATGGGAAGAGGTGCTTTGTAATGGTTTCGATCTTGCGTTGCTCAATCCCAGTGACAGGAAGAGACATGACACACATCTATTGTTGCTATTAAGGGTGAAAATATGGGTTTTATTTATATGTGAGTTTATCTTGTCTACATCATGCCATCTTTCTTAAGGCATTACTCCATTTTCCCATGAACTTAATACACTATATGCATGTTGGAGAGCGGCCGATGTGTGGACTAATAGTAGTAGATGCATGATCGTTTCGCTCTACTTGTCTCGGACGTGATGCCTATGTATGATCATTGCCTTGGATATCGTCATAATTATTTGCTTTTCTATCAATTTCTCAACAGTAATTTGTTTACCCACCGTATGCTATTTTTATGAGAGAAGCCTCTAGTGAAAACTATGGCCCATGGGTCTATCTTTTATCATATATAAAACCAAAAATACCTTGCTGCAATTTTATTTTATTTGTGTTATTTTGTATTTTTGTCTGATCTATCAATCAAAAACTATACAATTTAATCTTGCTCATAACCGTCAAGGGATTGACAACCCCTTGTTTGCGTTGTGTTGCAAGTATTTGTTGTTTGTGTGCAGCTATTGTTTACATAGTGTTCCTTGGTTCTCCTACTGGATTGATAACCTTGGTTTCATAACTGAGGGAAATACTTATCTCTATTGTACTGCATCATCCTCTCCTCTTCGATGAAATCACAACGCAGCTCACAAGTAGCAGCACCCCTGGTCCAGCACACCATCAGTCGATGTCCCTCTTCCCAGCCCCAACAACCTCCCTTCATGCGCTACTTTGCGTCCTATGTGATGGACCTCCTGTCTGCAAACTAGGTTCGGATGCGGGTAATGTTCGCCCAAACATTACATGTTTCAATTTCATTCACCCGAACCATACTCGCACCTCGGGTTTCAAATTGTTCTCATATCCGTACCCGGTTCGATGCAGGTAATACTCATGGGTAAAAATACCCATCTCGGCCAACTTACCCAATTCACACTCCATCATGTATTTTTAGCATTTCTGCATATATACATAATATTTTTGCATGTATACTTTAGAATTTCAACACATATATACCACATTTTACCACTTCATCACATATATATCTCACGATTTGTTGTGAGATTAAATAAATAAAGGGTATTAATTTTCAAAAGTGGATATTAATAAGCATGAACTAGATGGCACCAAACAATGTGCAATTACATTAATGCATGACTAGCCTATAATTGAACTTCTTAGAGAAACATTCACATATGTTCTTTCTTCTTTTTTTCCAACTACAAGATAAAAAAGATGGGCACAATTTTCTCTTATTGAAGTTACTTCTCCAGCCCCTACTTTGAAATTATCGAATGATAGAGATTATATAATAAGATCAAAAAAACCAGAGACAAAATGATAAGTTTAGAAAACTAGATCAACGCATTTAAACAAGATCATGCACATGAGTAAAGGAAGGGGATTTGGGGTCGGGCTAGCGGTTGCATCCCCGTACGCAGGTCTGGGTATTGCCTTCATTTAATCAAACCTGACATACCCAATGGGTACAATTTTCCCCATTTATAAACCCATGGGTATCTATTTTCCCAAACCCTTACCCTAATTGGGGTTTTACCTGTCGGTTTTGCAGGTTGCTGGTACCCATTGCCATGTTGATAGGTCCCACCCAAGCCGCCGGCGTCCGTGGTCCTTGGCCTGGATCTTATGCCTACCCGATGCAAGTGTCTCCACCACCTCCAGCACCATATTATTCGCCATCGTGGGAGTACATGGCAATGCTCCAAGTGGCTCACAACAACAACACAAGCTTCCCCAACCAGATCCATGCGTCTGAGTGGTACTTTGATAGAGGTGCCTCTTTCCATGTGACAGGAAACCCTGGTAACCTTACCTTGTCAATTTCTTCTTTACAGCTTCATCCTTCTGCTATTGTTGTTGGCAATGGGAATCATTTACCCAGTACGGCTACCGGTTCTACCATCCCCCCCCCCTCATAATTCTCGTCTATGCAATTTCCTAGTTTCTCCAATAATTATTCAGAACCTTATTCCAGTTAGGCAATTTACAACACCATTCTCACCACCACCACTTCGGATTTGTGGCATTGACTGCTTGCTCACCTAAGCACCCAATCTCTTTCTATCTTAGCTAGAGATTTTCTTTCATCATGTAATAAAGCCTCACATACTCCATGTACCACTCGTCAATTAGGCCGCGACCCCGCCTCCCTTTTCCTTCCACGTTTAGCAAATCTTTTGAACCATTTGATTTAATTCACTGTGACTTGTGGACATATCGGGTTGTAAGCTTTTCTGGTTTTCAATACTATCTTATTACTCTCGATGACTACACTCATTTTTCTTGGTTATTTCCTTTATGCCCAAAAATGGACATGTCCACCACCCTACTATGTTTCTTATATTTTTGTTCACATGCAATACAATGTTACTATATGGAGCATGCAGTGTGATAATGGTGGTGAGTTTATCAACTCTTCACTATGTACATTTTTCTCTACTAACGGTGTCACCTATCTCTTCTCTTGCGCCACACCTCGCCCAAAAATGGCAAAGTGTTATGATCCGTACCACCAATGATGTCATTCGCCCATTGCTTCTACATGCCAACCTTCCTCCACTCTTTTGGGTAGAGGCTTTCCAAACCGCCATCCACCTCTTAACGTGGTCCTTTTCATGGCATCATCGGTGCTACGCCATACTACCTACTCCACGACACTCCTCCCTCGTATGATCACCTTTGTGTTTTTGGTTTCCTACGTTTTCCCAACTTACATGCCACCACCACCCACAAATTATATCCTTGTTCCACTCCATGCGTTTTTCTTGGCTACCCTCTCGAACATAAAGGATATAGGTGTTTTGACTCTCGCGACGGGTGGTCGTCTCTCGACACTTTATCTCTGATGAATCGATGTTTCCCTATATCCCACCCACACCATCGCCCACACATCTTTCCCTCACACCGGATCAACTAACTCCTATACCACCTAACACGATCCTCCCGGATCCAACCGCCATCCCAATCTCGTACGGGCCCCACCCTAGTTCCCCAGCTATGTCCACACCAATCAGCTACCACCCACCATCCGCCTAGCTACCGACTTTGTCCATGTGTTGCTCCATCTGTGGACAGACCACACAGGAGACCAGCCTGTCCTCGATCCACACGCTTGCCTCCCCTGTCCTAGATTTGTCGGGTATTGCTTCGTTTCCACGCCCCAATCGCCTACCTCTAGACCATGCTCCGTTGACGTGCCTGACCGCACGGATCCGTTGGCCACAACCCCACCTAATCTTCCTCAATTTCCACCCCACCCTCTACTCCTTTGCCACGTTTGCCTCGCCATGCAATTCCCGTAGAGCCACCCAGGAACTCCCATAATAGTCCACCCACGCCAAACAAGGACATTTTATGCCCCGTAGATTAATCCTTGTCGCTGACTCCTCATCACTCACGTCTCCTATCCCTTCTACCTACTGGCCTGCTCTCAAAGATGCCCATTGGCGACAAGCAATGATAGAAGAATTTGATGCTTTATTTAAAATTTTGACTTGGTCTTTGGTTCCTAGGTCAGCTGGTGTGAATGCCTTCACTAGGAAATTGATTTTGTTTGCCAAAAATTCAACACAGATGGATCCATGGCGCGGTACACAAGGAGATGGCTCGCTCGCGTGTTTACACAACAAGAGGGAGTGGATTATGACGAGACCTTCGGTCTGGTGGTCAAGCCTGCAACCATTCGAGTCATTTTAAGCATCAGCATTTTCAATTCTTGGCCCATCCATCAACATGACATTAAGAATGCCTTCCTTCACGGTGACTTACATGTAATCTTCTGGCTTCATTGAGAACATGGTACATGGCTGCATATACCGACGAAAACGATCTCATTCGGGTCTCTTTGGTTCATAGGAATAAGAAAGTTATGTAAAATGTCAAATCATGTAGAAAAAGTGATGTCATTTGGTTCGCTAGGATTTCAAGTTACAGAAAATGTCAAATCATATAGAAAAAGATATGTCATTTGGTTCGTAGGCTAGGATATATTTTTTCCAGATAGATCGGAGCTAATGATTTTTCTTCCTTTGAAATGTGAAGAGCAGGAACCAATTACATATAAGAATAAGAATCCACTCCTACAAACAAAAAGGATCTAAAGAATTTTTTCTGTAGGATACTCATGTCATGAAATTCTTATACTACAACGTATCAAATGGGGCGGCTAAGTTTAGGGGGAATATTTATGGGAAGTGTCATCTTTCTACGAAAATGAGACTTGTTGGAGATGCTTCAACACATTTGGTACTTGTGAACCAATCTATGATCGGATGATTAGCAGGACAGTGATACCCCAGCCCATCTGGATTCAAGTTCTAGAATTTGACATTGGTGCTCGTAGTTTCCTGTATTTGTTTTCACTAGTAGAAAAGGGGGCATTTGTCCCGGTTCGTAAGGGCCTTTAGTCCCGGTTCATGAACCGGGATTAATGGGTCGTTACTAATACCTCCCCCTTTAGTCCCGCTTCTAACACGAACCGGGACAGATGGTCCTCCACGTGGCCGGTGCGCCGAGCCCAGGCAGGGGGGCCTTTGGTCCCGGTTGGTGGCACCAACCGGGACCAAAAGGCATCCACGCCACAAGATTTCGATGGCTGGGGTTTTTGTTTTTGTTTTTGAAAGGGGGGGGTTTGGGGGGTTAATTTAGGTGTTTCATATATTGTGTTAGCTAGCTAATTAATAGAGAGAAGTGTCCTCTCTTATGTCCGTGCTTGGTCGACGCTACGTACTATACATAGAGAGGCCCTCGACACGCTAGCTAGTAAGAAAATGAAGGAACCATTAAGTACAGAAGTTAAGTCATGCATACCGAGAGAAGTGATCGATCGACCTCTCCTTCTCTCGAGAGATTGGTCGAACAACAAGTTTTCGTATTATCTATCCGACGCTACTGGCTACATACATATACAATATGTAAGATCTCTTAATTACAATCCCCTAGCAATTGAAATCAACTTCCACATGGTATTCTCTAGCTTTATTGATGACGTGGTCAAGAAAGAATCCCGCCAATTCCTCTTGAATTGCTTTCATGCGATCTTGTTCTAGGAGTTCATTCCGCATCTGCCACGTCTAATTTGAAGAAGGGGGTTAATTAATACATATATATGAATGAAACACAACAGAAATGATGGTGTAATAAAATGAAATTGTGAATATTATTGCTTACGCACTTCATATTGTCTTTTAGAGTAGCCCCGCTTATTTTTCAAAGTCGCATTGTAGATGAACTCACACACGTAGTATCCATAGAAATCATTCCCTTGTTCCTGCCACAAGCACTTTACGAGAAATAGAGGTCAATCAAACCGATAATGAAGCATTATAAATGGCATTGATGAAATTATAGCTATAGAATCAACGGGAGATGCGTGCAACTAGCTAGCCAAGAGTACTTACTGGTATGTATATCGCAGCTCCTTGGCAGTCCCGAGCTTCATGTGAACTGTTTCCAAACCCTGCAAGACAAAGAAAATAATTATTATTACTTGAAATATCAGGAAATGAACAAAAAGTTGCCGATATGGTGCGATAATGATTGATTGAACTTCTTGTTGAGCAATTCAGTCATGTCCGCATAGGTTTCGGGATCTTTTCGTCTCGAGTCTAAGACGGTTACTAGTCCCCGCTCAACCTTAATCTCTAGAAGAACATAGTGGAAGCTGTGTACGCATGCATAACTCATCAGTTACATACTATAACCTCGCTCGAGTAATAAGGGAAACCGAATATGCACACGACAGTAACACTCACTTGAAGTTGTAAGGAAAGAGTATGGTATCCTTGTTTTGATTTTTGATCAATGATTGTAGCAAGTTGGCCTCGGCCTCTTCGGCGTGCTTTTAACCAGAAATTCATCTATGATATTTGTGTTAATGAACCCAATATCATACATTTTCTTGTTTTCTACACTCGATGATCTTCAATCTGCATAATATATTGAGGATAATTAATTATAAATACATGCAATGAAATAGCCGAGCTATATATAGAGACTTAATGACAGAAATAGTACTTACAGACAGTAGCAAAAGACCGTTAATTTATTGAGGGCCTTTTGATTGAAGAACGCGAAGAACTCCTCAAATGGAACACACAACAGATCAGTTCCAACGAGGTCGTGCTCCTCTTTAATATTCAGATACAAACTATTCGTCCCCCCAAACTCTCTGCAGGTTTTCATGTACCAATTATGGAACCTTCGCATCATCGTTGTTAGAGATTTTTCATTTTTGACGAGAGGCTTCCCGTACTCGTATCTGTGTTCGTCCACCTCCATGAATTCAGGAAGTTGATCGTTAGGCAGGTAATCTAATAGATTGCTATAACCGGCCACCATCCCCGGAGCATTAGTGACGATGTCGCCGCTAGACACATTGAGCGGGGGGCATGATTGATTTGCTTGTTCGCCGAGCTGGGCAACTTTTTTCGCAGCTGCTCGTTCTCTTGACCTTTGATGTCTGACAGTACTTCCCAACCGCTCCGCTTGGAGATATGTCTGTTCAGTAATGCGCTCATAGTTGGTTCTCGGTGGAGACTTTGCTGGTTTCCTCAGGGCATTGAGAGTGCGCTTTGCTTTCACCGGATCTACCTTATCCTACGGAGGTGGATGTCTCTTTGCTTTCACCCCTTCAAAGAAGTCCTTCACGTGGGTCCGCACGATCATCGCGTTTTCCTCCTTGGTCCTCTCGTACGGTAACTTCTCTAGAGGCTTGAGAGGTGGACTGTATCTGTATTGCCTCCCGCCTCTGGCTGTACTGCTAGACACCAGAGCAGACGGAGCGGCTGTGGCGTATGTCTTCTTCGTGCTTGCTTACGAGGCGGAGGAGAAGGACTACGACGCGCCAGAGCAGCCGGGGCGGCGGCGGGTCTCTTCCGCCCTTGCTGGCGAGGCGGAGAAGGAGGAGGCTGCTCGCTGCTCGGGCGCGCCGGCACAGGCGGAGAAGGAGGCGGAGTACCGCCACGCGCCGGAGAAGGAGGCCCAGTGCCCTGATCGTCACTCGTTAGAGGTGGAGCCGGTGGAGGTGGCGGAGTGCCCTGACTCGCCGTAGGAGGAGGAGGAGGCGGAGGCGGCCAGTTCGGAAGGTTGATGAGCTCCTTCCGCCATAGGCATGGAGTCTTCAGAGCAGAACCCAGCCTAGTCTTCCCTTCACCGGTAGGGTGGTCAAGCTGGAGGTCCTCAAATCCCTCCATTATTTCATCCACCATCACCCTAGAATATCCTTCTGGAATCGTCCGGCAGTGAAAAGTTGCGCCGGGTTCAGTAGGATAAACAGAGCCAACAGCCGCCTTGACCTTCATATTCATTCATCGCGTCATAATGTGGCAATTTTGAGACTCCGTGATAGCATCCACGGGATAGCTGGCAGGAGCCGTCAAGACATGCTCCGGCTAAAGCAGCTTGGTGGAAGCCACACCGCTTCTCCGCTGAGATGGCGGGGTAGCTTCGGGGGAAGCTTGGGCAGGTCGTTTGCTGCGATCTGCTTCTCGTTCCTCTATCCCCATTACCCTTTCGTGCAGCGCCAGCAGTTGGCCCTGCTCCAGTTTCTTCCTCCTCTCCTTGGTTTTGTAACCCCCTGTGTCCAGAAAACCAACCTTCCACGGAATGGAGCCTGGCGTGCCTCGTGTCCGTCCAGGGTGCTCAGGATTCCCGAGGGCCATTGTGAGCTCGTCCTTCTCCCTGTCTGGAACGAAGTCCCTTTCTGCGCTGCATCGATATAGTGCCAAAGCTTGGTGACTGGTATTTTCTTTTGCTCGTCCATCCAACGGCACTTCCCTGATATAGGGTCCAAGGTTCCGCCAGCCCCGAAGAACCAAGTCCGGCAACGGTCTGGCGAGTTCATTGTCTCTGGTTCGATCCCTTTATCAAGCAGATCATTCTCAGCCTTGGACCAATTAGGCCGGGCTTTGAGGTAGCCACCTGACCCCGTGCGATGGTGAAACTGCTTCTTCGCAGCATTTTGCTTGTTTGTCGCCGACATCTTCTTACTCTTTTCCAATGTCTTGTGGGCCACAAATGCGGGCCAGTGATCTTTGATCTTCTCATATTTGCCAATGAATTCTAGTGTCTCTTTTTTGTCAACAAACTTGTTCAGCTCTTTCCTCCACCTTCTGAATAGGGTTGCCATCTTCTTAAGAGCACAAGACTTGATTAATTGCTCTTTAAATGGCTTCTCCGGATCCTCCTCTGGCGGTAGGGTGAAACTTGCCTTCAGCTGAGTCCAAAGATCTTCTTTCTGCATATCATTGACATAAGACACCTCAGGGTCTTCCTCCTTAGGCTTATACCATTGCTGGATGCTCATCGGGATCTTGTCCCTAACAAGAACCCCGCACTGAGAAGAAAATACGTTCTTTGTTCGGATGGGTTCAATCGGTTCGCCGTCGGGCGCGATTTCTATGATCTCAAACCTTTCATCCAAGCTCAACTTTTTCTTCGGGCCTCGTCTCCTTACCGAAGTTGTGCTTGATCCGGAGGGCTAGAAAAAGGAAGAAAGACGAAATTTAATTAATATGTGTACATATACCAAAACAATGAATGCATCAATTAACTAGTCAGCACAGGCTTAACTAATATATATATACCTGGCCGGACTCGGTTCGGTCACCGGAGTAGTCAACACGGTCTCCTTCTTGTACCTCCATTGGGTCACCGAAGCCATCATGAACATAGCCCTCTTCTTGTACCGGCATTAATGGGCCGGAGCCATCATGAACATAGCCATCGTCTTCACCCAATCCTTCCTGACCATCGGTGTCGTTGAGAAATGACGCAACGACATCACTTCCTTGTGCAATTATGTCCCCCAACATCGCTTCTGTTGCTTTGTCTCGGGAGTGCTCCACAGTTTCTGCAAATATTTACAACATGTCAATTATTATTCAAACATGGTACGGATGGATATATATTAGTGGCAAACGTAGAACTAGCTAGCTAATCACAAATAGGAATCATGTTAGTGGCCTCGACGCTGCTTCTCTAGGGTTTGGGGTGGCCTCGACACAACGATTCAAGGGTTTGGGGTGGCCCCGACGACAACGCTCTTTTAACTTGGTAAATTTGGGTGGCCTCGAGAGAGTTAATTTGTCGGGTAGGGGCGTGGCGGGAGGGGGTAGGGGACCAACATCGTTTTCTCTCTAGGGTTTGGGTGTCCTCGAGAGTTTTGGTCAAGCGAGAGGGCCGACGGGGGTGCTGCCGTGGTATAAGTAATCACGGTCGAGAGGGGGAATATATATCGACCGCCCCTCATGTCGAAGTTATCTCGAGGGGGTTATATCGACAACGACGCGACATACATATACATGGGAAAATAATGTTATCGGGGAGGGGGTATCGGTACCCCCCCTCGTGTTGAAGTTTCTTCTTTCTCCTCTATTCCTTTCTTCTTCTTCTCCTCCTCCTCTTTTTCTTCTTCTCCCTCGAGAAAGGAAAATAAGGAAAAGGAAGAAAAGAGGAAGAAGGAAGAAGGAAGAAGAAGAAGAAAAAGAAGGAGAGGAAAAAGGAAAGGAAGAATAGAGGAAGAAGGAAGAAGGAAGAAGAAGAAGAAAAAGAAGGAGAGGAAAAAGGAAGTACTTTTTCCTCTACACTAACCTAAAATGCACTAACCTAAAATCGATATCTACTAACAACCTAAATAAAAAATTAATACATATATGAAAAAACATATATCTTTACCTAATAATAAAGAGAATTGGGTTTCTGCCCGTACATCATAAAAACTACCCTCGAAGTTGGCAATAATTACCCACCAATGCCACCCGTAAGTGGCAAAAACGATTCGTTTTAAATTTCAAATATCGCTCCGGGGTTCTGTTATTAATAGTTGATACGGTATAAAATCAGCAATTGATGAGTAGCGCGATGGTTGAGGGTGCAATGCTCCACGCTGCAGACCAGGGTTCGTTTCCTGGTTCTCGATGCCTTTTCTCTTTCTTACCTATCTTCAGCGCAGTAATGGGCCAACCCATGTGCGGGTCCTGGCGCCCCCTGTTTTGTATTTCTTTTTTTATTTTTGTTTTGGTTTTTATTTAGGATTCGTGGCGCCCCCTATTTTTTTATTTCTTTTTACTTTTTTATTTCTGTTTTGGTTTTTTATCTCAAAATTAATTTCGGATTTCCAAAATATCAAACAGTTGCGAGTTTTGAAAAAAATAAGAAAATGGTAAACTGTTTGTGAATTTAAAAAATATTCAAAGAATCATAAATGTTCATGACTTAAAAAATTGCTCACATATTATAAATAAATCACGATTTCAAATGAATTTTCATGAAATAAAAAATGTTCATGATTTTTTCAAAATGATCCAATATTCAAAGCATATTCAGGAATTTAAAAAACATGTCCATCAGCTTTTAGAAAATGTTCACAAAAATTAAAACACATCCGTAAATAATGAAGAAAACTAATTGTAGCTTCCATAAAGGTTTATTTAGGAGATCTATAGAGCTCGTTTTACGATTTTATTTAGTCCTTCGCGTTGGGTAAAAAAGGGTTTACAACACTGAACCCAACAAAATTGACATAAATTTCTAACAGTTAGTTTTTGTAAGCTGTATTAAAATGACTAAATGTCTATTTTGCTTCCAACACAGTTATGCTTATTCTCGTATCACAATAATGGTTATGGTAAACACCGCTACGCTAAGTCAAGGCGAGACACTTTATTTGTCAAGATAGCTCAGCAGGGTGCATCAATGCAGTTTGCTCAGCCACAAAATATTTTGTTGTGACGCCTTAAACAATCAAGTCTTGATGAGCATCATATTGTTCGTTTTTGAAATTACATTTTAAAAGTGTCTTATCTCATCATGACATCATTTGTATATACTTTGTGAATTTGATTCATACCTTTTTATATCTACCACACATGTATAACTTGATAGTTTTTTTCCCATTGCAACGCACGGGCATTTCCAAAAATGTTCGCTAAATCAAAAAAAGTTCGTCAAATTCAATAACTATTCCACCCAATTTCTAAAAAAAGTTCATCGATTATATAATGTTTGCCAGTTCAGGAAAATTGCTTAAAAATGTTCACAATTTTTAAAAAATGTTTGTAAATAGCAAAAAATATTTATAAATTAAAAAAATGTTCTTGATTGTAGAAAATGTTCAGAAATTTGTAATAGTATGTTGTTCGCGATTTCAAATATGTGCATGAGTTTAACAAATTATTCATAATTTCAACATGTTCATGATTTCGCGAAATTGAGAGAGATATTGTATCTCGATGATGCAGCGGAATGTGATCATGACGATTGGAAATTATGAATATTTTTCTCCCGTTGCAACGCACGGGCCCATTTGCTAGTAAACAAAAAATGCTATGAACATTACATTCATACATACATAGCCACATCCGTTCATCATATAGCTACCACATACATATATTCATTATATATATGAAAAACATGCAATGAACAAAAAAATACACTTATGAAAAAATACTATGAACGTGTACACATATATACACATATAAACAGATATACACAAAAAAATACAAAAAAATGCTATGAAAAATTATATGAGTGAAAAACACATATACACATGTACACATATATACACCGCGCTGGACAGGGGCGGCGGGGCCACGAAGCGGCTGCCGCGCAGGGGCGCGGGACGGGAGGGGCACGGGAGCAGGCTGTGCTCACAGGGGGCGGCGGCGACGGCGAAGGCGAGCAGCCTGACGGCGTCGGTGTAACGCCCCGGACACACCCGCCGGTGGTCGCATTCTGGTGGGATCTAGATCGCCCCACAGATCAATACTAGTCTTTTTCGCGACTTTGTCCTCACTCATGCGCACCGGAGCAACTTCGGTCGGTCACCCATCTGAGACTACTCCAAGCCGAGCACGCTTAACTTTGGAGTTTCGTCGAATGGGCTCCTAAAAGAAGGAATTCCTTATTGATATGAGTAGTCTATCATCCCTAATAAGCCGAGCTATTACATACACCCACACTCAGAGGAACCGACGTCCTCGTCGGGCCACAGAACGCTCCCTCTTGGCACAACCGCTCGTGCATCCAGTCCGTACATGTGCCATGCCGTGTGCCACGACGGGTCACAAACGTCATGAACAACATGACCACAAGACCTGTCGCAACCATCCGTAACCGCGAGGGTCGGCTATGATACCAACTTGTAACGCCGGACACACCCGCCGGTGGTCGCATTACTCTGGCGGATCTAGGCGGCCCCACAGATCAATACTAGTCTTTTCGCGCACTTTGTCCTCACTCATGCGCACCCGGAGCAATCTTCGGCCGGTCACCCATCTCGAGACTACTCCAAGCCGAGCACGCTTAACTTTGGAGTTACATGCGAATGGGCTCCTTAAAAGAAGGAATTCCTTATTAATATGAGTAGTCTATCATCCCTAATAAGCCGAGCTATTACGATCGGTGGCGGCGGCGACGGCGGCGAAGCAACTGACGGCGTCGATAGCGTCGGCGACGGCAAGGTGGAGTAAAGGCGTCGGCGGCGGCGGCGAGGAGGAGCAGAGGCGCGGGGAGAAGTGGGGATTTGGTCGAAATCGCTAAGTGTTGTATATATAGCAAGAGCATTGGTCCGGTTCGTGAAACTAACGGGACTAATGCACCCTTTAGTCGGTTGGTGCCACCAACCGACCAAAGGCGATTTGCGGCAGCCCAAAGGGCGGAAGCGGCGACCTTTGGTCCCGGTTGATGGCACCAACCGACTAAAGGTTGGGCATTGGTCCCGGTTGGTGCCACGAACCGGTACGAATGCCACCCTTTAGTCCCGGTTTTTGCCACCAACCGGGACCAAAGGCCCCTGTGTTGCCCGCAGCGCGGCGAAAGTTTAGTCCCACCTCGCTAGTTGAGAGGGCTCGAGAGTAGTTTATAAGCGCTGTTGCGCCCACCCTCTCGAGCTCCTCTCAACTGGAGGCTTTCAGGCCTAATCTCACACTATGCTATTGTGGGCCTATTGGGCCTTCTGCTGGCCTGAATCCTGGCCCAGGTTGGGTTTCTAGTCGTATTCAGGCCGTGGTGGCAGTTTTTTTGTTTTTTTTCAGTTTTTTTATTTTTTGCATTATTTATTTTCTTTTGTTTTTTGCTTTATTTTTTAATTCTTTGTTGCTTTTAGTTTTAGAAAAATTATAAACTTTCTGTTAGTGCCATTAGTTTTCGAATTTGAAAACACTTTTTTTATTTTCTTTATTGCTTTATCTATTTTATTTTGTTTCTACTTACAACAAAATACTTATCGTTGCTATTTTATTTTATTTTCCAATTTTTTTGTTTTGTTTTCTGCATTATTTATTTTCTTTTGTTTTTTTCTTAATTTTTTAATTGGTTTTTTTCTTTTAGTTTTAGAAAAATTATAAACTTTCTGTTAGTGCCATTAGTTTTCAAATTTGAAAACACTTTTTATTTTCTTTCTTGCTTTATTTATTTTATTTTGTTTCTAATTACAACAAAATACTTATTGTTGCTATTTTTATTTTTTCCTTTTTTGTTTTGTTTTCTCGCATTATTTATTTTCTTTTGTTTTTGCTCTATTTTTAATTCTGTTTTGCTTTTAGTTTTAGAAAAATTATAAACTTTCGTTAGTGCCATTAGTTTTCAAATGAACTCGAAAAAGTTGAAAGTTGGCATGGTATCGTAATTTCACCCACATAGCATGTGCATGTACAAAACGGACAATGGTATCATACTAAATCATTGCAAAGTTGGCATGGTATCATCATAATAGTTGCGGGAGAAAGTCTTCACTTTTTCTTTGCTTGTGTCATTTGCTTATTGCGCCGTAACCATGGATAATCTTCATCGTTTATCAGGATGCTGGGTCAGCCTTGACTTTGAAGGGAGGAATTTCATAAAACTTTTCATAATCTTCAGACATGTTTGTCTTGCCCTCCACTCCCACGATGTCCCTTTTTCCTGAAAGAACTATGTGGCACTTTGGCTCATTGTATGATGTATTCACTTCCTTATCTTCTCTTTTTATCGGTCTGGTAGACATGTCCTTCACATAGATAACCTGTGCCACATCATTGGCTAGGACGAACGGTTCGTCAGTGTACCCAAGATTTTTCAGATCCACTATTGTCATTCCGTACTGTGGGTCTACCTGTACCCCGCCTCTTGATAGATTGACCCATTTGCACTTAAACAAAGGGACCTTAAAATCATGTCCGTAGTCAAGTTCCCATATGTCCACTATGTAACCATAATATGTGTCCTTTCCCCTCTCGGTTGTTGCATCAAAGCGGACACCGCTGTTTTGGTTGGTGCTCTTTTGATCTTGGTTAATCGTGTAAAATGTATTCCCATTTATCTCGTATCCTTTCCAAATCATAACAGTCGAAGATGGTCCCCTGGATAACAAGTACAGCTCTTCACAAACAATGTTGTCACCTCTGAGACGTGTTTCCAACCAACTACTGAAAGTCCTGATGTGTTCACATGTAATCCGATCGTCAGATTGCTCCGTGTCCGGAGCGCAGATCATTCTTGTGTTCATCGACATACGGGTCACCAAGGTAGAGTTACGTAGAAGCTGTGTAGTGTGCTTGAGACCAAGAATATCCGCCCCTGCATATTATTGAGTCCTTCCAAGCGTGTTTTTCCAAATCTCCCCTCATACCACGATTTAGGGAGACCTATCTTCTTAAGGCCAGGAATGAAGTCAACACAAAACCCGATGACATCCTCTGCTTGATGGCCCATGGAGATGCTTCCTTCGGCCTAGCGCGTTACTTAACATATTTCATTAGGACTCCCATGAACCTCTCAAAGGGGTACATATTGCGTGAAATCTGAGGCCCGTAATGACGATCTCGTCAACTAGATGAACTAGGACGTGCGTCATGATATTGAAGAAGGATGGTGGGAACACCAGCTCAAAACTGACAAGACATTGCACCACATCACTCCTTAGCCTTGGTATGATTTCTAGATCGATCATCTTCTGAGAGATTGCATTGAGGAATGCACATAGCTTCACAATTGCTAATCGGACGTTTTTCGGTAGAAGCCCCATCACTACTAGGGAAAAGCCTATACACAGAATCTTAGCAGCAGCGCGGTTCAAAATAGGGCGCTGCAACTAACTAGTTGTAGCGCGTGTTAAGTAAACTTGCTGCTGATCAGGATTTAGCAGTAGCGCGCTCGGCTAGAAACGCGCTGCTACAAATATCGACCGGCGGTGTTCACCTAACTCTAAGTAGCAGTAGCGCGATCGCAAGAACAGCGCTACTGCTAAGTATATAGTAGTAGCGCGCTTTTCTCGAGATCGCTGCTGGTAAGTTTAAAATTGCCACAATTTTTTGTCCCAGTTAGCAGTAGCGCTGTACCGCAAAGCGCGCTCCTGCTAAATTCTTAGCAGCAGCGCGTTTTCGCTCCCGAGCTACTACTAACCCGCACCAACCCAACACCTTTCCCCACCCGTCCCTCCCTCCCCCTCCTCTTTTCCCTTCCCCTACCTCCCCTCCTCCTCTTCCCTTCCCCTACCTCCACCATATGCTCCCACTCTCACTCTTCTTCTTCTCCTCAATACTTCTCCCCCATTACTCTCTCTCTTCTATCCACCTTTCTCTCTCTTCATTACTCCTACATAACTACACCACCTCCATTAATGCATCTCCTTTCTCTTTTTCCTTCCCCCTCCACTAGTTGAAGTTGTCTCCTCCCAAACTAGGTAGCTAGGTAGATGTAGGATTTAGTCAAGTGACCTATTTGCCCCCTAACTAGATCTATCTTTGTCAAGAAGAGCTTTGTGCACTTTTGATCTCCCTACAACATCATCTCCACCGTGTGCCCGATCTCGATCGAGATAGAGGTGATGAAAATTTCATGCTTTTGCAAAATGGAAATGTGTTTATGTGTGTGTGATATGTTTGTGGAAATTGTGTGTGTGGCATGAGTTGGCCGCCAAATTGTTCTTTTGAGTTGTTTATGTTTTGCGAAATGTCGACTTATTTACATTTGCTAATTCCGGCAAACTCTAGATCCATATATGTCCTATTTTTAGGAAGGTCATGCCAAAAAATTTATGACTTTGATGCATGCATGCATTTTATAATCAATTTTTTATTATTACCATGCAGAGTTGACGATGTTCGATTGGAACGATGGTGGACAGGTGGTTGCGGTCGGCGGTGCAGGACATGAAAGAAAATAACCGACAGAGGTTTTATGTCCGTGTCGAAAATGCAAAGGAATAGTTTGGCTCGACCCCCATGACGATGGTCATGTCGAAGCGCACCTGCTCATGACTGGTTTCATGGATGGCTATACTCGGTGGATAATTGAAGATGAGGATGACGATGTTGAGGATGCCGACGGGCGTGCAATGATGACACGGGCAAGACGAAGAGATGATCGATAATGGCGGCGGGGAAGAGGCCGGACATGGCAGCGGAGAAGGGGCCGGACATGGCGGAGGAGAAGGGGCCGGACATGGCGGCAGAGAGAACGACATGGACTCCACGCAACAGAGTTCGTTGGTACTAAGTTCAATTGTGCGGGGCCCTCATGTTCAACCATTGCTTCGCAAGGAGACGAGTACTGAGAGAGCTGCTTCTAGAGAGGAGGCTAAGCTGGAGCAACTGGTGGTAGACTCAAACACTCCATTGTATGATGGTTGCAATCTGAGGTGACCGGTTGAGTTTCACGCCCAACTCCTCAAGATGAAGGCTAAAACAAATGGACCGACACTAGCCTTGATGAGCATCTCAAGTACCTAAAGGATGTTCTTCCCGGGTAATCTATGTCCTACTAGTGTTGATGAGGCCAAGAAGATCGTGTGCCCTCTTGATCTACCACACGTTAGATACCATGCATGCATCAACGATTGCATAATTTATCGGAAGGAGCACGCGGAAAAAACAAGCTGTCCGTGTGCAATGCTTCTCGATACAAGAAGGCCGGGAAGAAATGTCCCCGTAAAGTTGTATGGTACTTACCGATCACTCCCGTCTCTGAGGTATTTTGTAGATCCCAAGGAAGCAAAGATAATGCGCCGCACGTGGAGAGGAAGAAGCCCGACGATGGAGATGATCCGAAGGTGAGACACGTGAAGGATGGAAGCCAGTGGAGAGCGTTGAACAGCTTCTATCGGTATTTGAATGTGATGCAAGGAACATCGTGCTCGGCGCGTGTACCAATGGCATGAATCCGTTTGGAAACCAGAACACCAACCATAGTACATGGCCCGTGTTTGTATGGATGTACAACCTCCCCCCTAGTTGTGCATGAAATCGAAGTACATTCACATGAGCATGCTTATTCAAGGGCCGAAACAACCAGGAAATAATATTAATTTGTATCTGGGCTACTTCAAGAGGAGTTAGACACGTTATGGAAAACACCGGCCAAGACATGGGACACCAGCAAAGGTGAGTATTTCAACATGAGAGCCACGCTGATCACGACAGTGTAGGACTATCTCGGTTACGGATATGTGGCGGGCCAGGTGTGCCATGGATATTGCGGATGCACGCGGTGCAAGGATGATACAACGTCTCAGCAGCTAACGTCAAGGAAAGATGGCGGGTCTAGGAAAATCGTGTACATGGGGCATCGAAGATGGCTTGAACAGGACGACCCGTGGAGAAACCGTGGAGATCTATTCAATGGTCACGCTGAGCATCGAGGACCTCCACGTAAGCGGAGCGGTGCCGAAATCGATGAGCTGTTGAAAAATTGGAAGGAGTGCCCCGCGCCGGGAAAGACGATGAGAAAGGCGCCGGAGCCGCTGCTGAAGGTATGGAAGACGAGGTCTGTGTTCTGGGACTTGGAGTACTGGCACAAACTCGATACACCTCATTGCCTTGATGAAATGCATATCTGTTAGAATGTCCTTGAGAGCTTGCTCGCAACACTGATGAACATGCCGGATAAGACCAAGGATGGGCCGAAGGCAAGAAAAGACTTGCAAGATTTGAAAATCAGGGAAGATCTGCACATGCCGCCCCGTAAAATGTTAGACGAGACAGAGACGAAGACAGAGGCATGGGAGAAGAAGGGCAAGAAAATAAAGAAAGAGGATTATTGCCCCCCTTCTTGCTTCACCTTAAGTCAGGCTGAGATCAATCAATTCTTTAAGTGCCTTACCGGAGTGAAAGTTAGTTCCGGTCACTGTGGCAAGATAAAAAGATATCTAGACACGGACAAGAAAAGGTTCAGCGGGATGAAGTCTCATGAATGTCATGTGATGATGACGCAAATACTACCTGTTGCCCTTAGAGGGATAATGGACAAGCACGTCCGTGACACGCTTATTGGTCTGTGCAACTTTTTCGACGTCATCTCTCGAAAGTTGATCAGTGTGAAGCAGCTCCAAAGGCTACAGGAAGAGATCGTTGTGATACTGAATGAGCTTGAGATGTACTTCCCGCCCGCATTCTTCGACGTGATGGTGCATCTGTGTGTCCATATTGGGATGACACAATAGACCTGGGGCCGTCATTCCTACACAACATGATGTCGTTTGAGAGGATGAATGGGATCATCAAAGGATTCATTCGTAACATGTCCCGTCCGGATGGAAGCATCGTCCAGGGCTATTTGGCACAAGAGTGCATCTCTTTCTGTGAGAATTTTCTATATGGCGCAGACCAGCCGCTTTGGTGTTAGTGTTGGTTTGCCCGCTAACAAGCACGATGGGAGGCTCAAGGAGATGGTCATCGAACGGTCGCAGGAACCGCACGTGGCATACTCAGATCGACGCAAAGAACTTTGACAGAGCAAACTTGGTAGTGCTACAACACCTAGACGAGGTAGATCCTTTCGTGGCATCGCACAAAGAAATTATCGCAAAGAAGTATCGTGACCGGGGTATGCGGGGACGGACACCGGTTACTAGAGAGCACAACTCCACTTTCTCGCATTGGCTCAAAGAGCATATTATTGCTAATCCTCGAGGAGGGCTCTAATGACGGAATGCTCATATACGCTTTAGCACATGGCCCTCGCCCAACCTCGTAACCTATCAGGCATATGATATCAACGGATACACGTTCTACATGGAGGCAAAAGATATGGACAGTGATGATCAGAACTCGGGGTGACGATGGAATGCATGACCGAAGCGACAACGGCACAACCGAACGATTTTATGGAAGGGTCGAGGAGATCGGGAGCTTGACTACTCGATCGCACAACACGACGATGTTCCGTGTCAGATGGGCTAAGAATGTCGAAAGAGAAAGCCGGATGTTCACTACCATGACTATACCCGATGCCAAGAGCTCTACCGTGAACGCTATCACAAAAAACGAGCCATGGGTACACGCTAAGCACGTGACACAATGCTTTTTCATAACTGACCCGCGCAATCCCAGCCGTGTTGTCGTGAGGAGAGGCAAAAGGAACATCATTGGAATGGATGGAGTCGCCAACGAGGAAGACTATGATCAGTACGGCAACCCAATGAGGGAAGATGACGATGATGATGAAGTATACGTCAAAAGAAGAATCAATACTACATTACCTAAGAAAAATCGTACTCCACGGAAAAGGCAAAGTCACAATGAGGGGCTCAATTATTCTTCGACGAACAAGAAGGGAAAGAAGCTGACTCAAAAAAGAAAACGTCAGCACTGAGGAAACGTATGTTATGGGTCCAATAATGTGTAATATATATATGTTCCTATTTTGTATACACACTTAGCCATTATTATGCATGGGTCCAATGATGTGTAATATATATGTTCCTATTTTGCATACATACTTAACCGTCAAATGATGCAATATATATCGCCTCCCTTCGCTCACCGCCTCGGAAATAAAAGTGGGATAAAATAAAGGAAAATAAAAAGGAAAACTGGCAGTAGCGACGGTAGTAGCAGCGCGTTTCTCCTAAACCGCTGCAGCTACAGAACTTAGTAGTAGCGTGTTTCTCCTAAACCGCTGCAGCTACTGAATTTAGTAGCAGCGCGTTTTGACATAACGCGCTACTGCTACATCCACTTAACCCAAAATTCTCACTCGCCCTGCTTCATCCTGCCATTTCCCCAAATCCCCACTCTCTCTCCCCGTCAGACCGCCACTGCCCGACCTGCCCGGCGCTCGCCCCGACTCCTGGCGGCCGGGCGCTTAGCCCAAGGCCGCCCGTCGAGCCCTCGACCCGACCGGCGCCGCTGTAGCCCCGACCACGCCGCTCGCCCCGACCTAGCCGCTCACCCCGACCAAGGCCGGCGCTCGCCCCGACCAGCGCTCGCCCCGACCGTCGGCCTCGCCTCCCTCCTCTCCCCTGCCCGGCCGTCGTCGGGCCTGCCTTCTCGCCCTGCACTCTCAGTAAACCCCCCTCTCTGCTAGGGTTCTTCATGTTAATTAATTAGGTTATCTATTTAGTTATGAATTTAGCTAGGTTTCAAAATTAGCTAAATTTATATGCAAATTTGAACTGGACATGTGATATGTGCATATGTCATGTTTTGGACATGTCATGTTAGGAAAATGATACGAGTGGCCTATGTTATGCCGGAATGTTGATTCATTTCCGTTTCGGTGAATTTCAGGCACTCGATATGTCCATTTTTTAGCGAAGGTCATGCCGAAATTCCCCGTGAATAAAGGCGTGATTTGTGCTACATAGTTGGCATATCGAGTGCTGGCACATAGATTTCTTTTTATGTCATTTGTCATTTATTCATACTTTTAGAAATAAGTGAGGCCACTTAATCATAGGAAACATGTCAAACAACGAAGAAACTGGGCCTTCTGACCAAGATGCAGACGAGATGGATTATGAGGGTGAACAAGAGTACCTCGACTATTTGACTACTAAGCAAGGTTTGCAGGTCAGCCTCGATGATGGTACTGACGCCGACATCAACACCGACGGCGCCGGCACCGATGGCGGCACCGAGACCGGTGGGGAAGGTACCGGCGGGGAAGGTACCGGCGGGGAAGGTACCGGCCCCGATGCCGCTACCGAAAAGAGGAAGCATAAGAAGCAGAGGATACGAAAACCTAACAAACTAGGGATTGGACGACTTGTGATCACAAAGATGGCACCTGGCAAGTTTGAGCCGTTAGAGCCGGAAGAACCTCGCAAGTGCTATGGGAACCAAGTAGGATGCATCCTACGGGAATGCGCGAGCATCAACGACGATGACTTAAGGAGTAAAGAACATTTGACGCAGTTGCTCCTAACGAAGTTGCACAAGAGATTCAAGTTCCCCGACCGGGATGATAACATAGAACAACCGTGGGATGATCCGAAAATGAAAAAGATTAACAATCACGCCATGGGCATGTTCAGCAATGATTTGGCCTCCTGGAAAGGGAGGGTGGAATGAGCTATTGAGGCTGATGAACCCCTATCCAAGATTCTGGAGGAAAATCCGACACTTACGGAAGAGGAGTTCGAAAAGTTCAAGGACACTTGCGCTACCGAGGCAGCCAAGGCTAAGGCTGTGAAATTCAAAAGCCTTCTGCTCCAGAATATGGGGAAGCATCGCCTCGGAAGCCGTGGCTACCTCGGTAAAAGGCCCATATGGGATAAGGAGGACGCGGAACGTGAAGCCACGGGTCTCCTGCACTTTTGCGAAGTTCACCAACCCCTTGGAGCATGACTTCATCAGGCCCGCTACAAGTGGGACAAGGAGAAAAAGGTTTTTACACGGACAAGATCACGAGGAAATTGATTAGACTATGGAGAAGCAACACCGCTTGCAGCCGAAAGCCCTACATCTCGATGAGGCCCAAGTGGGACACCCTCTCAACCGGCCTTGAACGAACTTAAGGGACTCCCGCTGGACCAGCGGCCGCAATATGGTCAGGTGCACGGCGCCGAGACGGCGCCACGTGGAAGGTGTTTTACAATGACGGCCCGGAGGCCAAGAAGCGAAAAAGAAGTTTAGTTAGGCGGACATCGACGCAAAGGTGAAGCTTGCGGTCGAGAAAAAGCGATTGAGGATGCGAAAAAAGCAGCCGAGGACAAATATGAGTTGCTACAGCAGCGGTCAATGCAGCAGAATCGCCGCAGAAATGATTTCGCTACTAACTTGGTTCGATTATCATCAATCGGGCGAAGGAAAATCCGCATAAGACGGTACATGATTTTCCGATGCCCGTTTCATCGCGAGCAACTCCATGAACAACAACACCATCGCACCATCACTTGCTCAGCAACCGGGCCTCCTCTCGCAGCCGCTCCGCTCATAGCAGCCCGCCCTCGGCCTCAGCGCTTAGGTGGGCCTTCGTCTTTGGCTGAGCTCGGCGCCGCCACGGTAATTACATGTTGCACCAACATATATATATATATATATAGATAATATTCCATTTTGTTTCCTTTCGGTTGTTTTACGCCACGAGACATATGTGTTTGCGGCGAAAGAAACCCCGTGCACCATACTCTACTTGATCAAAGGCCGAAGGTGGACGTGGGAAAGGGATGATAATGGACCCTCTCAACACACGTTCCACAACCAGCCGATCCCACTGGGCACTTCTGTGGTTAGCTTGACCAGTGTGAAATCGGGCACGAGGATTTGCCTCCTCCAAGACAAGATGTGGGAGCGGACGACGAGACCCCGCCATGATTGAAGCTGCAAGGGTTGGGTGCTGCTATGGTCAAGAATCTTATTAAATGCGGAGCCGCCGAGAGCACACCAATAACTACCACACATCAACAAGCATGTGCGGAGACCACTACCCGCCACGCAATTACCAGCTCTGTAGTGCGGGTAAGAGCAGCGGACGACATGATGAAGGGGTGCAATAGTATGGCTGATGTAATTTCTCCCAGAGAAGAGAATGGATGATGAGACGGAGGTCGACCCTATGGATTACCTCAATACAAAGGTGTATGATCGTGACATAGATATGATGAGTCAACCATATGACGAATCGGGCTATCGACTTGCTAATGAGGATATGGATGATATGCCGGGCAGGGTCGTACCATGGATTGCAAAAGTCTCTCTTCATGAAATCCTCACAGACACGCTCAAGATGCCGCCAACACAGGCTCAACTAGCCGGGCGCGAGGGTCGTCTGAAGATTTAGCCCGAGAACACTTGGGCAGGGGTTAAGGAAGGGTGCGGAAGGTGTGCCCAAGAAAAAGGAGAGGAAGAGATCGGGAAGGTAATCGCCTCCGAACAAGCGAGCACACAGCAGCCGACGATGCATTCAAGAGCGTGTACCCGTGAAAGGTGCGGTCATGTTCCATCTCACGGGCGAGCCGATGCTACCGCCGAAACCGCTGGAGGCACTATCGAGGATCTCGTGGAGACTGCACGACCATGTGCTATCGACCGAGAAAAGCCTACTAGCCTCAAAGGATCCGGGATATCCGACATACGCGGCTTGTGTGCACGAGGGAAGTGCTACGTCGACACACGGCCCGCGGAGGTGTTCTTCCCTGCGGTTTGACCATATCTTTGAGATGTTTCTAACAAGGTGGCTTGATTTTACTATCGTCCGCCTTTTTGCGCTACATATGAGCTCCGTCATGAAGAGTGAAGAAGTCTCGCAAATCGTGTGGCGGATCCGCATTACATGCACGAGTCTGTCTTGAGTCTCGGCGACTTTGAGCGTGAAACTGCTAGGGTGTACCTCCAAAACTTCATGGTACAGAATAAGGACCGGAAATTGTCCTCGTGCCTTATCATCCAAAGTAAGTCGTTCGGACAACCCTTTCAGTACATTTCAATCATTCCGTCTCTCTCATATGGGGAATAATTTGAGGTGTCTTTTTCCTTGCAGCAACGGGCGCGCCGTCCTTATCGTTCTTTACCCGCAAGTCTCCCACGCCGTGTATTTTGACCCTTCCAGAGACTATGAGAAAAGGACTACACCCACATAATGAATATTCTAGATGATGCTCTCCAAGGCTTCACTTTAGAGGTGGCCGTGCATATCAAGAAACAAAGGAACAAGAAGATGGGTTTCGCAAGATAAAACTAAGTTTCTCCTGCATCCATGTCCCAAAACCAAGCAAGATGGATGGATTCTACATCGTCCATCTCATGATTCAGTTCAACACGGATCACCAAAGCTTCAGATTACAAAGCAGAAATGATGATCATATCCACAAGTGGCTAGAATCTCATGGAGAAGTGAATTATAAACTTAGAGATGACTTCTTTCGCATCCAAAGCGACATTGTGATGATCATCATGAAAGAAGTCGTCGATGAGAAGGGGATGTTCCACCACGACCCTATATCGCGAACTGACATCCCAACTCGCATAGGCATGCAACGTCTAGACCTCACGCCGTTCAAGAAGCTAGGGTTCGTCCTCGATGATATGGAAGGATGGAACTTCTAGTGATTTATGATGCCGATGATGATGATATGTGTCGGTTGAACTTGTATACTTTTTGTAGCGATAAACTTTGTGATGTCCACGGTCCCTACCGAACTTGCGTAACGCTACTTTGTTAGTTTGCGTACGATGACCTGTGTACCTCTAGTTAATTAATTTGCGTACTGTATATGTTGCATCTAGTTGCTAACCTTTCTTATTTGGTGTTGCTCTAGTATATTTTGTTGCATATATATGATTTTACATCCTCTTCATGAACATGCATCTCTAACAGGTACCTAGTTTCTTGATGGCGAGATGGAAATGCTATGTCGTGTACAAAGGGAAGGTTAGGGGTGTACAACGATGGCATGAGTGTCAGGCGCAAGTGAATGGGTTCACGGGCGCCAGCCATAAAGGCTTCAAAAGCAGACAAGAAGGAGAATCTAGTTACTTGAGGTTCCCGCTAGCGCGAGAGAGGACTCGTAACCGCCACCTCATGTACTACATAGTTCCGCTCTCACTCGTAGTGATACAAGAAATATGTCAACTTATGACCACCACTATTGGTCACTGAAAGGTCACAAATTTCCATTTATGACCTTTTTGTGACCAAAAACAGAAGGTCAAAAGCTGGCCGTCAGAATCGACTATAGCGACCTTTCTTCCGAATGGTCAAAACGCTACTGACCAAAATATTCCTACTGTGGCATTTTGGTCACTAGCAACCTCCCCCAGGCCACGTAGGCATCCAGCGTGGCAAGCTGATGTGGCACAAGATTCAGCCCGGTCCGATTCGGCATTTTACATGGGCCGAACCCAACAATTCGGCCTTTTTATATATTTTTTCTGTCAATTTTTTATCGGCTTCATGGGCCAAGCCCAACAATTCAGCCGTGTTAGTTTTTGAGGCCCTTGAGCTTTTTGCAGTCCATTTCTTTTTTTTGTAAGACTTTTCATTTCATTTTTGAAATTATTCGATGCTTGTTGGTATGTGGCCTGTTTCAGCCCAATTATTTGTCCAGTTTGGCCCAAGCAGACTTTAGCCCAATCACACACATACATCCAACATTATTTCATTCAAATTAGGAAAACTCCCAGGTTTACATAACACAAAGAGAAAATATCTCCCAGGTTTACATAACACAAAAAATCATCTAAGGAATACATTTCCTTACACAGGAATATACAATAAGAAAATGATGGCACATCTGCTACTATCATAACAGCACAATGTACTTTTTTTAATGGAACAGTACAATGGATTTCAGTGCTCTCTCTTATGCCGGACTCACTGGACGGCCATAGTCAGGAGTGGACTAACAGAACAACTGCATGCCTTCCATGATCACCCTGTTACATGAATCAGCTTAGAAGAATTAGAAAAACTGGAGCCAAATATTATGAACATTCCATTCAAAAAAGGAGTAAAGGAGTAAAGGACAATTCTTTATAGAATGATAAACACATTTAAGCTAGTACCAAGCTTTTTTAGCCGAGCTAGTTAAAATGAGATATTCATACAAGACAATAGAGACAATATGAATATGCATGGCACAAGTGCAGGTCCAGGTTAGGTCCTGGTGTGTGTATGTTTGATCATGGTCTGAAGATTACACGCATAAGGAACATGATCCTAAACAAAATAGTATCAAACAACGGTGGGTGCTCAACCTATTTACCATACACAAGCAACACTTAAACCGTAGCATGTGCATATACTTGTGTCACATCAGGGGGTTCAGAATGTACTCAATATATTCTAATAAAAAGGATTGGGAGCAGAGGGAGAGAGAGGTCGAGATGGACGTGCTACTGTTGTCATGGTGGTGCTTCTTGGTGGTCGTGCTTGAGCTCCTCCTGAAGCTGCTCACTAACCTCGCTGGACAAACAACACCATGGGTGAGCTGTAGCAGGCATATACATTAAGTGAAGATAAGGAGAAGAGCCTCAAGAAGAGAGGTGCTCTGTCCTTCTCCGTCCATGCCCGTCCTCCTCTCAGGCTGATGTCAAACAACCTCCGTTAAGTCGCTATGAGCACCATGCGCCTTTGGTTGGCCATGGCACCCTTGTCCTCTCGCTGCACGGATGAAAACCAAAGCATTAATACAGCTACATTGGCACATAATCTGTACATGGTATCACGACATTCTCTAATTGACAAGTACCCAAACATATAGCACATAATACAGTTCAGATTTTCATAATAAAACTGACATGTGTAATCATATAGCTAATAAAATACATGGCACAATATGAGTACATCTCCAAACAGCTAATAAATCCCATAGTACCATAAGGACATGCACTGCAAAGATATCTTGCAATGCAGGTTTTGATGAACAAGAACATCCCCTACATAGTAGTAACCAGGAACTAATTGACGATTGGTACAACAAAACAAAATTACAAGCACTACTCGTAGTAGCACCTACAAGCAGTTTTTGGTTGAATGTAAGATTACTTATATTGAAATAACACACTAAGAACTAAGGTTACTTTGTTGTAACTCTCTCTCATCACGTTATGCCGTGTAATGTGACATCAACATACCACGAAGAATACAAAGTGAGGATACCACTCAACGGAAGCCAAGTGTGTTGCTAAGAACTAAAGCCAATTCCAGAAGCAGATTTTTCAACGCTTCAATTTCAATTGAACTATCGCTATGAAGCTCCTATGTCCCAAAGTTCGAGATAACATGATTCAATGTCAAAAGGTGTATGTCCCGCCCACTTAGCTCAACAACTGCATCTTGACAACTCACAAAGGGAGAAACAATGCAAGTAAATCTAGCCGTGGCAGCTCCCACCATAATCTAATAAGCTGTATACAGAATACGATCTGTGATAGATTGAACACACTGCATGTAATTATTAATAAACTAGTACTCCTACTTAGTATAGAATTTCGAAATGCGCCAAAATTGCATACGAGCATGTATGTAATTCAATTTCATCGAGAACTAAACCTACAACATATGCACATAATCGATCAATTCGTGATTACTAATACTCGAATGCGCCAAAACCACCAATCTATCGGTTGAACCTCACTTGTCATCGCGAATTTATCGTTGAACCACTCCACTCCGTGCTCTCTAGCGATTGCGTGAAATGTCTGAGAATACCAGCGGAAGAGGGGTGGGGGGATTCAGTCACCTCGGGGACAATGCGGAAGTAGTGCACGTCGCTGCCGACGATCTGGAACGGCGTCCCGTCCTTCCAGAAGGCATCGTCCTTGATCCAGAACCTCCTCGGAGCCTCGCCATGGACCTAGCGACAGCGACACCCGCACCGCACGACGAGTCAAGCGCCACCAAGCCCGAGCAAACGAAGGATCGATCGGCACGAGGGAGAGCACGTGTGCGTACCGTGGGTGCGAGCGCGGCGCACAGCGACAGCGCGAGGAGAAGTGCGAGCCTTCCGAAGCCTCCGGCGGAGGCCATTGCTGGGGCCCAATGGCCTCCGCTCACCCAGTAGCTGCTGCTGCTGCTGGATTCCTCTGTTGGTGCCACAGGATGCGTGAGGCCTCGATTTGGTGAAGGGGACCTGGGGGAAGAGGTGGGCGACGTCGACCTTGTCGGCGTCGGCGGAGTCGGCAGCGCCGGGATGGCGGCGTCCTCCGGTCGTCAGACAGTGCGTGTCCGTGCCCATCCGCCCCACCACCCACGACGCCGTCGCGCCGCTCGCCCGCATCCCGAACATCCTCGACGGCGGGGAGGTACGCGAGGTAGGAGGCCAGCACCACCGCCGCGCTCCAGGAGGGCGCCAGGGCAGAGAGCAGGTCGGCAGTGGTCGGTGCGGCAGCGAGGGGAGGCGAGGCGGCGAGGGGAGAGGGAGGTGGGTGGCGGATCTGGATCTGGAGCGGGGTGGGGAGACGGCTGCAAGGGAGAGGGTCAGGGAGAGTGCTAGGGTTCGCGTGCGGGGCTGTGGGCCGGGTGAGAGGGTGAAGGTGCGGGGCTGTGGGCCGGGTGAGAGGGGGGTGAGGGAGAAAAGGCTACCGTCGGATCCGGGAGCATCCGACGGCGTTGAAGGCACGATCCGCGTGACACTCCCGTGGACCAATCAGAACCCAGTACACGTTATGACCATTTAAATTGGTCGTAACCAACTAAAAATAAAGTGTTGAATCATATAAACAGTTTTATGATATGAGAAATTTTAAAAAATAAAAACATTCTCATTGTGTCAGCAAAGGTGACCTAATTTTTAGGAAAACTAACAAACTTCAAATTGGAACAAGACAAATATCTTTAAAAAGTGTTACAAGAATGAGTTTTTAGGAAAAAAAATCATTTTCCATTTTTCAAGTGCCTAAAATGAGTTTTTTTTGTGAAGGAACTACCAAATAATTGTTGCAAAATTGGACCAAATCATTTTTCTAAAATAATAGGACATATTTAATGCACAATTGACCAAATGGTTGGGTGTCAAAAGTTTTGATCCACCTCTGGTGAAAAAGACAAATCTCTGCCGATTCAGCTGGAAGCGGGTCAAATTTGAACTGCAGCTGCCTCATGGTTTGCTATTTATTTTTTCCAAAAATTATTTCTAGGTACATAAGTACCTATTTAATCAGAGAAACACCAAAAAAATTCCAAGATTCAACAACTAGCTAGGAACGGTCATTCCCGCCGTTTTGACCGCATTTTGAAACGGGCATAAAAAATTCAAAAATATCAAAAAATTGGGAAACCTTCGCATTGTGTCATTATATGTGGCCAAGTTCCCAGGAAAAATAACAAACTTGTAATACGGCAATTATTTTAAAAAAGTGTTCTCAGAAACGAGCTATCACGTGTGGAGATCAATGGCTTTCAAGCCAAATGATCAATCTTATGGCCACATTCATGGCATAGTTTGTTCAAATGATCTCATATTGTGCACAATGGTGCATATTAGAATGGCAAACAATGTTGCCTAAGGAAGTTTTCATTTTCTTTGGACGAAAGAACCATTTTTCATTTTCCGAGTGCCCGAAAGGATGTTTTTTTGTGAAGGAACTACCAAATAATTGTTGCAAAATTGGACCAAATAATTTTTATAAAATACTAGGCCATATTTAATGCACAATTGACCAAATGGTTGGGTGAAAAAAGTTTTGATCCACCTCTCGTGAAAAAGACAAATTGTCGTCGATTCAGGTGGAAGCGGGTCAAATTTGAACTGCAGCTGCCTCATAGTTTGCCATTTATTTTTTCCAAAAATCATTTCTAGTTAAATAAGTATCTATTTAATCATAGAAACACCAAAAAAATTCCAAGATTCAACCACTAGCTAGGAACGGTCAAGCCCGCCGTTTTGACCGCATTTTGAAACGGGCATAAAAAATTCAAAAAAAATCCAAAAATTGGAAAACCTTCGCATTGTGTCATTATATGTGACCAAGTTTCCAGGAAAAATAATAAACTTGTAATACGGTAATTATTTTGAAAAAGTGTTCTCAGAAAGGAGCTATCAAGTGTGAAGATTCATGACTTTCAAGCCAAATGATCAATCTTATGGCCACATTCATGGCATAGTTTGTTCAAATGATCTCATATTGTGCACAAGGGTGCATATTGGAATAGAAAACAATGTTGCCTAAGGAAGTTTTCATTTTCGTTGGATGAAAAAACCATTTTCCATTTTGCGAGTGCCCAAAAGGAGGTTATTTTGTGAAGGAACTACCAAATAATTGTTGCAAAATTGGACCAAATCATTTTTATAAAATACTAGGCCATATTTAATGCACAATTGACAAAATGGTCTGGTGTAAAATGTTTTGATCCACCTCTCGTGAAAAAGACAAATTTCTGCCGATTCAGTTGGAAGCGGGTCAAATTTGAAATGCAGCTGCCTCATAGTTTGCCATTTATTTTTTCCAAAAATCATTTCTAGTTACATAAGGACCTATTTAATCATAAATACATGGTTTGGTGGCGATACATCGAGGTTTGGGCGGTGGCCGAGGGCACCAACTTTAGAGCGCCAGAACTTCGATGTTCGCCAGCGTGGTCACCGCGTGACCGTGGCGTTGCCATGTGTTCTGGGCGGCCTAGGCATGTCTAGTGGGTTGGGAACTCCCCAAGTTGGTGCTAGTAAGAAAATTACAACATAAGATTCTCACGAGGAGACCAATCGATGCTCAAACATGAATTAGCAGCCAAGTGTTTGATTAGCGGACGGGAAATGTACATGGCTAATGGGCGTGAGTTTTGGTGAGGATGATCGAGCCATTAAGAAGAACGTTTTCACAAATTTTCAGCTCGAAGGAGGAGTCTAGGTGGTACTTGCTTTGCAAACCACCACACCGACATAAATCTGAATGTTGAAGCTCGGCTCAAAATAATGAATGGATTGAGTGGCATTTGGTGGAGGATGGTTATTTGGGCATGGAAAGCATCAGAGGAAATGGATACTCTTTGGACATGCCAAAGTGGTACTTCCTTCACAAACTGTTACTCTGAATGAATAGGAAAATGAATATTTTTGAATTATTTTTGAACTAGGCAAGGAAGGTTTTACATATTTGACGGAGATATGACCCAAAGAATTTATGAGATTTTTTGGGAATTTTGGGAATGATAGAAATATAGGTTGCTTCACAACCTAGGGCAAAACTGCCACATGGACATGACACATAGGCAAAGCCCGATGAGGTGGCGCCTAGTCATAGCAACCCACCACAATTTACAAGGCTATGACCATCTATATTGGTCGTTAACAACTAGAAATAAGGCAGCAGACTAGCGCTGTTAGCTTTATGACCATTTCATGTAAGGAAATTATGACATTTCTGACCAAAATGGTCGCAATGGTTTAGGGTTTGGAGCCCCTCGAACAGCTTTTGACCAATTGGTCTCAAATGGTCATAAATCTATGACCAATTCTTCCAGGGTCACTGACAGAAGGTCATAAGTTGACATATTTCTTGTAGTGATAGCACTTCTTGCGTATACCTTTGTTTAGATGGATGACGTTGTTGTAGTTGCAAGTATTCGAGACTTGCATGTATTGCTATTTTCGAGATGATAACAAGATATCACTTTCTGTTGGATGATGATTATGATGAGACTATTTGTATGTACATGCTATGATTACATTTGTGGTCTTGTAGGCATTTGTATGTGTATCATGATGACATTTCTATGTGCTAAAGATTCTTCTACAAAGCCGGTTCAAATACAAAACAAATATGCCAAAAAACTACTTAAATTAGCGAGAGCGAGTGTATAAAAGTTAGCGGCAGCCCCTCAATAGCGATGAGCGCGTCCAGCCAAAGAGCGCTTAGCGCTACTAGCGGTAGCGAAGCTTCCTCTAACAGCTGCTCTTTGCTACACTTGTGTAGCAAGATGGCGCTGGTAAAAGACGCTGCTATCGCTATGAGTTAGCTGTATCGCCTTATTAGTAGCGCGGGTACCCGCGCTATTGATACATCTAAAACCCGCGCTGCTGCTAGCCTTTTCCCTAGTAGTGCATCAATGCAACCGGAAGCAGTTGCATCATAATCACGTGGCAGTCATGAGACTTTAGGTTCTGAAACTTTTTCTCTGCCATATTTATTATTCCCTTTATATTCGACGAGAAGCGGTCGGGACCTTCATACTAGCGAGGCATTCAAAGAAGATTTCCTTCTCTTCTTTGGTAAGAGCATAGCTGGCAGGACCTTCATACTGCTTTGGAGGCATGCCGTCTTTTTCGTGCAAACGTTGCAGGTCCTCCAGTGCCTCAGCTGTATCTTTTATCTTTCCATACACGCCCAAGAAGCCTAGCAGGTTCATGCAAAGGTTGTTCATCACGTGCATCACGTCAATTGAAGAGCGGACCTCTAGGTATTTCCAGTAGGGTAGGTCCCAAAATATAGATTTCTTCTTCCACATGGGTGTCTGTCCCTCAGCGTCATTCAGAACAGCTAGTGCAGCGGGACCCTTTCCAAAGATTACGTGTAAATCATTGACCATAGCAAGTACGTGATCACCGGTACGCATGGCGGGCTTCTTCCGGTGATCTGCCTCGCCTTTGAAATGATTGCCTTTCTTTCGACATTGATGGTTGGTCGGAAGAAATCGATGATGGCCCAGGTACACATTCTTCCTGCAGCTTCCCAGGTATATACTATCGGTGTCAAGTAAATAGTGCGTGCATGCGTGGTATCCCTTGTTTGTGCGTCTCCGAAGGTTCTTGAGAGCGGGCCAATCGTTGATGGTCACGAACAGCAACGCCTTTAGGTCAAATTCCTCCTGTTTGTGCTCATCCCACGTATGTACACCGTTTCCATTCCATAGCTGTAAAAGTTCTTCAACTAATGGCCTTAGGTACACATCAATGTCGTTGCCGGGTTGCTTAGGGCATTGGATGAGAACTGGCATCATAATGAACTTCCGCTTCATGCACATCCAAGGAGGAAGGTTATACATACATAGAGTCACGGGCCAGGTGCTGTGATTGCTACTCTGCTCCTCGAAAGGATTAATGTCATCCGCGCTTAAAGCAAACCATACGTTCCTTGGGTCACTTGCAAACTCATCCCAGTACTTTCTCTTGATTTTTCTCCACTGCGACCCGTCAGTGGGTGCTCTCAACTTCCCGTCTTTCTTACGGTCCTCACTATGCCATCGCATCAACTTGGCATGCTCTCCGTTTCTGAACAGACGTTTCAACCGTGGTATTATCGGAGCATACCACATCACCTTCATAGGAACCCTCTTACTGGGGGGCTCGCCGTCAACATCATCAGGGTCATCTCATCTGATCTTATACTGTAATACACCGAATACCGGGCATGCGTTCAGATCCTTGTACGCATCACGGTAGAGGATGCCGTCATCAGGGCATGCATGTATCTTCTGCACCTCCAATCCTAGAGGGCATACGACCTTCTTTGCTGTGTATGTACTGTCGGGAAATTCATTATCCTTTGGAAGCTTCTTCTTCAATATTTTCAGTAGCTTCTCATATCCTTTGTCGAGCCTGACATTCTCGCCTTTCACTGCAGCAATTCCAGTACGGTAGCGAGCTTTGTGTTGCCATCTTCGCAATTGGGGTACAACCCTTTTTTGTGGTCCTCTAACATGTGATCGAACTTCAGCTTCTCCTTTTGACTTTCACATTGCGTCCTTGCATCGACAATGACCCGGCGGAGATCATCATCATCGGGCAGATCGTCTGGTTCCTCTTGATCTTCAGCAGCTTCGCCCGTTGCAGCATCATCGTGCACATCGTCTGGTTCCTCTTGATCTTCAGTAGCATCACCGTATTCAGGGGGCACATAGTTGTCATCATACTCTTCTTCTTTGCCGTCTTCCATCATAACCCCTATTTCTCCGTGCCTCGTCCAAATATTATAGTGTGGCATGAAACCCTTGTAAAGCATGTGGGTGTGAAGGATTTTCCGGTCAGAGTAAGACTTCGTATTCCCACATATAGGGCATGGACAACACATAAAACCATTCTGCTTGTTTGCCTCATCCACTTCGAGAAAATCATGCACGCCCTTAATGTACTCGGAGGTGTGTCTTGAACCATACATCCATTGCCGGTTCATCTGCGTGCATTATATATAATTAAGTGTGTCAAAAATCATTACAGAACATCATGAATAGATAATTGAATGACCAAATTAATAGAAGTTCATTATCACATTAAAACCAAAGTACATACATAGTTCTCATCTAACAACATAAAGCTCTGCAGAGCATCTAAATTAATTAAACCATACATTGAAACTATGTAAAACATTTCAATGCGAAAACAAATGTGATCATAATCGCAACCAATGTAACAACTGATCCAACGGCATAATGATACCAAGCCTTGGTATGAATGACATATTTTCTAATCTTTCTAATCTTCAAGCGCATTGCATCCATCTTGATCTTGTGATCATCGACGACATCCGCACCATGCAACTCCAATATCATCTTCTCCTCCTCAATTTTTCTTATTTTTTCCTTCAACAAATTGTTTTCTTACTCAACTAAATTTAACCTCTCGACGATAGGGTCGGTTGGAATTTCCGGTTCAACAACCTCCTAGATAAATAAAATCTATGTCACGTTGGTCGGCATAATTGTCATAAACAATAAATGAATCAATAGTTATGAAAAGATAATATATACCACATCCGAATCATCGATAGGACGAGGGCCGACGGGGACGGATACCAAAACCATCGCACTATATAAGATGCAATAATAAAAGTAAGAAAATTATACAAGTATCTATATAAACATAGAAATAAGAATTTTTTTCCTTTCAGAAAGAAGATAAGAACAAGAGGCTCACCACGGTGCTGCCGGCGACGAGATTGGCGCGGGCGATCGACGGCGGTGAAGACGGGGACGGGACGTGACGGACCGCTAAACCTAGACAAATATTGAGGAAAATGAAGCTTGGAGGTCGAGCTTAGAGAGGAGAAAGCTTAAGTAGTGTGGCTCGGGCATTCCATCGAACACCTCGTGTGCATAGGAGGTGAGCTAGAGCGCCACAAAGCTCTCCCCTCGCCGGCCAGGAAAAACAGAGTAGTGGGAGTGCTCTGCTCGCGGGCGAGGGGTATATATAGGCAACTCATTGGTCCCGGTTCATCCCACGAACCGGGACTAAAGGGCAGCCTTTGGTCCCGGTTCATGCCACCAACCGGGACCAATGGTGGTGGGCCACGGGTGAGGCCCATTGGTCCCGGTTCGTCCCACAAACCGGGACCAAAAGGTCCAGACGAACCGGGACCAATGGCCCACGTGGCCCGGCCGGCCCCCGGGGCTCACGAACTGGGTCCAATGCCCCCATGGGTCCCGGTTCTCGACAGAACCGGGACTAATGGGCTGACCTGGCCTGGACCATTGCCCCCTTTTCTACTAGTGTTTAGGTATTTCGGCGATGTGCATTTAGTGAGAGAAGATGTTTTCCTCGACTATAAAAACATATGTGGTGACTTTCTCAATCTTAAAATGATGTACCGGCTCCTCCCGTAGATGCTCACAGTAGGATATGCGTCCGGGCGTTCATATAGTGAGTGTATATGCGTATGTATGAGTATTTGCATCTGTGCTGGATTTTTCTTTTCTTTTTTATGGCAATTTTAGTTATAAAAAACATGAGGACGGAATTGCTTTGTGTCACACATATATCACTTATCATTTGGAAAAAAACATTTGATGTATAGGAAGCAATATTTTAAATAGCACACTATTTCGCTGTTATAACGCGGTTATAGCATATTTGAAAGGGAGACATTACGTTTTGGCAAAATCGGATGCTACGCCGCTAATCGCGTAATTAGCGCGCTACACAGTTGTAACGTTACGACGTGCAGACCATGTAAAACTGAAATAAGCACAGCCCAGCAGGCCCAGCAGGCCAAAACCAACCCACGACCACTAGCTTTCTCACTCTTTTATCAGATTCTCCCACGAGACCTAACCAGCAAGCCCAGGTGGCTGCCCCGGTGGCAGTTGATGTTAGAGACTCTTAAAACTATGGTTGTTGATGTTCGAGACTTACTATTTTTATGTGCTGGATTTGGTCCTTATGCATATATTGCTCGCTCCTATGAAAAATTTAGTTGCTTAAATACTTTATTTCTAGATATATTTGATTTTTCTTGAAACGCTATTTTGAAATATAGCATGCTATTAGCGTGCTATAACTTATGTAGTATTTAGAGAAGGGCCTCGCTATATTTTGTAGCTCGCTATTTAAAATATTGATAGGAAGTGCCGTTCTGAATCTCCGGGAAGTTGCTGCCAGCAGAATCCCAAGCAGCTTCTTGTTACAGCCACGCACACACGATGGCTAACAAGGATCAAGCGTGTGCGTGTGCGACAAGTGATGCCGCCCTGGCTAATCTTATCTGAATCATGTCCCGACGAGGAGAGAAGTGCAAGACTCCACTCCGGTCCAGATCCCCCTCCGCAGTCCTCCTTATCGATCCACAAGAGAAGGGCGTGCCAAACAATGTGCGGCACACTGTTGTTCGTTTGCTGCTAGCTACCTAATTGAAGTTATGTATAACAAGCGTTGTCTGTTGCGTTGGGGTGCTACATGATAAAAGTTGGTGATATGGGCACTTTGGCGGCATCAATTCAATCATCTCTGGATGAGTATTCACTCTGTTTCATAATGTAGTGCGTATAGATTTTTTGATAAGTCAAACTTTATAAAATTAATTAAGTTTATAGAAAAAATTACTTATATCTACAATACTAAATATCTAATCTAATGTTTTTTGTTTTTTTGAAAAGTGAAGAGCAGGAACCAATTCTGTATAAGAATAATAATCCATTCGTACAAACAAGAAGGCTCTAAAGATTTTCTTTTTCTTCTGTAGGAATCTTACCTCATTAAGTTTTTATACTATGACGTATCAAATGAGGCGTCTAAGATTAAGGGGAATATTTACAGGTATTCTACGGAAATGAGACTTGTTGGAGATGCTTTAACACATTTGGTACCTGTGAACCAATCTATGGTTGGATGATTGGAAGGATAGGGATATCCCAGCCCATCCGAATTCAAATTTTAGACTTGACATTGACGCTCACATTTTTCTAAATTTATTTTAGGTATTTCGGCCATGTGCATTTAGTGGGAGAAGATGTTTTCATCGACTATAAAAACGTCTGTGGCGACTTCGTCAATCTTAAAATGATGTGCCGACTCCTTCATAGACGCTCATAAGGAAAGGGTGTGCGTGCGTGCGTTCATATGATGAGCGTATATGTGTATGTATGAGCATTTGCGTCTGTATGGTGAGTTTTTTTACAACTTTAATTATAAAAAAGTGAGAACAAAATTGCTTCATGCCACACGTATAACTATTATTTGAGAAAATATTTGGTGTGTTATGTGTCGATGCCTAGGAAGTGCCGTTCTGAATCTCCGGGAAGGTGCTGCCAGGTGCCAGCAGAATCCCAAGCTGTTTCTTGTTAGAGCCAGGCACGCACGATGGCTAACAAGGATCAAGCGTGTGCGTGTGCGTGCTCGTGTGCGACAAACTGATGCCGCCTTGGCTAATCTTATCTGAACCATGTCACGACGAGACAAGTGCAAGACTCCACTCCTCTTCAGATCCACGTCCACCTGCCCGCTCCTCCCTATCCACGAGAGAAGGGCGTGCTAGATCTAGCTGTACGTTGGAAACAATGTGCGGCACACTGTTGTTCGTTTGCCGCTAGCTACCTACTTGAAGTTATGTATAACAAGCGTTGTCTGTTGCGTTAGGGTGCTACACGATAAAAAACTGATGATATGGGCACTTTGGCGGCATCAACTCAATCATCTCATGATGACCGGTCCTCCGTTTCATAATGTAGTGCATATAATTTTTAAAATGGTTAGACTTTATAAAATTTGATCAAGTTTATAGAGAAAATATTTTATATCTATAAATAAAAAAATATAAAAATATAAAACTACATCTTTTTCTGTAAACTTAATTAAAATTTATGAGATTTGTTAAAAATATATATATGCAATACATTATGAAACGTAGGTAGTATAACAATTCGACCAGCGCCAGCGGTAGGTGCGGCGTGGGGGCCACCGGTCCAGAAGATTAGTTAGATCCGATAAACATATTGAGTCGATATAAGTGGCAGGCTCTATCACTCTATCCTCTTCCCCCCTCTGCCGGCCGCCTCCTCTGCTCTCCGACCCCGATCTGCTGCTCTGCTCCTCCTGAAAACAGCCCAAACAAGGTAAACGGCGGCGCTGCATCCCTTCCTCTTCCTGCATGTTGATCGCTTTCTTCTCCGCCTGTACGACTTATTTTTTCTCCCCTTTGTTGGCTATGATATGAAGATATGACCCGGCAGCCTTTCCTCGTCTTATCCATCCCCCATAGTGTTCTTCCTCAATCAGATCTTCTGGTCAAACAAGTGCCACGAACTGCGTCTCTCAAAGCCAGGGTTTATATTAGTTCTTTTTTTCTTCGTTTATCTTCTGATAGGAAATACAGTAATACTTGGGGGCACTTTGACAGACTCTGTTCCATTACAAGCTGGTCTAGAACTCTGGTTACAGGCTTACAGCTGCCAGGATCATGAGCATAAACTTTGCTTCAGATGATTGGTATTTGTACAATTGTACTCTCTAGTGACAGATTTTCTTTGGAGACAGCAGAAACTTTTATCCAACTCACCGGTAACTGATACAGAGCTTTTTCACTACATTTATGGGAGTGTTAATGCCTTTTCAGGAAACATATTATGAGAGTGTTAAAAATTCTTCTCAGCGTCTCGATTTAATTTTTGTTTAGCTGTTGCATGAGTTTAATATATCTGAAATTGACCTCCGTTACTCGTTGATGTTTGAAGATTGCTCAGTAGCCATATAACTGGGTACAAGCCTACAAGGCACTCATGTTGCTGCCAGAGGGTTACTGAACACATCACTTTCTTTGTCTTTGGATATGTCTTAACAGGCTCTTCACTGAAAGAGGACTTCAAGTACATGGCCTTTAAGACTCTGCAAGCTCCACCCAGTTTAGCAAGGCCAGACAGTTGCAGCTTCAGTCCCTCCAACTCCAAGTTTTATTGTTATCAGCCAAAACCTCACTCAAGAACGCAAGCAAGAATCGCCACCAAGAATCGCCTTCAGAGTTCACCAGTCCTGAAATGCGGCCGTGTCGACGAGGTTGTCCAGTCCCATCAGGATCATCAGACTACTGAGATCCCCATACTCCTGCACCAATCGGTCGTTTTTCCCGGCCAGACGCTGCAGCTGCAGACGGTTGAGTTCAGATACCGCATCATGATGCAGACACTACTACTCCAGGAAGGTCAAACCTTTGGTATCATCTACTCCAGCAGGAAAGACAGTAGGATGGCCGATGTTGGATGCATGGTCAATATCGATCAGTGTGATAAGCTTGTCAATGACCGCTTCCTCCTGACGTGCGTCGGCGGAGACCGGTTCCGTGTCCTGGAGGTCGTCAGAACAAAGCCCTATGTCATCGCAAGAGTCCAGGTACTGAAAGACAGAGACTCGCCTGATTCAGGTAACCTGGGGTGCCTGATGCAGCAGGTGGAAGGGCACCTGAAGGACGTGACAATGCTTTCAGACAAGCTCAGCTGGAAACTAATGGGAGACCAGGCTAGGCAGCTCAGCAGGATGCATTCTCCGGAGTCTTTCTCCTTGGTCGTCGCTCGGTTGTTTGTCAAAGATCGTTCAGAGCAGCAATGGTTGCTCGGGTTAGATGACACAGCACAGCGATTGGTGAGAGAAGGAATGTATCTTCAACAGAGGAGCAAGTACCTGGCAGCCGTAGCAGCGATTAGGGACGCCTTTGGGCAACTGTCCTGCAATGAGAAGCAGTAGCAGACCTGGTGCATTGGAGCTGCCATTCTGGTAATAGGAGTATGTTCTTGCTGCATTGTAGTTTGATACTTTGCTTCTATCGTATTGTGTATATATTGTATATCCTTGAATGTTCGTCTTTGTGGTGAAACTTCACTAATTTCTGGATGTACTCTGTTACTCAGTCATGCGTATACACATCATCTTCAAGGTTTTCATAAATTATGAAGAGTATACAGCTACTGATCGAGAACACATCAAACAAAACAGCACGCTTTCTTTTCTGTTCCTCTTCTTTTTTTCTTTTCTTGGAAGGGAATTTCAATCTTTCCTTAAATTAACTTGTCATGCCAGGTTTATTGTTTGCACGATGTAGTTGCCACGTAGAAAAAAAAAAATATAAAATCCGAGAACTTTGTTCTTGCTAAAAAAGCCTATAGAATTGGAGTGTAGGAAAGCATCTCAACTCAATTTTGAAAGGAAAATTCTCAAGGAGTTGCTCTAGCTAAAAGTCCCACGGAATTAGGGATGTAGGAAAACAGTTCGAATAAACTGTGCTGGCCGCATTTTTTTCAATCAAAATGCCTAAAAAATTAAAGAAAAATGGTTCTGAGTAAAATTGCACTGAAATCTTAAAACTTGGATTGACAACCAAATACTAAGGAGTCCAAAGAAGGAAAAAAACGGTAACAACCATACTCTGAACCACTCGTTCGCACCACTCTTGTTCATATTTTTTTCCATATTGTATGTAAATGGAGAGGGAGCAGAAAAACCTGAAATCCAAAGTTGCTCGGGCGCGCTCATAGAAGCGAACTTAGCTCCAGGATTCCTGAAAAGCAAACTGAACTAGTTGGGTTGAACAGTGAGTTTAGGAGAAGTGTCAAGTGATAAGCACAATTGTATTGTATAGTTTGGTGTACATGTACCCAGTTGTATTGTACCTCCTCTCGTAGATTGTAGGATCTCAAATCTTGGCCATATAGGTGGGTATGCTTTCATCTTGAATAACATGTCATATATATATAGTTCGAGACTTGTACTATTTCTGGTTTGTTCATTGAAGTAATGATCTAATCAACTGGAGGTTGTTTCTACTAAAGGAACATGGATCTTACTGACTAACAGCATGAGATACTAGGCCGGTCAACCGTGATTCAAGCCTCACTACTATCAAATTAAATTTGGTCCCTGGTTTCTACTAGGACCAATTCATTTATTTTATATGTTGTTTCTACCAGATAGAGATTGTAACAACTACAAATCTATCAGTGTTCTGAGGTTTGGAATTCACAAACTATTATGTGGTAACCTTGATAGATCTCGTTTCCAACAACTTAACTCGTTTCAATTTTCCACTATTTTTTGATAGTTGTAGTCGTTACTTGTAATTTCCTACGTACATGTGGTGTGCAGTTCATGAGGTCCTTGGTTTGAAGGACCTGGAGTTCCAAAGCCTATACTCGACAATTCAATGACAACATCTGAATGCCTGTATGTTTCCCTTGTGGCCACCCGAGTCTATTTGGAGCTTGGTGCATGATCAGATCGCGGTATTATATTATTATTATGTATAGTCATGTGAGTATCAGAAACAATATGGACAGTGGCGGAGGATGAAAGAAAATTAAGGTGGGGCGGACTTAAAGTATAACTGAAGCCACGGCATATTTTTTTTTGGATCGGGGGCAGTAGTACAATACAAAATTAAAGTAATCTATACACACTAATTTTTTCATCATACTGAATATAGAAATATTAAACATATCTGAAGTTACCCTCTTTAATTCCGGTACTTCTGAAGTTACCCCTGGTAAAACTGCAAAAGATGCTTTTGGATTCCAATAATAGTGCACTGTGGACAAGTTAAAATGGTTTGTAACCGGGAGGGAGCTGGTAACCCCTATTACCTTTGTGAATTTGTGGCTTTGTACTGCCTAACGTGGTCTAGAAACACATTCATGCATCGGAAACTTAATTGTCTTTTCAGTTATATACAAAAGTATCTGATGTTTACTTGCTGATTTGATTTTTCGCACGCGTGTGGCATTGTTCGATGTTTAGGAACAATAATGTTCAACCTGTACGTTCGGTCCGTATGCTTTTTGTAGCTAGGAAGGAAACGTTTCTGTAAATTTCTAGCTAGGTGCCAATTGAAGTTTGGCTAATGATCCTCAACAGCTCGCCTGGGGGAGAAAATGGTACAATAATGTTCATCATGTGTCTCTCGGCTGCTGCTGGAACATGCTGCGGTTGCCTACTAGTTGATCTGTCAGTAATGGTTGAATTTAGTGAAATGAAATTGACTGCATCCCTGTACAAATTTGCAAATAATTTTACTAACGACGCTGTATTGGGCCAATTAAGGACCTGGAAATAGTGTTGGCTTTTCGGCAGGATCTTGTTGTATAGTGCCTCATAACCTGTTTTCAACATTACTACCACTAGATAAGTAGTCATTCTGAAATATCTTCGTTGCTTCCAAAACCTTTTGTTTTCAATATTTTTTGTTCGACTTTTGTCATTGTATATTGGGTACCCACACTCTTTCATAAGAGAGGCTTGAGATACTGAATGTACGGGCAGTTCCGATGGAATTGATCGCATTTCGTTGCTGATCGCATTTCGTCGTGGTTCCGAGAGGGAACAATGCATGTTTGATGATGACCCGACGCTCGCTCCCTCGTATGCCCCTGAGTTTTTTTGTTCGTTAACATGCACTAATACAACGATCATGTTAAAAGTTAGAAATTTTTAGGGTTCTTTTGTCCTTTCTAATTAAGACATTAAGTAAGTGAGGTAATTTCTAGCCATATAATGATCGTAATTCAAAGTTGAACTATATGTGCATGCAACCGCAGCCCATCATGGAT
This sequence comes from Aegilops speltoides, assembly GCA_021437245.1. NCBI lineage: Eukaryota > Viridiplantae > Streptophyta > Magnoliopsida > Poales > Poaceae > Aegilops > Aegilops speltoides. The sequence goes on from CM038146.1 coordinate 55,254,690, forward strand.
TGGAAAACCATACTTGTGTCATTGTGTGCAAAGTTAATGTCCTGCGGAGTAGATTGGAAGAATTTTCAAACATATTGGTGTCATGGCTTGGACTACACAAACATTGAGAACCATGGCTTTTAAATTCAATTCCAAATTGATCAGAAACACATGAAACCTTGCTTGACATCGTAGCATGGCACCAAGATGTTGTGGTAAAAGAATCGACCCTTTTGATGAAAGTTTTGACACACACCTCTCACAAATCAGAGCATCTCATTAGAAGACCCGTGGTTCCAAGAGGGAACAATGCATGTTTGATGACGAACCGGCGCTCGCTTCCTCGTATGGCCCTGAAATTTTTTGTACCATTAACATGCACTAATACAACAATCATGTTATACTTTTTGAAATTTTCAGGGTTCTGACCTTTTTAAGACAATAAGTGAGTTTCTAGCCATATAATGGTCATAATTCAAATTTGAACTACATGTACACATGCAATAGCAAACCATCATGGATCGGAAAAATCATACTTGCGTCCTTGTGTGCAGGTAAATGCCCTGTGCAGTAAATTGGAAGAAATTTTTGAATATATTGGTGTCACCGCTTGGATACAAACATTGAGTACCATGGCTTTTAAATTCCAAAAAAAAATCAAAAATCATCAAAAATACATTAAACCTTGCTTGATATCATCGCATGGCACCAAGATGTCGTGATAAAAAATTGGCATGTCTGACCGAAATTTTGACACACATATACCTTTCACAAATCAGAGCATCTCACGAGAAGACTCGTGGTGCCGAGAGGGAACAATGCATGTTTGATGAAAAACCGGCGCTCGCTTCCTCGTAAGGCCTTGAATTATTTTTTTACCGTTAACAAGCACTAATACAACTGTGAGGTTGAACATTGAGTACCAGTACCATGGCTTTTAAATTCTAAGAAATTCTAAAATGATAAAAATACATGAAACCTTGTTTGCTGTCATGAAATCGTACCAAGATGCCGTGGTTAAAAAGTTGGCATGTTTGTTGTAAGTTTTGGTATACACCTCTCACAAATCGAAGCATGTCGGAGTAAATGACCACGGGTAGTCCTATCTGCTGACCATGATATCTCAAGACACCGGGGCCGGCTGCGCCCCTCAAGCATCAAAGACAAGGGACCGCCTTCTTATGGTCGGCTTGTCCGAGCGGCCGGCTGCTAGAAGGCGGTAAGGCCGAAAGAGCGGCCCTGACGCGGGCCAACTCCTAGCAGTCGTCCACCAGAGCGGCCGACTCCTAGCAGGCGGCCCACCCTCGCGCCCTTAAAGTTTGCAGCCACATAACAACGACGAGATGGGGCATGGCTACAGTACAGCCTGCCACCCCCGAATCTAGGAACACACGTGGCCACAGTGTAGCATACCAGGCGGCCATCCCTAGCCCGGCACAGCACTATTGCCACGCTGCCCATGACATCTTCCATGGCAGGGGGAGCCATGCTCCCACGACGGGCTACCGGTACAGCCCGCAGGCGGTGGGCCCTACCTGTCCGCGAGATGCGAGAGGGCGGCAAGCTCTGACCAGTCGTCATAGGGGGAGGCCGACTCCCACCAGTCGGCCCTCCCCTTCCCTTGAAGTTTGTGCGCCATTAACCAGATAAGACGGGCTGTGGCTACAGTGAGCGCTCGCTGATACGTCTCCAATGTATCGATAATTTATGAAGCATTCATGCTATTTTATTATCTGTTTTGAATGATTATGGGCTTTATTATACACTTATATATTACTTTTGGGACTAACCTATTAACCGGAGGCCCAGCCCATATTGCTATTTTATTGCCTGTTTCAGTATTTCGAAGAAAAGGAATATCAAACGGAGTCCAAACGGAATGAAACCTTCGGCAGCGTGATTTTTGGAACGAACATGACCCAGGAAACTTGGAGTGCAAGCCAGGGGAGCATCAAGGAAGCCACGAGATAGGGGGGCGCGCCCACCCCCCTGGGCGCGCCCTACCCTCTCATGGGCCCCTCGAGGCTCCCCCGACCGACTTCTTTCGCCTATATAAGCCTACGTACCCTAAAAACATTGAGACAGAAGATAGATCAGGAGTTCCGCCGCCGTAAGCCTCTGTAGCCACCAAAAACCTCTCGGGAGCCCGTTCCGGCAACCTGCCGGAGGGGGGACCCATGACCGGTGACCATCTTCATCATCCCGGCGCTCTTCATGACGAGGAGGGAGTAGTTCATCCTCGGGGCTGAGGGTATGTACCAGTAGCTGTGTGTTTGATCTCTCTCTCTCTCTCTCTCTCTCTCTCTCTCTCTCTCTCTCTCTCTCTCTCTCTCTCGTGTTCTCTCTGTCACGATCTTGATGTATCGCGTGAGCTTTGCTATTATAGTTGGATCTTATGATGTTTCTCCCCCTCTACTCTCTTGTGATGAATTGAGTTTTCCCCTTGAAGTTGTCTTGTCGGATTGAGTCTTTAGTGATTTGAGAACACTTGATGTATGTCTTGCCGTGCTTATCTGTGGTGACAATGGGATATCACGTGATCCACTTGATGTATGTTTTGGTGATCAACTTGCGGGTTCCGCCCATGAACCTATTCATAGAGGTTGGCACACGTTTTCATCTTGACTCTCCGGTAGAAACTTTGGGGCACTCTTTGAAGTACTTTGTGTTGGTTGGATAGATGAATCTGAGATTGTGTGATGCATATCGTATAATCATGCCCACGGATACTTGAGGTGACAATGGAGTATCTAGGTCGTTAGGGTTTTGGTTGATTTGTGTCTTAAGGTGTTATTCTAGTATGAACTCTTGAATAGATCGATCCGAAAGAATAACTTTGAGGTGGTTTCGTACCCTACCATAATCTCTTCGTTTGTTCTCTGCTATTAGTGGCTTTGGGGTGACTCTTTGTTGCATGTTGAGGGATTGTTATATGACCTATCTATGTTATTATTGTTGAGAGAACTTGCACTAGTGAAAGTATGAATCCTATGCCTTGTTTCCTATCATTGCAAAACCATTTACGCTCACTTTTATCATTAGTTACCTTGCTGTTTTTATATTTTCAGATAACAAAAACCTATATCTACCATCCATATTGCACTTGTATCACCATCTCTTCACCGAACTAGTGCATTTATACAATTTACCATTGTATTGGGTGTGTAGGGGACACAAGAGACTCTTTGTTATTTGGTTGCAGGGTTGCTTGAGAGGGACCATCTTCATCCTATGCCTCCCACGGATTGATAAACCTTAGGTCATCCACTTGAGGGAAATTTGCTACTGTCCTACAAACCTGTGCACTTGCAGGCCCAACAACATCTACAAGAAGAAGGTTGTGTAGTAGACATCACTCGCCAGGCGGCGGTACTGTAGCCACGCTCTCCCCGATCAAGCCCTCGTCATCAGAGGCAGGGCTACTGTGATAAGCAGCCGACAGGACCCACAAGTGGCAGGCCCTACCTATCGACCGAGAGCCCGGCAGCCGGCGGGACCCACCGGATGGCAGGCCCCAGCAGCCGGCGGAGAAGCCGGCGACCAGAGACACTGACGGCCCCGGCCTACACCCGGCCGGATTACCATTGTACCCCTGGGGGATAGGCCTATATAAACCCCCCAGGGCACCCATGCAAAGGGTTTAGCCTCTTGGAGTACACACACATATAGGGAGAGGAGTAGAGCTAGCCTAGCCCTTCTTATTCCTCTAGCCAAACAGCTCAAGGAGCAAGCTTGTGGCTTCTTGTTGATCTAGTGATCATGCGGAGACCCTAGGACTAGGGGTGTTATCTCCTAGGAGAGTCTCGAACCTGGGTAAGATGCGTCGGCGTGCATGTTTACGCCTTATCCCGTTTCCAGGCACCAACGATGTCTTACTAGCTCCCACCATGATAAGCCATCCCGTGGCATATGTCGCACCAAACCCCCGACATTTGGCGCCCACTGTGGGGCTAGGTGCATCGTCGTTCGGAGATTTGTTCTAGCGCCAAGAGCTGCCTCATCGACCTCCTTGGCAAGCTCGACATCGCCAACGAGCCCGCCTCCGACATGGAGTCGATCGGCTCCACCGACCCGATGCTTGTCGACTCTGACACGGCATCCCTCGACGCCTTCCCCATCAACGTGGTGGTCACTGATGACCCGCTCCCTCGTGCGGACAGCGGCGATAGCACCGTCACCGAGGTGCTCGTCATCATCCACGATGGAGCCTCGGGTAGGGACGCCCAAGACCCGCTGCAGGTGGCAATGCGGGACCTGTCTGTACCCGTCGCGGGCAACGCTAACACGGAGACGCTGGAAGCCTGCCGCGTCGCACTCGTCGAGAGTGGCAAGAAGTTGGCCACTATGAAACGCCTCACCGAGGCCTATCGGCGAGAGGTCGATCGCGTTGTGTGCGGCACGCCGGCTGCTGGCGAGCCTAGCCGCGTGGGCACCGTCCTACAGTGCGGCGCGACCATCGCCAACATGTTGGGGGCCGACCGCCCAGTTTATGCCACGCCCATCCAGAACATACGCGCTGCCCAGGCGGCAGCACACGAGCTCGACCACCTGGAGGGTGACGAGCAATGCTGCATGACAGACCGCGTTCAGCAGCTCATCGACGCGGCTTTCGCGCAGCAAGAAGCTGGCGCGCGCGCCGAGAATCCTCCTCCCTGTCGAGAGCAAGGCGTGACCTCCCGCGCCCGCAATCGAAGAGACAAAGAGGCAGCTGCTAGCTGCAGTCGGACGCGCCTCACCATTGTGGGCGACAAAGATGGCCGCCCACGAGCTGTGGAGCGGCAGGACGACCGTGCGCCTGCTCCTCCTCCTCCTCCTCGCAGGGAGAGGTATGTCTCCCCGCCGCCTGGTGAGCACCCGACGCTCAGCGGCCAGCAGGGCCGCTGTGAAGGAATTGGAGAAAATGATGCCCGCCATCGGATCGACCGCCTGGCTCGATCCCAGGCGCTACAAGAAGAAGATGCGATTGGTCCACCTTGTTTTGGCCCCCGCATTCACGACGAGCCCTTCCCCAAAGGGTTCTTGCTCCCAAGTACAACGGCTCTGTGAAGCCAGAAGATTGGTTGGTCGACTACTCCACCGTCGTCAACATAGCAAACGGCAACAAGCGCGTTGCCGTGAAGTACGTCCCCCTCATGCTTCAGGGCACGACATGCACTTTGCTGAATAGCCTCAAGCCCTACAGCATCAACAACTGGGTAGATTTCACCAAAGTCTTCATCCGCAACTTCACCAGCACTTACAAGCGGCAGCCCAAGCCTCGCCAGCTCTCTCTGTGCATGCAAGGCCCTACCGAATCCACCCGCGACTACCTGACGCAGTGGGCCTAACTAAGCAACTCCTGCGAAGGGGTCCACGAGGTGCAAGCCATAGAGTACTTCACCGCCGGGTGCAGAGAAGGCACCCTACTCAAGCACCGACTCCTCTGCGACGAGCCGGCTACACTCAACGAGCTTCTGATCATAGCAGACAAGTACGCCACTACCGACTCCTCTATGAAGTCGGAGCTTCAGGTGGACGTGTCTAGGAAGGTGCTCCCTCCGGCTCCCAGAACGCCGGCTGGTGACACCAGTCGGCGCCAGCAGCAGAACGACAACAAGCGCAAAGCCCCGATGCCGCCTTCCACCAGCCGGTAGGTAGTAACAGTCGAAGATTAGCAGCCGAAGTGGCAACCCATGCTCAAGCATTAGAAAGGTGGCAAGCCGGCTTGGCAGCCCACTTTCTCTTATGAGCAAACCCTTGATGCACTCTGCAAGTTCCACAGCGGCGCGAAGCCATCCAATCACATCACCCAGAAGTTCCACTGGCTCACCCGAATCTCCAAGGGCGAAGGGTTGCTACCCCCCCTCCTGCTGGCCAGTCGCCTCCGCCCCTCATCAACCGGTGGCCCGATCAACAGTTGGTGCCATCCAAGATGAATTCTCTGAAGAACACGAAGCCTACGTTGTCTTCACCAGCCAGGCTGATGATAGGCGCAGCCGGCGCCAGCAGCACCAAGGAGTCAATGATGTCGCCTCTGAAGTCCCAGAGTTCATGCATCGGTCCGAGAAGCCCATCAGTTGGAGCCGAGCCAACCACGCGGAAGTGATGCCTTCCTCGGGTTCTTATGACCTGGTGTTGGATTCCACCTTTGCAGCCGAGAGGTGAGCTACTCGTTTCTCCCGCATCCTGATAGATGGCGGCAGCAACATCAACATCCTTTACCGCGATACCATGGAGAAGTTGAACATCAAAGCGAAGCAACTCCAGCCCAACCGGACTGTTTTCCATGGCATTGTGCCCGGTCTTTCCTGCTCACCAATCGGCAAGATCAAGATAGATGTCCTCTTTGGAGACAAAGATCACTTCCGCCGTGATGCAATTTGGTTTGAGGTAGTGGACCTGGAGAGCCCTTATCATGCATTGCTTGGCCGACCTGTTCTGGCCAAGTTCATGGCAGTATCTCACTATGCCTACCTCAAGATGAAGATGCCGGGAACCAAGGGCATCATCACCATAGCTGGAGACTACAAGAAGTCGGCCGCCTGTGTCGCAGCTAGTAGTCGGCTGGCCGAGTCCCTCGTGATTGTCGCAGAGAAGAAGCTCCTTGACCGGTTTGTGGCCATGGCCAGCAAGCAGCCGAACCTGTAACCAGACCCCAAGGAATCAGAGACCTAGGGCTCCTTCCAGGCGGCCAAAGAAACCAAGAAGATACCCTTGGACCCGAACCACCCGGAGAGGTTCTCTCTTGTAGGAACCACCCTTGATAGCAAATAGGAAAGCGAGCTCGTCGATTTCCTCCGTGAGAATCGGAATATATTTGCATGGTCCCCCAAGGACATGCCGTGTGTTCCGACGGATTTCGCCGAGCACAAGCTACATGTCAGAGGAGATGTAAAACCAGTCAAGCAACCCCTCCTCCGACTGTCAGAAGAGAGGAGAAGAATTGTTGGTTAAGAGATAGCCCGACTCCTAGCAGCCGGCTTCATTATGTAACTATTCTTTCCAGAGTGGTTAGCCAATCCAGTCCTTGTACTGAAGAAGAAGAACAAGTGGCGCATGTGCATTGATTATACCAGCCTCAACAAAGCTTGCCCCAAAGATCCGTTTGCCTTGCCTCGGATTGATCAAGTGATAGAATCCACAGCTGGATGCGAGCTGCTGAATTTCTTGGATGCCTACTCAGGGTATCACCAGATCAAGTTGAACCCGACCGCCAGACCTCCTTCATCACTCCATTCGAAGCCTTCTGCTACCTGACCATGACATTTGGCTTGAGAAATGCCGGTGCCACTTTTCAGCGTTGCATGCAGAAGTGCCTCCTCAAACAACTCGGCAGAAATGCCCACGTCTACGTAGATGATATTGTGGTGAAGATGGAGAAGCGTGGTGCCCTTTTGGAAGATCTCAAGGAAACATTCGACAATCTGCGCCATTTTCAAATCAAGATCAACCCCGAGAAATGTGTCTTTGGAGTACCAGCCGGCCAGCTCCTTGGCTTCTTTGTCTCAGAATGCGGCATTGAGTGCAACCCTGTGAAGATCAAAGCCATAGACAGGATGGAGATACCCACCCGACTGCGAGACGTCCAGAAGTTCACCAGGTGCTTTGCATCCCTCGGCCGTTTCATCACTCGGTTGGGAGAGAAGGATCTTCCCCTGTACCAGCTCATGAAGAAAACCACTCACTTTGAATGGAACGACCAGGCGAACGAGGCTTTTCTCTAGCTGAAGAAGATGTTGACTATGCCGCCTCTCCCTGCGGCTCCACTGCCAAAGAGCCCATGCTTCTTTACATTGCCGCAACCAGCCGGGTGGTCAGCACAGTCATTGTGGTACAAGACGGCAAGGCACAACCAGTCTAGAGGCCTGTGTACTATTTGAGCGAGGTGCTGTCAGCCTCAAAGCAGAACTATCCCCACTACCAGAAGATGTGCTACGGCGTGTACTTTGCCGCCAAGAAGCTCAAGCCATACTTTCAAGAGCACCCCATCATGGTTGTTTGCACTGCCCCACTTGCCGAGATCATGGGCAGCAGAGATGCATCAGGCCGGGTGGCCAAATGGGCCATCGAGCTGGCTCCATACACCATCTTCTACCAGCCTCGCACCGCCATCAAGTCCCAAGCGCTGGCCGACTTCCTCGTCGACTAGGCCGAGACCCAGTACCTGCCACCAGCGCCGGATTCCACCCATTGGCGGATGCACTTTGATGGCTCCAAGATGCGCACTGGTCTGGCAGCCGGCATCGTCCTTACCTCTCCCAAAGGTGACCAGCTGAGATACACATTGCAAATCCACTTTGCCACCTTCAATAATGTGACCGAGTACGAGACGCTTGTACACGGACTCCGGCTGGCCAAAGAACTCGGCATCCACCGGATCCTATGTTACGGCGACTCGGACTTGGTGGTCCAACAGTCGTCTGGCGACTGGGACGCCAAGGATGCAAACATGGCAAGCTACCACTTCCTCGTCCAGCAACTCAGTGGATATTTCGAAGGGTGTGAGTTCCTTCACGTGTCGCGGGCTGACAACGAGCAAGCAGATGCCCTGGCACGAATCGGCTCCAGCCGGCGTCTTCCTTCAGTGCCTCCTCAAGCCGTCTATAAAGCCTTCACCGGAATCGGATTCTATCTTCGTGCTGGCTGCCCCCGGAATAGTCGGATCCGACTAGGGACCCCAACAGTCGGCTTGGGGACTTCTGCAGTCGGCTTGCGGACTTCGGCAGGCGGCTCGGGGACTGCTGCAGCCGCACCCGGCCGGGGGACTACAACAGTCGGCCCGAGGACTTCAACAACACAGCAAGCGGTGGCCGACTCCAACCCGCCACCTCCTAACCAAACCGCCCTAGTTATAGTGGATGTACTGATAGTAGAAGAAGTTGCAGCTCCATCATGGGCGCAGCCCATTCTCAGCTTTCTGGTGAACAGAGAGCTGCCGGCTGATGAGATCTCGGCCCGACAAGTGCAGCACCGGGCAGGATCCTACACGATAGTAAACAGAGGGCTTGTCAGGCACAACGTGACTGGAGTCTTCCAGCGATGCGTAGAACCAGAGAAAGGCAAGGCAATCCTCAAAGATATCCACCAAGGCAAGTGCGGACACCACGCAGCCTCAAGATCACTTGTTGCCAAGGCTTTCCGCCACGGTTTCTTCTGTCCGACTACTTTGGAAGACGCCAAGGACTTGGTAAAGCATTGCAAGGGGTACCAGAAAATCAGCTCCAAGTAACATCTATCGGCTTCTGCACTCAAGACCATCCCTCTCACTTGGCCCTTTGCCGTCTGGGGGCTGGACATGGTGGGCCCATTCAAGACAGCACACGGCGGCATGACTCATCTGCTTGTTGTCGTGGACAAATTCACCAAGTGGATTGAAGCAAAGCCAATCAAGAAGTTGAATGGGCCGACTGTTATAACCTTCATCGCAGATATCACCGTCCGGTACGTCATAACACACAGCATCATCACCGACAACGGCACAAATTTTGCCAAAGGAGCATTGGCCCGTTTCTGCGCAATGCAGGGCATCCGAATGGACTTAGCGTCTGTTGCCCATCCGCAGTCAAACGGCCAAGTCGAGCGAGCAAATGGCCTCATGATGTCTACTACACAACCTTCTTCTTGTAGACGTTGTTGGGCCTGCAAGTGCACAGGTTTGTAGGACAGTAGCAAATTTCCCTCAAGTGGATGACCTAAGGTTTATCAATCCATGGGAGGCGTAGGATGAAGACGGTCTCTCTCAAACAACCCTGCAACCAAATAACAAAGAGTCTCTTGTGTCCCCAACACACCCAATACAATGCTAAATTGTATAGGTGCACTAGTTTGGCGAAGGGATGCTGATACAAGTGCAATATGGATGGTAGATATAGGTTTTTGTAATCTGAAAATATAAAAACAGCAAGGTAACTAATGATAAAAGTGAGCGTAAACGGAATTGCAATGGTAGGAAACAAGGCCTAAGGTTCATTCTTTCACTAGTGCAAGTTCTCTCAACAATAATAACATAATTGGATCATATAACTATCCCTCAACATGCAACAAAGTGTCACTCCAAAGCCACTAATAGCAGAGAACAAACGAAGAGATTATGGTAGGGTATGAAACCACCTCAAAGTTATCCTTTCTGCTCAATCCATTCAAGAGTCCGTAGTAAAATAACACAAAGCTATTCTTTCCGTTAAATCTACCATAGAGTTCATACTAGAATAACACCTTATGACACAAATCAACCAAAACCCTAATGTCACCTAGATACTCCATTGTCACCCCAAGTATCCATGGGCATGATTATACGATATGCATCACACAATCTCAGATTCATCTATTCAACCAACACAAAGTACTTCAAAGAGTGCCCCAAAGTTTCTACCGGAGAGTCAAGACGAAAACGTGTGCCAACCCCTATGCATAGGTTCATGGGCTGAATCCGCCAATTGATCACCAAAACATACAACAAGTGGATCACGTGATATCCCATTGTCACCACAGATAAGCACGGCAAGACATACATCAAGTGTTCTCAAATCCTTAAAGACTCAATCCGACAAGATAACTTCAAAGGGAAAACTCAATTCATCACAAGAGAGTAGAGGGGGAGAAACATCATAAGATCCAACTATAATAGCAAATCTCGTGATACATCAAGATCGTGCCATAGAGAGAACACGAGAGAGAGAGAGAGAGAGAGAGAGAGAGAGAGAGAGAGAGAGAGAGAGAGAGAGAGAGAGAGAGAGAGAGAGAGATCAAACACATAGCTACTGGTACATACTGAGGGAGTCCTGGACTAGGGGGTGTCCGGATAACCGGACTATCATCGTCAGCTGGACTCCAAGACTATGAAGATACAAGATTGAAGACTTCGTCCCGTGTCCGGATGGGACTTTCCTTGGCGTGGAAGGAAAGCTTGGCAATACAGATATGTAGATCTCCTACCATTGTAACCGACTCTGTGTAACCCTAGCCCTCCCCGGTGTCTATATAAACAGGAGGGTTTTAGTCTGTAGGACGAACAACCATTACAACAATCATACCATAGGCTAGCTTCTAGGGTTTAGCCTCCTTGATCTCGTGGTAGATCCACTCTTGTACTACCCATATCATCAATATCAATCAAGCAGGAGTAGGGTGTTACCTCCATCGAGAGGTCCCGAACCTGGGTAAAAACATCGTGTCCCTTGTCTCCTATTACCATCCGCCTAGACGCATAGTTTGGGACCCCCTACCCGAGATCTGCCGGTTTTGACACCGACATTGGTGCTTTCATTGAGAGTTCCTCTGTGTCGTCACCGATAGGCTTGATGGCTTCTTCAATCAACAACAACACAGTCCTGGGTGAGACTTTTCTCCCCGGACAGATCTTCATATTCGGCGGCTCCGCACTGCGGGCTAATTCACTTGGCCATATGGAGCCGATCGAAAGCTACACCCCTGGCCATCAGGTCAGATTTGGAAGCCTAAACTTCACGGCAGATATCCGTGGGGACTTGATCTTCGATGGATCCAAGCCGTAGCCGAGCGTGCCGCACTGTCACGACGGGTATGATCTAGCTCTGCCGCCGGACAGTACTTTTGAGGCCGCACACGAATCCACTCCGACCCATAGATCAGAGCCGATTGCGCAGATCGAGGACGGGTGGCTGGACACCGCCTCGGGCGCTGCAACTTTTACGGCGATAAAGCCGAACACTGACCTTGTCCCTTATAAAGCTCGTGACTCCAAGGTGCCGGACTCCCTGCCGGACTCCGAACCTCCGGCACCCCTGCCAATCGAATCCGATTGGGCGCCGATCATGGAGTTCACCGCCGCGGACATCTTTCAGCACTCACCCTTTGGCGACATCCTAAATTCGCTAAAGCATCTCTCGCTATCCGGAGAGCCCTGGCCAGACTACGGCCAGGATGGTTGGGATGCGGACGAAGAAATTCAAAGCCCACCCACCACCCACTTTGTAGCCACTGTCGATGATCTAACCGACATGCTAGACTACGACTCCGAAGACATCAACGGTATGGATGACGATGCCGGAGACGATCGCGAACCAGCGCCTACAGGGCACTGGAAGACCACCTCGTCATACGACATATACATGGTGGATACCTCAAAAGACGGGGACGGCGAAGAAGCAGCTGATGCAGATTCCTTAAAGAAACAGCCCAAGCGCCGACGTCAGCGGCGCCGCTCTAAATCCCGCCACAGCAAGAATGGAGATTCCGGCACAGGAGATAATAGCACCCCAGAGAGTGCCGAAGACAACCCCCTCAGCAAGATTCAGCACAAGATGATGCAGAAGCAAGCCCTCATGAGAGAGCGGCAGACGAAGATGTCGAGGATGATAATTACATACCTCCCTCCGGAGACGAGGCAAGCCTCGACGACGACGAATTCGTCGTGCCTGAGGATCCCGTCGAACAAGAGCGTTTCAGACGCAGGCTAATGGCCACAACAAATAGCCTAAATATAAAGCAGCAGCAGCTTCAAGCTGATCAAGACCTGCTGGCCGACAGATGGACCGAAGTCCTCGCGGCCGAAGAGTACGAACTCGAACGCCCCTCCAAGAGCTACCCAAAACGCAAGTTGCTCCCCCGATTAGAGGAGGAAGCATACATACCTTCATCACCAGCGCACAATACGGCTGACCGACCACCCCGTGGTCGCGACAGAGAGGCATCCAGGCCCTCCATCAAGACCATACCCCGGCATCGCTCGAAAAGTATGAAGCCACGGGGGAACGCGCCGGACTTGCGGGATATATTGGAGGACAAGGCAAGACAATCCAGATCTATCTATGGATCACGTGGGCGCCCCACGACCCACGATGAATACCGTCGTGCCGAATACAACAACTCCGGCCGGGCCGAACACAGCAGACAACGCTCCCTTGAGCTACGTCGTGATATTGCTCAATACAGAGGCGCCGCATACCCGCTATGCTTCACGGACGAAGTAATGGATCATCAAATCCCTGAAGGGTTTAAACCCGTAAACATTGAATCCTACTATGGCACAATAGACCCCGCGGTTTGGATCGAAGATTATCTCCTTCATATCCATATGGCCCGCGGCGACGATCTCCACGCCATAAAATATCTCCCGCTCAAGCTTAAAGGACCAGCTCGGCATTGGCTTAACAACCTGCCCGCAGAGTCAATTGGGTGTTGGGAGGACCTGGAAGCCGCATTCCTCGACAACTTCCAGGGCACATATGTGCGACCACCGGACGCCGATGACCTAAGCCACATAATTCAGCAGCCAGACGAATCAGCCAGACAATTATGGACATGGTTCTTAACAAAGAAAAATCAAATTGTTGACTGTCCGGATGCAGAGGCCCTTGCAGCCTTCAAACATAACATCCGCGACGAGTGGCTCGCCCGGCACCTAGGACAAGAAAAGCCGAAATCCATGGTAGCCCTCACATCATTAATGACCCGCTTCTGTGCGGGAGAGGATAGCTGGCTAGCTCGCAGCAACAACCTCAGTGAAAATACTGCCAGTCCGGATACTAAGGACCACAATGGCAGGTCGCGTCGAAGCAAAAATAAACGCCGCATTAACGGCGACAACAATGAGGACACGGCAGTCAACGCTGGATTCCGAGGCTCTAAACCCGGTCAGCGGAAGAAGGCATTCAAAAGAACCACCCCGGGTCCGTCCAATTTGGACCTAATACTCGACCGCTCTTGCCAGATACATGGCACCCCCGAAAAACCAGCTAACCACACCAACAGAGATTGTTGGGTATTCAAGCAGACAGGCAAGTTAATTGCCGAAAACAATGACAAGGGGCTGCACAGCAATGACGAGGAAGAGACCCGGCCGCCGAACAATAGAGGACAGAAGGGCTTCCCCCCACAAGTGCGGACGGTAAACATGATATACGCAACCCACATACCCAAGAGGGAGCGGAAGCGTGCACTAAGGGACGTATATGCGATGGAGCCAGTCGCCCCGAAGTTCAATCCATGGTCCTCTTGCCCGATCACTTTCGATCGAAGAGACCATCCGACCAGTATCCGCCATGGCGGATTCGCCGCATTGGTTTTAGACCCAATCGTCGATGGATTTCACCTCACGAGAGTCCTGATGGGCGGAGGCGTAGCTGAACCGCTTTATCGGGATACAGGCGCAAGATGGGCATAGACCCCTCAAGGATTAAACCTACAAAGACGACCTTCAAAGGCATCATACCAGGTGTTGAGGCCAACTATGCGAGCTCACCTGCTCGAAATGGTCTTCGGATCCGCGGATAATTTCGAAGCGAGGAGTTAATCTTCGACATAGTCTCGTTCAGCGGCTATCACGCTCTGCTTTCGGACGAACGCGTTCAAGAAGTTCAACGCGGTGCCGCATTATGCATACCTCAAGCTCAAGATGCCAGGCCTTCGTGGAGTCATCACGGTCAACGGAAATACGGAACGCTCCCTTCGAACAGAGGAACATACAGCGGCTCTCGCGGCAGAAGTACAGAGCAGCCTTCTAAGGCAATTTTCGAGTCCGGCCGTTAAACGACCGGACACGGCCAAACGCGCCCGGAGCAACATCAATCAAGACCACCTGGCATGTTCTGAGCTCGCGTAGCAATGCGGCCCCAACCCTAGCCCTCGCATGATTGCAAGACCAGCTCTCTGCGTACATCATTACGCTCTGGAGATACCATGGGCATAGGGGGAGGGGCACGACCACAACTGACCTAGAGTGCGGCTCGACCGCACCAGGGGCCCCCAAGTGTGTCGCTCTTTTTATTTTTTATTTTCCTTCTTTTTATACACAGGACTCCGTTCAATAGAGGCCCTGTCCGGCGGCGAACCTGCCGAACTCACGATGCAACAGCCAGGGAGGGACAAAGGCTGCGCCGAACAGTCAGGTGGTCTCCATTACGAGCATTAAATTTGTTAAATACACCATTCCGCAACCTACCCCTAGAGGGAGACACGTCTAATTAGTCCAATCCCTTGCTTAACGCACTATTTGTATCGTTCTGCACTCATAGTAGAATACTTTGAATAAATAATGCATCACTTTTTGCCTATAATTGCATTACTTTACATATATGCTCATTAATGACATCTTGCACCCGTACAATTTGGTACGGCCGAATACACCAGGGGCTTATGTTCCCCGCATTATGGTGTGATAATTCCGAACACTTTCACAAGTGCAGCACCCCGAACTTATAGCATTATATGAATCGGCTCCGAATCATGTCTTGGGTCAATAGTTGGGTTTGCCCGGCTTCCATGTTTTGGTACCTTACGTTCCGTTCTGTCGGCTAAGGTAGCACTGGGAGAACCACTGCGATTGCGCCCCGGTTGAGCTGGGCGAGCGCCTCAGTGGAGAAAGCTAAAACTGACTGTCATGATAAGGCGAGAGACTGGTCGCTGTTCGAGAGGTCTTTTCGAGTCCCTAAAGACTTATGCCGCTTCGAGCAAAGAACCGGATAATGTCCGGCCAAGGCGTGGATAGCGCCCCGAACTCGATCTTCCGAATACTAGGGGCTTCACCAAAATTTAAAATTATAGAATTCTATGGCTAAGTGAGAGTGTTCAAGCATTATAATTCCGGTTGCCTTGTTCGTTGTGTTGAGCGCCTCCCTAGATGGACCCAAAAATGGGAACAAGAGTGCTCAAGTTTATCCCGAACACCCCAGAACTAGTGGCATGGGGGCTGAAGCCGACGACTTGCCATCTCTCAGATTTTATAAACGGCCGCACATAAGGTAATATTTTAAATCAAACAAGCGTTGCTTAGCGCATATGAACAAAGTTTTCAGCGCATAGGATAACACATAGTGAGTCTACTCAATAATTACATCTCTGGGGCACTCATCCGCAATCTTGCGGGCACCCTTCAGGACACTCTTATAGTACATCTCGGGCGTATGATACTCCTTGCCCGCTGGCGGCGTGTCAGTGATAAGCCTCTCCGGATCCAGCCTGCCCCAGTGCACCTTTGCGCGGGCAAGGGCCCGACGAGCACCTTCAATACAGGCGGAGTGCTTCATGACCTCCACCCAGGGGCACGCATCCACCAGCCACCGCATGAGGCCAAAGTAGCTCCCAGGCATGGCCTCTCCAGGCCACAGCCGGACTATGAGGCCCTTCATGGCCTGCTCGGCTACCTTGTGGAGCTCGACCAGCTGCTTCAGCTAGTCGCTAGGGGGCACCGGATGGCAGGCCTCAGCGTACTAAGACCAGAAGACCTTCTCCGTTGAGATCCCCTCCTTGGCTCGGTAGAATGCGGCGGCATCGGACACACTGCGAGGCAGATCTGCAAACGCCCCTGGAGAGCTCCGAATTCGGGTAAGTGTCAGGTAGTTCACACTAACATGCTTGCTTTGCATGAAAAATGCCTTACGTGTCGCTATTTTCTTCACCGCCTCAATCTCCTGGAGGGACTTATGGGCCTCGGCCTTGGCAGCTTTGGCACTTTCGAGAGCCGAGTCAAGCTCGGACTCTTGAGTCTTTGAGTCGCGCTCCAAACTCTCATGCTTTTCCATGAGAGCCTGGAGCTCTTGCCGCACTTCCGCCACCCGCGCCTCCTACTTTTCCCGCTCTGCCCGTTCCGCGGCCGCATTGCGTTCGGCCGCGGACACATCCTCCTTCAGGGTTGCCACCTCGTTCGTGGCCCCTGCAGTACCAACGTTATCCTTGTTATTTTTATTGCAACCTAAACCCTTTTCTGTAAGGTAACTATTCAAAGTGGTGTTACTCACCTTCTTTGTCCTCAAGCTGCTTCTTGGCACGGCCGAGCTCTTGCTCGGACCGCTCGAGGTCCTATTTCAAAGCACCGACCTCCACAGTCAGTGCGGCAGAGGTCAGCAGCGTAGCCTGCAAACCCATATTGACATAACTTTTAGCAACCCTGCGTATATCTTTTTAGATCCTCAGTCCGGCTTTTGTTTCCGAACACCGAACCGAGCATCGAGGGCTACTGTCTATGCGGTATTACATTACATAATTTTAACTTCTTACCTCAAAGCTCGTTACAAGGCTCTGCGAGCTTGGTCACCTGCTCTTGGCGAGCTGAACCTTCTGAATCACCGCACTCATGATAGTGCGGTGTTCTTCCTCGATGGAAGCGCCTTTGAGCGCCTCCAACAAGTTGTCCGGCGCCTCCGGTTGGACGGGGGCCGCCGGCGTCACGGTCTTGCCCTTCTTGCGAAGGGGCCGCCTGCCGGACTCCGGAACCACTGCGGGTTCCGGCGTGGAGTCCGGCGCAAAGTCCGGGAGGCTGCCTTGTGGCGCCTCCGGAGCCTCCTCCCGATGGGTCCCTTCCCGGGATCCCACCTCGGCGTCCTCAGCGGCGCGAGGGGTGGAGGCAGTCAGATGGAATCTACATCCGACGGAGCCAACGACCCGCTCGACGAAGCGGGGAGATCATCATCGGCCGGACTGCAGGCAGAGTGCGGCATTAGAAGGACACTATGTGACACAAAAGAGAAATTATAAATCATTCAGGAATTCGATACTTACGATCTTGCCGGAGGCCTGGCCCTTGAGGGCCACTCTTCGTCGCAAACGTTGGCGTTGGCGGAGCCGTCGGGGGGAATAGTTCTTCCCCTCTTGGACCCTTCGGCCTCCCCTGTTGGGGAGGCCTTCCTCTTCCTCTCTCCTTCCTCTGGGAGAGAGTCCTCTTTTTCCTCCTCGTCTTCAGGGGAGGAGTCCGCCTCGGAGCCTTCGGACGATGAGTCCGATAGCACATGACGCCGGGAACTTCTTCGAGTTCCCGTGGCCTTCTTCTTGGCCTTCTTCTCCGGCACCACATAGAGTGCCGGGACCAGCAGCCCCGTTAAGCGGGCATCCGCTGGGTCTTCGGGAAGGGGAGCCGGACAGTCTACCTGTCCGGATGTCCTCTGCCAGTCCTGTAAAAGGCATTGGGAGTTTTAGATCCCACATAGAGTCAAACTATGAAAGAAAACAACTGTCCCGTAGAGGATAACGAAGCTTACCTCACTGGCCGGGCGCTTGGTGCTGAATCCGCGATCTTCAGTCGCGGACGCAGGGGCTTCTCCGCCCTTGAACAGCACCCTCCAGACGGCTTCATACGTCATGTCGAAGAGCCCGCTCAGAGTCTGGTGCTGTGCCGGATCAAACTGCCACAGATTGAAGGCCCGTTGTTGGCAGGGGAGAATCCGGCGGGTGAGCATGACCTGGATCACATTGACAAGCCTAAGCTTCTTGTTCACCAGGGTCCGAAGATAGGACTGGAGTCCTGTCAGCTCCTCCGAACTGCCCCATAGCAGGCCCTTCTCTTTCCAGGAGGTGAGCTGCATAGGGATACCAGATCTGAACTCGGGGGCCGCCGCCCACTTAGGGTCAAGCGGCTCGGTGATTTAGAACCACCCCGATTGCCACCCCTTGACGGACTCCATGAAGGCCCCTTCGAGCCAGATGACGTTGGGCATCTTGCCCAACATGGCGCCTCCGCACTCCGCTTGAGTGCCCTTCACCACCTTCGCTTGACGTTGAAGGTCTTGAGCCTAAGCGAAGTGGGGCTGGATGCGAGGAAGGTTTCGGACACGACGATAAACGCCGAGATGTTGAGGATGAAGTTTGGCGCCAGATCATGGAAATCCAGGCCGTAATAGTACATGAGCCCCCGGACAAAGGGATGCAACGGGAAGCCTAGTCCGCGGAGGAAGTGGGGAAGGAATACGACCCTCTCATGGGGCCTGGGGGTGGGGATGAGCTGCCCCTTGTCGGGCAGCCGGTGCGCGATATCGCTGGAAAGATATCCGGCGCTGCGCAGTTTTGCGATGTGCCCCTCCATCACGGAGGAGGCCAGCCATTTGCCTCCTGCTCCGGACATGGTCGGAGAAGGTCGAGACGAGATGCGCGGACTTGGGCGCTGGAGCTTGAGAGTGCGCGGAGATGGATAAGCAAAGGAGGAAGAAGGCGTAGGTAAAAAGGATGGATCCTTATCCCCTTATATATGGGCGGACGGAAACTATGCGTCCCCACCGGCCTGGTAAAACTCGCTTATCTCCCAAGCGCCACAATCAATGGCGCGGTTGGGTTACCCACGTCCGTATTGATGAGAATCCCG
Organism: Aegilops speltoides; assembly: GCA_021437245.1. Taxonomy (NCBI): domain Eukaryota; kingdom Viridiplantae; phylum Streptophyta; class Magnoliopsida; order Poales; family Poaceae; genus Aegilops; species Aegilops speltoides. The sequence goes on from CM038146.1 coordinate 55,273,696, forward strand.
GAATAAGGGGAACACGATCTCTGCTTCGACAAGACGTGCCAAGGAAACCACTTCGCTAAACGTGCTGAGGTGGTATAATAAAAAACAATTCAAGTAAAGGCTTGGTAGTGGCGTGACGTCATGCTACAGGATACGTCAGCAGATTGAACTTGTGTGCATAATATTCTCTCTACGGGGAAATGTGGAAATTATTTTGCAGAGCCGGACACTATCCTGGTGTTCACAATCTTATATGAATTATTCGGAGGAGGAACCCGCCTTGCAATGCCGAACAATATGCGCTGGACTCATCATCATTGAAGCCTGGTTCGAGGGCTACCGAGGAGTCTGGATTAGGGGTGTCCGGATAGCGGACTATCATCGTCACTGGACTCCAAGACTATGAAGATACAAGATTGAAGACTTCGCCCCGTGTCCGGATGGGACTTTCCTTGGCGTGGAAGGAAAGCTTGGCAATACGGATATGTAGATCTCCTACCATTGTAACCGACTCTGTAACCCTAGCCCTCCCGGTGTCTATATAAACCGGAGGGTTTTAGTCCGTAGGACGAACAACCATTACAACAATCATACCATAGGCTAGCTTCTAGGGTTTAGCCTCCTTGATCTCGTGGTAGATCCACTCTTGTACTACCCATATCATCAATATCAATCAAGCAGGAGTAGGGGTTTACCTCCATCGAGAGGGCCCGAACCTGGGTAAAAACATCGTGTCCCTTGTCTCCTCTTACCATCCGCCTAGACGCATAGTTCGGGACCCCGTACCCGAGATCCGCCGGTTTGGACACCGACATTGGTGCTTTCACTGAGAGTTCCTCTGTGTCGTCACCGATAGGCTTGATGGCTTCTTCAATCAACAACAACGTAGTCCTGGGTGAGACTTTTCTCCCCGGACAGATCTTCGTATTCGGCGGCTTCGCACTGCGGGCTAATTCACTTGGCCATATGGAGCAGATCGAAAGCTACGCCGACACATACCCTCAGCCCCGAGGGTGAACTACTCCCTTCTCGTCATGGAGAGCACCGGGATGATGAAGATGGCCACCGGTGAGGGATCCCCCTCCGGCAGGGTGCCGGAATGGGCTCCCGAGAGGTTTTTTGTGGCTACAGAGGCTTGCGGCGGCGGAACTCCCGATATATCTTCTTCTTCGATGTTTTTAGGGTATATGGGAATATATAGGCGAAAGAAGTCAGTAGGGGGAGCCTCGAGGGGCCCACGAGGGTGGAGGGCGCGCCCAGGGGGGTGGGCGCGCCCCCTATCTCGTGGCCTCCTTGACGCTTCCCTGGCTTGCACTCCAAGTTCCCGGGATTGCTTCTGTTCCAAAAATAACTTTTCCGAAGGTTTCATTCCGTTTGATATTCCTTTTCTTCGAAACACTGAAATGGGCAAGAAAACAGCAATATGGGCTGGGCCTCCGGTTAGTAGGTTAGTTCCAAAAATGATACAAAAGTGTAAAGTAAAGCCCATAAACATCCAAAACGGGTAACATAATAGCATGGAACAATAAAAAATTATAGATACGTTGGAGACGTATCAAGCATTGCCAATCTTAATTCCTGCTCGTCCTCGAGTAGGTAAATGATAAAAACAGAATTTTTGATGTGGAATGCTACCTAGCATATTTCTAAATGTAATTTTCTTTATTGCAGCATGAATGTTCAGATCCAAATGATTCAAAAGAAAAGTTCATATTGACATAAGAAATAGTAATACTTCAAGCATACTTAATCAAGCAATCATGTCTTCTCAAAATAACATGGCCAAAGAAAGTTATCCCTAAATCATATGGTCTGGCTGTTGCTCTATCTTCATCACACAAAGCATTTAATCATGCACAACCCCGATGACAAGCCAAGCAATTGTTTCATACTTTAGTAATCTCAAAAAAAAATCAACTTTCACGCAATACATGAGCGTGAGCCATGGACATAGCACCATATGTGGAATAGAATGGTGGTTGTGGAGAAGAGAAATAGGGAGAAGATAGTCTCACATCAACTAGGCATATCAACGGGCTATGGAGATGCCCATTAATATATATCAATGTGAGTGAGTAGGGATTGCCATGCAGTAGATGCACTAGAGCTATAAATGTATGAAAGCTCAACAAAAGAAACTAAGTGGGTGTGCATCCAACTCGCTTGCTCACGAAGACCTAGGGCATTTTGAGGAAGCCCATCATTGGAATATACAAGCCAAGTTCTATAATGAAAAATTCCCGCTAGTAAACTCTCTATCATGAAGATCATGGTGCTACTTTGAAGCACACGTGTGGTAAAAGGATAGTAGCATTGTCCCTTCTCTCTTTTTCTCTCATTTTTTTATTTTTTTATTTTCTTTTATTTTTTTATTTTTTTGCCTTTCTCTTTTTTTTGTCCTTTCTTTTTTTTTTTCTCTTTTTTTTATAAAGTCCAAAGTCTCATCCCGACTTGTGGGGGAATCATAGTCTCCATCATCCTTTCCTCACTGGGACAATGCTCTAATAATGAAGATCATCACACTTTTATTAGTTACAACTCAAGATTACAACTCAATACTTAAACAAGATATGACTCTATATGAATGCCTCCGGCGGTGTACAGGGATATGCAATGAATCAAGAGCGACATGTATGAAAATTATGAAGGTGGCCTTGCCACAAATACGATGCCAACTACATGATCATGCAAAGAGCAATATGACAATGATGATGCATGTCATAATAGACGGAACGGTGGAAAGTTGCATGGCAATATATCTCGGAATGGCTATGGAAATGCCATAATAGGTAGGTATGGTGTCTGTTTTGAGCAAGGTACATGGTACCGGCGAAAGTTGCGCGGCACAGGGGAGGATAGCAATGGTGGAAGGGTGAGAGTGCGTATAATCCATGGAGTCAACATTAGTCAAAAGAACTCATATACTTATTGCAATAATCTACAAGTCATCAAAACAAAGTATTACGCGCATGCTCCTAGGGGGATGGATTGGTAGGAATAGACCATCACTCGTCCCCGACCGCCACTCATAAGGAAGACAATCAATAAATAAAATTGTGCTCCAACTTCATCACAAAGCGGTTCACTATACGTGCATGCTACGGGAATCACAAACTTTAACACAAGCATTCTTTAAATTCATAATCACCCAACTAGCATGACTTTAATATCACTACCTCCATATCTCAAAACAATTATCAAGTATCAAATTGATCATAGCATCCAATTCACTTTCTATGATAGTTTTCATTATACCCAACTTGGATGCCTACCATTCTAGGACCAAATTTATAACCATAGAAAATACAATGCTGTTCTAAAAGACTCTAAAAATAATATAATTTAAGCATGAGAGATCTACAATTTCTACAAAATATAACCACCGTCGTGCTCTAAAAGATATAAGTGAAGCACTAGAGCAAATGACAAACTACTCCGAAAGATATATGTGAAGATCAATGAGTAGTCGAATAATTGTGCAACTATGTGAAGACTCTCTAACATTTAAGAATTTCAGATTTTGGTATTTTATTCAACCAGCAAGAAGAACAAAATAAAATAAAATGACGCTCCAAGCAAAACACATATCATGAGGTGAATAAAAATATAGCTCCAAGTAAAGTTACCGATGAACGAAGACGAAAGAGGGGATGCCATCCAGGGCATCCCCAAGCTTAGGCTCTTGTTTGTCCTTGAATATTACCTTGGGGTGCCTTGGGCATCCCCAAGCTTAGGCTCTTGCCACTCTTTATTCCATAGTCCATCGAATCTTTACCGAAAACTTGAAAACTTCACAACACAAAACTCGACAGAAAACTCATAAACTCCGTTAGTATAAGAAAATAAAACCACCACTTATGTACTGTAATGAACTCATTCGAAATTCATATTGGTGTGATATCTACTGTATTCCAACTTCTCTATGGTTCATACCCTCCGATACTACTCATAGACTCATCAAAATAAGCAAACAACACAATGAAAACAGAATCTGGCAAAAACAGAACAGCCTGTAGTAATCTGCTTCAAACGTATAGTTCTGGAACTCCAACAATACAACCAAATTAGGAAGTCCTAAGACATTTGTGTACCAATCCAGAGCAAAAATAATCAGATCAGAAGCACGTTTCTGTGAATTATCAAAACTAATTTACTGGGTGCAAAAGTTTCTGATTTTCACCAGGATCAACACATCTATCACCGTAAGCTATCCTAAAGGTCTTACCTGGCACTTTATTGAAACAAAAGCTATAATACATGATTACTATAGTAGAATAATCATGTTGACACACAAAAACAGTAAGGATAAATATTGGGTTGTCTCCCAACAAGCGCTTTTCTTTAATGCCTTTCTAGCTAGGCATGATGATGACACTGATGCTCACCTTAAAGATAAGAATTGAAACATAATGGGAGCATCATGAAGCATGAGACTAGCACATTTAAGCCTAACCCACTTCCTATGCATAGGGATTTTGTGATCAAACAACTTATGGGAACAATAATCAACTAGCATTGGAAGGCAAAACAAGCATAACTTCGAGATTTTAAGCACATAGAGAGGAAACTTGATATTATTGCAATTCCTACAAGCATGTATTACTCCCTCATAATAATTTTCAGTAGCATCATCAATGAATTCAACAATATAACCAGCACCTAATGCATTCTTTTCATGATCTACAAGCATAGAAAATTTACTACTCTCCACCTAAGCAAAATTCTTCTCATTCAGAATAGTGGGAGTATCATAAAAGACTTGAATACTATAAATTGTTTCCACATTAAAAGAGTAATGTTCAAAAAAAGGGTAAACATAATCATGACAATTTTTGTAAATACAATCATCACCACTTTTGATAGCATAAGTTTCATCAGAATAATCATCATAAGTAGCAACTTGGTTCTCATCATAATCAATTGAAACCTCTTCCAAGATAGTGGAATCATCACTAAATAAAGTTGACACTCTTCCAAATCCACTTTCATATTCATCACAATGAGTAGTAGGAGCAACATCATGTGGGAGAGATACCTTTCTACCTTTGTTTCTCCTTCTTTTCTTTTTCTTCTTCACATTATGTGTGGGTTCAACCTTCTTCTTGGAGCTCCTTATAGATGAGATTGGTTGAATAGAAAGCTCCTCCTTGTTACCCGATTCATCATAAGAAATAATAGGAGGATATTGGGAAGTCTCTTCCCTTTCATTAGTATTCTCTTCATCTTCTATTTGCTTTCTTTTCTTTAGTTAACTAGAAGTGCGACCCGCGCATTTGCGCGGCTAGATTTGTTATGTTTGGTTATATATTACTTCTATTTAATTTCAATTTCCAGTTTGTTGGCTCAATCCATGTATTTTTATAAACATCACTAATGGTCAAGAGTTTAAAATGTGGACTACGTAGAAAGGAACAAACTTTTAAGTAGATTTTTTTCTTTTTTGGTTAATACAAATTTAACCCATATAAGTACTAAAATTGTTTTATGTAACATTTTATTTATAAAATAAAATAGTGGGAAGTGACATAGCAATCAATTATCAATTTCCATGACATAATAATCACTAACATTTGAGTGTTTCTAACTTCCACTAAATTACCAAAAAACATATTGCCATTATAGCACACGAGAGTGCCATTATAGCACATGGGAGTGGCATCGATACTCAATATGCATACACGGGGCTTATGTTAAACTGAAATTATGCCTGAAGGCAACATACCATCAAGATTGTTCTCGCACATATTTAATGAAGCCAGCTTAGGTTGTTCACTTAATTTTTTTGAATCAATAGGGGAAAATATATATTAGTGATAAAGCACTAAGTTAATCATATACATTGTGTTATAATTTTTTTTGTTCAACTCTAAGTTTATTGATCCTCCTTGTTAGAATATCATCAAACAGAGCATGAGAAGACCAAATGTGTCAGAACAATATGCACAACATAGAAGTTCAAACAAAAAAATTATGTTGTCTGCTTATTCGATGATACAGACTACATTGAATGTCCACAGAGATAATGGCTTATTAATATGGTAGTTTTTGTTCATATACAGGAACTTGTGAACCTTTTGTTTTTGTCCTTTCAAGAACAGTATAATGAGGAACTTCACATTGTGTTGTCACATTGGCTGGAAAATACTATCATATATATTAAACAACTACACTTAGTAACATTGTTAAGTTTAATAAAATATACAAAAATAAAATTTGGTCAGTGCTCCAACAATCAGATGCCCACAGAAATGAAGGACAAAGACATCGTCAAATAAATATAGTGATCCAATCTGCATCGTACTATTCTGACTCGTTGCGAGCATAACAAAATATATGGAGCATTTTCTATTACCTACGAAATTTCATCAAAAGTAATAACTGAGTAAACCTACATGGCTTTACATGGCAATTGTCATACCACAATTCTTTCATACCATGATATCCGGTGGAAAATACCACATGATGATATTCATCCAATAAGAAATATTCGGCAAGGAGAGATCGTGCAGTCATCATGATAAATTAAGTAAACCTGGGAGTAGGGCTTGTAATGCATATGGGCCGCTTCGAGCTTATGAGGGTATTTAATCCAACATCAATTATAATAATCTTTATACTGTAACCTAAGAATTTACAGCACATGGAAATGGAGAGGTTCCCGAATGTATTATCTAAATGGTTAGTTTGAGTTGTACACACATATAGTATGTTGATAATACGCAGTGACCTCTCTCCCCTAGAAACCAAATCAAAGTTAAATTAATTTCACCATAGTCTTTTGACCAGAGTCTAAAAAGGTCCCTTAGTAACCAATATTTGGCATAGGTTGGATAATTTATCATGCAAAGAATTAAAGGAGTGCATGGTACAACCTTAGAATAAAGGTACATGACTTTAATATATAATTTTGAGTAGCAGACAAAAATAGCGACTCAAACTCTTGAAGGGATGAATGGAGAAACAAAACATGAATAACCAAGATTTCTCGAAGACAATCTAGGACGTATTTAAAATGCATCGAGTTGGTGGAGACAACATTAGAAGCGAGTCATCCTCATTGCCTACCGATTGTGTAAACCACTATCCACTGAATAATTCATATAAGCTCTTTATTTTTATTTGTCTGCTTCTTGTTGTTTATAATAACCCCACAAATTTCTATAATTCAGTAGAACTACTCACCACCTCGTATAATTATTAAAAAAAATGGTCAGTTGAACTGCTGATGAATCTAATACTGTATATAAGTCAACAGAGTTGAAATATTTCTTTGAATACTCATATTACAAATAAAATACATATGGGGCTCCGTAAGAAACTGGTATAAAAGAACATCAACTACGATACCGAACTTGCCATGGTTCTGATGTGGAATTGGCACTATTTAATCTGGCGGTACCAATATGATAATGACACAGTATCCTCTGAATGCTCGTGGTAGATAAAAATCAGAATCCTTTATCTTTGTTGTTTCCTTAGCAAATAAAGAACCAATTAGAGAAGTAGGAATAGTTCAGTACATTTCAGTAGTGCATTCAGAGAAATACATACCACATTGTCCTTCCATCTATCATATGTGATGATCACGTATGTTAGTTACAGAACCTTTATGTGCTCTACATAAGCACTGAAACATTATGTAATTCAATGGTAGGTATTGACAGCCGCATGCATTTCCTAGAGAACCTAATTAACAACCAAATCAGAATAGAACCCGAGAACACATCAATTTGATATTAGACCTCTGAATCAAGTCATCTGGGTAGTCAGGAAACATTGTAATCTGAAAGAAGGAACATCAATCATGATAAGAATGGAATAGCTCTGAACATGTATATCACCCGGAGACACGCTGCACATCAGCTCCTATATTAAACAGCTGAGGGTGCATAAAGACTGGCAAAAAAGAATATGTATTTATTTTATGTAGAGGTCACAAATGCATTTTCTAAAAGCAAAGTTGAAAACAAAACCGACTTGATATATAACCACCATCAGAATACCCGGAGATCACTAAATAAATTCTTCACTGAGTTTGCTTCTTGATGCTAAATGCACAATCAAAATGTCGAATCAGGAAATGAAACAGTAGCACGTCACCTTCGTGGATAACATGCATAACAGTGATTACATGTGGTCGTAGCTTGGAGCGATGAAAATGCTGGATCTGTCTGCAAGATCACCACCTCAGCTTCACGTCCTGGAGATGGTTCACCTTCACCATACAATAAAAGAACCATGTGGACCGGAAATTGTACAACTCAAGTACTCGTTCATCAGTATCTGGAAACTATATATGTATAGGAAGCTATCATAATACATAAGTCTAGTCATTGTATATCTTTGTTTATTAGTAAAATGCCAAATAATTTGGATATATAGTACAATGCATAAAATTATGAGTTTTGAAATATTAAAAATCTAGATAGGAAAACAGTAATCCTACACAACAAAGGTTCACCCTATACTCTTCCAGCACGACACGCCGCTGGATTTGGCTTGAGGCTGCACGCACACCATATTGCTTTGGTTAAGCTACATTAAGTATTCGGTGTTGCTGGCTTTCTGCTTGATAGGATCAAGACCATCCTAGCTGAACCTGCTCTGTTCCACTTCCACTACAATATAATCGCGGCTCTAGAGAAGTACGCTCATGGATAGGCATGTAAATTTCATAGCAATTTTTTTCTTGATATCACGGCAGGTATGAAGATAATTTATCGACACATTCAATGAATTTCAGGAAAGGTTACTTGCCAGTGGATTTTGAGAACCGAGGACAAACTCAGTAACATCGGAGAGGTAAATCGCTGTGCTTTGCATCCTCTCTATTTCTTCAATGGGAAATGCACCAATGTTATGGAAGCATGACAGTCTATTTAAAAGACCATCTGAACACCTCACCGGCTCGTCCTAGGCTGCATCAACCATCACCATCGGAACACCTCGCTGGCTCGTCCTAGATTGCAGTCATCACCACAGCAGTGTCACGTTGGACTCCTTTCCCATGGGGCTCTGCACATCCTCTTTGCTCTACATAGGTGGAGGGGTAGGGCCATGATAAGGTGATGGAGATGATCCGCCCCTACCACTTGCATCAACTATCATGCCTAGGTAGATTCATCTGTCGGCCAACAATAGATGATGGATTCCTGCGTGGCCAGAACTTTAAAGATGATGATATTGAAGATTTCCATGGTATTGGAGAGAAATATGATCACAGCTACAGAAAACGGATTGGATCATACCTTGTTTCCTATATCAATTCCAGCATGAGGAACAGTTTTGGCGCTGAAGGCATGAAGAAAAGAAGCGGCAGCCTGCAGTAGCACCAAATCCCCGTCGTATTGTTTCAATACTTCTTCTCTCACGGAATCAACCAAACTGCTCCTCGTATGAGCTGTGGTGAGAAGAACATGTATAGGGGGTGAAGGGCACCTTCAGGATATAGAAGATGGCAACGCCAGACAGCCATTGATGGCACGGAGAAGGGATATATCAATGGGAGATGCGGAGATGGCAGATTGGATCGATTGGAAGATTTTTAGTTTCTCTTTTTCCTGAATAACGGGGGCGAGATGCCGAGATGGTCGCAAAACAGGGAGAGGCTCCGGAGACATACGCATGGGGAGGGTAGAACGCTGCAAGGCTACGGATCGACGGCAATCAGATCAGGATTACTTTCTCTCATGTCATTGCCTTATTTGAATCAACCTCCTATAGAAACACAATTTGTTTCCGTTACGAATTCTAGTGTACTACCTTAATTGGAGATAGTCAACCCTTTTCTTTTTTACATCAGAGATGGTCAACCTTTAATTTTCCTTGCATTGCACGTACATGCATTGTGGCTGTACTTGACTATGTTTTTTATTTTTTCTGAAACTATACGTGTCTATGTTTGAGTCGGTCACAGCTTTTACACGTGACCATAGACCACGAAGTCACATGATTTTCCTCTATTCTTTCCAACTTTATTCACGCGCCTTGTACGTGTCAATTCAATATAGATAATTTTGTAACTTTTTCCATGTAACGGTTAAGCTACATTAAGTATTCGGTGTTGCTGGCTTTCTGCTTGATAGGATCAAGACCATCCTAGCTGAACCTGCTCTGTTCCACTTCCACTACAATATAATCGCGGCTCTAGAGAAGTACGCTCATGGATAGGCATGTTAATTTCATAGCAATTTTTTTCTTGATATCACGGCAGGCATGAAGATAATTTATCGACACATTCAATGAACTTCAGGAAAGGTTACTTGCCAGTGGATTTTGAGAACCGAGGACAAACTCAGTAACATCGGAGAGGTAAATCCACTGAAAAAAATAGCGCGCTATAACGCCGCTAATAGCACGCTATAGCATATAGAGAATTGTCTCGCTAAATAAATCAATGTACAATGCCTCGCTAATAGCACGCTATAGCGCGCTATAGCACGCAAATAGCATATTTTCAGGGGCCACGCTATTTTCTGTAGCACGCTATTTTTTTCATTGGGTAAATCGCTGTGCTTTGCATCCTCTCTATTTCTTCAATGGGAAATGCACCAATGTTATGGAAGCATGACAGTCTATTTAAAAGACCATAAGAACACCTCACCGGCTCGTCCTAGGCTGCATCAACCATCACCATCGGAACACCTCGCTGGCTCGTCCTAGATTGCAGTCATCACCACGGCAGTGTCACGTTGGACTCCTTTCCCATGGGGCTATGCACATCCTCTTTGCTCTACATAGGTGGAGGGGTAGGGCCATGATAAGGTGATGGAGATGATCCGCCCCTACCACTTGCATCAACTATCATGCCTAGGTAGATTCATCTGTTGGCCAACAATAGATGATGGATTCCTGCGTGGCCAGAACTTTAAAGATGATGATATTGAAGATTTCCATTGTATTGGAGAGAAATATGATCACAGCTACAGAAAACGGATTGGATCATACCTTGTTTCCTATATCAATTCCAGCATGAGGAACAGTTTTGGCGCTGAAGGCATGAAGAAAAGAAGCGGCAGCCTGCAGTAGCACCAAATCCCCGTCGTATTGTTTCAATACTTCTTCTCTCACGAAATCAACCAAACTGCTCCTCGTATGAGCTGTGGTGAGAAGAACATGTATAGGGGGTGAAGGGCACCTTCAGGACATAGAAGATGGCAACGCCAGACAGCCATTGATGGCACGGAGAAGGGATATATCAATAGGAGATGCGGAGATGGCAGATTGGATCGATTGGAAGATTTTTAGTTTCTCTTTTTCCTGAATAACGGGGGCGAGATGCCGAGATGGTCGCAAAACAGGGAGAGGCTCCGGAGACATACGCATGGGGAGGGTAGAACGCTGCAAGGCTACGGATCGACGGCAATCAGATCAGGATTACTTTCTCTCATGTCATTGCCTTATTTGAATCAACCTCCTATAGAAACACAATTTGTTTCCGTTACGAATTCTAGTGTACTACCTTAATTGGAGATAGTCAACCCTTTTCTTTTTTACATCAGAGATGGTCAACCTTTAATTTTCCTTGCATTGCACGTACATGCATTGTGGCTGTACTTGACTATGTTTTTTATTTTTTCTGAAACTATACGTGTCTATGTTTGAGTCGGTCACAGCTTTTACACGTGACCATAGACCACGAAGTCACATGATTTTCCTCTATTCTTTCCAACTTTATTCACGCACCTTGTACGTGTCAATTCAATATAGATAATTTTGTAACTTTTTCCATGTAACGTAATATCTTTAAATCTCGGCCGTAAATATTAGCGATCAACGATGTGTATTATTTCAGATTATGTGGAAGAACGTGGTGTCTTTTTTTACTTGTGTTTTAATTATATAATAGATTGGCAATATAAGGATTTTCAATGCAATTCACCGCACAATACAAATAAATCTCCTCTAGATCAGAATCAACAAATCTATCAAGATTAAATTTTGGAATAACCTTAGTTATACGTTTCATATCTTCATACCCCAAAAGAAGACTAAGCTCTTTATGATGCTCAAGGGTAATCAAGCTATCACAATTTTTGGACACGATTCGATCATGAAACAATTTGCATTAGAGATTTAAGTGACCATGTTCATTGCAAAGTTCACAAGGAGCGTGAAATATATTGAATTTTTCAGCACAAACATCAAGACTTTCTTGCAACAATTTAGCTTCTGAATGCTTATGCCTGCAATATCTATCTTCCCTATTTGGTGTGTACTTGCAAACCCGATTCACTCCACAAAAATTGACATGCTGATAGGAGACATTTTCATCATAACTAGTGCAATCATCATTAGTACTATGGATATTCAAAGAGTTTTACTAACAACATTGCAATCATGCTCATCATTCAAAGATTTAGTACCAAGCATTTTAATGCATTCTTCTTCTAGCACTTGAGCACAATTTCCCTTTTCATCAGACTCACGAAAGATATTAAAAAGATGAAGCGTATGAGACAAACTCAATTCCATTTTTTAGTTTTCTTTTACAAACTAAACTAGTGATAAAACAAGAAACAAAAAGATTGGATTGCAAGATCCAAAGATATACCTTCAAGCACTCACCTCCCCAGCAACGGCGCCAGAAAAGAGCTTGACGTCTACTACACAACCTTCTTCTTGTAGACGTTGTTGGGCCTGCAAGTGCACAGGTTTGTAGGACAGTAGCGAATTTCCCTCTAGTGGATGACCTAAGGTTTATCAACCTGTGGGAGGCATAGGATGAAGTTGGTCTCTCTCAAACAACCGTGCAACCAAATAACAAAGAGTCTCTTGTGTTCCCAACACACCCAGTACAATGGTAAATTGTATAGGTGCACTATTTCGGCGAAGAGATGGTGATACAAGCGCAATATGGATTGTAGATATAGGTTTTTGTAATCTGAAAATATAAAAACAGCAAGGTAACTAATGATAAAAGTGAGCGTAAACGGTATTACAATGGTAGGAAACAAGGCCAAAGGTTCATCCTTTCACTAGTGCAAGTTCTCTCAACAATAATAACATAATTGGGTCATATAACTATCCCTCAACAGGCAACAAAGAGTCACTCCAAAGCCACTAATAGCGGGGAATGAACGAAGAGATTATGGTAGGGTACGAAACAACCTCAAATTTATCCTTTCTGCTCGATCTATTCAAGAGTCCGTAGTAAAATAACACAAAGCTATTCTTTCCGTTCAATCTATCATAGAGTTCATACTACAATAACACCTTAAGACACAAATCAACCAAAACCCTAATGCCACCAAGATACTCCATTGTCACCTCAAGTATCCGTGGGCATGATTATACGATATGCATCACACAATCTCAGATTCATCTGTTCAACCAACACAAAGTACTTCAAAGAGTGCCCCAAAGTTTATACCAGAGAGTCAAGACGAAGACGTGTGCCAACCCCTATGCATAGGTTCATGGGCGGAACCCGCAAGTTGATCACCAAAATATACATCAAGTGGATCACGTGATATCCCATTGTCACCACAGATAAGCACGGCAAGAGATACATCAAGTGTTCTCAAATCCTTAAAGACTCAATCCGACAAGATAACTTCAAAGGGAAAACTCAATTCATCACAAGAGAGTAGAGGGGGAGAAACATCATAAGATCCAACTATAATAGCAAAGCTCGCGATACATCAAGATCGTGCCATAGAGAGAACACGAGAGAGAGAGAGAGAGATCAAACACATAGCTACTGGTACATACCCTCAGCCCCGAGGGTGAACTAATCCCTCCTCGTCATGGAGAGCGCTGGGATGATGAAGATGGCCACCGGTGAGGGATCCCCCCTCCGGTAGGGTGCCAAAACGGGCTCCCGGGAGGTTTTTGGTGGCTACAGAGGTTTGCGGCGGCGGAACTCCTGATCTATCTTCTTCTTCGATGTTTTTAGGGTATATGGGAATATATAGGCGAAAGAAGTCGGTCGGGGGAGCCTCGAGGGGCCCACAAGGGTGGAGGGCGCGCCCAGGGGGGGTGGGCACGCCCCCTATCTCGTGGCCTCCTCGACGTTTCCCTGGCTTGCACTCCAAGTTCCCGGGATTGCTTCTGTTCCAAAAATAACTTTTCTGAAGGTTTCATTCCGTTTGGACTCCGTTTGGACTCCGTTTGATATTCCTTTTCTTCGAAACACTGAAATAGGCAAGAAAACAGCAATATGGGCTGGGCCTCCGGTTAGTAGGTTAGTCCCAAAAATGATATAAAAGTGTAAAGTAAAGCCCACCTCATCCTCTCCGGCATCAAGCCCTGACTAGTCGAGCCACTAGAGCGCTCGGCCGGCTGCTGGATCGATGAGTTGTCGGTCGTCCTCTGGAGCCTGCGCACCACTCCGAACAAGTCAACCGGCTTCACTCCTTTCTTCCTTGTGTACGGGACCAAGGCTATCATACCAACCGACATCGAGTTCGACTCACCTCGCATCACCATGTACACGGAAGCGGAGGCGAAGGAAGCACGAGAAGACGATGTAGATATGCTGGAAGAGGGCCGGCTGTTGGCACTCAGCCGGTCCGCCATATACCAGCAGAGCCTATGCCCCTACCACAGTCGGGAGGTCAAGCCAAGATCCTTCCAAGAGGGAGACCTTGTGCTCCGGCTGATCCAGCGAACAGCCGGCCAACACAAGCTCTCGGCCCCTTGGGAAGGCCCCTTCATCATCAGCAAAGGCTTGGGCAATGACTCCTACTACCTGATCGATGCACAGAAGCCTAGGGAACACAAGAGGGATGACTCCGGCAAGGAATCAGAGTGCCCATGGAATGCAAACCTCCTTCGAAGATTTTTACAGTTGATGCAGTATGTACCATGCTACCTTTTGTATCAAGCGCAAGACATTGGGTCCCCCGAGGACCACTCGGGGACGACCCTTTCTATCTATATGATAAGTTTTATGCCTATGAATGTATTATTTCATTCTTCTGCCTGGCATCGGGTTCGACTAGTCGGCCTGGGGGCTTGCCGCCTTGTATTATGTCAGTGCTACCTGTAGTCGGACAAGTAATGTGTCGGCATCTAAGCCCTCTCTTGCCACAAGCCGCAGCTCGCAGAGTGACTATCGGGCTGGCAAGAGTTAAATGTAGGAAACGATGCCCACATGAAAAATGGCTAAGGACAAAAGCATTTACGTAAGATAGGCCGGCTTCTCGCCTCACCGATAGCCGGCCGGCTGGTTTCTTACTTACCTTGCTACGTTCTAAAAGGCCGAAGTAGTTTCCCTCCCAAATGGCTAAGTACTTGACCCATCCACAGTCCGCAAAGCGGCCGCCTAGCTGGCAAGGCCGCAACCAAGGGAGAGTGGCAAAGGAAAAAGCCAAAAGAACAAAACGCAAGACAAGTTGGAATTCGGCACAAGCACAACACATGCGAGACAATATTTACATAGCAAGGCATTTAAGCCGGAATTCAACAAGTTTGAATACATGCCCAGCGGGTGGAACTGCGCGAATTTAATGATCTTGTTCAAAAGACTACAAAGCAGGAAGAGATAAAATAAAAATTGGCCGCCTAGGCCAAGGGAGCAGCAGGGGGGTCTGGCCGGCTGGTGGAGCCGGCAGCACCGGCTCAGGGAATGGCCGGGTGCCGAGTCTCGGCTTGCTCGTCTCCAGCAGCAGTTGATGCGCTCGCACACGGCTCGTTGCTCGAGGCACGGTCGAGCCGAGGCTGGCCATCCGCTCCATCCGCCGGCGCGTCGTCTTCATCATCCGGGTTCAGCCCGAACCAGTTCGGCGGCGCCTCGGCACCCTCCTCGTCCAGCTCGGGAATGAAGAAGCCGGTCTCAGTGTACTTAGTGATCGCCGCGGCGCGTTGAATGAGATCATGCCTCACCGCCACCAACTCTGTGTTGGCTTCCTACCGGAACATGGCCAACTGGGCTAGGTCTAGCCCAGGATACCACGCCTTGACGAACTCCAAGGCCCGTCATGCGGTTGCCCGGGCTGAGGAGCCCTTCCACGCCTCGAAGCGGCCGATAGCTACATCCAACCAGTCGGCAGTCCGACTGGGGGTGCATGGAGCTTGGACGCCTGGCCAGAGGGCGGAGATCACCTAGGCTCTGACACGCTGCAGCCGGTGGAGCATCTGATGAGCCGGCTAAAGACGAGCCTGGACGGCAAGAAGCTGCTCGTCGAGCGTCTGAGGGGCATTGGGCGCGATCTCCATACCAGCCTGCCTTCGCTCATCACAGCGAGCTTCAATGGCTTGGCTAGCAGCAACGGCTTAACCTGGGAAGTACTCTGCGCAAGAAGGAAAAAGAAGCATGAAGCCGGAAGCCAGATCATATAACAATCGGCAAATGAAAGAAAGAAGAAGACAAATCACCATCGACCATGTCCTCGGTGCGGCTGTAGCCGTCGTTCAACGCCCTCTTCGTATCGGCCCAGTTCGAGCACAGAATCTCGAACTCGGCCTGGAGACTAGCCTCGCTGTCCTTCGCCTTCTAGAGGGCCGCCTTGTGACGATCCGCCTGGTCAGCCAGCTCCTTGACCAGACAGTCGCGCTCCTGGGCCACCTTGTTGCACTCCTCCTCCTTGGCGCGCAGCGCGGTTTGGGCTTCGCCCAGCTGCTACTGCAAGGTGGCGTTGGCTCCTGCAAAGACAAGAAAGAAAAGATGGTCAACGATCAACAAAGAAGGCAAGAAGTTGCCGGGGAGATTCGGCCCGACTACTCATCAGTCGGCCCGAATCTCGGGGACTACACCCGGCGGGTGCGCTGACGCGCCCCCGCGAGATAGAGAAGGCTGAGTGCTTACTCCGGCTCTTGGTCAAATCAGCGATCTGCTGGGCCAGCTCCTGGACCTGGGAGTTGAAGGCGGCCGCATGGATGTTGTGATAATCCTGCAACAAAGACAACAGAAGAAAAAACAAGTTAGCACTCGAGCCTACCTAAAAGTTCCAGGCCGCCTGCTCAGCAGCCGGCCCGGAACTCAGGGACTACACCTAGTGGGTGCACTGATGCGCCCCCATGGAAGATTACAAGAATCAAAAACAAGAAACATACCCGGATGGCCGCTCGCGATGCCAGGAACTCGTGAGTACAATGCTGGAGAGCGGTGGCCTGAGCCTGGAGCCGGACCCGGACGCCCTGCACGGTCGCGTTCAGAACTGCCATTCTGCCCCGAGGCGTCCACTCCGGCGGAGCAGCACCGGTGGCCTCCACATCTGGGGCCGATGAGCTTGTGGCCCCGACCTTCTGCTGGCGTGGCGCCAAAGCCGCCTTCACCACGCCGGTGTGTCGGAGTGCGGACCATGGGGGTCGCCCCCACCACCAGCTCGCCACCAGCCGGAGGCGCCGATGGTGCGTCAGGCCAGCTGCTTTGGGCCTCAGCGCTTGGTGCTGGCGGGGGCATCTTCGCCCCCAGGATGATGCCGTTGCCCCCTCCCCTCTCCATGATCGGCTAGTCGTTGTTGGCTCCTCCAGTCGGCACCGGGATCTCGGGTGCGGGTGGCGCGGCACGTAGGGGGATGACAAGTCGTGGAGTCTGGCCGCGTGCGGCCTCTCCCTCTTCTACTTTGGCGGCCGCGGCGGCCTGGATCTTGGCTGCGGCGTCCGCTTGGGCCTTGAACGTGGTGTCGGCATGGGCATTAGCGGCCGCATCCGCATCCTCATGCGCCATCTAGGCCGCCTCCACCCTTTGCCACACCGCCTCCTCCCGCTCTTCATGCACCTCCTACGCGTTCCTCTCCATCGCCGCCTGGAGCTCATCGCTCGGGTCCACACGGCGGGTGTTGGCAGAGCCCTCCTCCGTCCAGACCACGGAGGCAGCATCGAACCGCTCAAGAGAGAGCGGAGCCCTGCTCAAGAAAAATAAAAATAAATTCAGAAAGAAGTTGCAAGAAAAAAGGAGAAAGGACGCGAGAGGAATCAAACACTTACGCAGACACCATCAGGGGCTGCTTCACTGTCTTCTGAAACTGGGCCACCTTCGCGGCGGCCTCGTCCCGCCTGATCGCTGCCACCGACCTCTTGGGTTTCTTCGGCCCACTGCCGTATGATACGTCTCGAACGTATCTATAATTTATGAACATTCATGCTATTTTATTATCTGTTCTGAATGATTACGGGCTTTATTATAGACTTTTATATTACTTTTGGGACTAACCTACTAACCGGAGGCCCAGCCCATATTGCTGTTTTATTGCCTGTTTCAGTATTTCGAAGAAAACGAATATCAAACGGAGTCCAAACGGAATGAAACCTTCGGGAGCATGATTTTTAGGAAGGATATGATCTGGGAGACATGGAGTTCACGTCAGAAGATCATCGAGGAGGCCACGAGACAGGGGGGCGCGCCCACCCCCCTGGGCGCGCCCTACCCTCTCGTGGGCCCCTCGAGGCTCTCCCGACTAACTTCTTTCGCCAATATAAGCCTATGTACCATAAAAACATCGAATATCAAGATAGATCAGGAGTTCCGCCGCCGCAAGCTTCTGTAGCCACCAAAAACCTCTCGGGAGCCCGTTCCGGCACCCTACCGGAGGGGGAACCCATCACCGGTGGCCATCTTCATCATCCCGACGCTATCCATGACGAGGAGGGAGTAGTTCACCCTCGGGGCTAAGGGTGTGTACCAGTAGCTATGTGTTTGATCTATCTCTCTCTCTCGTCCACCAGAGCGGCCGACTCCTAGCAGGCGGCCCACCCTCGCGTCCTTAAAGTTTGCAGCCACATAACAACGACGAGATGGGGCATGGCTACAGTACAGCCTGCCACCCCCGAATCTAGGAACACACGTGGCCACAGTGTAGCATACCAGGCGGCCATCCCTAGCCCGGCGCAGCACTATTGCCACGCTGCCCATGATATCTTCCATGGCAGGGGGAGCCATGCTCCCACGACGGGCTGCCGGTACGGCCCGCAGGCGGCGGGCCCTACCTGTCCGTGAGATGCGAGAGGGCGGCAAGCTCTGACCAGTCGTCATAGGTGGAGGCCGACTCCCACCAGTCGGCCCTCCCCTTCCCTTGAAGTTTGTGCGCCATTCACCAGATAAGACGGGCTGTGGCTACAGTGAGCGCTCGCTGATACGTCTCCAATGTATCGATAATTTATGAAGCATTCATGCTATTTTATTATCTGTTTTGAATGATTATGGGCTTTATTATACACTTATATATTACTTTTGGGACTAACCTATTAACCGGAGGCCCAGCCCATATTGCTATTTTATTGCCCGTTTTAGTATTTCGAAGAAAAGGAATATCAAACGGAGTCCAAACGGAATGAAACCTTCGGCAGCGTGATTTTTGGAACGAACGTGACCCAGGAAACTTGGAGTGCAAGCCAGGGGAGCATCAAGGAAGCCACGAGATAGGGGGGCGCGCCCACCCCCCTGGGCGCGCCCTACCCTCTCATGGGCCCCTCGAGGCTCCCCCGGCCGACTTCTTTCGCCTATATAAGCCTACGTACCCTAAAAACATTGAGACAGAAGATAGATCAGGAGTTCCGCCGCCGTAAGCCTTTGTAGCCACCAAAAACCTCTCGGGATCCCGTTCCGGCAACCTGCCGGAGGGGAGACCCATCACCGGTGACCATCTTCATCATCCCGGCGCTCTTCATGACGAGGAGGGAGTAGTTCATCCTCGGGGCTGAGGGTATGTACCAGTAGCTGTGTGTTTGATCTCTCTCTCTCTCGTGTTCTCTCTATGGCACGATCTTGATGTATCGCGAGCTTTGCTATTATAGTTGGATCTTATGATGTTTCTCCCCCTCTACTCTCTTGTGATGAATTGAGTTTTCCCCTTGAAGTTGTCTTGTCGGATTGAGTCTTTAGTGATTTGAGAACACTTGATGTATGTCTTGCCGTGCTTATCTGTGGTGACAATGGGATATCACGTGATCCACTTGATGTATGTTTTGGTGATCAACTTGCGGGTTCCGCCCATGAACCTATTCATAGAGGTTGGCACACGTTTTCGTCTTGACTCTCGGGTAGAAACTTTGGGGCACTCTTTGAAGTACTTTGTGTTGGTTGGATAGATGAATCTGAGATTGTGTGATGCATATCGTATAATCATGCCCACGGATACTTGAGGTGACAATGGAGTATCTAGGTGACATTAGGGTTTTGGTTGATTTGTGTCTTTAGGTGTTATTCTAGTATGAACTCTTGAATAGATTGATCCGAAAGAATAACTTTGAGGTGGTTTCGTACCCTACCATAATCTCTTTGTTTGTTCTCCGCTATTAGTGGCTTTGGAGTGACTCTTTGTTGCATGTTGAGGGATTGTTATATGATCTATTTATGTTATTATTGTTGAGAGAACTTGCACTAGTGAAAGTTTGAACCTTAGGCCTTGTTTCCTACCATTGCAATACAGTTTACACTCACTTTTATCATTAGTTACCTTGCTGTTTCTATATTTTCAGATTACAAAAACCTATATCTACCATCCATATTGCACTTGTATAACCATGTCTTCGCCGAACTAGTGCACCTATACAATTTACCATTGTATTGGGTGTGTTGGGGATGCAAGAGACTCTTTGTTATTTGGCTGCAGGGTTGTTTAGAGAGACCATATTCATCCTACGCCTCCCACGGATTGATAAACCTTAGGTCATCCACTTGAGGGAAATTTACTACTGTCCTATAAACCTGTGCACTTGCAGGCCCAACAACATCTACAAGAAGAAGGTTGTGTAGTAGACATCAAGCTCTTTTCTGGCGCCGTTGTCGGGGAGGCTAGGTAAGCGGCACTCACACCCCGTCAACTAAGCTCTTTACTGGCGCCGTTGCCGGGGAGGTGAGTGCTTGAAGGTATATCTTTAGATCTTGCAATCGAATGTTTTTGTTTCTTGTTTTATCACTAGTTTAGTTTATAAAATAAAAACTACAAAAAATGGAATTGAGTTTGCCTCATACGCTTCATCTTTTTAATATCTTTCGTGAGAATGATGGAAAGGAAAATTGTGCTCAAGTGCTAGAATAAGAATGCATTAGAATGTTTGGTACTAGATCTTTGTATGATGAGCATGATTGCAATGTTGTTAGTATGAATTCCTTGAATATCCATGATGCTAATGATATGCAAAGCCACAAGCTTGGGGAAGCTATGTTTGGTGAAGATGATATTTTTTGTCCCCCAAGATTTGATGGGAAAATTTATTATGATGAAAGCATGCCTCCTATTTATGATGATTATATTGATGAAAGTGGGTTTGGAATAGTGTCAACTTTAGGAAGTAATGATCCCACTATTTTGGAGGATGTTGAATATTATTGTGAAAGTGGATTTGGAGAGGTCATGACTTTATTTAGTGATGAATCCACTATTTCGGAAGAGGTTCCAATTGATTATGAGAACAAAGTTGCTATCTATGATGATTATTGTGATGACTTGTATGCTATTAAGAATAATGATAACCATGAAACTTGTCATCATGATTTTAGTTTTCAATTGGATTATGTCTCACATGATAATTATTTTGTTGAGGTTACTCCCACTATTCCGAATGAGAAGAATTTTGTTTATGTGGAGAGTAGTAAATTTTCTATGCTTGTAGATCATGAAAAGAATGCTTTAGGTTCTGGTTATATTATTGAATTAGTTCATGATGCTACTGAAAATTATTATGAGGGAGGAATATATGCTTGTAGGAATTGCAATAATATCAAGTTTCCTCTCTATGTGCTTAAAATTTTGAAGCTATGCTTGTTTTACCTTCCTATGCTAGTTGATTGTTGTTCCCATAAGTTGTTTTCTCACAAAATCCCTATGCATAGGAAGTGGGTTAGACTTAAATGTGCTAGTCATATGCTTCATGACGCTCTCTTTATGTTTCAATCCTTATCTTTTATGTGAGCATCATTGCCGTCATCATGCCTAGCTAGAAAGGCATTAAAGAAAAGCGCTTGTTGGGAGACAACCTAATATTTATCCTTACTGTTTTTGTGTGTTCACATGATTATGTGACTGTAGTAATCATGTTTTATATCTTTTGTTTTAATAAATTTCCAAGTAAGACCTTTAGGATAGCTTACGGTGATAGTTGTGTTGATCCTGCTGAAAATCAGAAACTTTTGCACCCAGTAAATTAGTTTTGGTAATTCACAGAAACGTGGTTCTGATCTGATTAATTTTTCTCTAGATTGGTACGCAAATTTCATAGGACTTCCTAATTTGGTAGGATTTTTGGAGTTCCAGAAGTATACGTTTGGTACAGATTACTACAGACTGTTCTGTTTTTGACAGATTCTGTTTTCTATGTGTTGTTTGCTTATTTTGATGAATCTATGAGTAGTATCGGAGGGTATGAACCATATATAAGTTAGAATACAGTAGATATTACACCAATATGAATTTAGAATGAGTTCATTACAGTACCTAAGTGGTTGTTTTATTTCTTATACTAACGGAGCTTACGAGTTTTCTGTTGAGTTTTGTGTTGTGAAGTTTTCAAGTTTTGGGTAAGGATTCAATGGACTATGGAATAAGGAGTGGTAAGAGCCTAAGCTTGGGGATGCCCAACGCACCCCAAGGTAATATTCAAGGACAAGCAAGAGCCTAAGCTTGGGGATGCCCCGGATGTCATCCCCTCTTTCGTCTTCGTTCATCGGTAACTTTACTTGGAGCTATATTTTTATTCACCACATGATATGTGTTTTGCTTGGAGCGTCATTTTATTTTGTTAGTATTTGCTTTCTGTTATTTAGGCTAATGTTTTTCATCTATGTTTTCAATAAAAATGTCAACGATAGCCTTTACCATGTTTATTTTGCTAGTATACATGTTGCTGTTTGAAGACAGAAAGTTTGCCACTCTTGCAAAAATTCCCTAGAAAAGTCAGATAATGATATAATGATGAAACCTTTTGCATGATGAGCTCTGATAAATTTAATACAGTGGGAATTTTCTCTCATAATTTTTTGAGTTAGGGAAGTATGATGAATCTTACATTCTTTACAGACTATACTGTTTTGGCAGATTGCTATTATGTTTGCATTGTTTGCGTATGTTTGCTTGTTTAATGATTCTATTTGAGGATAGGAGTATCAAATATGCAGAGATAATTAGTATTCAATGTTGAATAATAATTTTAATAATTTGTTATAGTAGAAAATGATAAGGTTTTGCAATGGTTTATACTAACCTGTCTCACGAGTTCTTCTTGAGTTTGGTGTGGATGAAGCTTTTGATAAAAGATAGAAACCATAATATGAGAGGAATTAAGGAGACACAAAAGTTCAAGTTTGGGGATGCCCAAGGCACCCCAAGATAATATATCAAGAAGTCTCAAACATCTAAGCCTGGGGATGCCCCGGTAGGCATCCCACCTTTCTTCTTCAACCACTATCGGTTAGTATCGGTTGAGCCTAAGTTTTTGCTTCTTCACATGAGTTGTGCTATCCTTGCAATGTCATTTTATTATGTTTTGCTTGCTGTTTGAATACAATACCAAGATCTGAAATTCTTTAATGAGAGAGAGTCTTCACATAGTTACATAATTATTTAGCTACTCATTGATCTTCAGTTATATCTTTTTGAAGTAGTTTGTCTTTTACTCGTATGCTTCTTTTATATCCTATGAGTAAATTTTTGAATGAGTTGATTGTCATAAATCTGAATCTATATATGCCTCATTTGCTTATCCCATGGGGAGTAATGAATTCACATCTAAGAAGTAGAGGTTGTAAATTTATTGAAGGTTTGCAAGCATTGTATTGGTCATTTGAACAATTCATGAAATAATATTGAAGGAAGAGAGATTTCACATATAAATACACTATCCTAGACATCTTTTATAATTGGAAGCACTCATTAACTATGACATGCTAAAGAGTTGATGTTGGACAAGGAAGACAACGTAATGGTTTATGTTTTCCGACATCTCAGTTAAAGTATATTGTCATTGATCATTCAAACATGTTGAGCTTTCCTTTCCCCCTCTTGCTAGCCAAAATTCCTTGCACCAAGTAGAGATACTACTTGTGCTTCCCAATATCCTTAAACCCAGTTTTGCCATGAGAGTCCACCATACCTACCTATGGATTGAGTAAGATCCTTCAAGTAAGTTGTCATCGGTCCAAGCAATAAAAATTTCTCTCTAAATATGTATGATCTTTTGGTGTGAAGAAAATAGCTTTATACGATCTTGTTATGGAAGAAATAAAAGCGACGGACTACATAATAAAGGTCCATATACAAGTGGCAATATAAAGTGACGTTCATTCGCATTAAGATTTTATGCATCCAACCCTAAGAGCGTGACAACCTCTGCTTCCCTCTGCGAAGGGCCTATCTTTTATTTTATGTCTTTTACTTTATGCAAGAGTCAAGGTGATCTTCACCTTTCCCTTTTTCATTTTATCCTTTAGCAAGCACCTCATGTTGAAAAGATCCTGATATATATATCCAATTGGATGTAAGTTAGCTTGAACTATTATTGTTGACATCACCCAAAGGTGAATACATTGGGAGGCAACACTATAAGCCCCTATCTTTCTCAGTGCCCGATTGAAACTCCATAACCATTAGTATTGCGCGTGAGTGTTAGCAATTGTAGAAGACTATGATAGTTGAGTATGTGGACTTTGCTATTCCTGAAAATAAGATGAATTGCAATTGTTTGATGACTAAGAATGAAGTTTGCTAGTTTTCAAGAAAGTTTATGGTCTATGCTTTGACATGTGAATTGCTTGTTACTTTATCGTGAGAAGTTTTATGAGATGAACTACTGTTATGACTTATAATCATGCTAGAAAAGGTGATTGAAATTATCATTGATCAAACTTGTGGACTTTCTAGCATTCACACTTCATAAATTCTTTCTCTTATCATTTACCTACTCGAGGGCGAGTAGGAATTAAACTTGGGGATGCTGATACGTCTCCAACGTATCTATAATTTATGAAGCATTCATGCTATTTTATTATCTGTTTTGAATGATTACGGGCTTTAATATACACTTTTATTGTCAGAGTAATGGGCCACGGGTAGGCTAACCCGAGTCCCAGAACCTTTCAAGACATCGGGGCAGACTGCGCCCCTCAAGTATCTGCGGTGACTCCAAGATAAGCCGAGTCCCAGAGGCGACTCCCACACAAGCCGGGTCCCTAGAGGTGACTACAAGACGAGCCGAGTCCCAGCGGCGACTCCCATTCAAGCTGAGTCCCAGAGGCGATTCCAGGAAGCCGACTATGGGGAGTCGGCCCGCGACTCAAACCACCCTGACAATTAAAGGCAGGCATGGCCACAGTACGCCGTACCCACGGAGATCTCCGCCCGGCGCGACACTGTTGCCATGCCAGCCCTGACATCAGCCCTTGGGGCGGGGCCCTGTACCCACGACGCCCTATATGTACGTCCCGGAGACGGCGGGGCCTACCAGTCAGCAAGAGTGCCGAAGACGGCGAGAGCGCCCCGAGTCGGACCCGATGGGAGTCGGCCTACTCCTCCCACACGTCCCACATGCCGTTAACCAGATGCGACCGGGGAATTGCCACAGTGATCGCCCGCCAGGCGGCGGCACTGTTGCCATGACCCCCTGACCAAGCCCGCGTCATTACAAGCACGACTACAGTAATCTGCAGCTGGCAAGACCCGCCCGCGGCGGACACGGGCTGACGCCCTCGTACCAGGCCAGTCGGCGGGACCCACCAGTCGGCGGGCCCCAGGAGTCGGCGGAGAAGACGGCGCCTGAGAGACGGATGGCTGGGACCCGCACCTAGCCGGTTTTACCATTGTAACCCTGGGGGGTAGGCCTATATAAACCCCCCAAGGCACCCATGCAAAGGGGGGGGGGGATTCACTAGTATTAGACAGACCACAAGGGAAGGAGGGAGCTAGCCGTGCCCTCTCCAACCTCCAGAAACAGCTCTAGGAGCAAGCTTGTATTCACTTTGCCTTAGTGACCATGCGGAGACCCCGCAGAGCAGCAGTAGGGGTGTTATCTCCTCGGAGAGCCCTGAAGCTAGGTAAGATCCGCCGGCATGCATGTCTTCGCCTCATCTCGTTTCCAGGCACCGGCGACGTTCTACTCGCCCCACCATGATAAGCCATCCTTTGGCATATGTCGCACCCAACCCCCGACTTTTGGCGCCCACCGTGGGGCATGGTGCACCGTCGTCCGGAGATCTGTTCTCGACGGGAACCCTCTTCCTCCCTGGCAAGCGCAGCCAGCCAGGCTCGCTAGACGGAGTTTGCGTCGATGCGCTGCGCGGCGCTGAGGCCGCCTGTGCAGCGAGCTGCCTCGCCGAACTTGTCGGCGAGGTTCGCCTCTCCGACGAGCCTGCGTCTGACGCAGGCACGGGTGGCCCCGAAAGCCTTCTCGCGGGCCTCCTCGACCAAATCCACGTCACCGGCGAGCCTGCCGTGGACTTGGAGTCCGTAGGATCCACCGACCCGATGCTGGTCGACTCTGATGCCGTGTCGCTTGACACTTTCCCCACCAACATGGTGGTATATGACGAGCCGCTTCCTCACGAGGAGAGCGGCGGAAGCGCCGTAACGGAGGTGCTCGTCATCAGTCACGATGAGCGCTCCGGTGATGGAGCTCAGGACCCGCTCGACACGGCTCTGCAAGCCCTGATTGCGCCCATTCTAGAGGACGTAGATGCCGAGACGCTGGACACACGCCGCCTTCAGATCATTGAAGGCGCCAAGAAGCTGGCGAGCATGAGGCGCTTATCAGAAGCCTACCAGCGCGAAATGGATTGCACCGTGGGCGGCTCGCCGGCTCCGACTGGGCCTAGCCGCCTAGGCGCGGTCCGACAACGCGGCACGACCATCGCCGACTTGTTCGGGGCCAATCGCCCGGTATACGCCACCCCTGCGGAGAACATCCGCGCCGCCCAAGCGGCGACCGAAGAGCTGAAGAACTTCGAAGGCGAAGAGCGCCGCATGATGACGGAGCGAGTCTAGCAGCTCCTCGACGTAGTTGCTACGCAGAATGCGGCCGGCGACCGCACTGAGGCGCCACAGCAGCCAAACGACGACTTGTCTCCCCGCCGAGATCAGGGCGCGACGTCTCGGACGCCGACTGGTGGAGTCCGTGGAAGAAAAGACAAAGAGCCGGCTGTCAGTCACAGTCGGACTCGCATCACCATTTAGCGCGACCAAGACGGCCGTCTAAGAGCAGTAGAGCGGCAGGACGACTACCTGCCTCCCCCACCAAGAAGAGAACGGTGAGTTTCCCCGCCGCCTGTTGAGCATCCGACTCTCGGTGGTCGCCTTGGCCACCGAGAGGGAGTCGGAGAAAATGACGCTCGCCACCGGGTCGACCGACTCCACCGATCCCTGGTGCTGGAAGAAGATGAGCTGGGTCCACCTTGCTTTGGACCCCGCATCCGAGATGAGCCTTTTCCCAAAGGGTTCACGCTCCCCCAAGACACACCCAAGTACACCGGCGCCATGAAGCTGGAGGACTGGCTAGTTGATTACTCCACGGCCGTCAACATAGCGAACGGCAACAAGCGAGGTGCCGTGAAGTATGTTCCACTCATGCTCCAGGGTACGGCCCGGACATGGTTGAACAGTCTGAAGCTCCGCAGCATCAACAGCTGGGTTGACTTCACCGAGGCCTTCATCCGCAACTTCACAAGCACGTACAAGCGACCTCCTAAGCCGCGCCAGCTTTCCTTGTGCGTGCAAGGCCCTGACGAGTCAACACGCGACTACCTCACGCGCTGGGGCAAGCTTCGGAACTCCTGCGAGGGCGCACAACGTGCAGGCTATCGCGTACTTCACCGTCGGGTGCCGAGAAGGCACCCTCCTCAAGCACAAGCTCTTCTGTGACGATCCAGAAACCCTCGACGAACTGCTGGTCATAGCAGACAAGTACGCCACGGCCGACTCCTCCATGAAGACGGAAATTCAAGTCAATGCTACTGGCAAAGTGGCCCCTCAGCCTCCTAGAACTCCAGCTGGAGACACCAGTCAACGACAACAACAGAACGACAACAAACGCAAGGCCCAACAGCCGACTTCCAACAGTCGGCAGGTTGCGACAGTCGAAGATCAACAGCCGGAGGGGCAGCCTCCGGCCAAGCAACAGAAAGGCAGCAAATCTAACTGGTTGCCGGCCTTCTCTTACGAGCAGACTCTGGATGGTCCCTGCAAGTTCCATAGCGGCGCAAAGCCGTCAAACCATACCACCCGAAAGTGCCACTGGCTTACCAGAATCGCCAAGGGAGACAGCTTCCTTCCTCCCCTTTCTTCGCTGGGCCGCTTCCACCGCCGCCCAAAGAGTCGGCTGCATGGCTACCGGCGCAAGACAAGACGAGTACCCAGAAGAGCATGGAGCCTATGTGGTGTTCACCAGTGTGGCTGATGATCGGCGTAGCAGATGGCTGCAACAGCAAGAGGTGAACGCTGTGGCGTCAAATACTCCAGAGTTCATGCATTGGTCCGAGAAGCCTATCAGTTGGAGCAGAGCGGATCACCCAGAGGAGATGCCGAATCCGGGCTCCTATGCCCTGGTCCTAGGTGCTACCTTGGCCACTGATAGGCGGGCAGCCCGCTTTTCGAGAGTGCTGATAGACGGAGGCAGAGCATCAACATCCTGCATAAAGATACTATGGAGAAGCTAGAATCAGCAAAGACCGCTGCAGAGCAGCCGGACCTGTGTTCCACGGCATCGTGCTTGGCCTTTCCTGCCACCAATCGGCAAGATCCTCGATAGACGCTCTCTTCGGAGACAAAGATCATTTCGCCGAGAGCCAGCCTGGTTTGAGGTGGTGGACCTTGAAAGCCCATACCATGCGCTATTTGGCCGACCTGCACCGCCAAGTTCATGGTGGTTCCCCACCACGCCTACCTCAAGATGAAGATGCCGAGTTCCAAGGGGATTCGACCGTCCCCGGCGACTACAAGAAGTCATCCGCTTGCGCGGCTGAGAGTAGTCGGCTGGCCGAATCCCTGGTGATCGCAGCTGAGAAGGGCTCCTTGATCGGGTCGTGGCAATGGCCGGAAAGCAGCCAGAGATGTCACCTGACCCCAAGGAGTCGGAAGCTGAGGGTTCGTTCAAGCCGGCCAAACAGACTAAGAAGATACCCTTGGACCCGGAGCACCCAGAGAGGTACGCTGTCATGGGTACAAACCTTGACAGTAAATAGGAAGGCGAGCTCATCGATTTCTTCCGTGAGAATCGAGACATCTTTGCATGGTCCCTGTCGGTGTCAAAACCGGCGGATCTCGGGTAGGGGGTCCCGAACTATGCGTCTAGGCGGATGGTAACAGGAGATAAGGGACACAATGTTTTTACCCAGGTTCGGGCCCTCTCGATGGAGGTAAAACCCTACGTCCTGCTTGATTAATATTGATGATATGGGTAGTACAAGAGTAGATCTACCACGAGATCAAGGAGGCTAAACCCTAGATGCTAGCCTATGGTATGATTGTTGTAATGTATGTTGTCCTACGGACTAAAGCCCTCCGG
Organism: Aegilops speltoides; assembly: GCA_021437245.1. NCBI lineage: Eukaryota > Viridiplantae > Streptophyta > Magnoliopsida > Poales > Poaceae > Aegilops > Aegilops speltoides. Next base: position 55,303,048 of record CM038146.1, read on the forward strand.
TTTATATAGACACCGGAGAGGGCTAGGGTTACACAGAGTCGGTTACAATGGTAGGAGATCTACATATCCGTATTGCCAAGCTTGCCTTCCACGCCAAGGAAAGTACCTTCCGGACACGAGCCGGAGTCTTCAATCTTCTTAGTCTTGGAGTCCGGCGGATATTGATAGTCCGCTGTTCGACACCCCTAGTCCAGACTCCTCAAGAGCTCCCTGAACCAGTCTTCAATGACGATAAGTCCGGCGGTATAATGTTCGGCATTGCAAGGCGGGTTCCTCCTTGAATAATCCAGAGAAGATCATGAACACCAGGATAGTGTCCGCTCGCAAAATAAATTCCACATTCCACCAGAGAGAGAATAAAATGTACACTTAGCTCAATCTGCCGACGTATTATGCGGCGTGACATCACACCGCAACCAAGCCTTTGTTTGAATCGTTTTTACTATACCACCTCAAAGACGCTTAGCAAAGCGGTTTTTGGCACGCCTTGTCGAAGTAGATCGTGTTCCCTTATTCCGGGATTCTCATCAATACGCGTGGGTAACCCAACCGCGCCATTGATGGTGGCTCTTGGGAGATAAGCGAAGTTTTACCAGCCGGTGGGGGACGATAATTTTGTCCGCCTATATATAAGGGATAAGGATTCACCTTCTCCCACGCCTTCTTCCTCCTTTGCTCATCCATCCCCGCTAACTCAAGCTCCAACGCCCAAGCTCACAAGATCTCGCCGACCTTCTCCGAATATGTCCGGAGCGGAGGTAAATGGTTAGCCTCCACCGCTAAGGAGGAGGATATCGCCAGCCGCGCAGCGTCGATACCTTTCCGGCGATATCGCAGATCGGCTGCCCGACGAGGGGCAGCTCATCCCTACCCCGGGCCTCATGAGAGGGTCGCCTTCCTCCCCACTTCCTCCGCTGGACTGGGCTTTCCGCCCATCCATTTGTCCGGGGCTCATGTTTTACTACGGCCTGGATTTCTACGATCCGGCGCCAACTTCATCCTCAACATCTCGGCGCTTATCGTCAGGTGCGAGGCCTTCCTCCGCATCCAGCCCCACTTCGCCAGGCTCAAGACCTTCAACGCTGTCAAGGTTGTAAAGGGCACGCAAGCGAATGCGGAGGTGCCATGTTGGGAAAATTGCCCAACGCCCCTTGGCTCGGGGACCTTCGTGGACTCCGCCAAGGGGTGGCAATCGGGTGGTTCTACATCACCGAGCTGCGCAAACCCACGGGTGGCGGCCCCGAAGTTTAGATCTGGCATCCCCACGCAGCTCACCTCCCGGAAAGAGAAGGGCTTGCAGGGGCAATCCGTGGAGGTGACGGACTCGAGCATGCATCAAGAAGATGGTGAGCAATAGGCTCAGCTCGCCGATGTGGTCCAAGTCATGCTCATCCGGCGGATCCTCCCATGCCAAGAACGGGCATTTAATTTGTGGAGTTCAATCCGAACAGCACCAGCGCTAAGCGGCTCTTCGATACAACATATGAAGGCACCGGAGGGTGCTGTTCAAGGGCGCCAAGCCCTCGTGATCCGCGATCAAGACCGCTGGATTCAGCTCGCAGCCTCCAATCAAGAGGTAAGTGATTCAACCCCATTACGGGACACTTGTGGTAATTAGATTGACTCTAGTGAGGTTTTAATCTGCCTCTTCCTTTGACAGAATGGATGGAGAAGGCCAAGCTGCTTATCAGCCCGGCTCCCATGCCGAAGACCCAGAGACGCCCGCCATCAGGGTTGCTGGTTCCGGCACCGCACGTGGTGCCGGAGAAGAAGGCCAAGAAGGTGGCCGCAGGGACTCGAAAGAGTTCCCGCAATCAGGCGTCTGACGACGACGAGGACTCCTCCCCTAAAGACGAGGAGGAGGAGTATTCTCTCCCGGAGGAGGGAGAGAAGAAGAGGAAGGCTTCCCCAATCGGGGAGGCCGAAGGGTCCAAGAGGGGGAGAACTATCCCCCCGGACAGTTTCGCCAACATCAGCATTGGCGAGGATGAGTGGCCTCCAAGGGCCAGGCGTCCGGCAGGATCGTAAGTATCCGGATCATTTATATGTCGTACCTTTCATGTCACGTAGTATCCTTCTAACGCCGCATTTTGTCCGTAGTCCGGCCGGTGACGATCTTCCCGACTCATCAAGCGGGTCATTGGCCTCGTCGGATGTGAATTCCATCCCGACTGCCTCTACCCCACGCGCCAACGTGGACGCCGAGGCGGGATCCCAGAGAGGGACCCATCAGGAGGAGGCTCCGGAGGCGCCGCCAGCAGCTCTCGACTTTGTGCCGGATTTCTACACCGAACCCGGTGGTTCCAGAGTCCGGCAAGCGCCCTTCAAAGAAGGGCAGATCATGACGCCGGGCGGCCTCCGCCCAACCGAGGCGCCGGATAACCTGTTGGAGGCGCTTAAGGGCGCTTCCATCGAGGAAGAACACCGCACTATCATGAGTGCGGTGATTGAGAAGGTTCAGCTCGCTAAGAGCAGGCTGACCGAAGCCTGCGGCAGCCTTCTAATAGGCTTTGAGGTAAGAAGTTAAAATTATGTAATGTAATACCGCATAGACAGTAGCCCCTGATGCTTAGTTCGGTGTTCGGAAAGAAAAGCCGGACTGAGGATCTAACAAGATATACGCAGGGTTGCCTAAAATATGTCAATATGGGTTTGCAGGCTGCGCTGTTGACCTTTGCCGTACTAACGGCGGAGGTTGACGTGCTGAAGAAGGATCTCGAGCGGTCCGAGCAAGAGCTCGGCCATGCAAAGAAGCAGCTCGAGGAAAAAGAAGGTGAGTAACACCTCTTTGAATAAGTACCTTACAGAAAAGGATTTTGGTTGCAAATAAAATTAACAAGGATAATATGTGTATTGCAGGGGCCACTAACAAGGTGGCAGCCCTGAAGGATGTTGTGTCCGCGGCCGAACACAGTGCAGCCGCGGAACGGGCTGAGCGAGAAAAGCAAGAGGCACGGGTGGCGGAAGTTCGGCAAGAGCTCCAGGCTCTCATGAAAAAGCATGAGAGTTTGGAGCGCGACACCAAGACTCGAGAGTCCGAGCTTGCCTTGGCTCTCGAAAGTGCCAAGTCCGCCAAGGCCGAGGCCCGTAAGGCCCTTCAGGAAGTTGAGGACATAAAGAAGATAGCGGCGGTAAGGCATTTTTCATGCAAAGCAGGCATGTTAGTGTGAACTACCCGCACTTACCCGAATCGGAGCTCTCTGCGCTTGCAGATCTGCCGCAGAGGCGCCCGATGCCGCCAGATTCTATCGTGGGCGAGGAGGGAGCTCGACGGAGAAGGTCTTCGGTCTCAAGATCGAGGCCGCCATCCGGTGTTTTCAAGCGACCAGCTGAAACAGCTGGTCGAACTCCACAAGGTAGCCGAGGAGGCCATGAAGGGTCTCATAGTCCGGCATTGTGGCTCGGACAGGCCATGCCAGGAGCTACTTTGGCCTCGCAGGCGGCGGCTGGTGGATGCATGCCCTGTGCTGGATGTAGTCAAGCACTACCAGATTGAAGGCGCCGCTGGCCCTTGCCCGCATAAAGGTGCAATGGGGCAAATTGGATGCGGAGAAGCTTCTCACGGACCCACCGCCGCCGGGAAAGGAGTATCGCACGCCGGAGAAGTATTATAAAATTTTCCTGAAGGGAGCCTGCGATATTGCAGATGAGTGCTCCCGAGATGTAATTTTTGATTGAACTCGCTGTATATTTATCCTGTGCGCTGAAAACTTCATTCATATGCGCCATGAGCAACGCTTGTTTAATTTAAAATATTACCTTCATGCGGCCGCTTATAAAATCTGAGAGATGGCAAGTCGTTGGCTTCAGCATTTCAAGCCGCGAAAGTGCTGGGGTGTTCGATAAACATGAGCACTCTTGTTCCCATTGTTGGGTCCATCGAGGAGGCGCCAACACAACGTAACAAGGCAACCGGACTTATAATGCTTGAACACTCTCACTTAGCCATAGAATTCTATAATTTTAATTTCAGCGAAGCCCCGGTATTCGAAGACCGAATCGGGCGCTATCCACGCCTTCGCCGGACATTATCCGAACTCGTCAAGCGGCGTGAGTCTTTATGACCCGAAAAACCTCTCGAACAGCGACCAGTCTTCGCCTTATCATGCCGCCAGTTTTGCTTTTCCATCGAGGCGTTAACCTGCTCAACCGGGCGCAATCGCAGTGGTTCTCCCAAGGCCACCTTAGCCGGCTGTAACGGAACGTAAGGCACCAAAACGTGGGAGCCGGGCAAACCCAACTATTGACCCAAGACATGATTCGAGCCGATTCATATAATGCTATAAGTTCGGGTGCCGACTTGTGAAAGTGTTCGGACTTTATCACACCATAATTTGGGGAAAGAAGCCCCTGGCGTATTTGGCCGTACCAAAATATACGGGTGCGAGATGTCATGTAATGAACATATATATAAAATATAATGCAATTGCAATAAAGAGGTGTTGCATTATTTATGAAAGAAAGTCTGCTAGTAGAGCGGACTGATACAAACAGTGCGGTAAGCAAGGGATTTGGACTAAATAAACATGTCCCCCTCCAGGGATGAGCTGCAGATTTGGTGTATATAATCGAATTTAATGCTCGTAATGGAGACCACCTGAATGTTCGTCGCGGCCTTCTTAGGTCCCTGACTGTTGCATCATGAGTTCGGCGGGTTCGCCGCCAGACAGGGCTTCTGGTTAACAGAGTCCTGTGTACATAAAAGAAAAATAAAATAAAAAAGAAGGGAGGCGCACTTGTGAGCCCCTGGTGTGGTCGAGCCGCACTCTGGGTCCATTGTGATCGTGCCCCTTTCCCTGCGCCCATGGTATCTCCAAAGCGTAATCATGTACCCGGAGTGTTATTCTTGCGATCATGCGCGGGCGAGGGTTGGGGCCGCATTGCTACGCGTGCTCTGATCGCGCCAGGTGGTCTAGGTTGGTATTGCTTCGGGTGCGCTTTGCTGTATCCGGCTTTTTAACTGCCGGACTTGAGAATTGCCTTAGAAGGCTGCTATGTACTTCTGCCGCGAGTCATTGCCAGATGTTCCTCCGCTCGAGGGAGCGCCCGTATTCCCATTGACCGTGATGACTCCACGAGGGCCCGCATCTTGAGCTTTAGGTATGCATAATGCGGCACGCGCTGAATTTTGCAAACGCAGTTCGTCCGAAAGCAGAGCGTGATAGCCGCCGTAAACGGGACTATGTCAAGATTAACTCTTCGCTTCGAAATTATCCGGGATCCAAGACCACTTCAGCAGGATGAGCTTGTAGGCAGTGGCTTCCACTCCTGGGATGACACCTTTAAAGGTTGTCTTTGTAGGTTTAATCCTTGATGGGTCTATGCCCATTTTGCGACCGTATCCCGATAAAGCAGGTTCAGCTACTACCGCCGCCCATCAGGACTCTCGTTAGGTGAAATCCATCGACGATTGGGTCTAAAACCACGCGCGAATCCGCCATGGCGATGCTGGTCGGATGGTCTCTTCGATTGAAAGTGATCGGACAAGAGGACCATGGATTGCACTTTGGGGCGATCGCTCCATCGCAGAGACGCCCCTTAGTGCGCATTTCTCTCCCTCTGGGTATGTGGGTCGCGATATCATATTCACCGTCCGCACTTATGGGGAAAACCCTTCGTTCTCTCGTTGTTCGGGCGGTCGGGTCTCTTCCTCGTCGCCGCTATTTAGCCCCTTGTCATTGTTTTCGCAATTAACTTGCCGCCTGCTTGAACACCCAGCAATCTCTATTAGTGTGGTTAGCTGGCTTTTCAGAGGTGCCATGTATCCGCATAAGTCGAAAGTATTCGTCCAGATTGATGGACCCGGCGGTTCTTTTGAATGGCTTCTTCCACGACCGGTTTAGAGCCTCGAATCCGCATTGATGGCCATATCCTCCTTATCGCCGCCAAGCACGCGGCGCTTTGTTTTTGTTTCGACGTGACCTGCCATTGTTGTCCTTAGTATCCGGACTGCCAGAATTTTTACGGAGATTGTTGCTACGGGCTAGCCAGCTGTCCTCTCCCGCGCAAAAGCGGGTCATTACCAATGTGAGGGCTGCCATGGATTTCAGCTTTTCCTGCCCCAGGTGCCGGGCTAGCCATTCGTCCCGGATGTTATGTTTGAAGGCTGCAAGGGCCTCTGCATCCGGACAGTCGACGATTTGGTTTTTCTTTGTCAAGAACCGTACGTAATTGTCCGCCGATTCGTCTGCTGCTGAATGATGTGGCTTAGGTCATCGGCGTTCGTGGTCGCACATATGTGCCTTTGAAGTTATCATGAATGCGGCCTCCGTGTCTTCCCAACACCCAATTGACTTCAAGGGCAAGCTGTTAAGCCAATGCCGAGCTGGTCCTTTAAGCTTGAGTGGGAGGTACTTGATGGCATGGAGATTGCCGCCATGGGCCATATGGATGTGGAGAATATAGTCTTCGATCCACACCGCAGGGTCTGTTGTTCCATCGAAGATTCGGCGTTTACGGGTTTAAACCCTTCGGGATCCGATGATCCATTACTTCGCGCTGAAGCATAATGGTGTGCGGTGCCCTCAGATTGAGCGATATCGCGACGCAGCTCGAGAGCGCCGTCTCGCTATGTTCGCCCGCCGGGTTATTGTATCCGCACGACGGTATTCGCTGCGTGGGTCGAGGGCACCCACGTGATCCATAGATGGATCTGGATTGCCTTGCCTTGTCCTCCAATATGTCTCGCAAGTCCGCGCTGCCCTCTTGGCTTCAGACTTTTGGAGCGATGCCGGGTATGGTCTTGGCTGGGGCCTCGATGCCTTCGTCACGCACCACGAGGTGGTCGGTCAGCCATATCGCGCGCTGGTGATGAAGGTATGTATGCTTCCTCCTCTAATCGGGAGCAGCTTGCGCCTTGGGTAACTTTTGAGGGCGCTCGAAGTTTATACTCTTCGCCGCGAGGACCTCGGTCCATCGATCGCCAGCAGGTCTTGATCAACTTGGAGCTGTTGCTGCTTTTTCTTTAGGCTGTTTGCTGTGGCGATAAGCCCGCGCTTGAAGCGCTCTTGTTCGACGGGATCTCGTGTACGATTTAATTCATCATCGCTGAGGCTTGCTTCGCCTTTGGAGGGAGGCATATAGTTATCATCCTCAACCCTTCGCTCGCCGCCTCTTTCGCCGTGGCTTGCTTCGCATCCTCCGCGCTGAGTCTTGCTGGAGGGGATTGTCTTTGGCACTCTCTCGAGTATTATTGTCTCCGTGCCGGAATCTCCATTCTTGCCGTGGCGGATTTAGAGCGCGCCACGACGCCGGGCGTTTAGGTTGCTTCTTTAAAGAGTCCGCTCCGCTGTTTCTTCGCCATCCCTTCTTTTGGGGTGTCCACCATATATATGTCGATGACGAGGTGGTCTTCCAGGCCCAGAGGTGCTGGTTCTCGTTTGCCTCCCGCATCGCCGCCCATAGCGCCGATGTCGCCGAGTCGTAGTCTAGCATGTCTGTTAGATCATTGATAGTGGCTACAATGTGGGTGGTGGGTGGGCTCTGAATTTCTTCGCCGTCCGTACCCCAACCATCCTTGCCATAGTCCGGCCAGGACTCTCCTGATAGTGATAGATGCTTTAGTGAATTCAGGATATCGCCAAAAGGCGAGTGTTGAAGATGTCCGCGCGGTGAATTCAGAATCGCGCCTAATCCGGATCGATTGGTAGGGGCGCGGAGGTTCGGAGTCCGCGCCTTGGAATCACGAAGTTTCGCAAGGGACAAGATTGGTGTTCGCCCATCGCCGTGGATGTTGAAGCCCCTGTGGCGCGCCTATCCACCGACCCTCGACCGGGCGATCGGCTCCGCTAATGGTCAAGCGGATCCATGTGCGCCACCAAGGCACTGCTCGCGGCAGAGCTAGATCATGCCCATCGCCACAAAGGCGGCGCGCTGATCAGGCTCGAGTCCGTCAAGATCAAGTCTCCGCGACATCGGCCGTGAAGTTTAAGCTCGAATCTGACTCGACGGCCAGGGGCGAAGCTCGATCCGCTCCAGATGGCCAAGTGAATTGGTCCGCAGGCGGCCGCCGAACACGAAGATCTGTCCGGGAGAAAAGTCTCACCTCGACAGCGTTGTTGGTTGAAGATGCCATCAAGCCTATTCATGACGCTACGAGGAACTCTCAATGAAAGCACCAATGTCGGTGTCAAAACCGCGGATCTCGGAAGGGGGTCCCGAACTGTGCGCCTAGGCGGATGGTAACAGGAGACAAGGGACACAATGTTTTTACCAGGTTCGGGCCCTCTCGATGGAGGTAAAACCCCACGCCCCGCTTGATTAATATTGATGATATGGGTAGTACAAGAGTAGATCTACCACGAGATCAAGGAGGCTAAACCCTAGAAGCTAGCCTATGGTATGATTGTTGTAATGTATGTTGTCCTACGGACTAAAGGCCTCTGGTTTATATAGACACCAGAGAGGGCTAGGGTTACACAGAGTCGGTTACAATGGTAGGAGATCTACATATCCGTATTGCCAAGCTTGCCTTCCACACCAAGGAAAGTACCTTCCGGACACGAGCTGGAGTGTTCAATCTTCGTAGTCTTGGAGTCCGGCAGATATTGATAGTCCAGCTGTCCGGACACCCCCTAGTCCAGGACTCCCTAAGTCCCCTAAAGACATGCCAGGTGTACCAACAGAATTCGCCGAGCACAAGTTACATGTCCGACCAGATGTGAAGCCCGTCAGGCAGCCCTTGCGCCGCCTGTCAGAAGAGAAAAGAAGAGTTGTTGGAGAAGAGATAGCCCGGCTCCTGGCGAACGGCTTCATTATGGAGGTGTTTTTTCCAGAGTGGTTGGCAAACCCGGTCTTGGTGTTGAAGAAAAACAAGCAGTGGCGGATGTGCATTGAAAGTGCGTTATATCGACTAGAGGGGGGGTGAATAGGCGATTTTTATGAAATTCTTCACTGAGGAATTTGCAGGTGAGGAAATTTCTTAGCGAAGAACTATTTGCAGCTGAATATGTACTCAGAGGTAAACATAACAGATTACACACATAGTCAGCATGATGAAATGAAGACTAGAACAGAGTACAGGAAGCATAAACACAGGATAACAAGATGAAGACAAACAGACTGAAGAAATTGAACTGAGGAATTTGTGAAAGTCTTCAGTCAAAGTCTTCAAGCACAGATATATATGAACAACATACAACACATAATGAGGAAATGGATGAGTTGAGGAAATAGAACCAGTTAGTTGGTGAAGACAATGATTTGGTAAACCAGTTCCAACTGCTGTCTCAGTTGTATGTCTGGTTGGAGCGGCTGAGTATTTAAACTCGAGGAGACACAGACCCGACACCCGCCTCTCGAGCCGCAACTCAGACACCCATCCTCACCGTATTCTCCTTGAACTAAGACCACGCAGCCTCGGCCCAATCACTCGTGGTAAGTCTTCAGTGACTTCCAAACCTTCACAGACTTGGTCACTCGGTGATCCACAATTCCTCTTGATGCTCTAGACCTTGACGCCTAACCATCCGGAAGAAGCACGCCTTCAAAGGTAACAAGCGCCGGATCCACGAAGATCAATTTCTTCAAGGATGATCAATCACTTGGGGTTTTTGTGGGTTTGGTTTTGGGATTTTCCTCACTTGATGATTTTCGCTCAAAGTCCTCAGACGATGGGTTGCTCTCAAATGACAAGTGTCAAGTTCTCTCATAGCAGCCAACCAACTATTGGTTGTAGGGGGCGGCTATTTATAGCCTAGGGAGCAGCCCGACATGATAAGACATAAATGCCCTTCAATGATATGACCGTTAGGTGGATAAGATATTTTGGTCCGCCGGCGCGCAGCACAGCAACGGTCGGAAATTTGACTCTCAAAGTCCTCGTGGCTATCATGTTCTCATCGTAGGCAATTCAGATCGGCGAATTTTAACTCTCGCCGAAAGAAGTCATCAAGGACTGTAAGAACTGCGCTCTCACATCAAGAATTTGATCGAATCTGTATGAGATTTCCAATGGCTTCACTCAAGGGATTGGTAGGTGTAGGATTTTGAGTTGAGCATCACATGGAAATTTTTCCTTAGTATTTCCTCGACTCCCTTTAACAAAGACGGTGTTTCCTATGACTCAAGAAAGAGAAAATGAAACTACGAAAACAAAAGTCTTCACGCTCATATTCCTCTAATGAATATCAAGTCTTCATGGTCACACCAATTTCTTCACTTTCAAAGTCTTCGTAAAGTCTTCGTAATATCAAAGTCTTCAATAAGAACTTCATTTTTAGGGTCGATTTTTCTCAGTAAATATCAAACTCCTCATAGACTTATAGACCTGTGTACACTCACAAACGATCAGTTATTTAACCTATAAGTCTTCAATACACCAAAATCACTAAGGGCACTAGATGCACTTACAATCTCCCCTTTTGGTGATTGATGACAACATAGGTTAAGTTTTCAACGGGATAAACATATGAAGTGTAAATACCGATATTGAGGAATTTGATTGCAAGATATAGAAGAACTCCCCTAATATGTGCATAATGAGGAATTTGCTTTTGAGGCAATGCACATTTGAAGAATTGAATCATGGAGATCTCCCCTATATCTTGTAATTCATACACGATTTGATATATATACTATGAAGAATTTGAAATGCATGATGAAATATGGTGCTCGATGAGATTCAAAGATGCGGCAATGATATTAACGAGGAATAAGCATGCAGAATAACACATCAAAAGTATCAGAGCTCAAATATCACATTCAGAGCTTAGTGCTTCAAAAGCATCAGAGCATAACACATATCAAAATCAGAGCATCAAACGTATCGAAGCACGATCAAAAGTATCAGAGTAGAGTGCAAGTCAGCACAATGCACCGTTCAAAAGTATCAGGGCACCATCGGTTTTAAGATTACAACTCGATCCAATAAAAGTTTCGGAAGAACGAGAGTTGTAACTTAATAAAAACGCCCATAGTATAAACCCGCTTGAAGACTAACTCAGATTTCTCCCCCTTTGTCATCAAATGACCAAAAGGATCGAAACTGAGGACTAACGCCCCTGAAGATATTCAAGTTGATGGAGGAGCGCCAGCGTTGTCGGGTTGGATGTTGAAGTAGGGCCTGCCGCAGTGTCGTCTAAATCTTCATATTCATCAGTTTCACGCGATGAAGAATAAGAACTCGCCACCAAATCAGAACTTTGACTCTCTTGAATTTCTTCGAGGTGGTGCGCATCAGTCATAAGCTTCCTCAAGACCCATAGCCTTCAATTCTTCCGCTGAATAGACATGATTAAGAACAGCCCAAAGCGGTTGAGGGTTTCATGAAGGTAGTACTGGTTTTTCTTCACCGCATTATGCGTTGAGGTCATGTTGTGAAGAATTGCAGCAAATTGGCGCTTCACCCATTTCTCGATTATGCTCAACCTTCCGATGAAGACCGAGGAGTAACTCACGATCACCATCACCCCGGTGCGCTTGCTTGAGGCTGTTGCTTGGTTGAGGTATTTTGGCGTTGTCATGCGCTGCGTAATCGCCATTGGTGGAGTAAGATGCAGCCTTGCGAAATTGACCATCCAATGGACGAGTGCCTTCATCAATTACAGCTGCTGCCTTGCCCTTGTCATCAGATGATGAAATTGGTCGCTTGAGGACTTCAATGGGCGGCAGGAAGCTGCCATGATTCAGAGTGTCAGCCTTGTAGTTCAGTGAAGATCTTGCCCTTATGAATCTCATGATCCAAGGCGCATATGGCTTCAGCTCAAAAGGTGACATTGCAACATTGGCCAGAGTCCTCATGAAGAAATCATGGAAGTTGACAGGAACGCCATGAATGATATTGAAAAGCATGTTCTTCATGATGCCAACAACATCTTCTTCATTTGAGTCGTGGCCTTTGATGGGACTCATTGTCTTCGTCAAGATTCTATACACAGTCCGAGGCACATACAGCAAATCCTTGACGAGGAATTTGGTTCGAGGGGTTGGCCTGGCTTCAGCGGCTTCATAAGCACTTGCATAAAGTGATCAGACAGTTCACGGTCATTGTAGATGCAACGTGCAGATTCATGGGGAGGATCAAGAGGAAGGACACGAAGCAATTCAGTTGCTGGTGCCTTGTAGTAAGTGTTCTCTGTCATCCAATCCAATACCCATGAGTTGATGTCTTCAGCATCTCCGGTGATGTGCAGAGTGGCATAGAACTGAAGAATGAGTTCTTCATTCCAGTCACATATATCAGTGTAGAAATTCAGCAGCCTGCATCGTGAAGAACACGGAGTACTGGCTCGCAGCACGGCAGTGATTCCATATCCACATGAGGAATATACTCATGATCGAAGATCTTGTCCTTGTCAAATAGCACGGAGTCCAGAAGCGTCTTTTCCTCATTCGAGCAGAGTCATAAGGATTGTAAGCAGTGAAGAACACATGCTCAGAAAAGAAGTCTTCAGCCTTGAATTTTTGCTTGCTTGAGAACGGATTCTTCGGTTTGGGCATAGGAATATCGTGATCCAAGCACAACCTCGTGAATCGCGATCACGTGTTCTTCAGTCGAGGAATTTCTGTTCCTCTCCTTGTGCAGTTTGAGGATCAGCAAAGTGGGTTCTTCAAAGCTAGTGGCTGGAATCTCTTCGTTGATGATGATGTGGGATGAGTTTCTTCAAAGCCCATTTGAACAGTTGTAGCCGGGACCGAGGAACTTGTTGAAGCGGAGTGAAGAGAGGAGTATTGGGATGCCGACTTTCCCAAAAGTCATCGCTCATCACCGTGTAGTGCACCCAATATCCACGCCTTCATCTTCTTTTTCATTTCTCAACACCGCCTCTTCACTGTGAACCGAGGCACGGGTGAGGAACCAACTGGGTTGAAGGGAAAGCTTCCACTTCAATTTCTTCATCAAGCTGTTCTGAGGTAGCAACAGATTGATTTTCTTCATCAGATCCGCTTGGGATCTTGTAATCTTCTCCATAAGGAACAATTTCTTTTGACGACATGGAGGAGATGGGAATGGCATCAATAGGATTTTCAATCGAGCTGGTCATTGGCTTCATTTTCTTCGCAGCCGAAGACTTTGACGCAGCTGATGCCTTCCTTTTGTTCACTGCAGCTCGTTCTGCAACCTTTGTCTTCTTCACTTCATAAGCAGAAGGAAGAATTGGAGTTGGTGTTGGCGCAGGAGGAGCTGAAGAGTGTGGTACAGTTTCTTCAGGCACAACTGGTGCAGATTGTTCTGCTTCTTCAGATTCTTCAGCGCACCACTAGTGGATGCCCCGGGAATTTCTTCAAGAGCTGGAATGGAGTCATTAGCCCCGAACTTGTAGTTCTCATCAAGACGCTGAAAGTCATCAGCAAGGTTGGCATGTTCTTCAGCAGCTGAGCAGATTCTTCACTCGAGGATTTTCTTGTTGCGATGGAGCTGCAATAGTTGACATTTTCTTCGCCGAGTGATTTAATCTCACCTTGGCTCCTTGCCAATCAGCATTGTAAGCATCAAATCCTTGCCGAGGGCTTGAATTTTAGATTGTGCTTTGAGAAGTTCTTCAGGAGTCAAGTTGATGATGTTCTTCCTCAGAAGCTTCTCCTTTCTAGCTTTTGCTCTTTTCAGTTCATGAGCCTTTTCAAATTTCCATTTCTTCAGAGATGAAATGGTTCAGATATGACTTTGACCAGAGTCATGGCAGATCCGAATAGGAGTGTTTGGATCCCGATGCCACAGTCAATGAAGTCAAGGATCTTCTTCGATCCAAAAGCAGAGGCACACTTGTTCTTTTGGCTCTAGCGGCCTTGGTCACTCTGTCTCGATGATTTCTTCAAGTTCTTCATCGAGGCTTCATCATCGAGGGAACGTTGAATGCAACTTGTTTCTTCTTTGACTTGGCCGAGGACCGCCCCACTGTTGCTTTTGTCTTGAGCGTGGGGCCTGTTGAGGACATTGGTGCAGCCGAGGAACTTGCCGAGACACCGAAGCAATTGAGAAACCCCGAGTCCTTTGACAAGTAGCAAGATGCAGTGTGTTGAGGACTTGGAGGAGCTGCCGAGGATTTTGAATGAGCAGCAGCCTCGAGGAATTTGCCGTGAGGGCGCGACCGAGGAACTGGGCCGTGAGGGCGCTTAACGGTGAAGCACTTGCTTTATGCGGTGCTTCTTTGGCATTGATTTCCTCGGCTTGACCGAGGGCTCGACAGCAGCAGAATCCTCATTGAATTTCCTCACTGCCTCCTTGGCTTGTCTTGCCAATTTGGCTTGGCGCCTGGACCATTCTTCAGGAAAGTCTTCACCACTCTTGATGCTAGTGGGATCAGCGACTTGGCCAGTTGCCAGATGAGCTCTTGGGCATGGAGGGTTCAAAGCGAATTTCCTCATGTACTTGGGAGTGACATAGCGATATTCTCTTCATTCTTGTGCCCATCTTCTTTCTATCCTTTGAATGCGCACTTTGCGCTGATTTTTGGTCTCCTTGCCAAATTTGGATTCATCAGGTGTGCAGTAGTCTTTGTATATTTCCTCAGGAATCTCAAAGGCAGTCATGACTTCTGGTTTCTTTCCTCCCTTCATGGTCTCTTGCCTTCGCCATTTTCTTCAGTGAGGAATTTGAACAATAGAGCACTCAAGAAGTATGCAGTTTTTCTTCGAGGAACGCTGCAAATGAGTTAAGTTGATGAGAACCTAGTGATTCAAAGAGCGGACATGAGTACCGTGAACAGAGTGTAGGTGCGAGGAATTTGGAGAGGTCATATGCTCTCGTAAGATTTTTCAAAAGAAGCAAGTTTTGAGGAAATTGACCAGTTGAGCCTTGAGGAATTTCACTAAGCTGCTTGCCTTAGGTTCCAGAGTTGTACAGATTGAAAATCCGCACAATTGAGGAATCTTGAAGAATTGAATGCTTAGAGAGATAAATCAAGAACATATAGTGTGTGAGGTGTTCATATGTGAAGATTTGAAGAGAAAAAACACCTTTGAAGATTTTCAGAAAGATTTGAGAATCAACGCGAGTAATAAAAGTGACTTTTAATTACCCAAACCGAAGAACACGACGAACAGAGATGAACTGTAGTGAAGTTCGTCACGTTAGATCTCCCACGCCCTAACTTGGCAGAGGAAGACGGCTACGGCGGCGGCGGAGTGAAGATTTCCGCGACCGGCGCGAGTACGACGGTGATGAGGTCGAGGCAGTGAAGCTTTTCCTCACCGGCGGCGATGGAGTAGCGGCGGCGCTAGGGTTTGAGGAGAGCTCGAGCGAGAGACAGCGATCGAGCGGAGTAAATGAAGTGAGGAGGGTAGAGGGGTATTTATAGCCACGGTGAAAAACTGTTCGCCCGAAGATTTTGGGACGAACATGCCCCTGCCCTTTCTCCTTCACGCGACATGTGTCACCCACGTACTGTGCAGATGAGATCGTGTAAGATCGTGGGTGATTAAACTAATACATCATGGGATGCGGAATGGTTTGAGCGGTAAAACCGAAAATTTGGATAAGATTTGTTTAATAGTTTCGTTCGCAATTTCTTCAGCTGTCAAGGACCAGGAAGACTTTGAACGAAGTTTCAATCGAACGCATATGAAGAATTTGTGAATAGATTGGATTGAGTATAGCATAGAGGGAAGGGTCCGATCACATTCACTTAGCGTAAATAGCAACTTGAAGAATTAGCAATAAGTGAATGCTGTAGAGGACATAAACTCATATATATATATAGCCAATGAAGAAAAACGACGAACCATTGAAGATTTTGCAAAGTTGAAGAATTTGAAAATGAGGAATTTCAAAATGAGGAAAACTCAAATTGAAGATTTTCAACTTTTGTGGTGGCATAGCCCATCAGATAAGAATGATGATTTCATACACCGCGCATAATTGTCGAGGGTTCTCGAGAATCAAATTCTTCATTAATTTCTTCACACTTAGAGTGTTATTCTTCATTGATTGAGGAACAACGTTTCTTCATGTGTTGCACATCTAAGTCATCAATTATGCATAAGGGTTAGAATGTGTGTCCTTTTCAAAGAACATTCAAGATTCTAAGATATTTAGCTCACACCGCAACTTGCTAAATCTCTTCTCATCCAAGGGCTTGGTGAAGATATCAGCTAGCTGTTCTTCGCCTTCACATGCTCGATGGAGATATCGCCTTCAACACATGATCACGAAGAAAATGATGACGAATCTGATGTGCTTAGTCTTCGAGTGCTGAACTGGTTGTGAGCAATCTTGATGGCACTCTCATTGTCGCAGAGGAGAGGAACATTCTTCACGCTGACGCCATAGTCCTTGAGGGTTTGCTTCATCCAAAGCAGCTTGAGCACAAAGATGAACCAGCAGCAATGTATTCAGCTTCAGCAGAGAGCGGTGATACACAGTTCTGCTTTCTTCGAGGACCAATGCACCAAAGATCGTCCGAGGAAATGACAAGTGCCGATGTTGACTTGCGGTCCACACGATCACCAAAGATAGTCGAGTCGTAATATCCAATGAGATCAAAAGCAGAGCCCTTGGGGTACCATAATCCTAGTGTTGGTGTGTGAGCTAGATATCAAGAATATGCTTCACAGCCTTATGGTGTGATTCCTTTGGTGCAGCTTGAAATCGGGCACACATGCAAACACTAAGCATTATATCCGCCTAGATGCACATAAGTACAATAAAGAACCAATCATGGAGCGGTATACCTTGTGATCAAGTCAATACCATTTTCATCAAGGCATAGATGGCCATTTGTGGGCATAGGAATTTTGACGCTTTGCAATCTTGCATGCCGAATTTCCTTAGTACATCTTTGAGGTATTTCTCCGAGATATGAATATGCCATTGCGCTGCCGATTTAATTTGAAGACCTAAGAAGAATTTCAACTCTCCCATCATAGACATTTGATATTCTTCACTCATCATATAGGCAAATTCATCACTATATCGCTGGTTAGTACAGCCAAAGATAATATCATCAACATATATTTGGCACACAAACAGTTCACCATCATATGATTTAGTAAATAGAGTAGGGTCAAGTGAACTGGTGTGAAGCCATTCTTCACGAAGAATTCCTTCAGCAGGTCATACCACGCCCGAGGGGCTTGCTTGAGGCCATAGAGAGCCTTATTGAGTCTCAAGACTTTGTCGATTCTTGGGATCTTCAAAACCGGGGTTGAGCAACATATACTTCTTCCTCAAGCTTACCATTGAGGAATGCACTTTTCACATCCATTTGATATAAGATGATATCATGATGGTTAGCATAGGCAAGTAAATGCTAATAGCCTCAAGTCTAGCAACAGTGCAAAAGTTTCATCGAAATCAATTCCTTCAACCTCTGTGTAGCCTTGAGCTACTAGTCGTGTTTTATTCCTCACCACAAGGCCATTTTCATCTTGCTTGTTGCGGTAGATCCACTTTGTGCCAATGATATTATGCTTGCGAGGATCTGGGCGGTCGACCAATTCCTGCACATTGTTCAGCTCGAATCGATGTAATTCTTCTTGCATAGCCTAAATCCACTCCGCCCGTAAATGCTTCATCTACCTTAGTGGGCTCGAGATAGAGACAAAAGCATAGTGCCCACAAAAGTTAGATAAGTGTGAAGCTTTTGAGCGGGTGAGAGGACCCGTGCACTAATGTCATCGATGATCTTTCCACTTGCACTTCTTTTGCAACACGTGGATGAGTGGGTTGTCGCCGAGGATTTTGATCAGCATTTTCTTCAAAGACCATTTTCCTCATCATGTTCTTCAGTGCATCACCGACGCTCTTCACGAACAGGAATGAATTCTTCACAGATTCTTCAAGAGGAATGACATCCTCGCTGTTTTGAGCTTGATAGCATCCTCGGTGCTGGTTCATCTAACATAGAAGGTAGGTGCTCTCTTTGCAGCCATTAGTTTCATCGAATCGCACATCTACAAAGGTCAACAATCTTGTGAAGAACAATGTTGAAGACTCAGAGGTGTGCGAGTCCTTTCCAGAACCAAGCATAAAACCTTCATGTGCTTTCGTGCAAATTTAGAGTTGTGGTGAGGATCTCTAATCCAACATTTAGCAATCAAGACTTTGAAATAACTCACATTGGGTTTCTTGTCATGAGGAGTTCATAGGCGTCTTCTTGAAGAATTTGTGAAGATATACTGCTGATGATGTGGCAGCAAGATCAATTGCATCAATCCAAAACGCCGAGGCGCTTTTGTATTCATCAAGCATAGTGCGAGCCATCTCAACAAGAGTTCTGTTTTTGCGCCCATGACGCCATTCTGCCGAGGAGTATAGGAGCAGATAATTCATGAGTAATACCAAGTTCATCAAGATAGGCATCAAGACCATAATTTTGAACTCAGGCCCATTGTCACTTCTAATATGCTTGATCTTCACACCAAAGTTGGTTGAAGCCCTCGAGGAAAATCGCTTGAAGACTTCCTACACTTCATGTTTGTAAGCAACAATGTGTACCCATGTATATCGAGAATAATCATCAACAATGACAAAACCATATAGAGATGCATCATTAGTGACCGCTGAATAATGATTAGGTCCAAGAGGTCCATGTGAAGCAATTCAATGGACGGTAGTGGTCATGATAGTCTTTGCTGGATGCTTGGCCTTGGTCATTTTTCCGCTTCACATGCTCCGCATAAGTGATCCTTGAGGAATTTGACATTCTCAATGCCAATGACATGCTTCTTCTTCGCAAGCGTGTTCAAATTCCTCATGCCCGCATGACCAAGTCGTCGATGCCATAGCCAGCCTTCCAAGCTTTTGCAAGTAGACACATGGCTGGTTGTGGTCCCAGAGAGAAATCAACAATATACATATCTCCTCTCCTAAAGCCTTCAAGACTTTGGAATTGTCACTTCCATAATCACAACACAATGATATTTGCCAAAGACAACAACCATATCAAGATCACAAAGCATTGAGATCGACATGAGATTGTATCCTAAGGACTCAACAAGCATGACTTTGTCCATGTGCTTATCCTTAGAGATAGCAACCTTACCAAGACCCAATACCGACTTTTGCCTTTGTCGCAAATATGATATGCTTCAGAGGTGACGGTGATAAAGGAGCATCCATCAATAGATTCTTGTCACCGGTCATGTGATTTGTACATCCACTATCGAGGACCCATTCAGTGGTTTTGGGTTGATCATCCCGCAGATGAATTAGTGTAACTTACAATCTCATATGCTTCATCGCTGAAGAATATGATATCAAGTTCATCGATGAATTTCATCAAGCAAAGAAATGATATAGTAGTATGAGGACGTGAAATGAAAGTTCATTTCATCATGATTTGCTCAAGGCCCTTTCGTGCAATTTGTCGTCCTCAAGAAATTCTTCAGACGTTAGAGCACGCCCGAGACCCGACCCCGCAGAAGAGATTAGTTCTTTTTCTTCACCACCCACATCCGGAGGGGTGGCAAAGAGTTCATCATCTCATGAGCACCATGTGAGAAAGGAGGCAAAGATGCCAAACCATTTCACTTAGCATAGGAAGGGTTAGGTAAGCATATGAATAAGGAGTAATTCTTCGAGGACTTATGAACATAATGGTTTGAAGAATAATGCACATATTCATAGCCCTTAGCTTTACCTCATGAGACAGATTTGTTAGCATGATGATAATCATATGAGGACTTTGATCCAGCTTGAGGAATTTGATCCTCGTGAAGAATTTGGTCCATATGAGGACTTGGATCCATATGAAGAGTTTGGTCCATATGAAGAATTTGATCTGAGTTCCTGTTCTTCATGTGTGGTGTCATGAGGACATTCACCAAGACTTTCAACACAACTTTTGGGAACCAAGATTTTCTTCATAGGGGAACCGCTCTGCAGCTTAGTGCCAACATATCTAGCAAATACTTCACCATTCTGATTTTTGAACAGTTTATAGTTGAGTCAAATGACTCATCGAAGAATGAGGAGATTCACATGTAAAGCAGATAAGTTAGATGGATCAATCGAGGTCCCTTTGCAAAGAACCCATGAGGTTTTGGGATACCGCCAGCTTCCAATATGTTCCATCGGCATTGAGTTTCCTCTCAAAGGCAATACCCTCTTTCCTAGGGTTTCTGTTGAGGATCTGCTTTTTGAGCACATCACAAAGTGTCTGATGCCCTTTGAGGCTTTTGTACATGCCTGTCATGTACAATTCCTTCAGCCCTGCATTGTCAGTGATACTAGCAAAGTCCTCAGATGAGGAATTAGTGATAGCAGAGGCAGATGAAGAATTTGTAACATTTGAAGCATTTGAACATTCAGTGAAGAATTAGCGATTCACGCTCAATGCACTTTAAGCATGGAGGAACAAATTCTTCCCGAGAAGCGCTGATTTGTTGAGCTAGTAATGAATCGCGCCCTTCTTCAAGATCTTCATAACATACTCTTAGCTTTTCAAGATCTGCCTTTCTTTGAAGAGCTTCAAGAGAAAGCTTTCATTGTCTTTCTTTTCTTGAAGAAATTCATAAGAAAGTTTCTCATGATCGACAAGAGAGAGTTATGATGACCTTGAAGGTTATCATACTTAGACCAAGTCTCAAGATTTTCAATGTGGCTTTAGTGCGATCCATTTCTTCACCCAACATATCATCACTTTTATCTAGCATGTTTTGAACCTTTTCAAGAGCCCGTTGTTGTTTCACAGCAATTTTAGCAAGTTTAGAGTAGCTAGGCTTAAGATCCTCATCAGATTCATTTTCACTAGAATCAGAGGAGTTGTATTTGAGTACCTTAGCTGCTTTTGCCATGAAGCAATAGGTGGGAGCGTAGCCATCATTATCTTCATTAGGCTTGTCGGTGGAATCAGTTTCTTCAAGGTTGAAGATGGACTTGTCGATGAAAGCAGAGCAACGCCGACTCGCCACACCGCACTCAGATTCTTCTGACTCTCCTCTTCATCATTTTCCTTAGATTCAGCTTCAGAGTCCATTTCTTGCCAATGAATGCCCGAGCTTTCTTGGAGCTGCCCTTCTTGTGAGATGAAGACTTTGATGATTTTGAAGACTAAGATTTTGATGATTTCTTCTTCTTCTTCATTTCATCGTAATCGTAGTCCTTGTATTTTTCTTCTTCATTTCCTTTTCCCATCGAGGACAATCTTGAATATAGTGACCAGGCTTCTTGCATTTGTGGCAAAGTCTTCTTGTAGTCACTGGATGAAGAATCATTTCCTCTTGAGGATTTTCCAAAACGACCACGCCTTTTGAACTTCTCGAATTTCTTCACAAGCGAGCTAGATCCTGCTCGCTTCTTCAGATCACCAAGGCTACTACCGTAATCCTCACATTCAGAATCGACACAACCTTAGCCTTCAGGCACGTGGTTTGCCATAGTTTGAGCCATAGAGATCTCTTTTCAGCAAGTCGAACTCGTGAGTGTTAAGCCTTCGAGGATATCAGCAGGATCAAGTGACTTGTAGTCAAGACGTCTTGTATCATCGCCCCGAGTATCAAATGAGGAATCGTTTATCTTAGCGCTTTCTTCACAACTTCATGATCAGCGATGTCAGTGGCACCGAGGGCTTGAAGCTCATTTGAAATGTCAGTGATTCGATCAAAGGTTTGTTGAACATTTTCGTTGTCGAGTCTTTTGAAGCGGTTGAAGAGATTCCGAAGAACATCAACTCGAGAGTCACGCTGAGTTGAGACTCCTTCATTTACTTTGGACAACCTATCCCGTATAAGCTTGGCGCTTCCAAAGCACTCACTCTTCCATACCGCCCTTTGCTCAGATGGCCACAGATGATATTCTTCGCTTGAGAGTCGAGTTGTTTGAATCTCTTCACATCAAGAGTGGTCAGTGTTTCAAAGGATGTGGGGACACCATTTTCCACAACATACCGTAGATCATTATCAATTGCCTCAAGATGCATTCGCATCTTGTTCTTCCAAAGAGGGGTAGTCCGCTCCATCAAAGGTAGGACACCCACCGAGACCTTGATCATACTGCGGTCGACATAACTAGAACTCCGTGGTTAAACTAAAATCACACGTAACAAGGAGTACCTTGCTCGATACCAATTAAAAGTGCGTTATATCGACTAGAGGGGGGTGAATAGGCGATTTTATAAAATTCTTCACCGAGGAATTTGCGGTGAGGAAATTCCTTAGCAAAGAACTATTTGCAATGAATATGTACTCAGAGGTAAACATAACAGATACACACATAGTCAAGATGATGAAATGAAGACTAGAACAGAGTATGTGAAGCGAAACACAGGATAACAAGATGAAGACAAACAGATCAAGAAATTGAACTCGAGGAATTTGTGAAAGTCTTCACCAAAGTCTTCAAGCACAGATATGAACAACATACAACATGTAATGAGGAAATGGATGAGTTGAGGGAATAGAACCACCGGTTGGTGAAGACAATGATTTGGTAAACCAGTTTCAACAGCTGTCTCGGCTTGTACGTCTGGTTGAGCGGCCGAGTATTTAAACTCGAGGACACACAAGGTCGACACCCAGCCTCTCGAGCCGCAACTCAGACACCCAGTCCTCACCGTATTCTCCTTGAACTAAGACCACGCAGGCCTCGGCCCAATCACTCGTGGTAAGTCTTCGATGACTTCCAAACCTTCACAGACTTGGTCACTCGGTGATCCACAATTCCTCTTGATGCTCTAGACCTTGACGCCTAACCGCTTGGAAGAAGCACAGCCTTCAAAGGTAACAAGCCCCGGATCCACGATGATCAATTTCTTCAATGATGCTCAATCACTTGGGGTTTTTGTGGGTTTGGTTTTGGGATTTTCCTCACTTGATGATTTTCGCCAAAGTCCTCAGAGGATGGGTTGCTTTCAAATGACAAGTGTCAAGTTCTTCGAGCAGCCAACCAACTAGTGGTTGTAGGGGCAGCTATTTATAGCCTAGGAGCAGCCCGACATGATAAGACATAAATGCCCTTCAATGATATGACCGTTAGGTGGATAAGATATTTTGTCCGCCGCCAGCAAAGACAAAGAACGGTCGGAAATTTGACTCTCAAAGTCCTCGTGGCTATCATGTTCTCATCGTAGGCAATTCAAGACCGGCGAATTCCTAACTCCTCGCCGAAAGAAGTCATCAAGGACTGTAAGAACTGCTCTCACATCAAGAATTTTACTGAATCGTATGAGATTTCCAATGGCTTCACTCAAGGGATTGGTAGGTGTAGGGTTTTGAGTTGAGCATCACATGGAAATTTTTCCTTAGTATTTCCTCGACCCTTTAACAAGACGGTGTTTTATGACTCAAGAAAGAGAAAATGAAACTACGAAAACAAAAGTCTTCACGCTTCATATTCCTCGAATGAATATCAAGTCTTCATGGTCACACCAATTTCTTCATTTTCAAAGTCTTCGTAAAGTCTTCGAATATCAAAGTCTTCAATCAAGAACTTCATTTTTAGGGTCGACTTTCTCTGTAAATATCAAACTCCTCATAGACTTATAGACCTGTGTACACTCACAAACGCATCAGTTACTTAACCTATAAGTCTTCAATACACCAATTCATTTTTAGGATGTGCATTGATTACACAAGCCTCAACAAAGCCTGCCCGAAGGAACCCTTTGCTTTGCCAAGAATCGATTAGGTGATAGACTCCACAGCCGGATGCAAGCTGTTGAGTTTCTTAGATGCATATTCAGGATATCATCAGATCAAGCTGAACCCGGCAGACAGACTGAAGACCACCTTCATCACGCCATTCGGAACCTTCTGCTACCTGACCATGACGTTCGGCTTGAGGAATGCCGGCGCCACCTTTCAGCGTTGCATGCAGAAGTGCCTCCTCAAGCAACTCGGCAGGAATGCCCACGTCTACGTGGATGATGTAGTGGTGAAGACGGAGAAGCATGGGACGCTGCTGGAAGACCTCAAAGAAACCTTTGAAAACCTACGCCGATTCCAGATCAAGCTTAACCCTGAGAAGTGTGTTTTCGGAGTACCAGCCGGCCAACTCCTTGGCTTCCTGGTCTCTGAAAGCGGCATAGAGTACAACCCCGTGAAGATCAAGGCCATCGAGGGGATGGAGGTACCTAGCCGACTGTTAGATGTGCAGAAGTTCACTGGCTGCTTGGCGTCCGTCAGCCGATTCATCAGTCGGCTGGGCGAGAAAGCTCTCCCTTTGCATCAATTGATGAAGAAGACCACCTTTTTTGAGTGGAACCACAAGGCAGATGAAGCATTTCTCCAGCTGAAGAAGATGTTGACTACTCCCCCTGTGTTGGCGGCTCTGACTCCCAAAGAGCCCATGCTCTCAGACATCGCCGCTACCACCGAGTAGTCAAGACATACCATTGTAGTCGAACGCAAAGAGGAAGGCAAGGCACTCCCCGTCCGAGACCCGTAGACATTACTCGAGCGAGGTAATCGCCGACCTCCAAGCAGAACTACCCCCACTACCAGAAGATGTGCTACGGTGTGCATTTTGCCGCCAAGAAGCTAAAGCCTTACTTTCAAGAGCATCCAATTACGGTGGTTTGCACAGCCCCGCTGGCCAAGATCATCGGGACCGAGATGCTTCTGGCCGAGTAGCCAAATGGGCCATAGATTTGGCTCCCTACACCATCTACTACCAGCCCCGCACCGCTATCAAGTCGCAAGTGCTGGCCGACTCCCTCGTCGACTGGGCCGAGACCCAGTACCTGCCGCCAGTGCCCGACACCACCCATTGGCGGATGCATTTCGACGGCTCCAAGATGCGCACCGGCCTTGGAGCCGGCGTCGTCCTCACCTCCCCTAAAGGCAACAAGCTCAAGTATGTGCTGCAGATCCACTTCACCGCCTCCAACAATGTCGCCGAATACGAGGCGCTCATTCATGGGCTCCGGCTTGCCAAAGAACTCGGCATTCGCCGATCCTGTGCTACGGCGAATCCGATTTGGTGGTCCAGCAGTCATCTGGAGACTGGGATGCCAAAGATGCAAACATGGCCAGCTACCGCTTCCTGGTGCAGCAACTCAGCGGATACTTCGAGGGGTGCAAGTTCCTTCACGTGCCAAGAAACGACAACGACCAAGCAGACGCCTTGGCACGAGTTGGCTCCACCCGCCAAGCAATACCATCCGGCGTCGCTCTTCAGCGCCTCCTTAAGCCGTCTATCAAGCCTTCACCAGAATCAGACTCCATCTTTGTGCCGGCTCCTCCTGAGGAAGTCGGATCCGACTCAAGAGCCCCAGCAGGCGGCCCCAAGAAAATCATAGTTGAAGCAGGCCTGTGGACTTCGTAACCTGCCCGGGATCGCGCCGGGTCGCCCGGGACTTGAGAACCTGCCCGGGACTGCGCTTAGTCGGTCTGGGACTTCGTCAATCCAGCAAGCGGCCGCAGACTCCAGCCCGCCGCCTCCCAGCCCAGCCGCCCTTGTCCAAGTTGAAGAAATAGCAGCACCCTCATGGGCGCAGCCCACCCTCAAGTTTCTAGTAAACAGAGAGCTGCCAACTGATGAAATCTTGGCTCGGCAAGTGCAACGCCGAGCGGCAGAATACACCATAATCAACAGAGAGCTGGTCAGGCGCAGTGTCACTGGTGTCTACCAGCGCTGCGTGGAGCCAGAGGAAGGCCAAGCAATCCTCAGAGACATCCACCAAGGCGAGTGCGGCCACCATGCGGCTTCAAGAGCATTCGTCGCCAAAGCCTTTCGGCACGGTTTCTTCTAGCCGACTGCCCTGGAAGAGGCCAAGGAATTAGTCCAAAAATGCAAGGGGTGCCAGAAGTTCTGCTCCAAACCGCTTCAGCCGGCTTCCGTGCTGAAGACAATCCCCATTGCCTGGCCCTTTGCAGTTTGGGGCTTGGACATGGTGGGACCATTCAAGACGGCCCGAGTCGGCCTGACTCATCTGTTTGTCGCGGTGGACAAGTTCACCAAGTGGATAGAAGCAAAGCCCATCAAGAAGTTGAACGGTCCGACTGCAGTGAGCTTCATTGCTGACATCACGGTGCGGTACGGCATACTGCACAGCATCATCACCCACAATGGCACAAATTTCGCCAAAGGCGCCTTGGCCCATTTCTGAGCGACACAGGGCATCCGAATGGACTTAGTGTCCGTTGCCCATCCGCAGTCAAACGGCCAGGTGGAGCGAGCAAACGGCCTCATCCTGTCCGGCATCAAGCCTCGACTGGTCGAACCACTCGAGCGTTCGGCCGGCTGTTGGCTTGAGGAGCTGCTAGCCGTCCTCTGGAGTCTACGCACGACTCCAAACAAGTCAACCGGCTTCACGCCTTTCTTCCTCGTCTACGGTGCCGAAGCCATCATCCCGACGGACATAGAGTTCGACTCTCCACGAGTCACCATGTACATCAAGAGGAAGCTGAAGAAGACGCCAAGACGGCGCCGACCTGCTTGGAAGAGAACCGCTGTTGGCACTCAGCCGGTCCGCATCTACCAGCAGAGTCTCGCGCCGATACTACAACCGGAAGTTCAGGCCGAGATCGCTTCAAGAGGGCGATTTGTGCTCCGCTGATTCAGCTAACAGCCGCCAGCATAAGTTGTCGGCGCCTTGGGAAGGCCCCTTCATCGTCAGCAAAGTGCTGGGCAACGGCTCCTACTACCTAATCGATGCTCAGAAGCCTCGAGCGCGCAAGAGGGACAACTCCGGCAAGGAGTCAGAACGACCTTGGAACGCAAATCTTCTCTGAAGATTTTACAGTTGATGCAGTATGTACCACGCTATCCTTTGTATTAAAGTACCAAGACTTTGGGCCCCCCGAGACGAGCTCAGGGACTGCCCCTTTTTGTTATCTGCATGATAAGAATTATGCCTCCGAGTATGTTACTCTGTGTTATGCCGCTTGGCACCGGGTTCGACTAGTCAGCCCGGGGACTCGCCGTCTTGTGCTATGAAATGCCTCTTGCAGTCGGACAAGTAGTGTGCCGCGCTTAAGCCGTCTCCTGTCGGAAGCCGCAGCTCGCAGAGCGACTGTTTGTAGGCAGAGAGTAAGCAAGAACGAGCGCACACACGAAAAATGGCTAAGGACCCAAAGCATAAGCATAGCCCAAGCCGGCCTCCAGCCTCTCTTTACAGAGCCGACCCTCGAATAGTCGGCTCGCCGCCTTCTATCCAACTTGTTAAAAAACTCTAAAAAGGCCAAGTACTTGCCTTCCCTAAAGTAGCCAAGCATCTGACCTGCGGCAGTCCGCGAACCGGCTGTCCGTCTGGCAAAGCGGCGACTATGGAAAGGCGGCAATGGAAAAAGCCAAAGATAGCAATGAGCAAGGAAGGATAGAAGGCAGATAGATATTTACATAGCAAAGGCCTCTGGCCAAGTTCAAGATACACCCCGCGGGTGGAATTGCGCAAATTAACAAGTTCTTTCAAAGACTATGAAAGCAGATAAAGTAAAGACAAGACGGCAGCCTAAGGAGCGGCAGACAGGTTCGGAGGGTCGGCGGAGATGGCGGTGTCAGGCGCTGGAGCGGCCGGCTGAGCAGTCTCGGCTTGATCATCTCCGGCGGCAGCCGGCCCGGTCGGACGCGGCTCATTGCTGGAGGCGTGATCGAGCTGAGGCTGGTCGTCCGCTCTGCCTTCTGGCGCCTCCATCTCGTCTCTGTCTCCCACCTCGTCTTCCTCCTTGGTGCTGGAGCCGATCACCTCCGCCGAGTCCTCGTCGTAGTCGGGTTCATCCCAACCACCTGCAGGCACCTCTCGCCATTCGCGCCCGCCGGGAACAAAGACGCTGGTGTCGCAGTAGTCGGCGATCGCCGCCAAGACGCTGGCGAGGGCGCCTTCCACAGCCGCCAGCTTCGCTCGGCCTCGACCGAGCGGGCCAGCCGGGTCCAGGTCCAGCCCAGATACCAAGCCTTGACGATTCCAAGGCCCGGCGGCCCAGCCGGGCCGAGGAACCTTCCAAGCCTCAAGACGGTCGGTCACGACCTCCAGCCAGCCGGTAGTCCGACCGGCAAGGCGCAGAGCCGCATGCTCGCCACAGGCGGAGATCGCTGGGCCCCGGCGCTGAAGCTCGCAAGAAGCGGCTGATGGGCCGACCGCAGACGGGTCTCAATGCTCAGGAGCTGCTCATCGACGGTCAGGGGGGCGTTGGCGGCGATCTCCTCGCCATTCGCCCTCCGCGCCTCGCGATCAGCCTTGATGGCTCGATTGACCGCTTGCGAGTGGCCAGGGAAGAAGTCTGCCCAAAACATAAAGAAGCAAAGAGAAAATCAGCAGTCGGCCTGACTTATAGTCGGCAACTCGAGGAAAGAAAGCAAAGAAACTCACCATCGACAATGTCCTCGATTTCGTGGAAGCCGGAAGTCAGCATCGCCTCCCTGTTAGTCCAGGAGGAGCACTCGATCTCGAACTCGGCCAGGAGAGCGGTCTCTTTCTTCTCTGCCTCGCCTTGAGCCGCCTTGAGCAGCTCCTTCTCCTCCGCCTAACCGCCGCCAGAAGTCGCGCTTTGGCGAAGCTTGCCGCACTCCTCCTCCTTGGCGCCAAGGGCCGGCCGATTTCGCTTAACTGTTCTCAAGAGCGGCATTGGCCTCAAAACAAAGAGAAAAGACGTTAAGTCACAACAACAAAGGTCGCCGGAAGATCCGCCCGACTACTTAGCAGCCAGCCCAATTTCGGGATTACAGCCAGCGAAAGCGCCAAAGCGCACTTCGCCAAAAAGAAGAAGAACTTACTCTGGCTCTCCGAAAAGTCGGCAGTCCGCTTCTCCAGCCGCTCAACGTTACGGTTGAAGGCAGTGAACCGGAGGTTGTGATACTCCCGTGATAAAAAATCGGACAAAGACAAAAATGAGGAACTCGCCAGATTGAGTTCCGGGCCGCCTGCGCAACAGCCGGACCGAAACTCGGGGACTACACCCAGTGTGTGCGCTGGCACGACCCCACAGAGAAGAACGAGAAGAGACAAGGTCAAAAAAGAAAAACGTACACGGATAGACGCTCGCGACGCCAGATGCGACCTGGTGCAGCCCTGGATGGCTTCGCCCTCAGCTCGCAGCTTCGCCTGCACATCCAGGAGCGCCTGGTTCAGCGGACCGTCGCCGCCTCCTCGCACCCATCCATTAGGCGCAGCACTTGATGCCTCGGCATTTGGAATGGCCGAGCTGGCGGCGCCGGCTTCCAAGGGGCGTGGCGCCGAGACCGCCTTCGCAAGGCGGCGGCGCATTGGTGAGGCGACTTGAAGAAGCAGCCTCGCCACTGCCTCGTCCTCAGCCGGCGGCACTGGAGGGCCCGCTGGCTGCTTGCCATGCGGCGGAGGCGGCCTCGTCCTCAGCCGGCGGCACTGGAGGGCCCGCTGGCTGCTTGCCATGCGGCGGAGGCGGCGGTGGCGGCGAGGCCGTGCCCGACGCGGAGGCCTCGCCACCGTCCTTCTCCACGATGGAGTGCTCCCCGCCGACTTCTCCAGTCTGCCCTATGAACTCTGGGGGCGGCAGCGCAGAGTTCAGCGGGACGACAAGCAGCGCCGACTGGCAGCGCGTGGTCTCCTCCGCCCGCTGTTTTGCTGCGGCGGCGGCTTCGGCCTCCTCCAGCTTCTTCTGGGCGGAGGCCGCCGCTTTCTCGGTCTCCGCCTTCTCCAGACGGTCGACCTCTTCCTCGTCGCGCTTGTCCCGCATGTTGCTCACTGCCGTGCGTGAGTAATTCCATCGTAGGCTTGCTGGACGGTGATGGGTTGGATGAGATTTACTATGTAATCAAGTTAGTTTTGCTAGGGTTTGATCCCTAGTATCCACTATGTTCTGAGATTAATGTTGTTATGACTTTGCTATGCTTAATGCTTGTTACTAGGGCCCGAGTGCCATGATTTCTGATTTGAACCTATTATGTTTTCATGAATATATGTGTGTTCTTGATCCTATCTTGCAAGTCTATAGTCACCTATTATGTGTTATGATCCGACAACCCCGAAGTGACAATAATCGGGATACTTCTTGGTGATGACCATAGTTTGAGGAGTTCATGTATTCACTATGTGCTAATGCTTTGTTCTGGTTCTCTATTAAAAGGAGGCCTTAATATCCCTTAGTTTCCACTAGGACCCCGCTGCCACGGGAGGGTAGGACAAAAGATGTCATGCAGGTTCTTTTCCATAAGCACGTATGACTATATTCGGAATACATGCCTACATTACATTGATGAACTGGAGCTAGTTCTGTGTCACCCTATATTATAGCTATTACATGAGGAATCGCATCCGACATAATTATCCATCACTGATCCAATACCTACAAGCTTTTCACATCTTGTGTTTCATTTATTTACTTTTTCATTGCTATTGTTACAATCACTACAAAACCCAAAAATATCACTTTTGCTACTATTACCTTTATTATCATACTACTTTGCTATTAAATACTTTGTTGCAGATACTAAGTTATCCAGGTGTGGTTGAATTGACAACTCAACTGCTAATACTCAATAATATTCTTTGGCTCCCCTTGTGTCGAATCAATAAATTTGGGTTGAATATTTTACCCTCCAAAGCTGTTGCGATCCCCTACATTTGTGGGTTATCAAGACTAATTTCTGGCGCCATTGCCGGGGAGCATAGCTCTATTCTCTGAGTCACGTGGGATTTATATCTGTTGATCACTATGAGGAACTTGAAAGATGAAAGAACCAAGATTTTGCCCTCAACTACGAGGGGAGGGAAGGAACTGCCATCTAACTCTGCACTAGATTCTCCTTCCGTTATTAGTAAGCCTGCGACACCTAAACCTACTACTGCTATGAATTCTGATATGTCGCATGTTATTGATGATGCTGCTTCTTCTATGCATGATATTTATGATGAAACTACTTCTGTGCGTGATACCACTTTGCCATTAGGTGAATTTCTTGGTGAACAACTTGCTAGGGCTAGAGAAAATGAAATTATTGAAGATGCTATTATTGATGATAGTGATGATGAGAGTTCTTCCCCTGATTATGAATTACCTGTTGTTCCTGAGGGTTATGCTATAGAAGGAAGCTGCTAGGGCTATCTTTGCTTGTAAAGATAGATATGATCTTAAGAAATTATTAGCTAAATGGAAGAAGCAATCTCTTAATGCTAGAATGAAACCTGACCCTGCTTTTGATACTTCACCTATCTGTGTTACGGATAAGGATTATGAATTCTCTGTTGATCCCGAGATTATTACTTTAGTTGAATCTGATCCTTTTTATGGCCTTGAATCTGAAACTGTTGTGGCACATATTACCAAGTTAAATGATATAGCCACCCTGTTTACTAATGATGAGGAGTCTCACTATTATTAAATCCTTAAGATATTTCCGTTGTCATTAAAGGGTGATGCTAAGACGTGGTTTAATTCTCTTGCTCCTGGTTGTGTGCGTAGTCCCCAGGATATGATTTATTACTTCTCTACTAAATATTTCCCTGGTAATAAGAAACAAGCTACCTTGCGGGAAATATATAATTTTGTGCAAATCAAAAAAGAGAGTCTCCCAGAAGCTTGGGGGAGGCTTCTCCGATTACTTAATGCTTTGCCTGATCATCCTCTTAAGAAAAATGGAATACTTGATATCTTTTATAATGGACTAACTGATGCTTCCAAGGTTTACTTGGATAGTTGTGCTGGTTGTGTTTTCAGGGAAAGAACAGTCGACAAAGCTGAATTACTATTGAATAATATGTTGACTAATGAAAATAATTGGACTCTCCCTGAGCCAATTCCTGACGCAATTCCTGAACCAATTAAGCCAACTCCTGAGCCTATTCCTAAACCCTCTCCAAAGAAGAGAGGTGTTTTATTTCTCAGTCCTGAAGATATGCAAGAGGCAAAGAAATCAATGAGAGAAAAAGGTATTAAAGCTGAAGATGTTAAGAATTTACCACCTATTAAAGAAATACATGGTCTTAATATACCTCCTGTCGAAGAACCACATTGTCCTGATAACCCGGCACAGGTAGTAAAGGTAAATTCTCTCTATAGATATGATAAAGTTGAAATTCCCTCTACTAAATTTCATAGCCCATGCTTAGATGAATTTGATGACTTTATGGCTAGAAAAGAAAGTTTTAATGCTTATGTTGGTAGAGAATTAAAGAATAATGCTTTCGAAATAGGACGCTTGAGTGATTATATGGCTAGAGTTAAAGGTGAACTTAAACTCGTTAGCAAATATGCTTCTATGGTTGCTACTCAAGCTGAGCAAGTACTTAAAGCTCAAAATGATTTGCTTGATGAATTAAATAATAAACCTGATTGTTAGAGTGGCTACTAGAACTGGTAGAATGACTCAGGAACCTTTGTATCCTGAAGGCCACCCTAAGAGAATCGAGCAAGATTCTCAGAGAAACAATTTAGAGGCACCTAGTTCTTCTAAAAAGAAGAAAAAGACAAACGATAGGACTTTGCATGCTTCTAGTGAACCTGTTATAGACACACCTGAGAATCCCAATGATATTTCTATCTCTGATGCTGAAACACAATCAGGTAATGATAATGTTCATGTTGATGCTCAACCTAGCAAAAAATAATGATGTAGAGATTAAACCTGATGTTGATCTTAATAACCCACAATCAAAGAATCAACGTTATGATAAGAGAGATTTTGTTGCTAGGAAGCATGGTAGGGAAAGAGAACCATGGGTTCAGAAACCCATGCCCTTTCCTCCTAAATCATCCAAGACAAAGGATGATGAGGATTTTGAGTGCTTTGCTGAAATGATTAGACCTATCTTTTTACATATGCACTTAACTGATATGCTTAAAGTAAACCCTTATGATAAGTATATGAAGGATATCATTACAAATAAAAGAAAGATACCGGAAGCTGAAATTTCCACCATGCTCGCTAATTACACTTTTAAGGGTGGAATACCAAAGAAACTTGGAGATCCGGGGGTACCAACTATACCATGCTCCATTAAAAGAAATTATGTTAGAACTGCTTTGTGTGATTTTGGAGCCGGTGTTTGTGTTAAGCCTCTCTCTTCATATCGTAGACTTGAACTGAATAAGTTGACACCTACTAAAATATCTTTGCAAATGGCTGATAAATCAACTACCATACCTGTCGGTATTTGTGAGGATGTGCCTGTTGTGGTTCCAAATGTCACTATCTTAACGGACTTTGTTATTCTTGATATTCCCGAGGACGATAGTATGTCAATTATCCTTGATAGACCCTTTTTGAATACTGCAGGGGCTGTTATTGATTGCAACAAAGGCAATGTCACTTTTCATGTGAATGGTAATGAGCATATAATACACTTTCCGAGGAAACAATCTCAAGTTCATAGCATCAATTCTATTGGAAAAGTTCCAACTATCATTATTGGAGGTTTAGAATTTCCTCTTCCTACTATCAAGAAAAAGTATGATATTCTTATTATTGGGGATGTTCATATCCCTGTTGAGTAACTTAGTGTTATTCAAAATTTCTCTGGTTCCGTGTTATTCGGAATGAGTTTGTTAACAAGACTTGATCAACCTTGTTAGTGGATTCATTTTGATGATCACGAGATGGATGAAGCTAGAAGGCACAACCTTCTGTACCCTCTTTTTTACTTTCTGTTATTTAGAATAAATAAAGCAAAAATAGTATTATATGTCTGTCTTCTGAATTATCCGTGTAATAAAAAATATCCTGAAAATAAAAGTGCTTCAAATGCCCTGCAAATTTAGTATGATTTTTTGTGGAATATTTGAGGATTTTAGGCACTGAAAACACTGCAGGAGGGGCAAGCACCAGGCCACGAGAATGGAGGGCGTGCCCACCCCCCTAGGCGCGCCCCTGTCTCGTGGGCCCCTGTTGGCCCCCCTCCACTTATGCCAGCACCCACACACTCCATCTTCTTCCCGAAATATCCCCATCCAGCTCAAGCACGAGTTCAGCTCACTTTGTTGCGATTTTCGATCTCCTTGCTCAAAGCTCCATTCACAAAACTGCTTTGGGATATTGTTGCTTCGTATGTGACGCCTCCATTGGTCCAATTAGTTTTTGTTCTAGTGCTTTATTCATTGCAAATTTTTGCTGCATAGGTGACCATGTTCTTGAGCTTGCATGTTAAATTTATGAGGTCCCAAGTAATTCTAATGCATGATATAGGCTCTAGGCACTTGTAGGAGTAGTTGCTACCAATCTGGTTTAGTTTTATTCACTTTTATTTTGAAGTTACTAAAATTTCAGAAATTTTCAGAAAATGTTAAGGAGACTTTGAGGGGCTCTTCTAGGCAAGGCTCCCAGGAAAAAGTAGCTAAAGAGAAGGAAAAAGCCAAGTACAATCTTCCTCGCATAGCGGAAGTACGGCCGTGTGAATGGCCATGCGATAATTTCTTGAAAGAAGTTGGAATTCATGAATATTTTTATTCTTTGATCGAGAATGCAGGCCTCACCGATTTCCTTCACGACCGGATCGATCAGTATCTCTTACTCACCAATACTTTCGTGCAAAACTTTTATTATTATCCTAAGAAGTCACCGCCTTCAGTATCATTTCATTTATATGATGAATTCAGGGAAATGTCTTTACGTAATTTTTGCGCGGTATGTAGGATACCCTTTGAGGGAAAATTAGAGGAACCCCATCGTAAAGATGTGGATGGCTTTGTCAACACTATCACTGTAGGGGATCCAAAGAAGGGTTCCGATGCAAGAATCTCTAGCATACACTTTCCTGTTTTACACTACTTTGCCATATTTGCTAGTAAATGCTTGATTGGTCATGGAAATAGTGGAAACTTCAATGTTCCTGATATTATCATTCTTCACCATGCCTTGTTTGAAGATAATAGTTTTAGTATGGGTGCCGTCATTGCTAAACGGCTAAGCCTGAATCGTACAAAAGGCCCCATCTTTGGAGGTATCTATGTTGCACGTCTTGCTAGATATTTTGAGATACCAATTAGGCACCATGAGAAAGAGGAGACAAACTTGCCTCCTTACATTTTAGATTACAAGAGCATGGTAGCACACGAGTTGATTGTTGAGAACAAAGATAAGATGCTCCTATATAACCCGAGATTTAATAAGAAACACAATGAGACTATCATTTTGCCCGCGCCTCTGTTGTTTGACTTGATTGCAGATAATTTTCTTGTCACGCCGGAAGCGGTGTATGCTCATCGAGGCCAAGTATCCACTCCAGAACCTGAGCCTGAGCCGGAACCTGCACTTGACCCTTACCATGCATCGTCTTACCAGTGGGACCTGGAGATGACCAGCCAGTGGTATCCTGATTACACCTCTCAGTACACCAGGGAGAGTAGCAGCGGTCCTTGGTAATAAACCAACTTAGGCCAAAATCCTAAGCTTAGGGGAGTACGTATTTCTCACCGACTTTACATTCATGTTCACACACTATTCTAGTCGTCTGTGCTCATACTATTTCATTGTATTATCCATGCTAGTTTAATTTTCTTTTTCTCGCTTTCTTCTTGTGTGTTTAATAAACCTTAAGAAAAACCAAAAAAAATTAGCTACTTTAATTCCATGCTTGTAGTAGAAATTAAAATGAAAACCCAAAAAGATTTCTCGTTCTTCTTTTACTTGTTGGAACTTTCCCGTGTAAATAATTTTATTTTCTTTTCTTTCCTTTGGGGGTCGAGAGTAGAAGACCATATTGAAAATGTTTAGTGGCTCTTATATGCATGATCGTTTATTTAACTTAGAGCCCATATTACTTTGTCTTCTCTCTTGAGTTGAATGCTTGCAGATCCCAGCTTAGTCCAATGCACGTGCACTATTATTATTATACACATCGTTCGGTCATGCAAGTGAAAGGCAATAATGACGATATATGATGGACTTATTGAGATGAGGAAAGCTGGTATGAACTCGCACTCTCTTGTTTTTGTAAATATGATGAGTTCATCGTTCCTGATTCAGCTTATTATGAAGTAAACATATTTGCAATGACATTTAAATATTATAGTTGCTTGTGCCATGCTTGATTAGCTATGAGTTATAATGGTTTACCTTGCTTGCCAACATGCTATTAGAATGATTATGATGTGGTATGATGGGATGGTATCCTCCTTTGAATGAATTGAGTGACTCGACTTGGCACATGTTCACGCATGTACTTGAAACAAATCTACATAGCCTTCATGATATTTATGTTCATGGTAGATTATATCCTACTCATGCTTGTACTCAGTGTGAATTAATTTTAATGCATGTTTATGACTGTTGTT